>JAUTXW010001355.1:0-1200000 GCA_030620095.1 Kuschelorhynchus macadamiae
TTGTTATGTTATGATGGCCTCGACTAGTACGTATTGCTTGTCCAATTATTTGAGACACCGGTTGGGTGGCAAGTCTATTCCTGATGTTGAAAATTTACTACAGTGTAAGTTTGCTGACATAAAATTTTATTAAAACATATAAGTCGGTTTTATAAAAGTTAAGAGCCGAAAAGTTACATCATTAGGTACGCCCTTGCGACCTGTCTGTCCATCAAGGATGCGCCTAGAAACGTTTATATGAAAAACGTATTTTAACCATTCCTTTCCTACTTACTGCCCTAAGTTGACCGCAGACTTACCGGATACTGCACCAGGTTAATGTAGGAATCCTTAAATACCGTGTAAAAAAAGTGAGTCAAATAGCTATTAGGATAGATATTAGATTTCCATTCAAAAATGCCTTAAATTTTAGCGACGGCTAATTCTAAAAGCCAATTGAAATAAATTAAATAGACTTCAAGAATAAAGAAGCATTTATTTGCACTTTGGTAAAGAACGGAAAACTAGGTTAAACATTACCTCTTCGTATATCCAGGTTTTTTCGAGGGGTCCTTGTTCTTCTAAAATTAGTCTTCAATTGTATTAGTTAGGTGGCTTTTTAAAATGTGTCAACCAACATCTATATCATAATCATAACAAACCGTTAAAAAGTTGGCGGCGAGCCTAAAAATAATATTTGTGCGAGGTCGTTTATACATCAAAAACATGTGACTTGCGAGTCAAGTTTAGTTCGTTTTAGTTTCAGTCCAAAGTTTTGATTTTCTATACTCATCAAATAAAAAAACTGTAGGAAATCGCAAATAGTACATCATTTACAAAGCCGATGGTAAGTAACCTGAGTATTTTTGGCAAATCTCTGATTCTCCATTCAAGATGGTTTTAAAATAAGTAGTGTGTATTTCTGAAATCAAACTCCATAAAACCTTATCTTTATTTTAATTTAAATGCTACAAAACGAACTTACGTCCAATGTCCAATACCTTCTCTATTTCCTTACTTGCTCTTAAACTCTATGCCATCCATTAAAACAACTATAGCAATATCGTGCCCGAAACACGAAATTGAAGGGGAATCAAGATTTAAGTTTTAAACCAGGTCAGCCTTTAAACTATACATGACTAATGGTTTAAGTTTCTTTTTCTTTTTACTTCCCTCATAAAAGGGAAGTACTGTAATTGTGAAAAAATTTTCCATTTTTATAGACCTTTACATTTCAAGGTCTCTAAATGCTGAAAAATATGTTGTTCGGTTCCGTCACGGTGTGCCTGTCGGTGTCTCTCTTTGTCTCTTCCCGTCATAGCTAAAAAACTCTCTTACCCAATTGGATCCGCATGGGGATGACTTGGTAATATTTGGGTGAAAATTCAATATAAATGGAAACAAAATGGAGGCTTAGAGAAAAAAATTATTTATCCAATTTACTGAGCAGAAAACTCAAGTTTTACATTGGAATCCCCTGAAACGTATTCCAGATCGCGAAACAAAATAGCAGCTTAATGCTGTTTAATATATGTTTTTCAATTTCGTGGGTCTGGCGTAGGTAAAATACTAGTTACCCGATTTGCTTCAAATTTGGTTAAAAAGTAAGGATTATATGGGGATGACCTAGTAATATTTTGGTACAAACCAATATGGCGAACAAATGGCCTATGAAATGTTATATGGGGATATCCTGGTAATATTTTGGTAGAAATCCAATATAGCGGGATAAATGGCGGCTTAGTAAAATGTTAAAAATATTACTAAAAACGAATTATTCGATTTACCTCCAAATTTTACACAAAAATCAAGTGTTACATAGGAATAAACTGGTAGCATTTTGGTACGAATCCAAGGTAGCAAAACAAACTGACGGCCTAATAAAATGTTTGCAAAATCAGCCAGAAAAGCTACATTAAAACGGGGCGACTTAATCACCATTTTCATAAATAGACATGACATCTACAAAGACTTTATTACATTGATATTTTTCGAACAAAAATCATTTTAGGTTCCTTTGGGGTGGCGTCTAGCGAATAAGAAATACAAAAAAATATACACCTTTCAAAAAAATATATAATAACGTTTGTTTCAAAGCCCCATCATGGGGCTAATGGAAACTTGCTGATAATGTATACGTTTTGTATGTAGGGGCGTGATGAGGGCATGTTGAAACCAAGTATAAAAAAATATATATTTAGTAACCAGACACTACATAGTTATGATGATCAATATTTTTTTTATAATACAAAAACAAAATATATATATATTTATCAACCCAAACTAATCTAAACTAAACATTAGTGGGTTTACAAAAAACAAAAGACGTAAAAGAAACTGATAACAATGCGAGCATAAACTAAAACATATTATCTATTCTTTGGTAAATTAGGAACAAAAAAAACTGACAAGAATACAAGCATAAACTACACATAAACCTATTCTTTGGTGAATTAGGAACAAAAAACAACTGACAAAAATACCAGCAGAAACTAAACATATTTAAAAGGGTTTCAACTCCAAATCCTTAAATTTTGTCTACCCTCGTCCTATTTATCAAATTCTCCAAAAGCTTCTGTTTTTTTTTTCTTTTTTTGTAAACAATCGCTATATCCTCTACTAAGGGATAAACATAAGAATTTTGAATTTTTGGGATCTTCTTAAAAATGTACAAAGATAAATGTTTACCTTCACAGTTTATTATTTTTGCCACAAAATGTTTATAGCTACCTGTTTCGATTTTCGTCACAACCGAAACGTACTAACTTGGATTCAAATTCGGCCAAGCCTATTTCAACTTGACAAAAAGGTTCATTATTGTTATTCACTGCATCTTCAGCTTCCAAATTAGAAAACGACTCAGGATCGACAACGACATCACTGTTAGCAGTTAACATATTATCATTTACAAACACACCTTTCAGCGATTGGGTTATATCATCTTGAGGCTGCAATTCTTCTGCTTGTGTTTTAGGTAATTTTCTAGAATTTTGTGTCTATTTAGGGGAAAAATGCCGGTGGCTTGGAAGCTAGATTTAATGTCTTTTTAGCTGTTCGCTTCAACTTGCCTCAGTGCCTGATTATTAATACATAGAATACTTCTTTCTTTATAACTCCTTTATCGTGCTTGTTACATTCACGAAGTATTTTTCTCCAAGCTCCATCGATTGGTCGGAAGACACTTACATCCATGCGTAAGCTGGGTGTTTTTGGGCTGCAAAGGTATAAAACGGATATTATTCTCCTCACATTTTGTAATGTCGTTGACTGAAATGTGCCAAGTTATCCCCAATGAGAACTTTAGGACTTGGAGGCAAATTTCGAAAATATGGTAGATTTATATTGACAAACCAATCTTCAAATATATTGGTATAGAACATGTCCGACCGGAACCGATTAAATCTGGCACCGCTTTCCGTCCATATTGTTCAGAGATGGCCCGCTTTATAGACTATATATACTGCAAGTAATAGGCCTGAGGGCAAATATAACCGAATTGGCCGCCTTAGATGTATCCATTATTATGTCTACCCTTTACAAGATTTTCGAACCATTACCTTTAGACTGCCAGGATCGTCTGTAAAATTTGTTTAATCATAATTCACTATCGAATGCGGTGGAACATCATTTAAGCTATTTGATAAATTATTAAAATATGTATTTATGGTTTCAAGGCAAACTTTTGCCCTACTTTCCTTATTAGATTGGTATGATATTTTGGATAAATGGTGCGAGTTTCGCCTAGTCTATTATTTGGAAATTGGTGCACCGTCTGTCCTCTTTTGACAAAATACGTTTGAACTATATCTTTCACACTGCCGCAACGCAAATACACCTAACAAAGCTCTCTTCCATGCATTTTGATGTCACGAACACTCTAATCGTCATAATCTCGCATCTATGATTTTAAGTCACCCCGTTTTACGGTACTTACTAGATTAATTATTTTAAATTTTGAGCAAGCATTAAGAGTGATATAGAGATAATTTGGTAAAACTGTGGTGTGAATTTAAGGTGGCGAAACAAAATAGCAGTCTTAAAAAATCAGTGTAAAAACTAATTATTCAATTTATTTTAAATTATACCGAAAAATCAAATGCGAATAAACTAATAAAATATTTGTACAAATATAAAATGTTTGAACTCAGTATGTGTTACTAAATGCCTGTGTGCGGAACTAAATTGGGCCACACTTCACCATTCCTAATAGAAGGAAAATTTCATAACGCGGGAAGTTCCGGGTAAAGAAAACTTACCGATTTTTAAGATTCAAATCAGAATATCAGTATTCTGTGTAAAGTTAAAATGTCTCCATTTTTTTGATAGTTTTCAGGGTCCAAATAATATTAAATATTATATCTCTATTATATTCTAATATTATTATTATTATTATTTTCTTGTTGTCTCACAGTATTCCTATGGTTGTATTTTATCCTGACGGGGTTATACTAAGTCAGTACAAAAAAAAAAGAAAAAAAAAAGGAGAAGGAAAAAAACAACTAATGTGTATTAAGAAGAGATCTAACGATGCTACATGTTTTCAAAATGACCGATTTCTGGATGTTCCTGTGAATGTCTGTATTAAGTCCTAATTGAGCCAAATGCGGTGTAAACGTTGTTGGGGTGAGACCTGTTACTGATATGACGCGAGGAACAATAATGACTCTTTCCTGTTTCCACAGCCTTTTTAATTCCATTGCCAAGTCGGTGTATTTGGCGGTCTTCTCACTGTATTTCGCTTGGATGTTCTCGTCATTGGGGACATGTCAATTAAATAATTGATCTTTTCTTTTTTGGATTGAAAGGTGATATCGGGTCTGTTTGCGGGGATTGTTTTATTTGTGTGGATTTTAATGTCCCAGTAGAGCTTGTAGTCTTCGTCTTCAAGTATGGATGTTGGTGTATAATAGTAATAAGGGTCTGTGTTCTCCGTTAGTTTGTATGTTGTGGCTAATGCTTGATAAACGACTTTCGCTGCTGGGTTGTGTCTCACGGTGTATTCAGTTCCGGCCATCATTCTACATCCACTCTTTATGTAATCGATCGTTTCTCTCTGCTGGTGACATCTCCTACACTTGTCGTCTTCAATGGTTGTGTCCTTGATGATGTGCTTTTGGTAGTTTCTGGTTGTTATGACTTTGTCCTGGATGGCGAGCAGGAAGCGTTCTGTTTCGGGGAACAGCTGCCCTTCTTGTAACCACGTATATGAAAGCTTTTTTTGTATGTGGTCTTGCTTTATGTGGTGTCTGTATCCTCCGTGGAGTGTTTTTTCAGACCAGATGTTCATCTTTTCTAGTCGTGATTGAATGTGACTGTGTGCGTCTGCTGCGGGGCTCGTTTGAGTCAGGTCGAGCGGTGTATAATTCTTGTCTGCCTTCACTATTGCCTTGTGGAGGTTAGTTTGTTGTTGTTGTTGTGGAAGAATTTTCTGAGTTCGTAAATTTGTTTTTTATTTAGCGATTGTATATCTGTAATACCCCTCCCTCCTTCTTTTCTCTCGATGCTGAGTCTTTCCTCGCATGCGTTGGTATGTAACTTCCTGTGTTTAGTGAATTCAGCGCGTATGAGAACGTGAATGTTTTTTATGTCTGTGTGTGACCATTTAATGTTACCAAACGAATACGTAAGAATAGGTATGCCGAAGATGTTAATGCTTTCGTTATATTTCTGGAGTTCAGTTTGGTTTTTAGTAGCTTTGTGAGTCTGGTTTTAAATTCCATCTTGAGCTCTGTTTTGATATGAGAGTGGTTAATTTTGGCGCTTTGAGCATGTTATCTATGCTTTCATTGTTGATTGTTTCTGTTGTAGGGTGGTCTTTCCACTGCCCCTTGTTGACATGAAGTAGCTTGCATTTACTTATACCAAATTCTATGTTGATGTCCAGGGTAAACGTTTCTGTGATTTTAAGGAGTTCCTTTAGTTGTGCCTTTGTGCTTGCGTATAATTTTATGTCATCCATGTACAAGAGAAGGTTTATTTTGTGTAAATTATTTTTTTGGTGTTTACTGTGGTATCCGAAGTTTGTGTTATTCAGTGTATTTGAGAGTGGATTGAGACAGAGGCAGAACCACAAAGCGCTGAGTGAATCTCCCTAGAAGATACCTCGTCTGATGTAGATCTCTTCTGTTTGGATGTGTTCTCAGGTTAATTTTAGTTTTCCACGTACTCAAATCAAAGGCTTTTTTATAATCTGTGTAACCAGTATGAAGGTTTCTATAATTTTTCCTGGTTTTTTCCATGATGGCGCTGTCTATAATTAGCTGCTCCTTGCATCCTCGGCTGTTTTCCTGCAACCTTTTTGCTCTTCCGTTAGATATTTTATTATTATTATTATTATTATAGACATATAGACATATTATAGACATATAGAGCTAAATAAGCAATCTAATATTCATTATTACTTCAGTGCAAATAATGGTGGGAGTGGAACAAAATGACCTAAAGCTGAATGTTCCGGGATTCTGTATTAATGTGATCCTTTTTTACATAATACTCGAATCCTCGGCCAGAACATCCCCAAAACCACCCCCAAAGGTAGAGAAAAAAAAGTGAACATGTCTAAAATAAGACTTATAAATTATCTACATTTGTTATATAATGAGCTATAATTTGTTTAATCCAGTGGCGTACAGTAAGAGTTTAAAGTGAAGCAAAATTTAATTATCTTTAAAAGTATCATTGTTGTGAATAAATTTGCTTTTATTATCAGGTTTAAATTCCTTTAACAAAAAACGTCCCTAAAGTTAACAACTCGAAACACGAGAAACTGTTTTTAAAAAATCAATTTTATTTCATGAGCGTACTAAGAAAACTGATTATAAAATGCATTTAAGTTATATTTATAAGTTCAGTAATGTTTAATGCTTATGTTGCATGACCACGAAAAGAACGGGAACGTAACTCTAAACGATTTTTTTATGACCGAATGTCCCAGTAAAAGCCTTACTAATTACTTTCAATTATATAAGTTTATGAGACCCATAAAAAGTTCACTTAGATACATTTCAATAAATATATTCATTCACTGACATTTAAAACGAAAAAAACGTTGATCATGTGATAAAGTTTAGATTTCTTCCTCCAATAAATCAGTTTCATCATCATGTGCAGTGCGATCAATCTATCTTGATAACCTTTTAACCTGCCGTATGAATCTGAAGTAAAAAACAAACTGAATGGTTGCTTAATAAGTTTTTTTCTAATACTTAAAAAAAAAACAAAAGATTTAATTTTACAAGATATCACCATAAAGGGTCTCTTCTTACAGACTTTAAATATATCTGGTTTCATAACTTTATCTTCAAAGGCCCCTGAGAAATTTAAGAAAAGCCTTGCCATAAGATAGTTGATGAAAATACATTGCCCCCTTATGGCAGGGTTTTTCTTAATTTTTTCTGGTTATCTTAGAAGGTAAAGTTATCAAACCTGATATATTTATAATCTGCAAGAAGAGAACCATTCGATGGACATTATAATATACAGGGTGTCCCATTTGAAAAAAAAATACAATTTATGATGATATCTTATAAAATTGATTATCTTTTTTGAATTATTAAAAAAAACTTGTTAAGCAGCCCTACAAATTGTTTTTTGGTTTATAAAGCTAACTTTAAAAGTAAAGGAGATATGGCAAGTCAAAATGTTATCAAGATAAATTAATCGCACTGTACGTGAAAAATATTACTGCATGAGTTTCCTCGACACTGTCCACACAAATTGGAGACCTTCAAACCTGATTTTCTACATCTACACATCTTCCTACAATCGGTCTTGCAGCTACAAAATGTCATCTTAAGGGTGAATTCAGAAGCAATTAGTTTATCTATGATTATAGGCTGAAGAACTTCTCCCTGCTTTGTCCAACCCCAAGACGTCGATAATAATGTACTGCCATTCTTGTATCTGACGATATACGCGTAAGCTGTAATAAGCTACTGCTGCATCTGATGTGTGTAGTAAGCAAGCTAGTTCAAAATTTATATTTAAAGTATATCGAGCTGTACTGGTACTTAATTTGAAAAATCAATCATTTAATGATTTCACTGGTTTCTCAGGTCTATAAAGTAAAAATTTCCCCAGTAGCAATAATGACACACTTTCTGTATTTGGATCTAAAAATAGCTGCTTTAGTTTTTCTAGAACTCTGTACTTGGATAACTTCCCTTTTTTATTAATCGCCACTCGAAGTGTCGCATCCCGAACGCAACAGTCCTGCTCCCCCATTTATATTTTTTTTAGCAGACAGTCGTTTAAAATTGTCTCTTTAATAGATAGAGTACTTACAACGGAGTATGCAAATTTTAAATCATTTTATTTTTCGTCGAATCATCAGATTTTTATGGAGCAAAACAGTCTAAAGCAGAAATTGTCAGTAACACATCGACTTAAAGAACCAGAAGGCTTACACTATTTAACCTATTTCACAATAAGACGTAAAAAATATATTTACATTACAAATGCATTTATTTGACTGGGCCGTTTCATCTTGTCTCTCCAGATAGCGCCACTTACGGTGATACTTGATTACGCCCCTACCACATTCGGTTAACTAAAAATTATTTTTTACAAAAATTATTTCAAATGTAATTTACTTCTAACGATAATATACTTTAAATATTCTATTACTTACTTACTTTTTTTATTTAAATTCGTTGCTTCATAACTTTTTTAAAACAAATTTCACAATTTTTTTGCGTTATCATAAATAGCTGGTAATTTTATTATCATTATTTTGCTTGTCTTTAAAATTTTCCCTTTTCTCAACAGATTTTGAGATAAAAGCGAAAATAGGCCAGTTTTTTTTGGGGTTAAATCTCAATTTTGAGGGGGTTCCCATAACCGGAAAGATGGAGACTGTTAATTGGTTAAACTAATTATCGAAACTAAACATTTCTGAAAGAAAACAGCTTTCGGTGATTTTGTTCTATACTTAGATTGTAAAATTTTATAACTGCACTGGGGTATTTCGTTCCGCAAAGATTTCTAACAAATAACTGACAAATTAATAGGTGATAGGGTCATGTACCCCAGAAATCGCAATGCGAAACACAAAAGAAAAATGATAGTAATAATTCTTTCATTATTCATATAATTTTATTTAGACTTAAATCAGTTTTGAAAAGACAGCGTCAGAGACTAAGTCAGTAGCTTGACTTAAATCATTAATGCGAGTTAAGCTTTTTCTGTCCTGACTCAAGCCTTTGAAAAAATAAGAAAAAAACAGTAAAACTCATTTCTAAAATTATTTAAATCACAAGTCTTAAGTCAATTTTTGAAAAATGAATTAAAATGAAAAACTAAAATCAGTAAAATGGCTTGAGTCAATAAATGACTTAAATATTTTTAAGTCTGACAGACTTGAGAGGATCTCCATATTGTTGGAAATTGATTTGATTACGTACTTCTACATTACTCAAATAGTCTCCTAGTCTCCTACCTTCATAAAGTATTGGTCTAAAAATGTTTCTGCCTCTTAAGACCACACCAAACATTACTACCGAATTGCTAGGATAATCAATAGATACATTTTTACTTCCCTCCTCGGAGGGAAGTATCGTAATCATGGAAGAATCAACCTTCAATTTTTTTGCAGATTTCTGCCTTTCCGGGTCCCTGGAGACTGAAAAAAATGTTCTCTAATTCTGTCGTTGTGTCATTCTGCCTGTACGCGGCATAGCTCAAAAAATACTTATTCAATTGACTTCTCTGATTTTCGGTCAATAATCAAGGGCCATAACAGGATGAAATTTTCGTAAAAATGAAATATGGCAGAACAAAATGGTGGTGTTACAAAAAGTAAAAGAGCATTACTAAGAAACTATTTATCGAATGGACTTCAAAATTGTCGCTAAAATAATGTGTGATAGAGACAAACAGGTACAATTTTTGTCTAAATCCATGGCGGCCTAATGAAATGTTGAAACATTCAGTACCAAAAAACTACTTATCCAATGACTTGAAATTTGGTCAAAAAATTAAGTGTTGAACAGGGATACACTGGTTTTTTTAGTGCGATTCTCATGCGGCAAAACAAAATGGCGGCCTAATAAAATGTTCATATATTCGGTAAAATGCCGTTTCCTAAAATAAAACCTATTTTTTTAATAGAAGAACATAAATAATAATAATGACTAAATTAATAACTTAAAAAAAATTGAAATAAATTACGGTTTATAGAATTTGTATACAGGTATTACTAGTGATGAAACGATTACGATTACGGTTACGTTTACACGCCGGAGGATTTTCCGATTAATCGTAACCGCGGATTATTTAGACCATTATTATAATTTATGCGCAATTTGAGAACCACCGGTAATTCCCCGGCCATGCGCAAGACTCTAAGTTGCGAGAAACGCAAACTTATTAGTACGGGTTGCGGCTTCCGGCTGACAAGGCAAAAACGTTTGAAATCGTTATCAGGGGATTCACCGAGCTAAATTACGTCGTATTTTATATACATACATACCTAATACTGAGTTGTTGTTTTGATGAATAGATTTGTGTTTAAATATATATTGTTCCTCAATAGCGTCAAAAAATAAACAAGAAAGAAGTGATGTATGGAGACATTTTATAAAAGTACCGGAAGATCCAAATAAGGCAAGGTGTAAATACTGCAGTCGCGAAATTTCTAGAGGTGGTTATTATTTTGTTTAGAGTTTGTATTTATTTTCTTTAAAATTTCTTTTAAAAAATAAAAAATATAATAAGTATATATTTTTACGTTTTTTACTTGATAATCGTAATCGCATGAATATTTTAGTTCTAATCGTAATCGCAATCGTACTCATATAACAATAATCGTTGCATCACTAGTTATTACCAAATAGATATATGCATGATTATAGATGGCCTGTTTATTGTAAGTAGTGGGATTCTGTACGATAGAAGTTGTGGGTAAAGTTGAATTTAACAATTTTTTTTTGATCAACACAACAGAACAAAAAATCGGCAAATTTCCTTTACGCGGAACTTTCCTTGTTATGAATTTATCACTTTATTAGAAATAATGATGTCTGACCCAATTTAGTTACGCAAATAGTCATTTAACACGTATATGCTGTATGTTCAAACATTTTTATTGGGCGCCATTTTGTTCCACTATACTACTACACCACATTTTTGGACATAACTTAAAATAAATCGAATGAGTAGTTTTTACGTGATAGAGACAAACAGGTACAATTTTTCTTAAATTCTTAAATAAATTATTAGACCACCATTTTGTTCAGTTGTAGCAAAATTTTACCAGTTGTGCAAAATTTGAAGCCATTTGAATAATAAAAAAAAATACGAGTTTTAAAACATTTTATCTAACCGCTATTTTGTTCTTCCATCTAGAATTCGTACCAGAATTTTACCAGTTTGTCTCTATAGCACACTTAATTTGTACACATAATTTAAAATCAATCTAATTAGTAGGTTTTTCAGGATGATACCTCAAATATTTTATTTGGTTGCCATTTTGTCTTGCTATTTTGGATTCATATCCGAGTAAAATTTGAGGTAAATTGGGTAATTAGTTTTTTAGTAATATCTCTTTTAACAATTTACTATAGGTCGTCATTTTGTTTCGCCGTATTGGGTTTTTACCAAAATGTCCCAATATGGCCCTTAATGTTTTACCATATTTTGAAGTCCATCGGGTAAGTAGCTTTTTAGTTATGCCGTGAACTATCAGACAGACAGACCGACAGAACTTCAAAACATGTTTTTTGGCATTCAGGGACCCTAATACGTAAAGTTGTTATACAAACCTGGGAGGGTGAGTTTTTTTCATAATTACAAATATTTTATTAGGCCGCCATTTACTCCGCCATCTTGACTTCATAACACAATTTTGTGTCTAAATCACACTCAATTCTAGCAAAAATTTGGAAGCAATCTAAAAAGCAGTTTTTCACGCTGATTTTTTAAATATTTTATTAAGCCGCCGTCTTGTTCCGCCACATCGGATTTTTACCAAAATGTTACCAGGTTATCCCCATATGACCTTTAATTTTTCACGAAAATTTGAAATCAGGATTACAATACTTTTACAAGGGACATAGAAAAAGTAGAATATTTTTTTTTGGGATGACAACTAAATTTGAGTTAAATTACACGTGTCTACGGTCGGCCAAATTTTATTGTGCTTTAGCGGTTGCGTTTATCTTTTCCCAGTTTTCATTTAATTACTCATGGGTTATGAGTTTCGCCACAGGTGGCTTTATGCTGCTCCTTCGGAATACAGTATCCAGTCCGGCGAAGATTTCGGATATTCTCTTGAAGACTTGAAGACCATACATGATATTCTCTTGATAACCACAAGTGCGGGTTTGCTCCTGTTGGTGACTCTGGTGTGGTTTTGTGTGTAAAGTTTGGCGTTATATAGTTGTACTCGTCTCTTAATTCGTTGAATGTACTGATGGAGGCCTTAACACGTGCCTACGGTTGACCAAATTTAATTGTGCTTTAACGGTCATCCAGAAAAAAGCATGTTAAATTTTTAAACAGTAATACCATTCTTTATATTAGCCCAAACTCAGGGTCCTCTTTTTTGAGGGTTTTATGGCATACCAATAACCTAATAAATATAGAGTGGTTTACGCAGCTGTTTGAAGTTAAACTCATTAAACTAAGTTATAAACATAAAAACATAAATTGTGTGTAAATATTGAGTAATATTTATATTGATATAAGACGATCACTTGTCTTGTCGAATTTTGTTTGCGACTGCGAATGGCATTAGCTAACAATAGTGACGTCAGTGTGGACCCGGCGTAAAGCAAACATTTAGATATTTTACTAGGGAATTCACCTAATTAATTTAAAAAAACTTAAAAATGATTTTGATGATGTTACTGGTTTTATAAATAGACTAAACTGACAAACTAAACTATATTTAAAACTCTACGTTTAGTTTCTTTTAACAAATAATTAGTTTTTCATTATGTCGTTTATCATTTGTTGGGCGTAATAGAACAGTCTACTGTTTTTTTGTTTAATCGCTGCATTCTAATATCATTGATACACCGTTACGTTCTAAACGACTATTCCTGATTACTTTTTCGCGTATCATTAAAACAAATTGATAAATTTCCTTTACCCGGAACTTCCCCTCGTTATGAATTTTTCCTTTTATTAGGAATAGTGAATTGTGGCCTAATTTAGTTCAGTACATAGACAGTTAGTAACACATATACATATACTATATTTTCAAATATTTCTATTAGGCGCCATTTTGTTCCATCAAATTGGATTCCTTCCAATATTTTACCAGTTTCTACCTATGCCGCACTTGATTTTTGGGCTTATTTTAAAATATTAAATAGGTAGTTTTTACTTTAGCACACACCTCAGTTCTGTTACGTCATGTTCAACTTCTGCAAAATTTAAATAACATTTTTTTACGTTGACTTTTTAAAAAAATATTTGGCTGCCATTTCGTTCCGCCATCTTAAATTCGTACCACAACTTTGCCAGTTTATCTCTATATCACAATTAATGCGTGCACAAAATGAAATTAATCTGATAAGTAGTTTTTTTCTAGGCCGATTTTTTAGGCCGCCACCTTGTTCCGGCATATTGGAGTTTTACCGGGTCATCCCCATATGAACTTTAATTTTTTGCTAAAATTTGAAGTCAATCTGATAAGTAGTTTTTAAGTTCTGCCGCAACTGACAGACGAATTGACGGAATTGATAAAACATATTTTTTGGCATCTAGGGACACTAAAACCTGAAAATATGTAAAACCTGAGAGGGTGATCTTGGATTTGTACCAAAATTTTGCCTGTTGATTTCTAAATAATACTTGATATTTATGCAAAATTTGAGATAAATTGGGTAAGCAATTTTTTAGTAATAATGTTTTTAACATTGTACTAGACCGCCATTTTGTCTTGCCAAATTGGATTTTTACCAAAATGTTACCAGGTCATCCCCATATGACTTAATTTTTGACTGAAATTTGAAGTCAATCGGGTAGGTAGATTTTTAGCTATGCCTAAAACGTAAAGATCTGAAAAAATCTAAGAAAGTGATTTTTTCACGATTACAATGCTTCCCTTTTACAAGGGAAGTAATAAAGACATTTTATTATTTCTCGTTTTTACTTCCATTATAAGATGGAAGTATTGTAATCGTGTATCATTCTCCGAGATTTTTTTCAGATCTTCATGTTTCAGGGTCCCTAGATGCCAAAATATGTTTTCTTAATCTTGTCGGTCTGTATGTCTGCCTTGTTGCGGTGTAGCTAAAAACCACTTATCTACTTGACTTCAAATTTGGTACGAAAATCATGGTACTCAACTGGTAAAAATTTTGTGAATACCCAATTTGGCTGAAGAAAATGGCAACCTAATAAAATCATTGGAAGAAATCTACTTATTCAATTGATTCCCAATATTATACGTCAATTCAAAAGTGATATAGAAACCACCTGGTAATGTATGTAATATAATCTGGTGGAACAAAATGACTGTTAAAAAAAAGTTTAAAAAATTACTAATTTATTTGAAATCAATTTTGTATAATAATCAGTTGTGACAGAACAAAATGGCGGTCAAATAAAAAGTCTTTATTGCAATACTACTTTCTTCATTGACTTTAAATTTTGTACAAAAACGAAGAACTGATACGAACCCAATAAGGCGGAACACAATGACGCCTATGAAAATATAAAAAAAAAATAGACAAAAATCAACTCTGATATATTAATTAACTGGTAAGATTCTGATACGAATCCAGTGGGGAGGAACAATATGATGACCTAATAAAATGTTCAAATTCTTGAAAAAAAAATACTTATTTAATTCCAATAAATTTTTACTCAAGAATTAGTAAGATTTTAGTACGAATGCAATATGGGGTAACAAAATGGCGGCCTAATAAAACTTTTATAATGCACAAATCAAGTGTGCAGTTTCATATTTAGGGGGGGTCTGGACCTGGGAGCTCTTCATATATTAAGAAAAATTATAATATGAGAGAGATATGGCGATATCTTTTTAGAATTTCTTCATTGATCGGGGGGTCTAGATCCCGGGTTTTTTTTTATTATATAATCAGTCATATATGAAGGTGAGGACCTATTTTTTCAACAACAAAAATGATGAACTCGTACTCCTCCCCCCTCCCGAGTGCAAGTGTGACATAAAAAATTCACGTCAATTTTTGCGAATAATAAAGAGCGACGATGAGAATTTTGATGCGGATCTTATACGGCGGAACAAAATGGCGGCCTAACACAATGTTTAAAACATTAATATCACCGAAATTATACCTTACAACCTCTAATAAAACAAAGAATTCATAACGAGGGCAGTTCCAGGAAAAGCCTATTACCGACTTTTTTAACATAAAATTGAATCCACGAATAAAAACTGTTTGCCAAATAACTTGAAAAGAAAAAGGCTAAAGTGTTAACTTTTGAATATTGGTCTATGATTTCATATCTAAACACAAAATTAAATGCTAAATAATTTGAAATCAAATCAGGAGAGGAGACTCCTTAAACAGAATAATGAAGCTTAATGTAAATTTAGTAATAAAAAGTCCTCAATTTGTAGGTGTTTTGTCGATTTGTGCGTTCTATTGTTTCCACCGTTTGCCGCCCTCTTCCCGTAGTGAAAAACTGGAATTACTCATATACTTTTCCATATATAAAATACAGAAAATGTAAAAATATACATTCTATTTATTGAAATCACACAATAACATAAGACAAAATAAATATTGATACAATAACAAAATTAAATAAATATAGAATATAACGTAAATATAAAGATACTTATACTAATTATATGCTAAATATACAATAAGCTTACATAAAATTTATTCTCCTGGCTTTTTAAATGCGAATTAAAATATATCTGATACATTCACATTTTTCGAAATTTCGTTTTCTATACTAATTATAGTCAAATCTGAATTTGTTGAGAAAATGAAAAGTTGTGTGAGCTTGTTTTATTTGTACGAACCCTTCTTCTATCTTGAGAATGCAGTGTCCAATATCATAAAATAAAAACTTAATTTAAATAGGTCCCTCATCCTTACTCCTGTAGTCAAATAATTTTTTTTCTTCGGGGTCTAATACTATTAAGTGGTGGAAATCAAGGGTCGCAATCAATATCATCGGCAGTAATTTGCTTCCTTTAAAATAACGTTAAAACCTTTATCTGATCTAATATTATATAATGTTTTTTTAAGACCTGCCAACCTATCATTTACCAGCATGTTTAAACTATGTACCGCACAAGGCATATAGGCAACTCTAGGGTTTAGATAAAGATTTTTTTTTTAACTATTATTGCGACCTGTCATATTAGCACCACTATCATAACCCTACCCCCTATTATTTATTACATTTGTAAAACTCTGTTGAATCATATATTGAAACGAATCCTGAAAAATGCTCCCTAATTTCTATTCGTTTTGATTTATTGTTTAATAGTATAAATCTTACTACAACGGTAAATTGGTTTTGATGACACATTAGGGATAGAACCGAAAATAATAGAATACTATTTAAGACCTTTTAACAGGGTTACTATTGCATGTCTTATTTTCTGCGTCAAAAGAGAAATAAATTTATATTGAATATAAACACCTAAATAGTGAGGCATATTTGATGAATTTCTATTAAATCTAGTGACGTGAGCTAATAATACTATTAAACTTCGCAATCGTTTTCATATAATACTTTTAAATTTTTATATATCCGGAGGTTTATGTAACTGGGCGGCTACAGTTGGTTGTTTTTAAGTTAATCTAGTACTTACTAAAGAGTCCCTATTTCCACTAAAATATACTTATGGCCAGTATTATACCTAGGTCAACAAAATACTTCACTAACAATAAAATTTAATGATAGAAACGTTTTACAACATAACTTGAAATGTTAATGAATGTTAATCACTTTAACTGAATATTTATTTTAGGGAAAAGTTGGCCTCAGTATTTAATGTAGTACAAGAAGTCAACATTCTTGATTCAAGAGACGAAGCAAACTTAAGACTGCTAAAAAGGCCCGAGCTAGGCATAACCTTCACAAAATTACATTGTTGGAGACTCACGCAGTTCGAGAAGTGTGTATTTTTAGATGCAGACACTTTGGTATGTTGTAGAAAAGAAAAGATCTGTTTATATTTGGCTTGGTTATTCTTGGTCTATAGGACATGCATCATAATTAAACAGAAACACTCCTTCACTTCCCTGCCAAAAAAGTCCGATAAATGATTAGACAAAAATATATATACATCTTGTAAAAATATATACATTTGTATAAGCCACATGAAGAATTTACAAGCCATATGTTTTGACTTGTTGACATTTTCATGAGGTTTTATAAGCTTTTATAGGTATATACATTTCTTTACAAGAAAGAAGTGTTTTAGCCATCCCTTTCGCTGGGAAATAGAGGGTTCTTTATATTTTATAGTTAAAATTAGACTGAATTCTCTAATACAATTCATTCTCAAAGTTACAGAAGATTTGCATGACTTTATGAGACTGTTTTGAAATGTTTTATACTTTTATTTTGTAAACTTCAATATTTTATGGGGCATGAAGAGCAACGTTCATAAAGATGTATCAGACATGTCCAATAACAAGTGCACAAACTGTGTATGATATTCCAGATTTAGTGACAACTTCAACTTAAGAAAATAGAGAATTCCTTAGAAGGGTTTACAATAAGGGACATATTTTATAATATAATGCATTCCAAAAGTCTAGAGGCTTTGATTAGATTGAATTACTAATTATTTTGATTTTTTTTGTGAGGCATGTCTAACAAATTTTTATATTTTTTGATATGAATAAACAAAAATTTACAATAAATATTTTATCACGCATTTTTAATTGAAAGTACATGCATTTTTTATATTTGGTGGGGATAGTCAGAAGCCTCCGGAGCCCCAAATAGGTAGCGTTAGGTTTTACTACTAGCACGTACTAAAGTTTTAGACAGATGTAAGATTCGATTGTGTCAATTTAAAAATCTTTTGTTTAAGAATTCCATGGGTATAAATAAGCATGCCTGATAAGGTAGAGGCCCAGAAATCATTATTGCAGTCGGGTACACGCGGGTCGCGATAACGTGATTTTAGAATCACATTGATATCCGTTACTGTAATTCTTTAATATTTTAAATGTACCGTGATCATAGTTTTCGAGAGAGTGAGTATTATGAGTCATTAAGAATAGTAACAGTAATACTGACAAACAAAAATATTTTTTGGCTTTTTCGCAACTGAATAAAAATATTTAACTTTAAATTAATTGAAGCAAATATTTGATATAATTACAGACCTCAACATGTAGACTAGTCTGTCTACGGAATGTTTCAATACATAATATACACAATATTATTTAAGCAAGCATAAGAAATTATAATTAAAATTAATTATTATTTCTTATGCTTGCTTAAATAATATTGTTTATATTATGTATTGAAACATTCCGTAGACATTATCTGATGAAATATCATACAAACCCTTAAGGACATTACAAAATGATTAAAAAGTTAAATATTTTTCATATATATGAAAAAAAAAAAGAAAATATATAATACAAACCCTTAAGGACATTACAAAATGATTAAAAAGTTAAATATTTTTCAATTTTATAATATTCAGATATATGGTTTGGCGGGATTTTGACCAAGATCCGGCCGGATCCGAAGATTTTTTTTTTAAATAAAAGTAAGACAATGAGAATTGGTAAGGTATTTAATGATAAGAAATTTGGATCAACAATGTATTCTATAATAAATAATTACATGTAAATAAGCATAAATTATAAAATAAAAACACAAATAAGTGTTTTAAAAAGAAGTTAAAACTATAAATTGATATTTGCAATTCTTAATATGCGGATTATGGTGGAGTAAAATCAGTATTTCTGCATAGTTTGGAGATGGTCTATTATGCTTTTTATATGCATCACCGGCATAACTTTTTGCTGCAAACACTTGACTCAGAGATAAATATTTTTTTTGTTTTGGTAGATATGCAAAAGTGCATGTTTAAGTAAATGAGCTCTCGATTCCTTTTAAAAGTTCTGCTTGTAATTACATTTCTAATTCCTTCTCGTAATTATCTGGTTTTTTGGGATGCTTGCAGATGACGAACCAAAACTATCGATATAGAATCACATCATTGCTTTTTCCGCGGAAGGGAATTATGAAGTAAATTGGATATTGACATATCTTTGACATATCATTTCATAAAACATCAGAAATTTTTCTTCGTCCAAAAATTGATGTGCAATGTAAAAATAAAAACACTTATATATGTAAATCTCTGTTAACAAGAATGAGACGTTATACCCTTTTTTGGGATATCCTGTATAAATAGAAGTTTCTTTACACAATGCACTTTTTGTAACCAAGTATCTTTCTATTTATTTTTTTCTATCAATTCCACACTAAATGAAACTGCATTTGAAACCACTTTTCGATGTAACTTTTTCTTGCATTCTTAAAATGCTTAAATAATATTGTTTATATTATGTATCGAAACATTCCGTAGACAGATTAGTCTACATGTCGAGGTATGTAATTATATTAAATATTTGCTTCAATTAATTTAAAGTTAAATATTTTTATTCAGTTGCGAAAAAGCCAAAAAATATTTTTGTTTGTCAATCTAAACGCAACAAATAATCTGAACACATTTAAAAACAGTAATACTGTTTAAAACCTCCGATGCTTCCTACTTGTTCGTTCAAAAAAGTTCCATAAACCGCTTCTTTTACTTTTCATTTTTAATAGCCACGTCTCGACAAACACCAAATAAAAACCCCTATAAAATCAAAAATTTACTATATATATAGTTATAATAACAATAGCAATTTTATTCCCGAAAGCAAAAACATCCATAATTTTTAAAAATAGTTTAATGAAAATACCGAATAAATCAACATTTTTGTTTACATTATATTGTTTCACTTACCGAGTGGTGGAATCAAGCACTTATTTTTTACATCTGAACGACTTTTCTACTAGTAAAGTATTTCTGGATGTTTTTCAAAAAAAGGCCATCCTGGTCACTACCCTGTTAAGCTTGCAGAATTTGGGGATTTTTCTTTGAGAGTCTGATTTTTGCGTAAACAATTGATTGTGAGGCCTTCTTACTGATCTATGAATATCACTTTGGTGCCCATCTTCAGAGTTGTGAAGCCCTGTTTTTCGGAAATAAAATTGTCAAGATCCTTAGTTATACCATATTGTGACTGCTATAGGATCTTTTGAAAATTTCTAGACATGGTCTTCCTATTAAGCCATTCCTTAAAGTTTGTTCTAAAATTTACCCTGAGTAAGAGCCGTTTAAAGTGACATTCTCATTGCTCCTGCAACCTTTCACATAGCTCATTCTTGGAAGAAATTTTTTCCCGAAAGTGCTCCAATGTTTTGCAGATCCATAGACATTAGTTTTTTGTCTCACAATAGCGTTTAAAATGAAATCGCCACTGTTTACTAATCAGACCTAAATTCGTGGAAACGTTTTATTTTTTGACACGAATTTCTGTTTTGTTCGTTTGGTAGAAATTAAGCATTATACTGTTTGTGCAAATTATTTGTCGACTGTGGATATTAAAACAGTGAGGGCTAAATTACTCTATATGAAAAGATGACTTGATTTTTTTGTCATTAAGCGGAGACAGATTGCCGTCCCCTATGGATGCCTCCCTGTGCGGTCACACCATTTGCACTTATGGTAGTGCCCACACTGGTTAAGATGCTTATACATAATAATGCTTTAAGAAAATTACATTATATCAATTCACTTTTAGGAAGGGGAAAAGAACGACCGTTATATGTGATTGTTTAATATCAGTGAAAAAATCACAGTTCGTGAAATATCACTCATCTCTAGTACCTTGTGGAATAATAAATAAATAAATGTTTGATTAACGGTTTTCCATTTAACAAAAAAAAAGAAGAAGAAACATTCTTATACAGTTTTAATATGAAAACAATACATTTTTGAGTCAAAACCAATATTTAAAACAATTAAAAATACAAATCTGTTACACTGCATAAAAATAAAAACACATGTCACATCAAATAGACAATTATTATACTATTAAAATCAACACAACGTACAACTAAAATATAAATAAATTTAGTCTTAGTTTACCATCCATCACTACACAAATAACACTTAGTATTACAAAAAAGATATTTACATTATATATATCTAACTGACCATATCACAAATCTAAACCAGTCTTTCTATTAAACAAGATCCTTTTGAGGACCTGAAAAGTCATATAAAAAAAAGAAATCATTACAATATGTATTTGCAATCCTACAGTCTGGAAATGGGACTATTTAGTTCATAATTAGAAGACATTAAACAAATCATTCTGCTGTGTAACTGTTTGCGGTTGCTCTAAAATAAATAAGCTCTAATATTTCTGTCAATGGTGCCATTAACAATCTTAAATAGACTGCATATGTCAAAATAAACTCTTCACTCTCTCAAAGATGGTAAATTTAACAAACCGCAAAGTTGCTCATAATCTATGTCCTCTAGAGAAATGCCAAGCCTAAAGTTGATATGTCTAATACATTTTCTTTGTACCTTCTCCAACGAGTCCACATAAATGTTTTAATATGTATACTAAAAGAACATGGATATTCTAGTCCTGACTTGACATAGCTACAATAGAGTATTTTAAAAACATTTTAGGTCATACAAATTTGCTAGTGTTCGGTTATTAAAACCAAACATAATGGCTTTTATTTTTTATGAAGTTTATATGATAACCAACACAATCCCCATACACTCCAAGATCTTTTAACAGCTGAACTATTTCTAAAACTACATTGTTAATATTATAATCAAATAGGATAGTATTCCTCTTTTTAGAGATGGTCAAGACTTTACTTTTATCAACAATAGAAACTAGTTATATTAAAAATGTATTCAATATATATGAATAGCTTATAGTGTTATAGAAGTGTCCTCGTAATGAAACTTTCCCTGTGTCAAACAAAGATAAAAGGGTAAAGACAGAAATATTTAAATACTCAGCTTTTTCCTTTATATAGGATTAATCTAAAGGGGAGAAACAGTTCTCTAAAAACAGAATTAAAACTTTAAGTTTTTTTAAAGGATGTGAAAGGCAAAATTTTAATAAAAAACTATTAATATTTTTAAGAAAACGGCAAGACATGATCTATTTATTATATATCTTTTGCTTAAACCTTAATTTAAGCATTGACTTACATACATATATGTGGAAGCACTACGTTTGCCAAAACACATTTTTCTATAAGATGTAAATAAACATTTGCTCACGCAACGAATATTAAAACAGAATTTCATTTACTATTATTTGATAATTTTCGAAATGTGTTAATTTTTCACTCTAACGGTTCATTATTAAAAGAAACTGTATTATATTATACTTTTTTATTTTGGACAATAGCTAAGCTTCTTATAATATTCAGGGGGAGAGGTGTAATGAATAAAAGAACAAAGGACCAATTTTTATGGAAAACCGGCTTCAGTGAAATTTGCTTAATTTTTTTATGTTGTAGTTCTAGGCTTCGTAAGCAAGACACCATGAGAACGTCAAAATCGTACCAGCCGTTTTTAATATTTAGCCCTTCTTTACAGAAGCTCAGAAATGCAAAAAACACATATAATACTAATTTTAGTCTCGTTTACCAGATTTGATTGGGATGATTTTCTTCTAGGTCTTTTAAGCCGGATAAAACATTTCGATAGATTTTAACCTAAAGTATACAGGATGTACAGGGAGTGGGGTAACAATTGA
Organism: Kuschelorhynchus macadamiae; assembly: GCA_030620095.1. Taxonomy (NCBI): domain Eukaryota; kingdom Metazoa; phylum Arthropoda; class Insecta; order Coleoptera; family Curculionidae; genus Kuschelorhynchus; species Kuschelorhynchus macadamiae. Next base: position 22,755 of record JAUTXW010001355.1, read on the forward strand.
ATGAATTAACCAACATTTGAATTTTCAATTCTTCACAGATTGTTTCTTGTTAAAAAATATACTTTTTATGTTGAGAACCTTATTTTTAAGTACAGTTTTGTCAGTTGAACTTACTCTATTTGCATTTTAAGAATGCAAGAAAAAGTTACATCGAAAAGTTGTTTCAAATGCAGTTTCATTTAGTGTGGAATTGATAGAAAAAAATAAATAGAAAGATACTTGGTTACAAAAAGTGCCTTGTGTACAGATACTTCTATTTATATAGGATGTATATATGTATACGTCTCATTCTTGTGAACGGATATTCATATATATAAGTGTTTTTATTTCTGAAACGATATGTCAAAGATATGTCAATATCCAATTTCCTTCATAATTCCCTTCCGCGGAAAAAACAATGATGTGATTCTATATCGATAGTTTTGGTTTGTCATCTTGAAGCTACCCAAAAAACAAGATAATTACGAATTAGAAATGTATTTACAAGCAGAACTTTTAAAAGGAATCGAGAACTCAGTTAGTTAAACATGAACTTTTACATATCTACCAAAAGAAAAAAAAGTATTTATCTCTGAGTCAAGCGTTTGCAGCAAAAAGTATTTTTTTCTATGCCGGTGATGTGCATAATAAGCATAATAGACTATCTCCAAACTATGCAGAAATACTGATTTTTCTCCACCATAATCCGCATATTAATAATTGCAAATATCAATTTATAGTTTTAATTTCTTTTTAAAACACTTATTTGTGTTTTTATTTTATAATTTATGCTTATTTACATGTAATTATTTATTATAGAATACATTGTTGGTCTAAATTTCTTATCATTAAATACCTTACCAATTCTCATTGTCTTACTTTTATTTAAAAAAAATCTTCGGATCCGGCCGGATCTTGGTCAAAATCCCGCCAAACCGTATATCTGAATGTTAAGCCGGATCCGCCGGATACCGAATCCATATCAGGTTTGGATGGCATCACTCTTTTTAATCATTTTGTAAAGTCCTTAAGGGTTTGTATGATATATTTTCATCAGATAATGTTCAGAGATATGCTTAATAGAAAACTTTGTATTCTATGAATTTACCAAAATATTGTATTATTTGAAATTTTAGGTCTTACAAAATGCCGATGAACTCTTCGAAAGGGAGGAACTTTCAGCGGCCCCCGATGTAGGATGGCCAGATTGTTTCAATTCTGGTGTTTTTGTATACCGTCCATCACTTGATACATACGAGAAGCTCATTCAGTTCGCCTTAGATAAAGGAAGTTTTGATGGTAATGTTTTTCCTTTTTAAATATCTTTAAATCTGTACGTTATATAAACGATATAAAACAACAACCTGACAAATAAACTGGGCGTCAAAAAGATTGGAACACATAATTTTTATCATCAAATTCAAAGTGCTGTGTTAAAAGTCATTTCATGGGAATTCCGCTGTGAAATTATTTTAACGTATGGGATTCTTATGACTGTGACATAGGGGGTTGAATGAGATGGTGCAAAAATCTTAAACTTTTTAGTACCAGGCAATTACGATATTTCGGCGAGATTTTAATAAATGCCATTAGGCATGAAACAAGTATGTTTACTAAAAATATCAATCGTTGGGTGATTTTAGCGATACATTTAATCGATATTCAAAAGGATAGTTTGTAGGGTTGGGAATGTATACAGGTTCTCCAAAAAAGCAAATCATTTTAAAAACCGATCCATTACCTTTTTTTAGAAATATATTTTCTCGATTTTTCTCAAAATAAATAAAAATTTTAGTTTGGTACCTTGCAATGTTTTCAGCGGTTTTCCATTAAATGCTTCCAGGCACATAAAAAATATATTTTTTCTAAAAATACCCGATCGTTGAGCTGTATTTGGAAATTTAATAACATATAAAAACGCCATTTAATTCAAAGTGATACATTTTACCGTTATTGAAAAAAGCTTAATTTTGAGAGTTCAGATCATATACAAATTGTCCAAAAAAGCAAATAAATGTAAAAATCGATCTACTATAATTAAAAAAAAATACATTGCTTACAATACGGCAAGTATATGTTTTTATCTCGAAAAAATATCTTACTAGAAGTGTCACGGAAGAAACGATTTTTTTAATGCCTGGGAAGTTTTAAGATGTTTGCATTCAGTCAATACCGTGTAAAATAGTGATAAGAATCTTTTAAATTAAAATAATTAAGACAATAGGATTTCCATGAAACGATCTTTTGAAATCCGAAAAGATCGTCGGAATCCGTGACTCGTTTTCAAACCACAGCACTTTGAACTAAAATGTAGGTGCCCCAGTCTTTTTGATGATCAGTTTATTACGTATACAGGGACTAACATTTAGGGGGAGGGTCCCCCAATAAGTTTACCTGTTGGTTAAATTTTGTCTTATTGTTGGTGTTAATCTAATATGTAGCCCTTTATTGAAACTGTGTGCCTTGCCTTGAACCAAGAGCCAGAATTTGTTTAGTCATGAGTTTTCATGTGTTTAATACATTTTATATTTTTAAATAAATTGTGTTGGTGAATGAAATTCTGTTGGGTCAAAATTGTTGACAATATTGTATTACTCCCCTCCCCAATATTTTCAATTCGTATACATTATATATAATGAAATGTGCCTACTTTTGCAGATGAATACGTTTAGGACTAAGTAACGTTAAATACATTTCAGAATAATGTGTTTATTCGCCTTATGCAAATTTCAACCAGATAGCAGTAAGACATTTTATAAATTATTTACTTTTAAACAAAAGTATTAAAATATAAAAAAAACTAATATTAATAAAAACGATAAAACGTAGGGCGAACCGGGGTAAATGTGGCTACCTAGTGCTTTTTTCATTTTGAAAAGTATTAAAAAAAACTAGTGACATGTTGATGTTTCTGAGGAAGGAAACAAACTCATACTTGCCTTGGCTACTGATTTTTTAGTTTGCCAGGATGGACCATTGAATAAAAAGGCCCATTCTTGTATTTTTTAAATCATGACTGGTTGCTACAATTGCTACAGAAATGGGGGCAAATGTGGCAGGTCGCTATAGTTTCCCTATACTTTACGTTATTTGCTGACTGAGGCAATAATGACATGTACTATCAACACATTTAAATATTTGCTTTTTATTGCATCTTTCCTTCTAGTTTTTGAGATATTTAAGGAATCATTTTAAAAATGTCGGACAATTACCAAGATTTTTGACCAATTATTTTAAAAACAGAGGTGAAAACAAACAATTACACAACCAAAGATTGTAAAAATTCAACAAGTAGAGGTTTTTTTAAATAAAAAAAGAGAAAAATGCAAATTCGCGGCGGAGCCCCCAAATACATTATATAAAAATGAAAAACTTGTTCACTGCCCGTATCAGATGCTTCCATGGGAAATATTTGAACCTTACATTTTTCTATGTGCTTAACTAACTTTTCACATGTTTCAGCTTTGGGAATATTAAATGGACCATGGTCAATAATTTGTAACGGTCCCATAAAAACAAACTTCTTTTTTACAAGCTCGACGTCATCTTTTTTAGACCAATCAAACGTTTGCTGCATAAGTCTTTCTTACTAAGAACTTGATTATTAGGATGTCTTTATCAATTTCTATAATTCGTCCAATGTACATTCCTTTGTCGTAAGTAAAGGTCTTCTTCAAATCAGTATTAAATTCATCGCTGCTTTCACTGCTTGTTGTTGCCAATTTGCCAGGATCTCTGAAAAAAAATACAAATATTAGGCATTTAAAATGTATAGTGTCTTTAAATTACTATTACCTTTAATTACTGATGAGCAATCTCTCGTTATCTTCTTATATTTTTCTCAAACTATTTCCTGGTCAAATCGATAAGGACAATATCATCTTCATCCTCTGATTTGCTTCTCGTCTTTTTCATTGACTTTACCATTTCTCATTCCCACTGAATCCACTTTTTAATTTGTTGTCCTTATTTTTATTTTCCCTTGCATTAGCTAACTCCACAAGAACCATATTATCTTCCTCTGATTCGCCACTCATAACTAGCCTGCTTTTTTCTGTTTTTCACGAATTATTGTTGGTTCTATTGCAGGCTGTATATTTTTATCTTCTCTTGCCCTTTTCTTGCTTTCCACTCCATACCTTTGATCAGATAATAGCGCTCCTCATGTCTTATCAGCTCGACTGGAAGTATTTTTCACTCTGTTAATTTTCTGCAGTAAGATGGTTTCAAACGTGGATCCCACGTGTTCGGGTCGTCCTAATGGTGGTCTATTTAATGCTTGATATTTAATTCCACAATATTGCATTAATCTTTGGTAATCCTCTTTTCCTTTAAAGGCTTGCAGTTCGTTTGAGGGAAAAAGATGTTCGATTTATTGATCGTGGATCGACTGGAAATTCATTTTCTTTTTGCACAAACAAGCATATAGCCTCAAAACCTTTTTTCATGTTTTCGACAGTAAGGGAAAACTTTTTGAATATATCGTTGAAATGTCGTCATCCAACCATTTTCTGTGAAATCAAATATTGTACCTGGGTACAAAGTATCACCTTTCCATTTAGATCGAACTACGGTTAAACTTTGGATTTAATGTGAGGAGGTAACCTGGTCCCCCCTGCTGTAACACAAAAAAAAATCGTCGTATTTGCCCATCCAGCGCCTGCAGCCCGTCTGGCGAGACTTTCACCTTTTGCTCCGATGACTCCTACTTTGGCAGGATCATGATTAAATGAAGTTTCATTCAGATTGCATACTTGATTCGGTTTATTTAACAAGTTTAAACTTAAAAGTTGTTCGGCCCACATCTGTTAGAAGGGAAATATTATTTCTGATGTAAATTGTACATACCTAGCATTTTGTTCTTGTGAGCCCAAAACCCCATCTAGCCATAATTTTTCCATTATCTGCGATTATCGGCTCTTCTTTCGCAAAAAAAAACAAGTGTCGGTTCAAGTTTAAATGATTTGGTTTTAAATTTGGCCTTCCAACCTTTTGGAAGTTTTATTAAGATTTTTCATTGTTAAACATCTTATTTTTTCAATCCAAAACCGTTCGTCTAACGAAAAAAAGTCAAGAGGTTCTTTTTGTTAGCAACTAATAAGTGATTACGAAAATAATTTTTATTTTGACAAAAAGCAGTGGCGTGCCATTTTTTAATAAAATAAAATAATATTTTGGTCAATATCAACGGTTCAAAAAAAGGTAGATGATAAATTATTTTCATTATATTATAGAGAAATTTATCCCCTTTTAAAATATGTAAAAATGAATATACCATTACATCTGTTTTTTTTTGAAAAAAACTAAAAAATATGCTACTAATTCAGTCAATGCCATCTAGCGACGCCAGCAAAAGTCAAAAATTCAAAACCAAATAAGCGTTTTGTAGTGCAAATTATGCTCTTTCATATGAGCCTAAGTTTGCTAAAATCGGTCGAAAGAAACGGGAGACATCTTGGTTTGTTTGAAAAAACAATTGAACTTCCCCCACCGCTTTATTTTGATATATAGAACAAAACATTTTAAACAAAAAGTGTAGGGAAATGGTCACTAAATATGAAAATGATATCATCGATATATTTTCATTAGGCAAAATTCTATAAAAACCCCATTTTTCTACTTGGTGTTGGTTGTTACGCCCTCTAGCGGACGTTTGACAAACTCGAAAATAATTTTCAGCAATTTCTCTTGGCCACTTTTATTATGATTTTTTTTTCTCAAATCTATACGACCAATATCTTATGAGATATGGCCGCTCGCTACCCTTAACTGATCACCCTGTACATTGATGCAAAATATATTTACTACTATCGACATATATGTTCTGTATAAAATTACAAAAGTATTCCTAATACTTGTATTATAAATTAATATGAACGAGCGTATTTATACAATAAGAACTATAATATAAAAATTATCTTTAAAATTAGCAAAATATCCATTTTGTATTGCTTTTAGTGCAACGAGATAACACTTCTCGCACATTTAAGTAGTCGTAAAATGCAATACAAAACAAGTTAAAATAATTAAACTCTATTTAAAGAACAGTTTTAACTTTTTTTTCTGTCTAAACCCTATTTCAATCATCTATTCAGATGCATTATATGCACATTATGCATCCTACACTGTAGGTTTATCAAAAATATTTTGATAATTCGTGTAGGTAATTAAGCTAAAAGTTAGATCTTGATGTTCTAGGGTCCCTAGATGTCGAAAAACATGTTTCTTAATTTCCATCGGTGTGTCGGTCTGTTCACGGCATAGCTAAAAAACTACTTATCCATTTAACTTAATTAAATTACGGGTCATGCGGGGATAGATCTGTAAAATTTCGATGAAAATCCAACACGGACACAAAGTGGTGGCTTAATAGAGCGTTTAAAAAGTCAGTGTAAAAAACTACTTATCTAATTGATCTCAAATTCTGCACAAAAATCAAGTATAATATAGAGATCTGGTAGGTATTTGGTACGAATTCAAGAAAGCGGCCTATTAAAATGTTTAAAGTTAAAAAAATTAGTCTGAAAAAGTTACTGATAAGTATGATATAGAGATGAACTGTTAAAATGTTTGTATGAATTCAAGATGGCCGAACAAAATGACGGCTCAATAAAATGTTTTCAAAATTAGTCTGGAAAAGCTGCTTACTCGATTGACTTCAAATTTTGCACAAAAATCAAGTCTAATACAACAATGAACTGGCAACATTTTTGTACGGATGATATGATGATAAATAAAATGTTTAAAAATCAGCCTAAGAAGGTTTGTTTATTCAGTTGACTTGAAATTTAGTAACAGAATTAAATAAGAATAAAAGAAAAAGAAATAAATGTAATATTTTAGCACGAATTCCATATGGCGAAACAAAATGACGGTTTAATAAAACTTATTCATTTAGTTTTAAATTTTGCTTAAAAATCAAGTGTGGCATAGGGAGAAATTAAAAATATGTTGGTACGAATCCATTATACTATGGAACAAAATGTGGACTATTAAAATTCCCTTCTTATTAATCCTTCCATCTTTCAACTACTTGCAGAACTTCTCTTTATTTCATATAACAAAAATATCTTCAGAAAAATAATTAGATATTTCTGTAGCATATCAAATTGTTTAAAATAGAATATTAATTTTGTTGGTTTATGCAAAATATCTTGGCAAGTGCCTTTATTTTCATTTTTTTAGGAAACATATAAAACCTTGATGTTAATTTAAGAATGAAGTTTTACTACGCAGTATAAAATTTTGGCACAGTCAAGACGCATAATTTCTTAAAGCGTTCCAGGTGAATTTAAACAATTTTTAGGCAGGAATACTAAAATTCATTATTTTCAACAAGAATTAAGAGTTTGCGGCCTAAAGAACATAAGTGAACAGTTATGCAATAATGTTGTTATACAGAGTGTTATATATGTATGCATTTTCTCAATTGTTTTAGAACGCTAAGTTTTATAAAACGAGATACTTTAATGTTGTTTCGTAACCAATATAATCCATACCTAACATACCAAAAAAATTGGTAAGTTCGTCTTTGCCCAGAACTTTCCTCGTGTACAGATAGTAGCGTAACTACAAATTTTGGGCCCCCTATAAAAAAAGGTCATTCGTTGTTTCGAGTTTTGCATAATCCTTTTATAAACAAATGTAACCCTAAAAAGAGGACCGGAAAAAAATAACTGATGACCCTGCCATCAGTGGGCCCCCCTTCTGCGCTAGTTTCGTCACTGTCCATGACAGGTGGGCCTAGACGGTTTGGGCTCTTCCGTTCATCGAAAGTTACACCACTACGTACAGAATATCGCTATGTTCAGGTATCACATATATACATACAATTTTGGTAATAAATTTATACAAATCTTATTCTTATAGACTGTATTACAAAAACAAATAAATGGATTCTTAAAAAATTGTTATCTCTGCCGAATTCTGTAGGAGGAAAGGAAAAAAGAGAAGTGGGTAAAAGTCAATTTACCGTTTTTTTTATTTGTTCTTAATTTATTTTTATAGTATTATTATTATTATTCGCAACTTTATTTACATTGCCTGTAAAAAATTAATTCTGTATTTTACTATCTTCGCTCGAAAAAGGAGGTTTTTATTCCAGGGCATGTATTTTTACTGAATATTTAAAATGTTGTTAGGGTGCGATTTTGTTTTGCCAATCGCACTCAAATTTTATCAGTTTATCGTTTTTGTTTATTTTGTGCCGCTTATTAACTTCACACTAAAATTTTACTAATTTACCCCTTGATGTTTGACCATAATTTGAAGTCAATCAATTGAGTAGTTTTTGAGCTATGCCGCGCGTAGGCAGATATGGAAGAAACATATCTCAAATATCTGCTAAAATGTCGGAAGGCAAATTTTCACGATTACGAGGGAAGTAAAAAATTTTTTTATCACTTTTCCACGCTTCTATCTGTCCTGAATAATTGTTTCTTATTTTACTTATGATAAAAAAATAATTCTTCTAAATCTTTTATCATTAATTTTTTATACAAAGGCGTGTCAAAATTTGACACCATTAAATGGAAATATTCTGTTTTGAGTATTTTTTATCTTCGTCAAACGCAAAAGCATTAGGTCATTAATTTTAATATATATATAATATTATTGGTAATAATGACCTTTTTGCCTTGAGTTGGGATAAACATATAAATTCTTAATAGGCATATTAAGAAGTTTAATTCCAAAATTTAGGTATTGTCGGCAAATATTTGAAATATTGAACAATTAAGAACTTTTTATTATCCCTTAGTATAATCTTATCTTGTATACGGTAAAACTTGCCTGGGAGGGCGATCCTAACATCAAACTGCAACAACTGCAAATATCCCAAAATATATTTAAAAAAAATTCTGCAATAAAAGATATATGTTTCCGAGCTGTGATTGCCAAGCTCGCCAATGAACAAATGGGGGAACATACTTATTTATTCTTTGTTATTATTAATACTATTATTATTATTTTTATTATCTATTTTTCATTAACATCATCGACATAATCTATCCCTCTTCAACACTCGATTTTTGTGCAAAATTTCAAGTAAATTGGATACATAGTTTTTGGTACTGAATTTTTAAACCTAATTTGGCCGCTATTTTGTTTCGCCACATTGAATTAACACAAAAAATTTACCAGTTTATCCATATATCAAACTTTATTTTGGAAAAATTCCATCCGCTAAGTAGTTTCTAAATAATGATTTTTTTACATTTTGTAAGGCCCCCATTTTGCTCCGTCATAGTGGATTTTTACCAAAATGTAATCATTTCATTTCCTTATTGACCCTCATTTGATATCAATCCGATAAGTCATTTTTGAGCCAATTTTACGTTTGTTTCCTACGTTGTGAATTTTTACTAACAATTTCTTAAATTTGATTCTCGTTTTTTAGAATCAAGCATACTATAGACGAAATATATAATAATATGTTTGGCCACCAAATTTATTTTATTCATCTATTTGATTTTGAATTTATGATTATGGGTTTCTTAGTAGCTTACATTGACAAAACGCAGATTTGATAACCTTTGCTTCAGAAATAATCATAATTACGGACTCTTTCAATAGTCTAAGGTTTATTTAATATCGCAATGACTTGTAAGCAAAAAAAAGTGCCTTGCGTGACATATGATACTAATGGTTTCCTGTCTCTCGATAAGCAAGAGCAGTCAGCAGACTAAACAAAACGTCCGTATTTAATGTCTTACAGCGTAGTGTAAACCCCATGCCTGTCAGACTATTTTTCACTTTGCTTGCACGTTTTTATACATTCTGTATATTGCTAACGTAATGCTAACTGGCTTTCAAGCTTCATGACATGACATTCACTGACAAGTTTTTCGTACGATTAAATAGTAATATGTCACAGATTATTATAATTTATATTCTTTCTCTACTAGTTATAAAGATCAATGATTTCAAAGCAGCCCACGTACATTTTATTCTAAATTGAAATTAAAGAGAAATATAACTTACTATTGCCGAGATAATTGAAAGAAATAAATTGATGTCATGTCATTTTGGGCAAATCGCTAATTAGTATGTAGAGCAAATAATTTAACTTAATTTTTAAATACTTAAGACGGAGGAAACATTTTTTGGCTTTTTCGGAAATCAACAAAAATCTATTTACTGAAAAAAATTAAGAAACTTACTGAAAAAAAATTAGAAAATTACGTATCTCAACACGTATACTTACGTAACAGTCTACGGTAGTTTTTATACATAATAAAAAAAGCAAACAAAATATATTTAATTTTTTTACTAAAAGAAACCAAGCATAATAAATAAATCGTGCTTCTTTAATAAATGAGTTGTATCATTCCTTATGAAGGATGATACTAATTTTTAAAAATTTAGGCCGCCATAATGGATTCTCACTAAAATTTTACCAGATTTTTATAAAATTAGTATCTAAAAAAAGTAAAACGTATCTAACAAGCATATTTTTCTGTTGGTTAAAAGAGTTGTTTTTTCATTAAGTCTTCCATTAATCTTGCAACAGTTGGGCTACGGACGTGGATCGGTACCAAATTCCTCTATCCATCCAACTTTATCCGACTTCTAATTCCACATGATGCAGATACATTTTATACTTGTGTGGATTTGACCTCTAAGTTCGAGAACACGACTCAACAAAGTCTGCCTAGCTGGATTCGAACTAGCCGTACTACCACATAACCTGTTAAAGGAGTTGTTTGGTAAAAATAAAATATTGATTATTTTTTATCGTTTATCTTATATTTGTATTTGAACCAGCAAGGCTTTGTGGAGATATTGTTAATTTTTCAGAAACAAGAAATCACTACAAAAGAAACTTAAATTCTTATGTCTTTCTAAAATTCTAATTTCAACCTTTAAGTTCCTCAAAGTAAAATTTGCATTTTCAAACAGTCTCAGATATAAGCTGAACTCAGTTAAGAAGAATATAGAAAAGCAAACATTTTTATTTAAACTTTTGTAATATACACTCCACCGTTTTCAGAAAAATAGCAAAAAGCCATTTTTCAACAACTTTTTGGGACTATGAATTTTGGTTGAGGGGTATTGTTCCTTCCTGTCTTAAAATTGCGGAAGTTATTACCTTGCACAAGAGTGGTATATCAGTGAGCTCTCTAAATAGTGGCCTATCTCTCTTGTATTCACTTTATCCAAATTGATAGAAAAAAATGTTAAGGCGCCAAAGTGTGGAACTATTTGTAATCTCTAAAGGCTATAACTGTGACGCAGTTTGGGTTTCAATGCGCTAAGGGAACTCACGATGCGATATTCAGCTTTCTAGAAGGGTGTCCACCTTCATATGAATCAGGGTGTGTGTGATCTTTTGGAAGCCTTTGACTGCATGAATTACGAAATATTCTTGTCTAACCTCGAGCGCTATGGATTTAGTGGATCTTCAGATCAGTAGTTTTAACCAAATCATTTGAGAATCGCCTTCAGTCGGTGCGCGGTGGTTGCGTCTGGTCGAAGGTCGTCGTCAATGTGCGTCCAATGCGGAGTCTCACAATAATTTGTTATGGGACCATTTCTTCTCTCAATTTACATAAACAACCTTGTTCGCGTTAAGTTCTCCGAATAGTTCGCACTATTTACTGACGATACCTCTATTGTCTGAAACGATAAAAATATTGAGGCTCTTAAGCGTAGCGTATGAAATGGTTCTTGTAAACAAAAAATGATGTTTCTGCTGAACATCTTGTTCGTACTGCAGAAAATGGCTCTTTGTTTCGAGATCTCTTCGTTAAAGAACAAGGCGTCCAGCGCCCAGCTTTTTGGAATATGAGTGAAACTCTAGATTTGCCCTTGCCAATTCCAACTAAAGCCTTTACTAAACATTCACTCACAAATGGGCAGGTACGGATCCAGTACGCGCCCGCCGTAAACCCGTAAAATTTACTTTTGTCAAAAGTAATTTATGCTTATCCCTCGGTTCAGGTGCATATGTGTGATTTCATACTTTATTCAGTCAAATAATATAGATCAAGAAATTCTAGTGCGAAAATCTGACAACCTTGTCATGGTTGCCTGTTAAGTATATGACGTATTGCAAAATCAGTTTTTTTTGTAAAACAGCTAGACTTTTTCTAAATGACTGGGAGAATTGAAAAATCATTATAACAATACGCATTCTGAGATTTTTTCAGATCTTTACGTTTCAGGGTCCCCAGATGCCGAAAAACATGTTTACTCAATTCCTTTGGTCTGTCTGCATAGCTAAAAAACTACTTACCCGATTGGCTTCAAATTTTGGTTAAAAATTGAGGATCATAAGGGGATGAAAATTGAGGATCATATGGGGATGATAACATTTTGGTAAAAATCTAATATGGCGAAACAAAATAGTGGCCTTATGAAACCTTAAAAAATTATTACCGAAAAAACAAATTATTCAAGAGATAGACTGATAAATTTGTTGTACTAATCCAAGATGGCGAAACAAAATGGTGGCCAAATGAAATTTTAAAAAAATCATCGTAAAAAAATTTTCTTATTCAATCGATTTTAAGTTTTGCAGAAAAGTTAAATGTGGCATATAGATAAACTGGTACGAATTCAACACGACGCAACAAAATGGCGATGTATCACTGTAAAAACTAGTAGTTATTCAATTTATTTTAAATTATGCCCAAAAATCAAGTGTGGCATAAGTAAAAACTTGTAAAATGTTGGTAGGAATCCAAAAAGGTGAAACAAAATGGCACTCAATCAAAAATATGTTGTACTAAATGACTATGTACCGGACTAAATTGGGTCACACTTCTCTATTCCTAATAAAGGGAAAGATTCATAACGAGGGAAGTTCCAGGTAAAGGAAATTTACCGATTTTTTCTATTAATTTTGATGTAGATCATGTAATTAAGGAAGCAATGAAAATGTGGAAACTTAATGGCATACTATATGAGACTGTAATTAAGAAAGAAATAAGAATGTGGAAACTTAATGTAGAGATCTAGAGCTGCTAGTTACTTCTCTGAATCCCAATGGCGGCAATACAACCAATTATTCAGAAGACGAATTATATTTCTGCAAAAAAAGATGGATATTAAAGAAATTCATTTTTACAAATTACTACTTGTCTATATAAATACCACTCATGTATCATTTTGCTTTAGAAATAATAAAATCTAATCGTATGCAAATTAGTTTTGACCGATCTGTAGTGTGACAGCATAAACCAACAAAACAACCTAATATTTGTAAATGTATGTTGCGATACATGATACAATGTTTTAGTTTTCTAGACCAGTTTTATCGATGTGAACATAATTTACAACTCTCTACCTTTTTGAAATGAGGTATAGTTGTTGATTATCTGTTTTATAATTTTTTTTTCACTAAACTAATATTGTTATTTTATTAGTCTAGTAGGCTGACTAGAATGGCGCAATGCCTAAAACTAATTGCCTTTCCGGCAATACAGATCTCCATTTATTAAAATAATACTCTGTAGATTTTCAGCGCTGACTATCAGGACTGACCATACGCTCCATGTGAAACGGCACTTAATTTAATGGAATATTAATTTCCATAGTTCCATGTTTAGTAATTTTAAAACATTTGTTCTTCCTTTTTAGGTGGTGATCAAGGACTTCTTAATTTGTACTTCTCAGACTGGGCCCATAAGGACATTAGTAGACACCTTCCTTTTATCTACAATATGTGTTCGACAGCGTGCTATTCATATCTTCCAGCATTTAAACAGTGAGTTTTACAATTAACCTATTAACTTGCACTTTATTTACCCGTAATTGTAAAAATTATTGTCATGTGTACATTATTACAGCCTTTTAGTTTGTTCCCTTTTGGGTAAATAATAAACGTATTATAATTATTATTATTATAAACCGATATATTAAACATTACAAGTCAGTTTTATACTTTCATTAATAAAATTATTATATTTGTTTCTTTAGAGAAGAATATCGTGCGACATGCAATCAAATGCTTTGCTAAGGTCACAAAACAAACCAGAAAGATACGATTGTATCTCGTATCTTATTGCTCAAAAGTTCTAGGGTATAATATTCTATCTAAAGCCCTAGTGACAGTTTGACAAAAAGTTATTTGAATCAAAAATTTTTAATATTTGAAAAGCCATTGCTTTTTTAATTATTTTTTCTATAACAGGCAGAAACTGTTGACATTATTGTGATCACTTTTGGGAGAATCTTTTCCTTAATGCAGATATTAATTTTATTTATTTATTTTTAATATCTCTAAGATTAATAATATACTTTGCTTCTTTAAAACTGAATTTAGCCTTGATTCTCTTTAAACCGCTGTTGGATGTTCTGTTTTGTTCTTAAATTGCGTATATTTTCATTTGTGTGGGCATAAAAGGCATAAATTGTATTTTATTTTAGCATCAGATAGAATGCTGAAAAATACCAATTCTTTTTGTGATTTTGTGGCTCTATGACCATTTTACTACAAATGAAATTTTAATAACCGTTTTTGGTTAAAATGACTCCAAAGGATTAATGCATCTTTCACCGGGGCGACTCCTATTATCGCACAATTAAAAAATGCCTGTAAAATAAGAATAAGTGAAAAAAGAAAAAAAAAATATATATATATATATATATATATATATATATATATATATATATATATATATATATATATATATATATATATATATATATATATATATATATATATATATATATATATAGTCCATATATATGTATATTGCGTATGATTAAAATATAATATCAAAACAACGGCAAATTTCCTAAAAATGTATATAATCGGTATTTCAGACAAATTTATTAAAATTGAAAAAGTTCAGTGCTCTTCGCTGTGATTCGAACCCAGGACGTCTCAGTTTTTAGCTGAACGCTCTGTACGCTAAGCCATGAAAACCATGAACTCAACAACCAACTACGACAATTTGACTTATTCAATCTCATGATTGTTGATTTTTTCGGTATTGCAGCCTTCGGCGGCTACAAATTTATTGATTAATAGAGATTTATGTATCTATCATTTGAATGTATGGTACCATATATAGCGATTTCGGCAGGAATCCAGTTGATCTCTCTGAATAATAATATCAAGCTGGACTAGTTTTTAAATTGCTGTTGCTTTTAGATTTTTATTTTTTTGGCATTTCAGAATTTTTAGGGAGATTTGTGATAATAAAATACAGACAATAATAAAGCAACAACAATTTAAAAACTAGTCCAGCTTGATATTATTATTCAGAAAGATCTAGTTTGAATTCCTGCTGATATCGTTACATTAAGCCGATGGTACATTCAGATGATTGATACATAGATCTTAATGACTAATGACCATAAATAAGGTCCTTTGTCCTTTAACACGCTCCCCGGTTTGTAGCCTCCCAAGGAAGCAATACCTTAAAAATCAGCTAACATAAAACTGAATAAGTTAATTAATAATTGTCATAGTTGGTTGTTATGCTCATGGCCTTTGTGGCTTAGAATTAGAGCGATTAGCTTGAATCTGAGAGGTCCTGGGTTCGAATCCCAGGGAAGACCAATTAGTTTCAATTTTAAAAAAATTGTCTGAAGTGCCGATCAAATAATTTCGGGAAAGGACAACTCACGAAATGCATTGAAAAGTGATTTCGGTGAAGTTTTCTTAATTTTACGTATAATGTTGCTAATAATCTCTAATTCCCCGAAAAAAATTAACGTGCTATTTTCCGAGTTATGGTTAAAATCTGTTACTTATATTCTTCCCTCTGGTGGAAATTAAGAGGTAAACAGTATTTTTAATTTTATTAGGCATGTGAGGTAGGTTGTGTGCTATTTTTAGTAATATTATACAGGACGATTTTTTAATGTGACTTATATTTTAAATAACGAAATGTATATGCTTAAGCATTTAATATTTTTCATAACTCTTAAGTAAGAAAGAGATGAATAACAACTTATTCATTTTTCACGTTAAAAACTCTGTAAGAGGATATAAATGTTACTTTGATATGCAGATTGTTTAAAACGAACATATTACTCTTTATTCGTAGATTTATATCTATTCAGTTGAGAAATATCAAGAAATATAAAAGATTTAAAATTTAACTTTGATGTTTACAGACACGATCTAATAATTTTACTATCTAGTAATTTTATTCGATTGACTTAAAATTTAATTCAATTAAATTTCATATAGATATAAACTCTTACGAATTCAACAATGGAAAATGGCGGTCTTTTCTTTTCACGTATGCTCAAAAATCAAGTGTGGCATAGGTAGAAACTGGTAAAATATTAGTACGAATCCAATATAGTGGAACAAAATGGCTAAATTGGGTCAACTTTCACTATTCCTAATAAAAGGAAAAAATCATAGATTCTTTACCTGTGTAACAATAATAAAAAATATACTTTTTATAAAAAATAAATATGTAAAATCCAGATATACGAAAATCTGCTCAACCAACAATAAATCCAAATCTTATAATAATATATCCACTGTATTAATAAAAACATCACCTAACTCTTAAGTTACAATTATTAGTGTCATTATTTTGATGATGATTTGGTGGATCGGTGATTTTATCCAACAAGGCAGTTGAGAGATATCTGATATTATTCTCGAATCGAGAGTAATCCAGAAACCAAACAATACTGGCTACATGTGCAAGTTCCAATCCTTTTTGCCCCTGACTTGCAAATGCAATAATATCCTATTATAGGCTGATCTGAATTACCAAATTTGATCCAGACTTCGTATTTTGTCCTATTGCGAAATCATGACCGTACTCTTATCCTCACGATATTTGGAATTTATTTTAAAATATCAACATGTAGACCACGTTGTTGTCTTTCCTTCTGAATTAATGGGTATGTGCCATCTGTAAGTTTTCTTAGATATTCCAAATGAATTTGTGGGTACCTGCTAAAATAACAAATCTTCAATTTCTTTGATGTTCGTTCCCGTTTTCCACTTTTAGCCTAGTTATGTCTACAGTCGTTTAGAGCAATAGTTCTGCTTTTACAGTGATGTAACTACAAATGTTGGGCCTCTCTGCAGTTTTCAACAAAGCCTATACGCACGATACCGTCGTATTCCGGGTGTAAAAGTGAATGTGTACATTGTTACTACTTTCTTGCTTTTCAGAAATGTTTTAAGTCGGAAAAATCAATTTTTGGTTAATAACTTAGTTATGTCAAATACAACTACCCCATTTTCTAAGCACTGTTAAATGGAGTTTTTCAGAACGCATAGAATGACATAACACAATCATACATGTTGTTTGAGTTTTTTTGTAATTTATTTATTTTTGTCTCCAAACACAAGAAATGACATGATACAAGATAATGGTCTATGCAAAACAAAAAACTACCAAGCAGGCCATGGAAAAAAGAACATTTTTTATTTTGACAGCTTATTATTTGACATCCGAATTTTATTTCTTTCGTGACTTTTAAATAAAAATGTTATTCAGTAGAAGTGAGCAAGTCGATATTTTAATAATATACGGTCAGTGCGGCAAAAGTGCCTATGAAGCTGCACGTGTGTCGAATGGAATATCCTGATCGACATCGCCATCCGTCAAGGCAGTGCATTAATTATTTAGTTAGAAAAATGAGAGAAGTGCCTGAAGAACAAAGAAATAGATTTATATTGACGAGGAGACAGAAATAAATGTATTAGGTTTTGTAGAACAAAATTCAACAGCTTCAACCAGAGAAATTGCTCAAGAACTAATCATTAGTCACCAATCAGTTTGGAAAATATTAAAAAAGTTTAAGTATTGCTCCTTCAACTATCAACTACACCAGTATTTGTAGGAGGGTGATTTCGAAAGAAGGTTTCAATACGCTAGAACCGTCTTATGCCATTTCTCCTGAAACATCAGATAATATCCCCGGAGCAGTTCGGATTTCTACCCAACAAGTGCACCAGTGACGCCATGTTCACGTTGCTTAGAGGCGTCTACTTATCTCTCAATAACAACCACCCAACTGCCTCAGTTTTTTGTGACTATGCGAAAGCCTTTGATTGTGTTAGTCATGAAATTCTGATAAACAAACTAAATTTTTATGGAATTCGTGGTACTTCTTTAAATTGGTTCAAATCTTATCTTGGAAAAAGGCAACAACTTGTAAGGGCTAATGGTTCCGATTCTGATTGTAAGTTGATTACAAGTGGAGTCCCTCAAGGTTCAGTCTTGGGACCTATTCTTTTTTTGTTATACATTAATGATATCACGAACCTTAAAATTAATGGAAGAATCTCCCTTTTTGCTGATGACACAAGCATAACATGGAGTGATTTTGATACAACGTCTTTACACTCTAGTATCTCCAAAGACTTGGTTATAATTAAGGCTTGGTCCGATTCCAATATGCTTTGTTTTAACGTCGATAAAACGGTGGCGTTATCTTATAAGGGAACTTTACAACCACTCCAGGTACATAACAGCAATATTGAATACGTAGAGTCGGTTAAATTCCTGGGCTTAAATATAAATAGCAACCTAAAATGGTCTAATCATATTGACACCTTAACTAAAAAACTTTCTACCGCCTGCTTCGCCATTCGATCAGTTTCAAAAGAACTAGACGTTCCTTCTGCCAGACTTACTTATTTCTCTTTATTTGAATCCCACCTCCGCTATGGCCTTCCCTTTTGGGGCTGCTGTACCACCGAGCAATTTCGTAGTATTTTTATGCTTCAAAAGAGAGCCATTCGTTATTTGTTTGGTCTAAATAATAGAGCTCACTGCCAATACTATTTCAAAAAACATGAAATATTAACACTTCCTGCATTATTTATTTTGGAAACGGTATGTTTGCTGAGAAAACATATAAACACCCTCCCAGAAAGGCCACAACATGTATACCCTACCAGAAACTCTAGGCATGATATTTATCTTCTCATTCCTTCCACAGAATTAATAAAAAAATCAATTATTTACAACGCCATAAAACTTTACAACAATCTGCCAGTACATTTAAAATCTATCCCTATGCTTGCACAATTTCGAAAAAACACCAAAGCATACCTCATTGAGAGACCATTTTACAGCGTTAATGATTTTTTTTTCAGTGAGTAAGTCTCTTTAAATTGTCACTAAACTCGCTTGTTTACTTAAATCTTTTGTGAGTCATGTCCTAACTCGTAGCATAGAATTTTGTAAATCATTATATAGGGAAAAGAACTGTCGAACATTCACTTAAACCTTAATTATTTTTGTTAGGTATTGGATTAAAAACAATTTAATTCTTTTTGTATACTACATTCTACACTAGTTCAATATTCCTTCTGTTTAACATCACAATTATTTGTATAACTATAATAACATAGAGTTTAAGGTCGCATAGTTGCAATTTTGATTTCAATGTCATCGAAATTATTCACCTCGTACATGTGTGTTTGTTTACTTTTATAAGGTTATCATGATTCATTTACTGTTTGCAATGTTATGTTATATTCTAACGTGTGTTTTACGATTTGGTAAATTGATAATTTACATTTTTTAAAAAAAGCACTGACCTGTCGAAATTATTTTCGATTAATGTTTTGATATGTCTTATTTTTAGGTATATTTTGCTTTGTCCATAAAATTGTAAAATTTTTCTGCGGCAATAAAGCATACTTTTGTTTGCTAATTGGTTTTTGGAAAATAATGGCCCAAATAATTTTTCATTAACGATATTATACACAGATGAGTCAAGATTTACAAACAATGTATGTTCAATCGACAAAATATAAGATATTGGTCTATGCAAAATGAGCATAGATTAAATGTTGGAAATTTTCAAGAAAGATTCGGACTAAATGTTTGGGCTGGGATATTGGGAACCAGGATAATTGGGCCAATTTTCTTTCAAGGACCTTTAACAGGAGATAGATACCTACAGTTTTTGCAAAACGAAATGGAGGGGTTTTTAGAAGACATTCAGCAGTTGAGATTGCTTATTTGGAGCAAAGATTTGGACAGAGATATATAGCCACAAATGGAGCGATCCAGTGGCCACCAAGGTCGCCAGACCTCACTCCGCTGGACTTTTTTTTTATGGGGGTACATAAAAAATCGTGTATACCAGACACCAACAGCAACAGTATTGGAACATACGAGAAGCATTTCAAAGCATTACTCTGCAAATTCTACAAAATGTTGTAGAAAAAATGTGTTCCGTATTAGGCAATGTAGAGCTGCTCAGGGCGGACATTTTGAAAATCTTATTGGTGGTTAGTTAAAAATATTTTATGGTTAAAAACTAGTTTTAGGGTAGTTTAGGTCATAAATAAATACTAACAAAATTTCTTTTTTATCTATTTTGTAATGGCATACTTACTTAGGTGGGTGTATGTTAAGCAATGTCCTTTATGGTTATTGGAGACAAAAATAAATAAATTATAAAAAAACTCAAACAACATGTATGATTGTGTTATGTCATTCTATGCGTTTTGAAAAACTCCATTTAACCGTGATTAGAAAATGGGGTAGTTGTATTTGACATAACTAAGTTATTAACCAAAAATTGATTTTTCCGACTTAAAACATTTCTGAAAAGCAAGAAAGTAGTGAAAAAAATAAAAATGTATTTTTCTAACAATGTACACATTCACTAGAGTGATTCTGAGTTGGTCATGGCCCTCTAGACTTAAAATTAAATATCGTGATAAATTCTTTTTCGTTACCAAAATCGCAACAAAACTAGTACTATCGGACATAAAATGATCCATAGTTTAACACCTCGGGCCAGTTTCAAAATAATCAGCTAATAAATAAAGAAATGGCAGACTGAAAGTGATCTCGTTTACACCCGGTATAATCCAATTATAAATGCATGTGTGAGACCAAAAACACGGCCCGATTTATGATATATGGGACCTAGGGCTTTAAGTATTTAGGGACCCCTGAGCTGATAAGCTACTAACCATAACCTTTCTTTCGCTATTTGGCTTATAATTGGATTATATACAACGCCAGGGGGCGCTC
The DNA here is from genome assembly GCA_030620095.1 of Kuschelorhynchus macadamiae. Taxonomy (NCBI): domain Eukaryota; kingdom Metazoa; phylum Arthropoda; class Insecta; order Coleoptera; family Curculionidae; genus Kuschelorhynchus; species Kuschelorhynchus macadamiae. Next base: position 43,667 of record JAUTXW010001355.1, read on the forward strand.
CCGCGGTACGGGAAAATATCTATGCCACTATACACATTGAATAATAGCTTCTTTCATTAAAACTGGTTTATGATGCACGTTAATCACTTTGGAAAAGACTTTAAAAATTTGTTTAAAATGTCCGTTACGCACTTCGGTAATCCATCGTTTGGTAATAAGACGATTTGTATTAGCCTCTTCAACAGAAAGGATGTTCTGCTGCTCTGACGCCACTTGGTATTTTCTTAAATAGTTGAAATATATCCAAAGCGAGTTTGAGCAACTGATGTCCCTTATGAATACAATATGATTGTCGAAGTACCTGAAAGATTTTTACTTTTAGGAATTTCGCAGTAAGTGCCTTCAGCATAAACAGTAGCCTTTGGTTGCTCAGGATTAGAATTATACTGTGATTCGCTAACAGTGCTGTATAATAATATACTAAAAGTAAAAACTTCATGTCTCTCAATAAATTGTCCTTACGTTATTGCACCCATTCCTATATTTTACTGGACAAGCTCTGCATCAATGATGCTCGAACAGTACTTATTGCTAAACTAGCACCGTGGCTTGTTGAGTATTTATAGAAAGTCCTTATTTCATTTTACATAAAAATGTCAAAAAGTTCTTTTTGTAAATATGTCTTGGGCCTATTAAGTCACAGTAAATATAAATGTTACGAAATTGTTCTTCCGTAACCGTTGACATTGTCTTAACCTCTTTCTCTTCAAAGCTTTCTCCACTTTGAAATCCCTATCTATTAGCATTGTGAACATTCTCAATTCTTGAAGAAAAATTGGCAGATGTTGATCTTCAATTTAATACATACTTGCTAATAGTGTTTGAATAAGAAAATAATTTACATCAAGTGGCACTCTCCGATACATAAATATTTCAAACTATAAAAATGTAGGCTCCGGAGGTAATCTTCCAAAGTTATTGTCATTATTACAAATTGATTTAAAAGCGAACAAGTAAGATCATTTCCCGTAAGTTTTCTTCCAGAACTTTGCGGTAGAATTGGCACAGATGATTTAAATTGTTTAAAGCCAAACATGACAAACCAAAACCATATCTTCTATTTAGAACGATTTTTCTTGCAATGTTATCTGCATCACCATTTATTAACAATCTTGACATTTACTGATCTACATAAACTTTTTCCGGGTGTAGTAATAAACTATGTTTGCCACGTTTGTAACATTGTTTAACAATTAACTTTTTTATGAATTCAGCTTGAATCCATTAAACGGGAAAATAAAAGACTTATCAGTAAAGGAGCAGTTGTGATTTTTTAGCAAAGCACTAAATTTGAAATGTATACAATTTATAAAACGATACTTTAATAAATTAATTAATTAAAAACGATATACAAAATTATAAGAAACTGTGAACTTTAAAGCTTTTAACAGCAGTTAATATTATCTCAAAGTTCTTTGTTGCAATCGAAGGCAACTAGATAAATTATTCTGATGTTTGGGAAAATATCACATTCTATTTAACGCTACTGCCTATGTAGAAAATACCTACCCTGTATAATATAATTAGAACATTTTTAATTGGGGTATTTCAAAATCAACGGGTTTAAATATCTTATTTACTGATACTTTTCAACTGTAAAAATACAAATCTGCGAATGCAAAGTTATATGTTCGATTTAAACACTCTGTATATAAAATGTAACACCGTATGTCCTGATATAGAGTTATCTAAGATGAAAAATAAATAAGTTGTTATTTCACTTTTTTTCTTACTTAAGAGGTATTGAATATAAGCCACATTACAAAATCACCCTTTGTAATGTTACTAAAAATAGGACACAATTTACCTCACATAGGTAATAAAATTAAAAATAGAGTTTAATTTTTTATTTATGACGTAGGGGTTCGAGAAAATAATACAAATACCAGATTATGTAAATATTGGATTTTTGACACTTACTCCTATGAATCCCCGTATTCGAAAAATACCCCCCCAAATTTTTTTCGGAAAGTGTAAGTAGAGATCATAAGCTGTAGCTCTAATATACGTAAAATTGAGAATATTTCTGAAAACAGTTTTCATGCATTTTGTGTGTTGTCCTTTGTAATAACAAAATACAGACAATCAAAAAGCAACAAGAATATCATAAGATAATATTGTTTTTAGATTTGGAGCAAATGCCAAAATTATACATTTTATCGGTGCTCAGAAGCCTTGGTTACAATATTTCAATACGGAAACTAGAAGAGTTCATCCTTCTGGAGATTCGTCACACTTACAAGAAATTCTACAACTATGGTGGGATATTTTCTGCTCTCTTATTCATCCACATTTGTCACCTGCGATGGTATGTAACAAAAAGTTTGATGCATACTATTAAATATAAGTGTTAAGGGGTTAGGTTAGTATTTTTATCAGGGCATTTTGACCAAACTACTACTTTGTAATATAAACAGAGTTTTCTTTACTGTAAATAACATTATATTTTTTACTTTTCCCTTCTAATAACGTAACTAAATATACATCCTTTCATTGGCGAGTCAAAAGTTAAAAACTAAGTGAAGTGCCCCATATATTAATTATTAGAAAATTGTATTAGGATAGGTATTTTTTTTAATGAAACTCCTATATAGATGAAATGGATAATCAACATTTTTAGTGGATTTTTGAAAGTGTATATTAACATGTTGACTTTGCAGATCTGTTGCAAACCTTGTTGTGTACATATCCCTTACCGCAAACATTTTGCTTATAGTAAGAAATCTATTGTACATTTACAGGGTGTAAAGATAGAGCGTGGAAAATTTTAAAAACTTTTGTTGCTTCGAATATTTACATAAACAGTTTTAGCGATTTTTCAATTTTTTGAGTTGTTTTTTCAAAAAATCGGCTTTTTTTGTAAAAATTTAATTTTTTTTTCTTATTAATGTGTATCATTTTAACTTTTTCTTATGAACAAATAGTTTGACTAAATTTTGATTTAAAATTTATTTTTATATGGATGGTAGTACCAACACTTTTTCTAGAACACACAGGGTGCTCAGAAATGATTTTAAGATTAGTTGAACACATATGATAAACAAACATTTGTTCCAGCGCATTTCAGCGCCCTGTGAAATGGAAACGAATTTGAATATTAAGGATTTATTGAAAGTATTTAGAAATTTGGAATATTTTGCCATGACGGTTTTCAATTTTTTCTTTAGGTTTAGTAATTGCGTAAATTCTTAGGAGCCAAAAATGCTGAATAATGGTTCTTTAGCACCAGACTGCATGCTTTAAGAATTGTACATTATAATTTTCCTTTAAGGACAAATATTAGCTGTTCGTATCACCGTGTTTTTCAAAATATGTATCGCGTATTTCACTTATATATATATATATATATATATATATATATATAATATATATATATATATATATATATATATATATATATATATACAGCCAATGTTTGTCCTTAAAGGAAAATAATAATGTACAATTCTTATATATATATATATATATGTATATATATATATATATTTTTATATATATAAATTTTCAATAAAAAACTGACTATCGAATTTTAAAAAATATATATATATATATATATATATATATATATATATATATATATATATATATATATATATATATATAAAATCATTCTTATATATTAATATATATATGTATTTAATTTTAAAAAATATGCACACAGAACCTGTATATTTTTATGGACTTCGTATTCAGCCTAAAATTAGCTTTTCAACGATATATCACAACTTAACTTTTGTTTTCAAAATGGCGGGTGGACAGTAATTTTTTGGAAACATTGCCGCTTTATACAAAAAATACAGTTACTATTTATAAAAATAGGAAATAGGATATTTAATTAAAAAAATACTATTGTTTGCAACAACCTGCAATATTGCCGTAATGGCAGCACGTTTAAAACGTCTTACCTACCAATTATTGTCTAACTAAAAAAATAGATTGCTGATATAATATGTATATATAAAATTGTTGGGATACACGATAATTTTTGCGCTCTACAAAACTCTGCAAAAGTTATAACATGCAATTCTGGAAGCATGCAGTGCAATGCTGAGAGTCTCTATACGGCATTTTTGGCTATTAAGAAGACATCTTAGAAAAATGTACGTAACTTCTAAACCTAAAATTGAAAACCGCCATAGCAAAACATTTTAAGTTACTAAAAACTTACAATATATCCTTAATATTTAAATTGGTTTCACTTTTACTGGGTGCTGAAATTGCTCGAACAAATGTTTGTTGTCATTTGTATTCAAATAATCTTCAATTAAGAACTTTGATAGGAAAGTAGTTAAAAATATACATGCTAATAAGTAAAAAAATCAATTTTTTTAGACAAAAAAGCAGAATTTTCGAAAAAATTGAAAAATAGTTTTTTGGAATTTTAATAAAGGTTGTTTTAATATAGCAACTAAAAAAAAATTTGGTAAAATATTTGCCCAACAGGTCTGCGAAAACTATATAATAATATCTCTTCTCGTTATGAAAATATTCACTTTGAAAAATCCACTAAAAATTTTGATCATCAATTTAGGAGTTTATTTTACGTACACACATTTGGTAATATCTTGTTCAATTTTTAAATAATATATTGATGTTTTTTAATCTTTCCAAATTTTAGTCATATTGGGCTGTAACTAATATTAATTAATTACCTATTTAAATGTATTATACATTTTTTTTAAATCAGTTGCAAAAAAATATTTGGTAACATTGGTAGTGTGTATTAAAATTATTTTGCTTAATTCTTAATGAAATATTTTCCATAAAATAATTAATTAACATATATATATATATATATATATATATATATATATATATATATATATATATATATATATACTTTTTTAGCCTGTCATTTCGTTACCCTTTCAGATATGTATTTCTTATTAGAGCTAATTTAGATTTTTACTTTAAGCTCCGAGTATGTTTTTCAGTTTTTAGATTCTACGATGAATTGTCTATATTTTTCGTATAATACATAATAGGTCAAATGTCAATAATTTCTATGGAAACAGCAATTTAAATTTAGCAATTTTTCATATTTAATCGGGTTTGCCAAAAAATCAAGTTGATAGAAAAAATAATTCTACTAACTCTAAACCTTTTTCCCTGCTGACCATTTATCAGCAGAAACAAAAAAAACGATATGCTCTTAATATTTTCGCGGTTTAAAGTTTAAATTAAACAATATGTTAAAAGAAGTTGTTACGTAGTTTAAAGGAAATTGTTATTTATATTTATACAGGATATCTCAAAGAAGTGCGAAATACCCAACATACATATTTCCTTCTCTCGTAAAGAGAAATATGGCGGTCTAGTGAAGTGTTAAAAAAATTATTACTAAAATACTACCTCAAATTCAGCACAAAAATCAAGTATTATGTGGCAATCAACTATTAAAATTTACCAATCCAAGATAGCTAAATAGAATTGGGGCTTAATAAAATATTTATAAATTCAGTTTGAAAAATCTACTTAATGGATGTATTTCAAATTTTGTTTAATAATTAGATCTGGTAAAATTTGTAGTACGAATTAAAGATGGTGGAATAAAATGGCAGCAAAATAAAATTTTTGTAGTCGTGAAAAAAATCTTCACGTTTTAGCGTTCCTAGATGCCAAAAAATGTTATCAATTCCGTCAGTCTGTCAGTTTGCGGCATAACTTAAAAAATACTTACCCTATTGACTTCAAATTTTGGCCAAATATTGAGAGTCATGTGAGGGTGACCTGGTAATATTTTGGTAATTTGGTGTGATATAGAGTTAAACTCGTAAAGTTGTGGTATGAATTCAAGATAGCGAAACAAAGTAAAGGCAAAATAAAATGTTTCAAAAATCAAAGTAAAAAAATATTCTTATTTATTGGCTTTAAATTTTGCAAAAAATGAAATGTGATATAGGCATAAATTGGTACGAATTCAACATGACTGAACAAAATGGCCATGTGTGTTAATGTGAAAACTACTTATTCAATATATTTTAAATTATGCCGAAAAATAAAGTGTGCTATAGGATTAAACTGATAAAATACTGGTAGGAATCCAATATGGTGGAACAAAACGGTGCCCAATATAAATGTTTCAAAAGACAGTATATATATGTGTTACTAAATGACTGTCCACCGAACTAAATGGGGTCACACTTCACTTTTGCTAATAAAAGGGAAGATTCATAACAAGGGAAGTTCCGGGTAAAGGAAATTTACCGCCTTTTAAAATTGGAATACCCTGTTATTATATGTTCATGGGCCTCTTTATTCTGACTATTGCAATAGCCTGGTTCAAAAACACAAAAACACCCTTAAAATTTGACAAAATCCCTGCCATAAGAAGCAATGTGTAGGAGAGGGACGGAAAACGATCTACTATACCTGGTGATACAAGAGACAGGGTTCAGGTCGCCATTTCTTTAGTTTTAAAAATATCAATTTGAAATTTGAAGGCACTTCTATAACTCCTAAGAGGCAAATTTTCTATAAAAAAAACAATTAAAGGTTACTTCCGGATTTACCGCAAGTGACGTCTACATTTTTATTTTATATAGAAACCTGTATATTTTTATGGACTTCGTATTCAGCCTAAAATTAGCTTTTCAAAGATATATCACAACTTAACTTTTGTTTTCAAAATGGTGGGTGGACAGTAATTTTTTGGAAACATTGCCGCTTTATACAAAAAATACAGTTACTATTTATAAAAACTTGTTTTAATCTACTATACTAAAACAGTTGAATTTAACAACTGTTTTAGTATCCTTTAGTACCCTAAGAGAATTTTTAAATTTTTTTCTATACTCGCTTAATCGAGCATTTTACTCCCAATATTTTTAGCGACCCGTATATTTTTTTTACAGTTATTTTCGCCGTAAAATCACCTTTTCAAAGATGTATCACATGCTAGCCTTTACTTTCAAGATGGCGATATGCCAGCCATTTTTGGCAAATCAGGATAGATTTTATTTTAAATGATGGCTATTTTAAAGTCATTTTGAAAATAAAGGTTAACATGTGATACATCTTTAGGAAGACAATTTTAAGATAAAAATAAATGTGAAAACAATGTATTATTATCCAAAACGATTTTTAAATTGAAGTGTTACTGTGGACTATTTAAACCAGTTATTTTGTAAAAATTTACTGCATTTTTTATAAAGCGGCACTGTTGAATTTTCAAAAAATGGCTGTCCAGCCGCCATTTTGAAAACCAACGTGAACTTGTGATATATCGTTGAAAAGCCAATTTTAGACTAAATACGATAGTCTACAAAAATATACAGGGTCCCATTTAAAATAAAAAAGTAGGGGTCACTTCCGGTAAAACTGGGAGTAACTTTCAATGGTTTTCTATACAAAATTTGCCCCTTATGGAGTTATTTCTCAAATTTCAAATTAATATTTTTAAAACTAATGAAATTCACTGTGTCCTGTATCACCCGGTATAGTGGACTGGATGGGAATGCATTTTCTGTCTTTAAAGATAAAGTGGTAACTTGGTATATTTAAAATCAGCAAGAAGAGGCCCATTTTATAAACATATAATATACAGGGTCTTCTATTAAAAATGTATGTTATGCCTGCTACACATTTTTGAGAGATCGTATATATATATATATATATATATATATATATATATATATATATATATAAATAATAATTTGAATTAAAATTAAAATGTGGGTTTAGTCAAATATGGGGATAAACCCTGAACTTATTTAGTTTCTGAAAGATTATATTTTGAAATAAAGAAAATACAGGATGTTTTGTTCATTATATAACGCTTATAATAAAACCAAACAGCTCGCTGCAGTTTTGTATAAAATGTGTTTTTATTAACAAAAAAAGGTAGGTGCTATCGATGGTATTTTTACATTATGTAAGTAATAATAAAAAGTAAGATGGATAACTTCAAAGATCAAAACATTAAAACTACGTTCTGGCCCTCTTTGGTTTTTGCCGACATAAAGTCAAAGAAAAACAATTTTAGGGCAGTATTTGTTTATAATTCTGGCCATTGGTTAGAAAATCCGATCAAACATTGTAAAATTCGAATTACCATTGTAACGAAAACAGTTCACATTTGAAGTATTATGTGTTACATGAAAAAACTTTCATAATTCATCGTATAATCTAAAAACTCAAAAATAAACAGTTTTTTTTTCATTTAAAATCCTAAATTTACTTTTAATTTCGGTTTAACCTGAAGTTGAATTAAATTTTTTTTTACTTTGGATAATATAATGCCCCAAATTTGGAATAAATGTCTCAAACGGTAACAAATTGACAAGCTGAACAACGATCTCAATGCCATTCTTTTACACTAAAATTGTATTAAAACATGTTAAAAATATCAATAATTGTCCCTTTGTTAAAAAGATGCATTTCACTTAATTTACTTGGATTGCCGCTATTACATAATATGTATAAATCATATTATCTTGTATCATTCATTTTAAACACATTTGCAAATTTTACAAGCCTCCTCAGGATTTTTTTGAAAAGACTGAAATAAATGAGGTGAGTTCTGCAAACAAGTTATACAGCTTACCACATTCATATTGTTTTTATATTTATATTTTATATGTATAGATCATCTTTCTTATTGATACCATTTATCTGTGTTGACTTCAAGACAATATGGATCAATGTATGACAATATAACCGTGGTAGTAATGGGTAGTATTCACACACATATTGTCTGTTCTACCACCTTCCAGTGATTCGGCATGCTTTTAAACTGACTAAAATGATTACCTGTGCACATAGTATATATTGACATTTAAAATGTTTTATTTTAATTTGTGTCGTACATTGTGGCATGATGCAGCACACACTGAAGTCTTTGTATTTTGAGTTAAACTGGCTTAACACTGTTTGATGTGTATTATAACCTGTGCACTATATAATATAGAGTGCTTGTAAAATTATTTTAACTAGAATGAAACCACGTTCCTTAGCAACTAAACTTTGTTTTAATTTTCTTTCTTTTGCATGCTTTTTTATCTCAGCAAGGTCAGTCGCAGCACGGAATGAATCCATCCTATTTCCCACCCCAATATGATCCTCCCCCTAATCCTACTGCGTCTGCGGAGGACTACGAAAATACGTGGGATCCGTGGGACGAATATGATCAAAAACTTGCGCAAAATGCTCATTACACATCGACATCAGCTCATTACAATCAAAATCAGTCTATAGAATCTCCAAATACAAATGCTAGTCGTGTTGCTGATCAGCCTATTATTCATAGTCAACCGCAGTCGCATAATTACAATACTTATTCTGTCCAAAATAATAGTTATTATCAACCTCCACCCCCTCAAGAACTGTATCATCACGTGCCTAGGGTCCCTACTCCACCACCTACTCCTCAATCTGAATACCATAACAATCCGCCTCAGTTTCATCACCACGAACAACAATATCACCATTTTGAACCACAAAACGATCATCATGAATCACAACACCAACATAATGAGACACATTACCATCATTCCGAACCCCAACATCATCAGCATGAACCACACCATTACCACGTAGAAAATCAATATCGCCATGTAGAGCCTCAACATCACCATGTAGAACCTCAGCATCACCATGTAGAACCCCAACATCACCATGTAGAACCTCAACACCACCATGTAGAGCCTCAGTACCACCATGTAGAGCCTCAGTACCACCAAGAACACAATCATAATCAAAGTCAGCATAATCATCACTGTCACAACCATAATCAGAATCACCAACATACACATTATTCTTTCGAGCAACCACAACACAGAGTCGAACACGTACATGCTTACGAATCATTTTCCCATATTCCTGAACGTCCTAGGTCCCCTTCACATCCAAATAACATTCCCCTATTGCCAAAAGAATTCGAGGCTACAACTACCGTCTCCAACGATATGTCTCTGAATAGTACTCTTGAGGATAGTAGTAAGCAAGAAGAAGTAAGTATTCTCTTAAATTTTGCTTTATATTACTTGCAAATCAGTGACTAATATATACAACTAACGTATAAATTTGTAAATTGTCATTTTTTATATATACAGCTATCAATTTTGAAAGTGTAGGTTGGTAGAACTATTGTTTTGGAAAAACTGCAATAACTAGTGAAGTTTCGTCTTATTAAAGGTAAACTGAACTGTAGAGTATGTCGTGTTAGTTCAAAAGGGCATAGTCTTCTTAAATATTGATTTCGAAAAAGAACAATTTTACTGGGGTTGTATATAAGCAATTACATAGACGAAGTCGCTGTAACACTTGTAACTTGTTGATACACAGGAAAGTTAGAAATATCATCATACACGGCCATTTGAATTTACAGGGCAGAACTACTAAGTTATAGTATTTCTAATTTCAGTTGGAATACTCCGTTCCAAAGCTCTACCGGGATAGTGATAGCTCATTGTGATACTAATCGTAATTAAAATAAAACAAAAAGTTATTCTTCATTTGTTTAGATGGATCACGCATCTAGAATTGACGAAATTAATATAAAAGACAAAAAGATAAGACAGTATACTATAATATATTCGCCGTGGATATGAATTAAAGTCGTAAAACCTTGAATCATCCCTTGAAACTTATAAGTCGTAACTCGGGCGTTGCATAAACCCTTCTCAACTGAGGCGTAGAATACATAGGTAGGTTAAACTGTTCGTAGCTCTTGTGTAACTATAAATTCGTTCTTTGATCTGTTTTAAATTAATTTAGATTTAATAAATGTATATTATGGAATGAAAATAATAGTAGCAAATATACATTTATTAATCAAATTTTACAATATTCTTCAATTTTCGTAATAGTAAGTATATATTTTTAAAATCTTCAAAGATTGCACGTATCTGTTACAATTGATATTTTTGTTTGGTCTTTTGGAATTACTTAAATGCTGGTTTGCTTCGTTGAGTTTCAATCACTTAAACGTCCATATTTCTTCGATGTCGGTATAATGCGGATTGATCTCTAAAAAGTAAACGTTTTATTAAGCGACCTAACATCCGAAGTGTTTACGATGTGTACATATTTTTGGCTCACTTATATGTTTTTTATTTTTATCCCAGCTCAATTAAGTTTTGCGAATTATTTATTTGAAAGATTATACCAAATTTTATGGTTTGAACAAAAAATAGTATCATAGCTGTCTCACTTAAAATTCTAAACGCTATTTTCTCCGGAATTAAAGAAGTTATCAAAATTTGGTAAAAAGCATTTACCTGGTAATAGAAATTATTCACTGCTAGAATAAAAACAACGCCGTCTCGTCAACACTACTTTTTTCAGACTCTTGAATGCTATGAGGCATTGTCCATGACAATTACAATGTTATGTTTTAGTTTGGGTAATAATGTTTCTGAAAACCACTTTCAAGAAAAGAGCTTTCCATATCTTGATGGTAATTTAACGAACATTTTTTATGCTTTTAGCAATCAAAAGTAAGGATCCTTCTAACTAACCGTCATATCCTTTATAATATAATATACTGATCCTCTCTAATAGAAGGCACGTTAACACTACTATACTGTAGTCGTTGTCGCTTACAAATCTTGAGCCAAATAACAACCAACTGGGATATGACTACTATTTTTATCATATTCACAGCTTCGCCTTAGTGGCAATTATTAAAGTATAATTTAAGTTTTTGGGGCAAATTTTAGGAATTTCTGCGATTGGAAAGTTTATGATTATTTGTCCCTGAAACCGGCTGTAAATTTTTATAATAAAAGGACGCACGAAACAGGACCAACAACTTTTAGTGTTTGTCCTCTTTTATATATAAAAGAAGTAATTATATTTTATTGCTCTACGGGGTACAGGGTTTTTATTTATATTTTACATGGGGTCTAAAAGCTTTGTTTTTGAAAGATAGAAAAATTGTCAAATGTAAGGGTTTTAATCTTTTTTTCTGAACCGCTAGAATTTGGTAAAAAAATTGCAAATGACAAATGGAAAAAATGAGCATAGACTTTGTTATATAAAATGGTACACCTTGTATAATGTTGTTTCATTAATAGGTCGCTTTTCTTTTATTATAAACATGCCAACTAGGTTTGATACCTTTATCTTTAAAAATAACCGATAAAATTGACAAAATCTCTGCCATAAGAGACATTGTGTGAAACCTTTAAACCTTACCAATTTTGCATTTAACAATTTTTTTCTATTTTCAAAAATTAAATTTTAGAACCCGTTCAAAATATAATTAGAAACCCTGTACATTTATACAGCTATGGGAAGGAAATATATACTTTAGACGTCTAATTATTTTTGCGCCCGAAATGAAAATTATTAGATATGTAAAGTTTGGGGACGCCTGAGTTGTGAAGGATTTAGATATGTTTTTAAAAACGCCCGAGTTGCGAAAGACCAATGTATTTATAAGATTAATCTACCTGTCTCTTTTGGGTGTATTATGGATGCTGTTGAGACTTACATTGTTCAACTGTGGTGGCCGCATGTTGATTCGACAGGTTCAGAAATAGACAGTAGTGAATCCCAGTTTTTTAATAAACTCAATATCTATTGAACAAAACAAACTACAAAATCGCGTTTAATCGTTACATATATTTACTACTAGTGAGCAATAATAATTTTGAACTTAATGGTTACTAAAAAGAAAACAGAAATACATTTTACCAGTAAGTTTTCTCTTCTGTAAAACACTACATTTGTCAGTACTCCTTTACAAGCCAAATTACAATATCTACGAAAGAACGGGTTAAGACTTAATTTTCGTCAGAGCTTGATCTGCTATCGATTTTTATGTGTTTTCCTTTCCCACCACCCTGCAATTAAAATTTGTTTTTTATGCACTTTAAGACCTTTCAGTTACTTTCGTTCCTATATTGAATTCAATTTTCTTGAGAGTTTGTAAATACTTGTCGTTGCAACGAGAGGATATTCGATTCTCACATTGCAGATATTATATTGCAAATTTGATTGCATCTGGCTTGTTTTGTTTTCTTTCACCTCAGCTTGAATCATGGCCTGATTTTTACGTACATTCGAGACACTTTTTAATTTAGTTTCACTTATTTCAGTAGCTTCAGCTACACGCTGGTGAATTTGTTGCACTGACCTTAAAGGTCTCCCGTTGTTCTTTTCTTCGAACAAATAACAAATGTATTTACAATAATTTTATCTATATCTATTTGACGTTGAGGCATTCTTATCAACACAAAATATAAAATTTTCTACTACAGCGTTTCAAAGTTTTTTTTTATGAAATACTGCAAAGGCTGTTCCGAATAAATGAAAGGCAATTAGCAACAGTGTTGCCAGATAACTGCCTCAAGTTCTCCGCAAACCTTTTTCAAAATCCCCTAAAATTGGAGTTATAGAGATAAAAAGCCTCCAAAAATGTAGGAATCAAAGGAAAATATCCCAGGGCTCCATAAACAACTCACTTGACAAAAACGGATTAGTTTGTTGCACTACCCTTTTTATCAATATTAGTGCGGTGTTTAAATGCAACGTCAAATGTTTTCGGGTAAGTTGCTCTCCCTCTATCTAAAGACAAGTAAATGACGAAGAAAGGACTTTGCCTATTGCCTGGCGAAGGTGGGAAAGCGACGTGATATTTAAATGTTTGTCAGTTTGTTTTAAAAGCCGGACGTCGCGACTTTCCATAAAACATTGGTTTTATAAACCCAAAATCTAAATAGTTAAGAGGGGGCTCCATTTATAATTAATCACCCTTATATGTACATACATGAGGCAGCGATTCTTTAACCGTAACGAAAGGCGTATTTTATTTTAATTCGCCGTCCCTCGTTCCGCTTCTACTACATACTTTATTTCAATTTTTGGAGGCGTAATTACGAAAAATTACACTAAAAAATTGTGAGTAATTCCCCATTTCCTTTTTCCCCCCGAAAACCCCTCAAAAATTGTATCCTGCCAAATTTCCCCACAATGATTTAAACAAACACAATTTTGGTGATATTTCCTCCAGCTTGCCATCATTGATTAGCAATCACCCGGTACTAAGAACCTGTTGTATTTGGTAGTAAGTTCGCATCTTAGTTTGAATGGTGTTTTATGAATTATGCCCAATTCGCCATGTGCCAACTTGACAAGGCAATAAAACTTATGCCAATTTGCCCCGCAAGCCTGCAACATTTATTTCTGCTTGCCAAATGGCCACGTTACTCTTCACACATAAATCGATTTTTTGTTTATCTCAGGTGTAATAAAAAAAGCACTTGTACTTTACAAGTTTAACAATATATCTAGGTTTATTTAAACATTCAGCACGAGTCTCTTGTCGATTTATAAATTTTCATAAGGTATTATTCATACATAAATCTAAAGAAATATATTTTTTGATTGACTAAAATTATTATAATTGATATCGTCTCTAAGATATGGCAGCAACTCGCAAATTATTAGGATTGTAATTTTGAACAGAGCGCAGCGGTTCAAACTATTACGCCAACAATCTTTCACTGTAACATACCCACATATCCCTAATAACACTGTTTTCTGACTACTGCACTAATTTGTGGCGATGTTTCCATAATGTTCAATTGGTATTTGGCAGCAGCGAGTACAAAACCGGAACAAAAATCTTGTATTCCTGCGTTCTCTGCGTGTATTGTATAAAGTTGTAAACTCCCTGCAGTAACTTTTAAACGTTCCATCGCTAAAGAAAACGTCGGTTTGTCTCATGTTTTCCTTTGTTTGTTTACTAGGAAAAACTAAAATTCGTTCTCCGTTAACTACGTTATCCATCACCAGAAAGTTCTTATGAGGAAGTACTGGGTCCACAGTGCTTTTAAAATTCAGTGCCCTCAGCCTTTTTCGGCGTTCCCTATAGGGAGATAATTTTTTGGATACAAAAGATGGAACTTCGGTAACAAACTCATATCTCTACTTTTTTATGGAAGCCGAAATTTTATCAAAAAGGTTTGGAACTGGAGTTAATTCTTCTCTAACTCGATATTATTTAGTTCATCCGTAAAAATTACAGCTATTTTATTATTATTATCTAAAATATGCATTTTTGTACTTTAACACTAATATAGTTAAAAGCACAGGTGTGCGGTATTTGTGGTACAACATCTAATTCGTGAGATGTTAAGTAATCACTACACTTTCGAACAATGCATCTCCACGTTACAGTAGCATCTTTGTTGCTGCGTAAATGTGTTTGATTATGGGCCGTATATACTAATTTTAAACCACCTGTTTCTATTTCCAGGAACTCCATTTCCTTTACTTTCCAAGTTTGCAGTGTTCACAGTATAATATGTAAAAGTTGACTAATTAAAAAAAACCCTAAGCATTGGGGTTATTCTCATATATAAAGCCAATGCCCTAAGGAAACTAATTACAACAATTTCAAATTGATTACTCCTAAATGTGGATAGGGGTAGGTGCAGGTACAGTGAGTGCAGGTACCGAACATATTTCGTTTTTGCCTATACATTTATTTTATTTATATTTTCCAATTACCTGTATTGATTGCTTGGTTAGGGATTAAGGGTGGCGTGGCAAACTGTCATTTAAACAGGTAAAAATTCCTCGTGTGGCGAATTGATATATGGCGAGTTGGGAAAATCCGGCGAATATACTATGATATCTTAAAATTCTTAAATAAAGTAATATTGATATTTATAAAAACAGTGTAATGCCCTTGACTTACATTTTATTAACTGTTTAAATGTTTTAATGTTCCACTTGAGATCAGAAATACTATGTCGTATATATCGTAAATGTATTTTTTTTTTATTTCCCAGCAAGCACAAAAATGATTCATCAAGAGATACATCAGTTCACGTTTTTTGTGATCTTTAAGTTGGTGGCTTTTGTTTTCTGTTTTTTTAGCAAATAATAATGTCTTTACTATAATAAGGTGGTGTTTACTATAAGAGTTTATATTAAATCCTTTAACACGTATCGGATTCTAAGCTATTTGCAGTTTAAACTTTCATTAGAAACAAATCAGCGGTCACTACTCATCTATTGTGGAAGAGAAGTTGGGCATTTATAACATGTCAGACAAAGCTAGGATTTTAGTACCTAACGGAATTTTTTTTAAATTTTGATATGATGTGAAACATTAAATACATTTTTTTTCTAAAAATTGATATTCTTTCCTGAAATTGTATCAGAAATGCATGACTTTGTTTTATTTAAATATTTTCATTGTTATAAAACCGTTATTATCTTTAACAGGTTCTGAGATATTAGCGACTGCGCCTGCGCCGTCATATAAGTGCACTAATTATGTATTCTCAGGCGATAACTTCTCTCAATACATATAAAATGTCCGTATTGTCAACCAGAATAGATTTCCACCCCAAAGCTCACATATAAAAATAATAATGTATTAACAAGTCCCATATTTTGTATATGGTTTACACAACGGAAGTGAAAACTTTAATATCTCGGAAACGTTACTAAATTATACTATTTTTTTGCACATGCATGAAAAATATAGGTATGTAAAAGTGATGATTGCTCATACCACTTTTGCATACACATAAATCTTAATATTTTTTTTCATACGTTTGACATATTTTTAAATATTACAAGCTTCCTATGGACTTTTTTGAAAGTATTAAAATAAATGAGGTGAGTTCAATATTTTTACACAAATATTTTATGTCGTATAATATAATATATATTTGACGTATATATTCATATTAAACTATTCTAAAGCCCGCTACTCACTATTCGGTGCGATTCGTTAATGTTATTCGTCAAATCATTAACGCATTGGCGCATCAACAAAGTGACCAATATTTCATTCGCAATGTGCATCAATTTTTATTTAATTCGTTTCAGTGTTTGACAATATATAAAAAACAAAAGATTTGATGCGGCCGCATGGTCCGCCGACGTCAAAGCTTACTTTGATGATTCGCCCGAAAGCCGGAATTGCCTCCCAACGAATCGTGGGTATGAACCAGTCGTAAAATCGATGCATTAAATCGACGAATCAATGAGTAATTAGTAGCGAGCTTTAGTGTTTACTATTCTGTGTAACGAAACGCATAATGTGGCACATTTTTCAGGTATTGTACACTCAAAACATTTTTTGTTATGCTATTTTAAAATTTTGAACGGACTGTGTTAATTACACATAATTACATAAATCACGTCTTCTCATAAACATATCGATTTAAAAGCTATCTTACAGTAAATAACTGTCGCATAGTGTTTTAGAATAAAAATAAATACACCAAAAATCGAAAAAATGTTGATTTTTATTTCTAGTAAAAACTTTTTCTTTATATTTTAGAGGGAACAGTGGTGCATGCTATCCTTAACGAGCAGAGAGCTGGGGTCTTATACCTGCTCTTGAAATCAATATAAACTTGGCACTGTTCATGTAAACTGTAGGTAATTTTTTTTGCATTGAAACTTGCTCATTGCTGTTCCTTCTGAAATTATTATCATTATACATCAGAGGCTGGGCTCGTATGACGGTTTTCCACAAAACCAACAGTCTTGAGTTTGTGTCTTATTTCCAAAACCAAATAAAAAAACATTTCGATTTTTTAAATTCTTTTCTTCTATAGTAGACATCATTAAACTAGGTATATTTAAAAATAGAAACAGCAATGTATGAAGAGTACAGTGCAAATAACAAATAAATGTCATTAACGTTAAAGTGTCAAAAAGGACTTTTGTTTCTACGATAGTTTTGAGTTTTCAAAATCTGAATACCTAAATCGTTATCAGCAACCGCAAAAACCAATATGTACATTTTCAAACGAATTCTACAATTATTGTTTTTCAAAAATGTCGGTCATTTTGTGTCCACCATTGTGAAATTTTAAAATCTGATTTCACATATCTTATCAGAGACAACTTTTATTGATTCGGAATCACTGGCAAAAATTTTTTTTATCTCGCAAAATATAAAACCTGATTCGAGAGCACATCATAGTAATTAGAATAAAACATCTAATTGTATTGTTATTAAGTTAGTAAATACACAATATTTTGCTAGTGTATATAAACGAAAATATTTTGTGCTTGTTGGTTGGTTTATATTTTAAATTAAACTTTAGTTAGGACATTTCAGTATAGTTTTTAGAGTAACGACTGGTAAGGGTAGAACTAACTGAATACTTATTTTTCTTTGTATTAGCATATTTTTAAAATCAATTTTTTTATGTATCGTAAAACGGAGAAAATATTTCAACGAAATCTGCATGTTTTATAATTTTAATAACTATTCAGCGGGAGGCCATGATACAGATAAGATACAAAAAATTAGGATTAATAAGGCAAGTATTCCAAAAAATGTCAATGTAGCATAAATAACTTCAATAACTAAAATAAACATATATTCTTTGTCGTTATGATATACAGAAACATAAGAATGGCGAAAACGGCTTAGATTTATAACAGACAGTGCAAATTTCATAATTTTTTGATATTTTATTTGTCCTAACACTCTCTTAAAATTTGCAAGTTTAAACTACTTTGGATGATTACGAGAGCCGCTAGAGGGCGCCAATTTTTAATGCATTAAGTATGGAAATTTAGTTCGGTAAGTTTTCGTTACTGTGATCCAAATTAAGCTTAAAATACAATAAGATATTTGAATATTAAGAAATAATAGATAAATAAATAAATTACCTATTTCATATATACACAGTCTTACAAAAGCTGGTTACAATTACTGTAGGAAAATATACTATAATTCGAATATTTAAACAATTAATTACACCGCCATTTTGTTTTGCCATACAGGATTCCCACTGAATATTTACCAGTTTATCCCTATATTAAAAATAGTTTCTTAATAATATCTTTTTTACATTTTGTGACGCCGTCATTTTTTTCACATTATTGAATTTTTACCAAAATATAACCATTTGATTCCCCTTGATTCCCTCAGAATCACAGAAACGGGAGAACATGTTTTTTTGGGTCCAGGATCTTAAAAACGAAAAGATTTGCAAAAATCTCGTAGGGTGATTTTTTCACGATTACTCGTTATGAATCTTTTCTTTACCACATTTAATTTTTGTGCACATTTGAAGCCAATTGAATAAGAAAATTTCTTACGCGTTTAGTTTTTAAATATTTTATTCGGCCCTTATTTTGTTCCGCTATCTTAAATTCGTACTACAATTTTACCTACTAATTTATCTTTAGGTCACACTTAGTGCTTGCACAAAATTTGAAATTTATCTAATAAGTAGTTTTTTCAGGCTGAATTTTTAACTACTTTAATAGGCCGTCATCTTGGAAGCATACAAAAATGTTACCATTTAATTTTTTTGTAATATTTGATTTTTGTTCCAAATTTGAGGCAATTTGGATAATATTTTTTAACGTTTTAACAGCCCGCCATATTGGATTTTTACCAAAATGTTACTATTTCATCCCCATATGACTCTGAATTTTTGACCAAAATTTGAAATGAATCAGATAAGTAGTGTTTATCTATGCCGCAAAGAGCCGACAGACAGACAGACAGACATATTTTTTGGCATCTAAGGACCTTAAATCGCAAAAATCTGGAAAAACCGGAGATGTTGATTTTTTCACAAATTCTATACTTCCCTTTTACGAGGGAAGTAAAAACACTTACATATTTCCCAGTTATCATAATTTTGTTATTTTTATTAAATATTTTGATGTACTTTCCAGTACCTAACCTAAATGATAACACAGAAATTTCCAAATCTAGTGGCTCTCATAATACTACAAAGTAGTTTAAACTTGCCAATTTTTAAGGGGGTGTTAGGACAAATAAAATATCAAAAGATTTTGAAATTTAGCGAAAACTACTTTTTTTAGGTTTTGAGGCCTTGTCCTTTCCCAGACATTTTTCCGGCGCATTCAGACAGACTTGGCAACTAACTAAATTTAACTTACGT
Organism: Kuschelorhynchus macadamiae; assembly: GCA_030620095.1. Classification (NCBI taxonomy): domain Eukaryota; kingdom Metazoa; phylum Arthropoda; class Insecta; order Coleoptera; family Curculionidae; genus Kuschelorhynchus; species Kuschelorhynchus macadamiae. The sequence continues at coordinate 63,517 of JAUTXW010001355.1, forward strand.
TAATAGGTTTTACGGCTTTGACGCTTTCGGCGGCTTTAAACCGAACACAGGGTTAGTTAGTAACTAGACAGTTCTTGCTAAACATTTTAGAGAGTAAGTTTTTAAAGAAAAAAGTGGGGTAACTAAAATTAAATTCCCGACTGTAATCCTGATAGGTTTCTCCGTTTTACGGTGATATGATCATTATGTTTCAGTTAGTTCAAAGAGCAATGCGTATATTACAGTATTTCGGTTCACGCGAGTTATTAAAATATCATTTTCTTTTAGGCTGGTTTGGCAGGAGCGTTCTCCCAGTTGACTTTGGGCGTAGCAAGAACCCCAGAACAAGATGCCTTAGAAAATGTCTTAAGAAAGCAAGCTTGGGAAGTTGGAAATATAGATTATCTAGGGAAAGACTCTTTTGAAAATATTTGGAGTAAGATTACTGAAACTTTAAGTTCAGCGCCGCCTCCACAACCTGCAGCTTCTGCTCCAGCCCCTACAGAAGAGGCCGTTGCAGCTCCTGCCGAAAGCCAAAGCCAAACAGGTGTGCAAACGAGCTAAACCGACTGCCAGAAAACCTAACCATTAAGTTTTTACTTTTTTATTAATACAGTTACAGTGGATGTTGTTATTGGTTTACCCCATTCTCTGCTTGCATGTTTTCTTTAAAAGACATTTATTTTGGGTTGGTCCATGTTCCGCTTGCCGTTTTGTTCCGTTGCAGTTTTGTGTGCTTTTTGTGACGTCATTTTTATATTCAGAATCAATAATTATTTTGTATTTTTTTAACGCTGCTTGGGATAATCAGAGCTACGAGGAACTGATAGCCAGGAAAAGAGACTAGGTCGTCCAGCTAAATCAAAATCGAAGGGCAAGACATCATCAAAATAAATCATAATTATTTTATATAACATTTTTGAGATCTGATAATTTGTTTTTTTTTTCGATGTTATTGTAAATTAAATATGTTTCATATTGTCGGGGTCGATTTTGGATTTGTCCAAGGATTGAAACTGTTAGCCTTTTTGTAACAATACTTATCTCATAATAAATTATTTTCTATTTTAGTGTCTGTAGCTTTGCTGCCTTACGATATAAATATATCATTCGGATATTGCTTTTAAATGGTGTAAATTATATGTAAGCCTTGTGTTTATTAAAATTGAAGATCTGAATGCTATATTAATAATTCGTATTTCTTGTGTTGTGTTGTCTGTATTTGCGTAGCTACTAGGGTTCAATAACATGTTAGATTAAAGCATGACATTGCCGGCTTATTAACTACTGGACTAAAGGACTTTGCCTTGCGTGTCATCGTGGCCTAACAAAATCATTTAAGGGTACTGATGACCAAACTCTTTACAGCCCCTCCAGAAGAGGCTACTGCCGCACAACCCCCGATTGTTCCCATAGATACACCTGTTAATAATGTAGCTCCTACAGAAATACCAAAAATAGATTCTACGGAATCTAGTTTACCTTCAGAGCTACAAAAAGAAACTCAAAAAACTCAAGAAATACCCGTCCCTTCTAATACAGAGGTAAATGTAGGTCTAACAACCAAAGCAGCCGACGATGCCGCTGTAGCCAGTGGTGACCCAACTAAAGAAATTATTCCTGCAGTACCAGTGAAAGAGGTAGAGAGTAAACCGGAAACCGGTCTTGATATAACTAAAGAAATTATTCCCGCAGTACAGGTTAAAGGCGCTATAAGTACTGCAGAGAGTAAACCAGAAACCTCACCATTACCAATAGAAAAGGAACCTGAAGTACAGCCAATAGTATGTCCAATTCCCCCAAAGAAAGAGGTAACGCAAGAGGTAAAAGCTCCAGAACCAGAACTAGCTGCAGTTCAGCCACCACTGGAAGCATCCCTGAAAGAACCGGAAAGTATTAAAACTGCTGCGTCTGAGTTATCCTCAAAGAAAACTGAATATGTCGAAGTTAAACCTTCAGAACCAATCTTAGAGGTGTCCGAATCGTTACCTAAAGTGCCTGAAAATGCTGTGTCTGAGCCATTCTCGAAGAAGACTGAATCTGTCGAAGTTAAACCTTCAGAGTCAATCTCAGACGTGCCCGAATCGTTACCTATAGTGCCCGGACCTCCTGCGCCTGAGTCAACCTTAAAGAAGACTGAATCTGTCAAAGTTAAACCTTCGGAACCAATTGCAGAAGTATCAGAATCGCCACAGATACCAGCGCAGTCTGCTGAAACAGGAAAAGCGGAGCAAAAAGATTCTGGTTTACAATCTAAAGCACCTGCTGATCCACCTTTTGATATATCTGCTGAGACTGCTGTTAGTTGTGAAAAATCTGAAAACTCCCAAATCTTAACTAAACCTTCTGTACCCGTTACTTCTCCAAGCTCAGTAGAAACTCCGGCTATTACTGCTCCATCTAGCAAAATTGAAACTCCAACTGCTGTTACTTCTAGCAAAGTTTCAACTCCAACTACTGCTTCTTCTCCTAGTAAAGCTGCAACTACAGACCCTATTACTTCTCCTAAAAAAGCTACAACCATAGATCCTGTTACTTCTCCTAGCAAAGTTGCTTCTCCCGTTGCGGAAACCCCTAAAACTCTTGAGCTTAGTGACAAACCCGTTGCAGCACCTCCAGCGTCAGGTGCATCTAAACCTGAGGTAGGAAGTGCACACAAAAAGTCTCCAAAGACGAAAGTGACTGAAGCTACCCCACCAGTCACTCCAGGGTCACCTCCCGTCACTCCAGGTACCCCGCCAATAGAAAAGTCGAAAGATGCATTGAAAGCCGAATCCAGTGTTCCGGAGACGCCTCCCCCAAGCGAAGGAGGTTCCACGCCCACTCCTCCGCCTAGAAAGACTGACAAACCGAAAAAGGTAGCATCTAAACCGAAGAAATGAAAAGATTGATATTATTTATAGATTATATTGTGCCATTGAAATTATTTGTATTGCCTGTGTGATCAAAACTTGAGTAATCATTGTTTTCTATTTATTTTTTTGTTAGGTTTGATAAAAGTATTCTGTTACTAATATCACACTGACACCTTTGTCTCTTTGTATCAATAAATGATATGTTTTTTTTTAATGCACCTGTGTTTGTTCTTCATAATAAAAGTCTCAAATGTGGCCGACGCATGTATTATACATGATGTTCATTCACTTAGTGTGTTGTTCTACAGGATGCACCAAACTATTAAGGTAAAATATTTTAACCAATAATAGGGTTATTTCGAATGGGTTGTTAAAGACATAGTTCTAGAAAACATAATACGTGGATTTGCTGGGTTTAAGGTCTAGTTCGAAAAGAAAGAATTTTATTTCATTGCCGATGTTCGTATATATTTTTGGACAGGGTTTACCTATACGACTCGCGCTTCAAAGCCAAGAACCCAATGTACGGGGGAAATAAAATAAACATTTGTAAATTTATTCTGTCATTGCCATTTTAATGAAATAAATATGAAATATATATATATATATATATATATATATATATATATATATATATATATATGTATAAATATACAGGGTGATCCATAAAGAATTGTCTCCGGCCATAACTCAGTAACCGTTGGTCATAAAATTATGGAAAAAATATTGGTAAATCGGCCAAAGGAAATAACTTGAAATTATTTTCAAGTTCGAAAAATGGCCATTAGGAGTGTAACAGCAACTCAAAAACGGAAATGACAATTTTCTTTTGAATTATCCTAATCAAGCTTTGTGGGAAATATAAGCATTGTACTCTTCAAGCAATTATGCAACTCTTTGCTATTTATCATTTTTTTCCATTTTCAATAATAACGTGGCGGGGGAAGGTTAAAACTTTTTTCTTTCAAACGTTTATATCTCTGTTTTGGATAAACCGATTACATTGAACTTGATGTTAGAAAAAAAAGCTTTTTTTGCTTTTGACTTAGAGCTATTAACTGTGCCGTAATAACTTAGTGGTCACTAGATGGCGTTTTTTCGTAATTCTTCAAATAATACGGATTTTCTCAAAAAAATCACCGGCACCCTAGCGGCCATTTTTCGAACTTCTTAATAAATCACCCTATATATATATATATATATATATATATATATATATATATATATATATATATATATATATATATATATATATATATATATATATATATATATATATATATATATATATATATATATATATATATATATATATATATATATATATATATATATACATATATTTGCTGTTGTTTTCATTGTAGCTCTCTCTGGACCATATTGTTATTCTCAAAACATTTAAATAACGTTTTTGTATATAACTTTTAAATTTAATTGCAATTTAGAATTTGAACGACATTTTAAGAAAGTATTTGCCTTGGTTTTGAAGAAATCTGATACCTTTTTTATTCAAAGTCAAAACGGTAAACGATAATTATCCCCCTAAAAATGTGCATGAAATTTCATGTCTCGCTTCCTGATTCACCACCCGCTATATAATTGAGTGTCACAAATACACGAAACCAGACATTTCTTTAGTATGTAGCTATATAGTTTAAACTGGTCAGATTATATCGCTTCCAATGCTTAAATTATTTTATTATATAGAATGTAACTCTATTTTGTTAAAAAAAATGGAAACATTTTAATTTAGGTTCTTAAGTTTTACTTCAGCTCACTGCAAAAAAAGAATCCACGGTGTTTGGATCGTTAAATAGCTATATCAGATTTGTGACTTTCTAATAGTCTGATTTAACTAAACAATAAGAGCCAATTTAGTCGCTTAACAAAATACCAAATAGTTTGAAGCCGCCTTGTAATTAAAAAATTGCGAAAAATGAAAGAGTCTTGCATACAAGACCAAGGCTCTTCCTTACGAAAACAAGGCCAATACCAAGACCATAGTGTAAGTTGGCGAGACCGAGACGAAGATCGACAGTACGAGACCAATACCATAGTCTTGATCTTGGTCTTGCTTTGCTCATCACTACCAATGGTCGGAGATTTTTTTCATAGTGGCGGGCGAGTGGCCAATGTCACAGCATAGCATAATCGGTTTTAACAAAAAACAGTGCCTACTTTGAGGGCAGTCATTGGATCGTGCCATTTGGTGCGTTGCTATAAAGAATGTGAATATATACTTTGTGACAATGCTGCCAAATATCGTAAATGCTGAAGTAATTGCCAAAGCGATAAGCGGTTGATCGTAATACCTTATAGATATTAAAGGTAGGTAAGGGTGAAAGGGGTTCCATCATTAAAAAATGACCAAGAGTTAGCGCATTAACATCCTCACGATTAAAGATCGAACATTAAAAACGGATTTTATCAATGTTAGAAGAGTGTCCTTTATGTCAGAACTCGCTGACCTATGACGCAATTTAAATTGGTTTTTGTCAGCGCACATTCCCATAATTCCCGAAAATGTGGAGCAGACGGAGGCGAAAAACTGCATTCAGTCCCTTCATTCAAGGCTGCTTGATGCATGAAGTTATTTATTTCCTTTGAGGCAGCTATAAAATATGTGCCTTGATCGGAAAATAAATACTTAAACACCATGGCTGGAAATAAAGCATGTAAAGCGGCAAGAAATGTATCAGTAGAGATATTGGTAGCTTTTTCTAAGTGAATTGCTTTAGTAACCATGCAAACAAAAATGCAACTGTATGCCTTGCATCTTTTAGAACCCCGTCGACGATTAAAAGTAATAAAATAAGGACCGGCATAATCAACACCTGTATTTAAAAAACATTTGGCCTCTAAAATTCGAGGCAGATCACTCATAGGAGGTTGAAACGGTTTGGGGTTGGTTGTCCAACACATGATAAGGACAGAATTAATGACGCGTTTTTGTGATAAAATCCAAAATTTTTGGGCGAGCAAAAACTGTATGGTGCTGAATATAACACGTAAATATTTTACATGATAAGGATTAATGATTAACGAGAGGGGTAGTTAAAGGACATTGCCGGCCCAACAAAGTAAAATGTTTAGAGTCGTAATTAAAGGCTAAGAACTTCAGATTGAATTTACGAAGGGATTCAGAAAGAATCTTACCATCAATCTCGCTTTTAAAATAATTTTGCTGGGAAAACTTTATAAACAACAACAAAGCCTGATTAAGTTCAACAGCTGATAGCGGACCTAGTTTTTATCATGTTTATTTTTAGCATTTCTTCTAAAGCGTAAATTATAGGAAATAATGAGTCGAAGCGTAGTAAACGATGGAAATTTATTTAATAATAAATGTAAAATACTTTGCGTCCAAATTATTGAAGAGGGCGGTTTTCTTTACTTCGATAAAAATTTGATTAGATCAAAAACTAGGGCCAATAAACCATGCAGGGTTGGGCACAGATTTTGCCAGTAGTAAACCGGGCGAGGCTATATCGGCCGGGTTGTCAGAAGGGCCTACATAGTGTCAGAAAAGACGCGAAATTATTTCCTGAATATAAGAGACACGGTTAGATATAAACATCTTCCAACGGTGCATGTGCGATTTGATCCGATATAAAACAGTCTCGGAATCAGTATAAGCGACAATTTTGCTAATAGAAATATAATTGCGATAATTATTTACAACAAAAGACAAAATATATCAGTTTTCCCATTAAAACAATGGCAATTCGAGACGCGGAATTGTTACCTTAGATAGCAACTTTGGTTTTAAAACAAAGAAATTTGGTAAAAATAGTACCTGGTGTTCCATGGTATTTTGGGGATTTCAAATCTTTTTGAGGATTTTGCTAATCGTCTTTATTTTGTTAAAAGTTTTATGCAGTTATGATGCTGCCTAGGGTGTACCAAAATGTAATATATAAGAAAACAAATTAATCAGTGCAGCTAGCTAAAACAAATAAACTAGTAATAATAATAATTAGTTGGACATGAAAAACAAAAACGTTGGCTTTTATAGGAAATGCAATAAAACCGTTTGCAAATTACAATAAACAATGAATATGAATTTTTTTTATTTAGAATGATTTAAAATTGCCATTTAATAACTTAAGTAATAATTATTAATGCCTCAAAATTTTGCCGTATTGCTTAAAATAACGGTATATTCTAATACATCAGTGAAATCTTTTTAAGGTTTTCAAAAGCGTCTTCCAAAAAACTTTGCGGTACGGCTTCGATAATATTTCTGATATTTTCCTTCAGTTCGTCTACGTTTTTTGGTGCATAACAGTTATTCTTCGAGCGCCGTAAAGAAATTGGGGCCAGCCAAATCTAGCGATCGGGCAGCCCAGTTGTTAGGATCGTTCCAACAGATCTATCTACCTCTAAATATTCGATGTTATTAAAGCAAAATGGGGTGGAGCCCCGTCTTGTTGAAAATATGCGTTACCGATTATATTATCTTGTTCTAAATGTGAGAAAACGAAATGCTCAAGCATATCGACACATATTGCAAAGTTTACTGTAGACTCGGCAAAGAAGAATAGATAATAAATTTTATTTTTTGAAAGTGCATAAGACATCGTTATTTTCTAGTCTTTAACGCACTCTTAGATATACATGGGGATTTTCTGGACGCCAAAAACATTTTGCAATTTTGCTTATTCACAAGACAATTATCATGAACATTAGCTTTATTCTACATGATAAACTTATTAAAAGGTGATTTTGATTTCCAAGAAGGGTTAAAAGCTGTCGGAACATGTTTTTACGGATTGTATAATCAGTTTCTTTAAGACATTGCAAATTTTGGATTTCATATGAATTTAATTTTAGAACGTGGTTATTCGATGTTTTGGGTATGTTTACCGAAATTCCAAGCTTCCGTACAGACATAGACGAGTTTTCTTCCACAGACTCCTGAACTTGTATTGTTTTATTCAATAAGACGTTGTTGATCTCATTCCTTTTTCCGGACCCATTTATCCGATGTGCCACATTTGTCGATACAAATGTTTAATAGCACTTGCACTTGAAGTGTTTTTATTGAATATTGAGTTCTCTTCTAGTCGTAATTATCGACTTAGTTTCAGCAAACAGAATTACACAGTTCCCTTTTTTGTTTAACGTAAACATTTGTTTATGGAAGCAAACTGAAAGTGATACTTGCTCAGATTATAAAAATTTTACAGAAAATTCAACGTTTTTGTTTCCCATGGCTAATTAATTGTTATTACTAGTTTATCTGATTTAGTAAGAAGCATTGACCAGTCTGATTTCATATAGCCATCTTGATTTTAAAGGTAGATATAGCAAAAAAATATGTTGTATTAAACACTCAGTGATAAAGCTGGGTGACTGTTAACACAGGGTATTCCATTAAAAATAACAAAGTTTTATTATACCTGAATCTTGGTATATTACATTTTTGGTACACCCTGTACACCATCAAAATTTCAACATTACTGCCTAAAACTTTTAACAAAATAAAGGCGATAAAGATTTAAAATGCATCATAATACCGATTTATTTAAAAGCACTGAAGAGTTTCACTTTATATAGCCGTCTTGATTTTAAAGGTAGATATAGCAAACTATCTATTTTTTAAAAGCTAAAGGATAACGCTATTTGACTGCTAATTAACATACAGGGTGTTTTATTTAAATTAATAAATATTCGATGTTATTAAAGCAAAATGGGGTGGAGCCCCGTCTTGTTGAAAATATGCGTTACCGATTATATTATCTTGTTCTAAATGTGAGAAAACGAAATGCTCAAGCATATCGACACATATTGCAAAGTTTACTGTAGACTCGGCAAAGAAGAATAGATAATAAATTTTATTTTTTGAAAGTGCATAAGACATCGTTATTTTCTAGTCTTTAACGCACTCTAGATATACATGGGGATTTTCTGGACGCCAAAAACATTTTGCAATTTTGCTTATTCACAAGACAATTATCATGAACATTAGCTTTATTCTACATGATAAACTTATTAAAAGGTGATTTTGATTTCCAAGAAGGGTTAAAAGCTGTCGGAACATGTTTTTACGGATTGTATAATCAGTTTCTTTAAGACATTGCAAATTTTGGATTTCATATGAATTTAATTTTAGAACGTGGTTATTCGATGTTTTGGGTATGTTTACCGAAATTCCAAGCTTCCGTACAGACATAGACGAGTTTTCTTCCACAGACTCCTGAACTTGTATTGTTTTATTCAATAAGACGTTGTTGATCTCATTCCTTTTTCCGGACCCATTTATCCGATGTGCCACATTTGTCGATACAAATGTTTAATAGCACTTGCACTTGAAGTGTTTTTATTGAATATTGAGTTCTCTTCTAGTCGTAATTATCGACTTAGTTTCAGCAAACAGAATTACACAGTTCCCTTTTTTGTTTAACGTAAACATTTGTTTATGGAAGCAAACTGAAAGTGATACTTGCTCAGATTATAAAAATTTTACAGAAAATTCAACGTTTTTGTTTCCCATGGCTAATTAATTGTTATTACTAGTTTATCTGATTTAGTAAGAAGCATTGACCAGTCTGATTTCATATAGCCATCTTGATTTTAAAGGTAGATATAGCAAAAAAATATGTTGTATTAAACACTCAGTGATAAAGCTGGGTGACTGTTAACACAGGGTATTCCATTAAAAATAACAAAGTTTTATTATACCTGAATCTTGGTATATTACATTTTTGGTACACCCTGTACACCATCAAAATTTCAACATTACTGCCTAAAACTTTTAACAAAATAAAGGCGATAAAGATTTAAAATGCATCATAATACCGATTTATTTAAAAGCACTGAAGAGTTTCACTTTATATAGCCGTCTTGATTTTAAAGGTAGATATAGCAAACTATCTATTTTTTAAAAGCTAAAGGATAACGCTATTTGACTGCTAATTAACATACAGGGTGTTTTATTTAAATTAATAAAGTCCTATACCTGAATGTTGGCATATTACATTTTTGGTACAGAGTGTACCAATATATACAGTATTATATTCTAACAAAACTGCATAAAAATTTTAACAAAATAAAGACAATATGCAAAAACCGCATCTCTCTGCGTCAATGCGTATTCAAGTAATAAACAGTTATAAATAACTGCAGCGTAACCTCTCTGGGAGTCATTGCAAAAAAACGTGAAGCTCATATAGTCAAAATTTTCAAAAATTTGTTTCGGAAAATTAAAACTGCTTAAAATTGGCAACTCATTTTTATACTGGGTTCAAGTACGAATAATATCAGAGGGTGGTTCTGCGTCTCATTTAACCTATATGAGCACAACTTTTGTATTAAAGTTTTGGTATAAAAGGTAACCGGAGACAAGATACCGAAAGGATCAAAAACTTGTGGTCACTCTAATAAAATGGTACAGTACGGGGTCGATCTAAAAAATTGACTCAAAATACAAAACAATCCCTAGCGGGATTCCACTGCAAAACCTTTACAACGGTGCTTTCAAGTTCGAAATTGAATGAGTGCGAATGAATGGATAAATGAACATAATTAAGGTGGCTTCGCAATGAAGGCTCGTTTCTTGATCACTTACATAATTTAAAACTACCCCATTTTAATAAAGAAATCTTTATTCTGTTTGAAGATGTAAAACGTCATTTAATATGGAAAAGCAGGCGCAGGTCTTTTTCATCTTTAACTAGCTGTAAAACGGTGCGCAAACTAGTGCCGGTAAAATACCGTACAGACAATAGTCCTGAAGCGGTTCATCATTGGAAAAACGCCAAATAATGCGGTGAAAGTCCCAATAAGCGGGATTTACTAAGATAATGCGATACATCTGTTTAGTGTCTGCGCAAATAGCATAGGCTTAAAAGCAAAAAAGGAGAAGAATGGAGGTGACATATTTTTGCAATTTAGGTCCTAGCAGTAAATGCACATTGAGAAACACAGAACGACGCAAAGTTTGATCGTTACATTTTCAGGTTTAACCACGAAATGAAGCGGTAAATAATAATGAGAGCTGCCCAGTTCACAAGCGGGCACTATTTCCATGTGACCTAAATTTAAATATTCCTCTATAAAATGTTTGTATTGCGTGTAAAATATGGGATTTTTTAATAACCTTCATTCGAGAGAATAAATCTTACGTATTTCCAAATCACGTATGCCTGTAAGTAGTGTTCAACGCATCAAGTTTATTCGAATTTCCCTGAATGCGGTCATTTAAAAGAATGTTTGAAAATGAAACATTGCCAAGTAAAACATGAATTTTGCCTTGTCTATAAAAATAGTTATTTGCGAGTTTTAAATTTTAAATATGTGTCAAAGACTCGGAAGAAATTAAACCGAAGGCAAATTGTCAGAAATCTTATTTAAAAATTACCGCATCTATCACAAGAACCGGACGATCCTGCCCTGAGGGTTTTATATTGAGCGTAACACTGACATTATTTGAATTAATGCGTATAACTAATGCCATTTATTTTAATGGAGCAATGATTTTTTGGTAGCCCTAAACGATTAGCGGTTTTAAGCGAAGTGAAGGAAGACATGCTTTCGGAATCTAAAAGACACCTAAATGTTTGAGGCATGCCTACTATGACGGCAGTAACGGCGGTAGATAGTAAAATACTTTCGCCCGTTACGCATGCGGCCAATGAGGTACTGCTAAAATTATTTCCGAGCTTTGATTTCTGGATTTTGCGTACTGTCGTGGCTCTGACAGCAATCGGAAATCGAATGAGAAGACATCTCTTGCGTATTTTGATTGCGATTATTATCCGTTTTAGGAGTTTCTGATATAGGCAAATGCAGGTACTCATGATTATGCGTTTTGACAGGTTTACAAATATTGACAGGACCTGGGGTCGTGTATTTTACAAGCAATTAAGCGTTTACAAAAATTAAAACGTTCAAGAAGCGTTTTAGCGTGATTATTTTTGCATAAGTGACAGATTATAGAAAAGCTTTTATTAAGGAATAGATCTACAGTGTTCCTCGGGGAAAATGTATGCGGCTTTTTTATCTTTTTTATCATCAAAACTGAAAGTAATATTAACTGCTATAGCGAGACAATTTTTTTTCAGATCTTTTTGCGTTTGAATTTCGGAAGAAGCATGTTCTAATTTAAATCTGGCAATAAGAGACATTCAAATTTCTAAATATCATTACTATGATGAAATCCCTTTATTCAGTGAGAAATCCTATTTTTTTGAGAGCTGACAAATCAATTCTTCTCTAAGAGAAGCCGTAGCGAAGTTGGATTTTCAAAAGTAGCCCTTTCATAACTTACCAGTAAGTGCCAGTATTTCTGAGCGCGTTATCGTTTTTTTTAATACCTTTGAGCAAATGTTTTCATATGTGTAGACTACAAAGAAAAGAAAATAAAAAACCTATGCGATAGATATTAAAAAAGGACCTAATTGTCAAAAAATTTAACGAAATATTTCAAAAACTGAAATGGGAGTTTAATTAATTTATAAAAACAGTAGCTGACCAAATCAAAAACTAGGCGAATGCAATATTATTTAATAATAATAATCTATAATATTAAGCTAAAAAACAAAATGGAAATTTTGACTACGTGTCAACATACATATATTACATCAATATTAAGTCAACATACATATATTACATCAATATTAAGTCAATATAAGATTAATAAAAAAAGAAATTTAAAAAAGGAAAAAAACTGGTCGTAGCAAAAATGTAGGTGAGTTCGCCTCAATAACATAAATCAGTACAAAATTAAATTTAAAATGAAAAAGAAAAAAGGATCATCTTAGCAGGATGAATCCGCCACCAAAAAAAAAATGTTAGAAAACAGTGAAACACGTCAAATTTATTTAATCATTTTGTATTTAAAACATTTTTTTTTCAATTATACAGGGTGGTCCTAGGACTATGAAATCCGTACCTGAAAATGAAATCTAAAATATATTTCAGGGGCGTTTAGCTTTTTTAACAAACAATGAAACACCAATTTTTTTATTTCTATGTACATAAACAATTTTTTTTATTATTCAAGATTGCTCTAGAGATACGATACCGCCTCCAAAAAACGGTAAGTATTTCAAGGTAATTAGTATTTGTATATAAAACATTTTTCCGCTGTGCGAGTCTCTTAAAAAATGAAAATATTTTTTTTATTTAAAAAATTGTAAAACAGGACAAATTTATTTTCATACATAAGCAATGTTTTTCTTTATAAAAGGTCAATCTAAGGGGCAAAAAGCTCATAAAACAAATTTGAAATTTTAGATTTTTTTAAGGATGTAAAACGCTAAATTTTAATAAATAAACATACATATTTTACAAAAACGGCAAAACACGTCAAGATTATTATATTTTTCGCCTCTAAACCTCAACTTGATAAAACCATTGATGTAGGTAGGTAGTATATGTGGGGAAGTGCTATTTTTGCCAAAACACGTTTTTTTTTTGAGTCATTTCGGTTTTCACCAACAAAATGCGGCAACCGATAGCGTTGAAATTTTATATAACGCTATAAAATAAAAAAAAGAACAACTCTTCCCTTTATCATTTTTGAATTTAAAATAAATTACGTGACTACCTTTTTTTGTCATTTGAACAAAAACTTTTTGCAAATTCACATTTTACTAGGGGAAGTTATTTAAAAAAAATCATATGTGAAGGAACACGAATTCGCAATTTTGTATACAACTTCAGGACGGTTAATAGATCAAAAAGCTCTCTAAGTGTATATATACTCTACCTACAGGGGGTCTGAAATAAACTAATCCCAAAAACTTAAACATATCTATAATAAACTCGAAACTTCATGTTTCAAAATATATTTTAATCTGCAATACGGGAATAAAAATGGCGTTGCTTTGTATTTTCTGATAATCATCTACCCAGGCTTTAGATTGACCAAATCTCAATATACAGGCTATCTGAAAATGTTTCTGTATATATAAGAAAATTAATTATCTTGTGTTTTTGTGAAAAGTGGAAAAGAATAAAATATCCTTTTTATTGTTTGGCGGAACTAGATACCACTTTTACGTAGCTAAAAGGGAAAGAGCAGTTAACAGAAATGAAACATTTTAAGTTTTTTTTGAAAATTTGGTTTTTATTACTGAGATCCATTTAATTTTATGTTTAACATATTGAATAGTACTTTCATTAAACGGGGCGTCTGTAGTAATAAATACAAAAATCTTTGGTTTAGTAGGGTAAAATGAAATTATAGATATTCTCTGATGAAATCAAGTTTGGGGTATTAAATGACATCAAAAACACAAGATCGGTACGAGTCTGTGGAGGCCTCTGAATACTAGAGTAAACGATAGGTATGTACAAGAAGTTCATGTATATATAGATTTTTGAATTTTTTTATAAACATCCTGTTTATTAAATTACCAAAAAGTAACGTTTAACCTGTTAAATATCAGATCTAAAATTAAACTTGATATCGAAAATATTTTTAAATAGATCTCACATAATAAAAACAAAATTTTCAAAACTGAGACATTTTCATGTTAACTAGGTAAGCAAAGGTTATACCTAGGTCTACTAAATAATAAATAAAAAAATTTTGTTTTCTAATTTTTGCAAAAATATAAATCAAATTTGTTATAAATATGTGTAAAGACATTTTCACATACCCTTTCTATTGTCGCTTGCTCAATCTAAAGCCCTTGTCAACGATTACCACAAAAGACAACGAAACGCCATGTTCTTTTTCGTATTGCAGATTAAAAAAGATTATGTATTAAGATAAATACAAGACATTGAAGTTTCGGATACCCTAAAAAACATATCTACTTAATTTTTGGGATCTGTTTATAAAAGCAATCAGGTTTTTTTTGTTTTCAATAGTTTTTCTTATTTACATTAAAAATATAAAAAATACAGATTTTTTATGGTCGAGAGACACGAAAGATTTCAAGAGAAACGAGAAATTCTCGTTTCGCCTCTTACTACGAGAGAAAATTGCTCTCACTCGTTTCGTCGAGTCAAGACGAGAGGCGAGAATCTCTCGTCTCGGCAGCATCACTAACAGTAAAGTTCTACGTTATTTTTTATAAATGATTATAACGAAAAAAAAAAGGAAATAAAATGTTGGGCCTTTGTAATAACGCGACAAAAATATTTATAAAAAAAATAACGCGAGGGTGTATTGTATGTTGCTTACCTAAATTTGAATCTCCTAGGAGTTCTTTTAATTTGTTAATTTATGAGAAGTGATTTTTTAAAATTGGCTTGTCTAAAGAAACTTTTAAATAGCAAATTTTGCATGTAGCACTGTATGTTTTATCTTCAAATGACAGTTGATTTCCAATAAAGTACTTCCAGTAAACATTTTTTCCGCAAGTCATTTTGACAATAGGTTAATTTTCTTCGTTAATCAGTAATAAACCACTGAAACTAAACCACAATAAAAACTAAAAGCTACATGCGGATAAAACAAAGATAGTGGATCGGTGACTTTCGGGGAATCACTGCAGAAAAATCAATGTTCGATATGCTGTGTTACCGAATTTCTTTTTATACCGCCATGTGTTGCTGCTATGTATTTTATTTGAAATTAATTAGCCGATATCTGCGTGACCATGCAGGTTTTTCTTTGTTTCTTGAAATGTCAATTTGAAATGTTATGATCTTTTGTGGGATACTATTTGTCAACTTTTAAACCAAGTTTGACAGTTTTGCTCACTTCCGGTATAACCGGACATGGCACCATCTGGTACCATTTTGAAATGGAACCCCCGGATTTTTAATTACATTCCGATACCTTTAAATTTCATAAATCTCAGTTTTTAGATTTGTGACATCGGTTTTAAGCTTAGTAGATCATCCAACCATGCAAAGTTATATTTAAGACAAAAACTGCCAACATTTTTTTTATATAAAATAACCTTAACTTTAACTAATTATCAAAAAACATTTTTATTTAAATTTTTTTGATGTTATTTTTTTATTTTTTATTACTAAAATATCAAAAATATATTTTCATTTAATGTTTTATTAAATAGTGAATGGCTTTGGCGATTAATTTTAAAATTTATCAGTAGGAGTATGGGTAGTGTAGTAAAATAAAATTAATTACGTTATTTATGTTTCATTTTCAAATTTTTTTAAAATAACTTAAGCAATTCAGTTTTTACCAATTTTCTTTTAATTTTGAGTATACTTGATAATGAGAAATAGTAAAAATATATTTACACAAGATTCGTATTGTATATTTTGGTAAAAATCCATTGTTGGAACAAAATCGGCTAAGTGAAATGTTAAAAAAATTATTACTAAAACACAACTACCTAAAATTTTGTATAAAAATCAAGTGTGGTAAATTTTTGGTGCGAACCCAACATGCCGAAACATAATGGCGGCTTAATAAAATATTTAAAAAACAGCCTCAAAAAACTAATTAGATTGATTTCAAATTTTGTGCAAAAATTAATTTTGATATAGAGATGAAATGGTAAAATTGTGGACGAATTTAAGATGGCGGAACAAAATGGCGACCAGAAAATGTTTGTTGTTGTGAACAAATACCCCTCCAAAGTTTTACATAGCTTCAGCTTCAACGTTTCTAGATGCCAAAAAAATATGTTTTCTCAATACTGTCGGTCTACTTGTCTGTGTATCAGTTTGCGGCATAGCTAAAAGACGTACCCGATTGACTTCAAATTTTGGTCAAAAATTAAAGGTCTTATGGAGGAGACCTGGTAAATATCCAATACGGCGGAAAATGTGAAATGTCAAAAAATTATCACTAAAAATTGTTTATCCAAATTACCTCAAACTTTTCACAAAATTAAAATGTTTGGTAGAAATAAACTGGTAATATGTTGGTATGAATCCATGATGGCGGCCTAATAAAATATTTAAAAAATCGGTCTGAAAATGTACTAATTAGAATAAGTTCAAATTTTGTGCAAGCATTAAGTGTGATATAGAGATAAACTATTACAATTGTGGTGTACGAATTTATAATATCGGAACAAAATGGCGACCAAATAAAATTTTTAAAAAATTAACTTAGAAAAAATTCAATTGACTTCAAAACTTTCTCAAAAATTAATTGTAGTATAGGAATAAGCTGGTTCGAATTCAACAACGGGATAAAATGACGGTCTTAAAAAATCAGAGTAAAACTATTTATTTAATTTATTTTAAGAAATATCCAAAAATCAAGTGTGGCATGGTGTGACAACTAGTAAAATATTGGTATGAATCCAATCTTGTGGAACAAAATGGTGTCCAACAAAAATTTTTGAAAAGACAGTATATATTATGTGTTACGTATTACTAAACGATTATACGCGAAACTTAGTTGGGTCACACTTCAATATTCCTAATAAAAGGACATATTCATAACGAGGAAAGTTCCGGGTAAAGAAAATTTACCGATTTTCTTAAAGTTGTGGCCTCATTTAGGCAGTTAAACGTAGTAGGCATACTGTTCCAGCCATAATAAAAATTACAAGGAAATAATGATACCCCAAAGCACGTAACTGTATAGGAAAAACTACTATTAGTTTTGAGTTCGTTGTAGCTTATACTTTATAGAATAATTTTTGGTGGCCTGTATGAATTACTTACCAACGGTCTTAGTGAACATGAGTTTTTGGAACTTTAATGCTGCTTGGAGTATGGACACACTGGTGTATCGTCTAGTCAGTCTATTTGGAATTTATGCGGATGAATTTATATGTGAATAAAATTGGTGCACTATGTGAATGAAATATGCGCCAATTTGTTAATGCCATGTAAACTGATGAATCGCATTAATGAATTGCACTGAGCAATCGCACCGCATAGTGAGTAGCGGGCCTTTCTACACCAAACGTAGAGTTGCCACTCTTTATAAATTTGTCCAGAACGGCTAAGAAAGAGCGATAACCAACCATCAAGTGGTGCTTTAAGAAAAACGTCCTCACCTTGAAGCCTAAGAACGACAAGCAGGTACAACTGACAAGTAAAAAAAAACAAACATGAGAAAAGAAAGATATTAATGAGCGATGAGTAAGTTAATACCCTGCATACCTTATGTATTTGGGTAAGTCGGTTAACCTGCGATTCCCGGATAATCTCCGTTGAATTATTATTTGGCATGGACACCGGACTTCACTCTGGGATAATCCCTGGCAAACCAGGACAGTGGCAACCCTAACCAAATGGATCATGATATGTAGACGTATATTTCAACCTGGATAAATCAATATGGCTCAAATCAGACTTAAGTTGTTGCTGAAATAAGCGATTCAATTGTAAACATTAGCTCAAAAATGTATTTCAGTAAAAAGCTATTTGCGTAAATCGAATGATTATTTCAAAGTTAAATTAAAAATTCGAGTAACATCTATTAAAACCGCCAGCCTAATGAATATTCTAAAATTAAATTCAATTTAAGATCAATAATACGAGGAAAAGATAAAGTAATCTGAAATACCAACGTCTCGGATTTTAAAGCAGCTCTTTTATGTAATGAAGGCCAATGCGTGAACTACTAGCCTTTATCCGAAAAATACCTCATTACAGCAGTAAGCACTAGTAAGCAGTGTGAGAGCTGTGAATTAATAGCAGCTTATCTGCCCTATAAATAAAAAATCGGTAAATTTTATTTACCCAGATCTTCCGTCGTTATGAATCGCACATAGCCACATATGTTAACACATATCAGGGGCGTGCGGTGACATTTTAAGAAAGGGAAGCAATTTTTAGAAACTTACCAATTTGTAATGTAATTCGATTCTTCGATCATTTTTTGCAAATTTGTCAATGACGTCATCATAAAAATGTCTATGCTCCGACATATTTTAGAGAAGTTTATTTTCAATGGACAACAGCGATGTATGCGAAAGTCTCTCCTGCCCCGTTGAATTTCTCACGAAACTTTGTATACGTTTAAGTGTTTAAAAAGTGCGTTCTACTGATGAACTTGTGGCAGGTATTGTCAATACTAATTCACACAATTTCGACACTTCGGTGTAGGCATCTTCCAGCTCCTTGTGTTTTAAAAATTGCATTAGTTCCATAGCGTTATTTTTTGCGCTAATGTCATCAGTTTCGTAAACCACTTTTAGTTCAGATCGCAATAACACTTGGTCGAAGAACTGGCCATAATGAAGAAGAGATTTAAACGCATCTTCTGGAAAAGTTTTTCCTTTAAATGCATCAAAATTGCAGAACTCGAGGAATTTAAAATCATTTAAACCGTTAATTCTATAGTTTATTTGTTGCTGAATTTAATAGATTATTTCATAAAAGAGGCGACTGTATGATATTTGAACATCTCCCACCTTGTCTGTTCGAAGACGCTTGGCTTGTGGCTCTACATTTAACGTCATCGTTTTCTCCCAAAATAGGTCAAAGTCGTCTCTTTTTTGGCTTAACATGGACTTAAAATCATCCACTTTTTTTAGGCAAAAAGCAATATCATTTGTTTTAGTTTGTAATATATTAAAAACATTGTCCGAGAATGGAAATATTTCTGAAAATATGTTCAACAAATAATTAAAATTAAAATCTCGTTTTAAACAGTCCAAAAACCCCCTCGAACTATTTATTGCTTCTGAGTCCCACGTTTCATTATTTTCTATTATATTCTCAAATAGTTCAATCAGTGATTCACGATTTTCAGATACTGTTAACACAAGTCTTCCATTATAGTTCCACCTAGTAGGAGCTACTTTGGACAATCGTTTGTGGACAATCGTTTGTGGACAATCGTTTGTGGACAATGGAGTCCAAAGGTTGTGTACGTTTTGTTGACTTGGAAAAAAAAGCAGCCATGCCACTTAAAGTAACGAAAAATACTTTACACTCTTTAATGTGATTAATGGACTGGGATAAAACTAATTTAATTTATGAGCAAAACAATGGACAAACATAGCACTTGGGAAAGTTTCTCGAACTTTAGCTTGCAGACCCCCTAATTGTCCTTCCATCACTGCAGCTCCATTATAGCTTTGAGCAACTATTTTTTTCTCTCCTTTAATTTCTTTAGTAACGTTATAAACTACTGTATACAATGCATCTGCTGTACGATTTTCGGACACATTCTTAAAACCTAAAAATCGCTCTTGAATACTTCCGTCTGTTTTAACGTAGCGTATTACTATAGATAATTGGCTAAAATTAGTGATATCAGTTGTTTCGTCCAGAACAATAGCAATGAACCGCGGCTCGCCAAACTGCTTAATTCTTTTTAGAATAATGGTTGCAACAGCGGAAATTAAATCATTCTGGATTCGATCCTACGTTCCGCGAAAAACGCTAGACTGGTCTAAAGGATTTTTCATCATATTTAGCCATTAAACTAACTAAGTAAATCTTGAAAATTTCCTCTATTTGAAGAAACCCTTGTTTCGTCATGACCTCTAAATCCCAATTCGTGCTGTCCGAGAAAACAAACAACATCGATAAGTCTTCTTAATATTTGTTATTAGTTCATTGTGTTGGCGGTCACTAATTTCCAACTGTTTATTAAGGGCGTGTTCAATTCTGGTTTTGCCGAAGACTTTTTCTTTTATGACGACCTGTAAACGCGCTTTGGACATAACGTGTCTTTTTACAGCTTTATGGAAATTGTTTAAATCGGAAAAACCAGTTTTATTCCAGAGACCTTTTTCATTTTCAAAAAGTATACATGGCCAACTAAATAATTTACTTATATTTTCACACCCTGTTAGCCATTTAAATTGTTCGTATTGTTTTTCCGGAAAAAATGTCTAATACAGTTTTTCATTTTTGTGGTTAAATTTTTCATAAGCGGTTTTGCCCTTCCTTTGGAAATTATTTGAAGCTTATCAGCGAAGTTTAATGTTGAAAATCTCTTTATTATTAAGACACACACCACACATTCACACACACTCTTCTTACTAAATTCTCCAACATTTTCAACGTTATTACCTACAGCCGAAGTTGACGGTATTTGCATATCCACGTCCGTATTATTGTCTTCCATATCGCACCATGCACGACGCGACGTACGTATCACACAACACACGGATAGCCGTTCAAACAAAGAAACTACTCCAACGATAGCTTCCGCCATCACTTAAAGCACGCAACTGAAATGCAAAAATTGCAAACAGCCGGTGGAAAGTTCAATAACCTCTGGCTCGATTCACAGCAAATCAAGCATACAGCACTTGGCTGCAGAGAAGCTAGCGGCCCGCATAGGTTCTATTCGATATTCTATTGTGGCTGGGTCGGAATCAAGGCCGCATTTATTATGGGCTTGATAATTAAGATAATATTTTAGCATTTTTAATATAAACTAAATTAATGGTTTCCTATTTCAAAAATTACATTTTAGAAGATGTTTTGTAATTTTTTTTGCGGAAGCACTGCTTCCCTTGCTTCCATGGACTGCACGCCCCTGACACATATATACAGGTTGGCGCAAAAGTGTGACAAAGTACCATATCCCCCTCATTTTTTATAATTTTGATTTTCTTTTATAAAAGTTATATAACAAGAAGAAGTCTACAATTTAAAAATATTTTTAATTATACAGGGTTTTCAGTGCCTAAGTAACCTAAGAAACAATTTTTTTAATGGGACACCCTTTATGTTTTTAAATATTTGGATTTTCCAAGAAATTCTCCATATAACACCATATTTGGTTTTGCATTTTATTTCGAGGTTGCCAAATTATTCACAAAATATCTAAATTAAAAAAAATCAGGGTCCTCCATAACCTGTTATAATTTCTAACCTACAACGATTTGAGTAAAGAAAAATTGTACCAAAGAAGATAAATGTCTAACTATGACTTTAGATACCCGTATACCTAATAATTTTATATAGGGTGTTTGCTGCAAATATGCCGACTTTGCAAAATTGAAACAAATTTTTCTTTGATTTTTTAAATGCCACACCCTATAACTAACTATTTTATGGTGTTCTGTTATTAGGCCTCTTTCACTTTTATTAAGTTGATCTTATACGTAGTTTTTGCGATATATTAATTTTTATTAATTTTGTCGTTGAAAGATATTCATGTAATTTTTCTAGTTAGCCATGTATTTTTTAAGAAATGTACCTCAAAGCAATATTGTTGTCCTTTCAATTTATCTGCCAGTAGTGAAAATTATTGTCGTAAACATTTTATAAATTATCTTAGCTGCAAATTTAAACAATAATTGGATATTTATGCAAATAGTTAATTTTAAAAAAAATCTATTAAAACACTTAAGGAACAAATTTAATTCAGTCTACACATTTAATTCGGAACACGAAAATACAGAAAAATCATAATTGTACAATGCAATTGTAATTATTTCTGTATATATTAAAAGGCTGTAATCAACATATTATAGTGATCATAATAAAAAAAGAACGTCAGACCAGCCGCTAAGTAAGGAAATATTATTTTGAGCAGTAACAAGTTTTATATTACAAAAAAAATAAATCCCTTAATACATTAAAATACTACACAATTAAGTGTTCAAAATGTCTACCGTTCTCTTGAACACATAGTTCAACACGTCTTTCGAATGCACTGCTTAAATTTCGATACAAGGCAACACCAATATTTGTAAAATAATTTCTAATCCTTAACTTAATGTCTTCCTTTGTCGTAGGCGATATTTTGTACACTTCTTCTTTAACATCCCCCATATGCTAAAGCCCATTTTTTTAAGATGTGGCGATCTAGCCGGCCACGAAACAGGTCCACCTCTTCGAATCCAACGTTCTGAGTATGTTTGATTTAAAAATGTTCTGATAGGCCCTGTAGAATGGACTGGGACACCATCATGAAGAAACCACATTTCATTCAGCGTTTCATTTGATTTGGTACTTGAGCTAATAACCCAGGTAAATGATTTTGGAAAAATGTAAGTAAACGTCCCCTGTTACCTTTTGCTCAGAAAAATATGACCTAATTACGTGGTTACCTAAAATACCTCCCCCGACATTTAATGACCATCTTTTGGGAAGTATATCTTACCAAATGTAGGTTTTTTGTTGCGTAGTAATGGAAATTATGTCTGTTAACACTCCCATTCTTATGAAACGTAGCCTCGGCTCCAAATTGCACCAAATGAGGAAAATTTCTCCTTTCTCTTATTTTGTTTTGAGCCCACAGACA
Source organism: Kuschelorhynchus macadamiae (assembly GCA_030620095.1). Classification (NCBI taxonomy): domain Eukaryota; kingdom Metazoa; phylum Arthropoda; class Insecta; order Coleoptera; family Curculionidae; genus Kuschelorhynchus; species Kuschelorhynchus macadamiae. Next base: position 86,404 of record JAUTXW010001355.1, read on the forward strand.
AAACTCCAGTCTTCTCTGATAGTCTTCGGGAAACAGTTCTTGAAGTAATTGAATATGGTATGGGTGCATTTTATTAGCTTTAAGTATTCGCTGAATCGTTCCTCGTCCACCAGCAACCTGCCGAGAAATGGTTCGTTGTCCATCTTCCGGATTTTCGGTGACTGGTAAAAGCATATTTAATTGATTTTCTTCAGTTTGAGAGCGTTTTTCTCGAATATTTTTATTATATGCCATACTACCAGATCTTTGGAAACGCTCCAGAAACGTTTCGAATTCTCTTCTTTCAGGTTGGCGTCGCTCAAGACACCGTTGCTGATACAGTCTTCTCGGTAATAGCGCATTTTTCTCACTAGCTTCCAATATAAAAACCATATCAACCATCTCGTTTTGTGAAAAATTGATTATTTAAATTTTAAACTAAACTATGTGTTATACAATGCTTGCAACAGTAATTTTTGCCACTGACAGATAAATTGAAAGAACGCTTTTCAAACAATCTTACTTAAAGAAGTTTCATTTTTAGAGTTTTTATTTAATTCTAATTCTTTATGCATAAAATTACCTAACAAAAAAATGCTCATGTAAAACAATTAATTGTAAAAATTGTCTCTTGTTGGAACATTAGTGTCAATTTCACCGGCTTTTAAATATGGGTGGCTTCACACAAAACCTTTTCAAGTAATGCAGCAACAAAAACTAAAATTAAATAAAATGAATTTTAACAAAAAAATTAATATACCTTTAAGTTTACATTTTTATATAAATTTAATTGTTGGTTAAAAAATATCATTAATTCAGCAAAAAGGAAAGGCGCGGAGCAATGTTTAGGCATTTTAATTATCTACCAGCTAAACTAAAAGATCGCAGTTAAATTTGATCGAAAGACATCTATTAAAATTATAAAATTAAACTCAATTTAAGATCGATAATGCGAGGAGAAGATAAAGTAAACTGTAACACCAATGTCTCGGACTTTAAAGTGGCTCCTTTATGTAATATTGGCCAATGTGTCAACTACTCGCCTTTGTTCGAAAAATACCTCACTACGGCAGTGAGCAGTGCGAGAACTGTGTATTGATTGCAGCCTATCTGCTCTATAAATAAAAAAGCAATCTGCACTTTTTGAACTGCACGACCGCAATTACTAACACTAAACAGTAACTGTTATTGTATAATATTGGTATGCCGATTTCTCAGAACAACTTTCCCAATTTTAGGGTATAAAATCGTATCATATAACCTCATGTAATTATCTAGGCCATTTTTGGTAACACGAAAGTGACGCAATGTTCACCTAGAAGATATATAGTATATAATTTTTATTTGTAAATAACAATCTTTGTATAGATTTTGTAGCATAACATTGTGCTTAATACTTGTAGTGGATTTCGGAAGTAAGTAGATTTTAATATGACTAGCACCGGGGGAAATAAAACAGAGCCAGTTGGTATATTATTGATCTGACTGACTGGCATAGTATCATAGCTATTCGGTTGCCATGACAACGTATTCCGCAATATTGTGTCGTCTGACGTCACGTATAGCCACTAAGTCTCCCCAATGTAAGGGGTATGGGTGCTTTGAAGCCTTTTCTGTGTCATTCACGAAATTTTACGCAGACGCCATGGAGCTCCACGTGGTATAAAATTCTAACCTGCACAATATTAGCGTCTAGTATCCTGATTAATATAGCCCCAAATTTCGTTCCCTTTCCAATTTTGGGCAGTTTAAATCTTTATCTGTAAACCTAATATAACGCGTTTGTTGACTGGGCTGTATTAGTAATAGACCTTCTGAAGGACGTTGTGAGCTTCCAAACAAAATGGCGTACTAGTGAATAGACAAAACGTGCCAGGCGATTTAATTTTTTTTTGCGAAAAGAAAAATATGACGGATCTCTCGGAAAACTTAAAAAGGTCCCGTGAGTGGCTCCGCTGTGAATATCGCGGTCCCGTCTCTGATAATGAGCAAGTTAAAAACTATGGAATTTTTCACTAAAATACATGGTATTCTCGAATACTACCAAATAAGAAAATTAGTTGATGTAAGTTCGTAGACAAAAAATCAAAAGTTCAGCACCACTCTGCTTTTTTTTAGGTTTTTGGACCCTTCGCTATTTGCAGCAACGGGTGGGACAAATAGGTCAAGGCAACTGCTCAAAGCCTGCGATTCTTAGTTTAATTTGGCACCAAATATTATTGCTTAGCTTTTTGCAAGGCTTGGTAGGCTGATAAGATAGTTTTCGAATTTAGCGACATTCTGCTACAAAGCTTTTTTACTAATGCCATGAAAAGTCTTTTTTAAGAAAATTGTATTGCTTTATCACATCTACTACGTCCCGTTTTAAAGATATTCTTAACATAATATTAAACAAAAATCTAAATCATTTTAGTATAGAGTCATCCTCTATACATAATTATCAAGAGAAATCGTTAATAACTGGATTAAATAAATACGCTATTTTGCATTCTTACGTACATAGCGATCCAAATGAGAGTACAAATGTTTGATATCTCCTTTGTGATAAGACACAAAAAATGTTTATTTTAAACGTATAATAGTATATATAATCAAATAAAATGATATGTGATACATTTCTTCCTATTTTAAATGACCTATATTTTACTAAAATTGTATAATCCACGAATAAAACTAGGCGAATTGTATATAATATATTCTATGTAAAAATATAACCATTTTCGAGATATTCAAAGTTAATTACCCAGTTTTTCGCAACTTTGAACAGGCGTTATGAAAAATCTATATACAAGAAAAACAAATGAAATCTACGTCTATTTTATAAGCCCTCCAAAAATAACACAAAATATGGTAATGCAAAAATAAAAATATAACGCAAATCACATCCGGATAAATATTTCAAGGCCTACTTAAAATAATTATCCAAATCATATATTTTTTTCTTTCTTCTCGAGAGATTATAAAAAGTTATAGGAACATATATGCTTCATTTGTGTCTATTAGATATCCATTTTCTATAACTCGCGTTTGAAGTTAAAAAAATTGGACATTTTTTCTTGAATACCTCGAAAACCATTATACTCTTGAATAGAACATGTTATATAAAATTTGCTTAGAGTTTTTCCATACAAGTCAAAAATGTAGTAGAATAGAAGAATAGGTCATATTATTTAAAATAAGAAAAAAATGATAGTTTTCTCTTAAATCTTTTTTGCTTAATGTTTAACATAATACATCTGAATTCTTCATAACAATTCTAATTACTTTCATATTTAATATTTTTATATGTCTTATAAAAACGAAAATTTAAAAGACTTCTACTCTCCTGTACAATTGGAAATCCCGAGAGGAAAAGTACCTACAACTAAACAAATGAAGATTATTGTTTAAATTTACTACTCTTTTTACATACATTATTAACATTCTGGCCACATATAATACAACTCTTTAATTTTTTTTAACCCATTTAGGTATGTGACAAAGGGTAGGTCGAGTTTTATGAGAACGAATTAATAACATTTAATATATTATATCATTGTATGATATAATATAAAATGATAACAGGGTTTTATATAATATTTTTATGAAATTTTGACAAAAAAATGCACAAAATATGTACTAATTGACATGATTTACAATTTTGCTTCCTGGACATGTATTGTCTAATATTGATTTCATTACATCATTTTAATACAACTAGCTGATAATTTAAACGTTGGGGCATAAATAAGCATTGGAACGCTAAAAATAGAATGAGTTCAAAAAAGAAATATTCCCTATCAAAGTAAAACTTTGATCTGGTGGTATTCTTAGTTATTCTTACTACATATCGTATCATATAGACTATTAAGACCTAACATATAATAGAACTCTCCTAATTATTATTTTATATCAAATCACATATATAATAAATAGTAAATTATCAATAAAAATAATTATTATCAATCATTGGCCCGCCCAAATTAAATTATCAGAAGCAATTTCAAATCCTGGATATATATAATAAATATGTTATATATTAAGATTTTAAAAAATGTATCGAAAAAGAAAGGCATGAATTTTCCCCAGTTTGTGTTAATAAATCCACCAAAAAATCATTAATAGAACTTCCGCAAAACACAAACTTTCTAACAAATTGTTCTATCGCATTATAGCTCTGTCGTGAATAACAATATTGATTTTTTTATTTGACCTATATAACCACTTAGAGCATAGAGCGTTTGCCATAAGCCGCATTTAAACGACTAAGTTTATAATTTTGCCGCAAAATTGTAGCTTAAAATTGGAAATAAACATATGGAAAAAAGTTTTGCTAACAATATAAAGTTATTGTTATGTAATAATCAGTAAAAATCAGCTGTTACAGTCTGAAGTTTTATCATTTCGAAAATGGTTTCATGATAATACAAACTAAGATTGATTACTGAATAAGATACAGGGACAAATCAAGATATGAGTTTTTTCATTAATTTTTTAAATATCCTGTAGAACAGACGCCCTGCAATATCCAAATTGTATACTGGTAATTTGAAGCATGGTTCATTAAAAATATGTTTCTGTCTGGATGATCGACGTATCTTTCTTTCTAAAGAAAATACAGCAATATTAGTATAGTGATGTTTTACCTTACACCCATAAAAAACGGTTTGAAATGTCTTTCGAGATATTTTGAATGATACACTAATGCCTTATTTTGGTTATTTTATAAAAAAGATAAAAACATCATTTTAATTATAGGTTATTGTCTGTATGAAAAAAAAGTTATTAACGTTGAAGAAAAGTTAGAAAAACATCTGTTTTATAAAACAAATGTATTCATGGTATAATATAATGACCTCTTGTGGTAATTGAGCCCACATAACATATAAAACGGTTCGTAAATTGGTGTAGAATGTTCGGATGGTAAGAACGAATGTCTCTCTTCAGAAAATCCCAGATATTTTCCATGGAATTAAATTCGGATGATCTTGGTCGTAAATTCAAATGATTAATTTCGCTCTCTCGGATTTGACCAAGCACATGTCTGGCTCTATGCGGTTGTGCATCGTCATCTAGAAATATAAAGTTGGGTTCAAAAATTGTACCTGTATTTTTCATCAAAGCAATTTATGATGTAATTTCGATATAGGTGCCCATCATTGTATCATGCATAAGTACATTTCAGTGAAACCAGCATAGATAATTTCAGTTGAAACCATTACACCTTCATCTCCGTACGGATGAACATCTTAAACCCGTCCAAGCCGACTGCATGCTTCAGTGTCTCTCCAAACCCTCACTCACTTTGAATTATTATGAAGCTACACTCTTGACTCATTGTAGACATAACATTGCTCAATTCTACATTCCAACCTATTTTTTCACGACACCAGGCTAAACGAATCCGGGCATGTTCAGTAGTAAGAACGACAGAGCGCCACGGTTTTCTTGTCCTCAAGTTAACCATATGTAAGCGATTTATGACAACTATACTAATATTGCTGTATTTTCTATAAAAAGAGAGAAACGTTGATCGTCCGAAATTCAAAATGTGTTTAAAGAACCAGGCTTCAAAATTACCGATATTCTGTTTGGATATTGCAGGTAGTTTATTCAGGATCTTATTCAATAATCAGTTTGTATTATTATTATGAAACCTTTTTTAAAATGATACAACTCCAGACTGTAAGGCTGATTTTTAATTATTTCAACTATGAATAACATATTTGACACATTTTTCAATAACCCTAACTTTTTCTACACGTGAATTCTATAATATAATACAGAGGCAAATGACATAAATTTGTCACAATCCAAACTTCACATATAATGTTTCTGAAATAACGAGATAATTAAAATATTTAAGTAATAAAAAGTTTTATTTTGGATTTCATTTTGTATACTTGGGAACATTAAATACAATAATGTTAAGCTTATTTCATATACCAAAAAAAAGATGAAAACTACTTATTAACTAGTTAAATGAACATTTTAATCGAAATTTTGGTCAACTTTCCTGAATTTTTGTAATAATATATAATAATGTAAGTTAGTTTGAGGTATCTGATAACGATAAGTGGAAGTATTTTGTTTTCTTTGGCTTAGTGTAAAAAATTATTTTCCAAAATTATTTAAAAAGGGTAAGAGACGGGAGACATAGTTTTAAATAAAAATTGTAGAGCATAAAATTGTACATATAAATGGCCTTACTGTTTTTTCTACTATTAAAATTAATAGAGTTAGAGAGGCTTCAAGTTAAGGGATTATATAACAAATTTTAAAAAATCTTAGCAAGCTGAATAATTAATGATCATCATCATTTTTTAAATTTATAAAAAATATATACTTTCTTTTCTTTAATTGTCATTTAAACATTTACAAGAACTTTAGTTTTTAATCTGTAATTTTAACGACTTATTTTTTTTACTTCCCTCGTTAAAGGGAATTATTGTAATCGTGAAAAAGTTACCCTCCGAGATTTTTCCAGACCTTTACATTCCAGGGTTCCTCGATGACGAAAAACATGTTTTCTCGATTCCGTCGGTCTGTCTGTCTGTCCGTGGCTTTGCTAAAAAAGCTACTTGCCTTTAAATTTTGGTCAAAAATTAAGGGTAGTCCTCTCCATATGATCCTTAATTTTTGACCAAAATGTTCGTAAAAATCAAGTATTATGGAATTTTTGTAATCTGAAAATTAATTTTTTTAGGTTTTACATATTTTCGCATTTTAGCGTCCCTAGATGCCCAAAAATATGTTTTATCAATTCCGTCGGTCCGTCTGTCGGTCTATCTGTCTCTCAACAATTAAGGCTCATATGGAGATGACCTGGCAATATTATGGTAAAAATCCAACGTGCCGGAACAAGATGGCGGCCTAGTGAGACGTTACAAAATTTAATGCTTTTATCTTATGCTTTAAAAAACTAATTATCCAATTTATCTCAAATTTTGCACACAAGTCAAGTATTATGTAGGAAACAAATGTTAAAATTTTGGTACGAACTCAATATGACGAAACAAAATGGCGGCTTAATAAAATATTTAAAAATTCAGCCTGAAAAACTACTTAATGAACTGATTTCAAATTGTGTGCCATAACTAATTGTAGTATAGAGATAAACTAATAAAACTGTGGTACTAATTCAAAATGGCGGCCAAATTAAGTTTTTGTGATCTGACAAAATCACCCTTTCAAGTTTTACATATCCCTAGAAGCCAAAAAATATGTTTTATCAATTCCGTCGGTCCTTCTGCCGATTTGTCTGTCTGTCAGTTCGCGACATATCTTAAAAACTACTCATCAGATAAACATCAAACTTTATTCAAAAATTAAGGTTCATATGGGGATGACCTGGTATACTTTGGTATTAAGTAGGAATCAACTGGAAAATTGAGTACGAATTCAAGAAGGCGGAACAAAGTGATAGCTTAGTAAAATAGCCTGAAAAAACTACTTAATGAACTGATTTCAAATTCTGTTTTATAACTAATTGTAAAAACTAGTAAAACTGTGGTACTAATTCCATATGGAGGAACAAAATGGTGGCAAAAAAATTTTGTAATGTGAATGTCAGTCCGTTTGTCTATCAATTCGCGGCATCTCAAAAACTACTCATCAGATTGACTTCAAATTGTAGTAAAAAATTAAGGGCCATATGCAAATGACTTGGTAATTTTTTGGTAAAGATTCAATACGCCAGAACAAGAGGGCGGCCTAATGAAACGTTAAAAAAAATATTACTAAAAAAGCTAATTATCCAATTTACCTCAAATTTTGAACAAAAATCAAGTGTTGCATGAGAATGAACTGGTAATATTCCGGTATGAATATAAGGTAGCAAAACAAAATGGTGGCCTAGTAAAATATTTAAAAAATCAGCTTGAAAAAGCTACTTATTAGGTTACTTTCAAATTTTGTACAAGCGTTAACTGGTAAAGTTATGTTATAAATTCAAGATTGCTGAACAAGATGGAGGTCAAATGAAATGTTTAAAAAAATCAACTTAAAAAAATCTTCTTATTTAGTTAACTTTAAATTTTGGAGAAAAATTAAAAATATGACATGACGTAACAACATCGGTGTTTTAAAGTAAAAACTACTTATTGAATTTATTTTAAATTATGCTTAAAAATGAAATGTGGCTTAGGTAGAAACTGGTAAAATATTGGTAGGAATCCAATGTGTTGGAACAAAATGGCGTCCAATAAAAATGTTTGAAAATGCAGTGTATATGTGTACCTAAATAACTATGTACTGAACTACACTGGGTCACACTTCACTATTCCTAATAAAAGCAAATATTCAGGGAAGTTCCGGGAAAAGGAAATTTACCGAATTTTTCTATAACATTTGGAGCTTTTATTTTTGTTTTGTTATAGAAAAATATTTACATTATTAAGTTGTTTAAATTGAAAATTAAAAAATCAAAGTTTTTATAAATTTTAAAATTACAAAAGGTATATTTCTCTGATAATAAATTTAAAAATACTATTTAAGAGATAAAAGAAAATTGAAATTCAGTAGTTTTTCGGCTTGATATGATTTTTAACTTCTAGCCTCTATTAATTTCAACTGTCGCAAAAAAGTGTCAAGACCATTTACGTGTAAAATTGTATGTTCTACTTTTATTCTGAATTTTTTCTTCAGCTCTTACCCTAAATAATACTGAAAAAACACAACACATCGGGAGATAAAAAAAAATCATTTACACTTATGGTTACTTTAAACTTTAACCAATTTAAGTGGATTATTAAGAAAAGCTAAATCCTTACTCCACCTCGGGTGTTTTTCGGAATGTAACATTATGTTATAAACCGAATATTAAATTGGCAGATTTCTAAAAAGACCTACATACAAATGCTTACACTTTCGGATGTTTTTAAATCAAAAATAATTGTTCGAATAATAGCAGCTTACTTGGAACACTACTTATTAATTGCGCTAGTTACTTGTAGAATATTGTTCTACTCCTATAAACGTTGCGCCTAGTTTTTTACTCTCGTAAATGTAAAAACCATTATTAAGAATGGACTTCAAAATCTGCGCAACATAAAGTGTGATACTGGCAAAAATTTCTGTATAAACCCATTATGGCGGAACAAAATTTAGCTCCAAAAAACTACTTATCAAATAGACTTGAAATTGTCCACAAAAATCATGTGTTAAACACGGATAGACTGGTACATTTTCAGTGTCAATTCTATATTCACTCAAAAATGATAAGGATATTTATTTTTTTACCTGATTTGGAGCCCCCTGTTTCTCACAGTAAAGCATCCAGTGGAATCTGGTTGTTACTGTTTGGTGAAGAATTTAATTAGCTTTTAAGCGAATTGGTCAATTTTGGTTAAATGCTTCCTTTCCCAAATATACAGAGTGTTTTAAAAAGTTAGGCAAAATGCAATACTTCTATGGAACTGTAAACTTTTAGAGTATGGGTTTTGTATTATCTTTGTATCATTTTTTGAAAGCTTACTAAATAGTTTTGGAACCATCTGCATATTTCGCAAAGTAAGGAAATTGTAAAAGGTAACTCAAATTTGGTCCCCGCAATTGAAATCTGGATTATTAAATGGCAAGTGGGTTAATTGAGGAAAGTTTTGAACATTTTACTTAGCAACTTAAACACTTTATTTTTTAACCTAAAAATACAATAAGAGTAACATAATTATAACAAATAATAGGGTTTAAATCAATTTATGGCAATAACCAATTTTTGTCAATTCTTCATTTCCATAACGTGTTGCCCCATGAGCATCAATAATAGTTCAACACCTTACCGGCATACTCAAAATACTTATTAATATGCTTCTGCGATATTACTTGCCATATAACTGGAAAAAATAACGCTTAGCTCTTGTTGAGTACTAGGTGACAAGATGTAAATGTTGACCAGTGTATTTTAATAGATTTATTACTGAATTACATTTTCACTAAAGCTATATTTTTAAAAAATTTGCGTCGGCCAAGGCATTTTTAAGTTTAACTATATTACTATCTCAGTTACAGGGAATGACATTTTTTAAGTCGTTCGGTTTTCAGGCATCTGATCTATTATTATTTCTTGAAATCTATCGCTATTATTACAGCTATTCTGTTAATATTAATCAAAAAGTTCTGCAACATTGATATATATTCGTTGTTTGGGTTTTAAGACAATCGTTTTTTTTTTGCTTTTGCTTTTAAGGGGCCGAAACATTGACGTCATTATGTTTTTATAAAAAAAACTATTTTAGGCGGTTTAGTTCTATTTATACGAGTTTTATTGTAAAAGCAAGCTTTAATAAATAGCCACTAGGTCCATTGCATATGTACAGGGTCTTCCATTGAGGAGGAAAAACCATATTTTTTGAGTTCCCCTCCTCAAGAAATTCAAAATAGCCAATCGATGTATTTTAGCTCGGAGAATTCGAGAATCGTAACAAAAAACAATTGAATGAGAAACAAAGGACTGACGCCAAGGATGTTGCGTTTTTTAAACGGAACATCCTATATATTATTACATTTTTGGATTCTGTGGTGAATTCTAAGTGTTTTTTAATAAGGGCACTATATGTCAATCTTCAACTGTTTTTGATCTATTGATGTTTGAAAATTGACATTTTTGCTCTTGAGCCGTCATAGCACCTCAACGGTTGAACCTAGAGCAAAATAATTTTTACATTTTTATCTTAGTTTTTGATAATCTTATGAAGCCAGTCAAAGATTTTGAAGTAAGGTGATCACCTGCATCACCTACATTTCGTATGAATATATTCAATTAAATAGGTAGCAAAATAATTTCCGTTTTTTTGTTTGACTGCCATCATAAGATAGCATATCAACAACCAAGATAGAAATGTGAAAGTTATTTTGCTCTAGGTCCAACCGCTCAGGCGCTATGACGGCTCAAAGAAGCAAAAATGTCAATTTTCAAACATCAACAAATCAAAAACAGTTGAAAATAGACAAAAATGTAATAATATATAGGGTGTTCCGTTTAAAAACGTAACATCCTTGGCGTTGTTTCTCATTCAATTCTTTTTTTGTTAGGATTTTTGGAATTTTTCGAGCTAAAATACATCGATTGGTTATTTTGAACAGAATTGAATTGAATATCTTGAGAAATACGGGGGAAGTCAAAAAAATATAGTTTTTCCTCCTCAGTGGAAGACCCTGTACAGTGCGATTGGTTTAGCTTGATAACATTTTAACCTGCCACAGCTCCTTTAGTGTTAAAGTTAGCCATATAAACAAAAAACAAAATGCAGGCTTTAAAAAGTTTTTTCCAATAATAAAAAAAAAGACTAAAATTTTACACGTTACCATCATAAATTTTATTTTTTTTAAATATGACAGCCTGTATATTATTTTAGATAGGTTCGATACCTTTATTTTCAAAGACAACAGACAAAATTAACCATGCCATAATAGTATTCCATTTAGAAGAGCATATTCGCTCTTTCTTCTCTCTCTAACGCATTGCGTATTAGGGTAGGGTTTAAGTGGATTTACTCGGTTGTCTTAAAAAATAAAGATATTAAACCTGATATATTATCGGTAAGAAAAAAACCCATTTATTAAAATAATAATATACAGAGTGTCTCATTTAAAAAATACAATTTATGGTGACATATTTAAAAATCAATAGCCTTTTGTTTTTCTAATAACTTGAAAACACTTTTAAATTTGGTTTTATATAAGTTAAAAGGTAACAGAGTTATTAACGGTTAAAGTAAATTGATCGCACTGCACATACATACGTTTAAGGTGTTGAACACATATATAATCTCCGGTGCTCGCGTAAATCAATCAAAACGGCACCATTCCGCCATCCTTACCATTTTTTAAAAATGCTTGCTATGAGACCACTCTGGCAATATCCTGATTATTCCCTAAAAATTTAATCCAAATTGGTCGCGGAGTAATCAATGTACATACATAACAAAATACATACGGTCGAATTGATAATCTCGTTTTTTGAAGTCGGTTAAAAATAAGTAAGTTTAAGGATTTTGAATATTGTCGTCGAACATTGTCGTTTTCGTTTTGTTTAAACAGTTTAATTTTTAATTAAAATATTTGAATAAAATTCTGCAATCTATAATTTACTGAAATGTATCGTCAGAAACGCACTGCATCGAAATTTTGATATTGGCGGAATGAGAGGAGAATATCAGAAGCCAGAGAGAACTGTGTGCTTTATTTAAGATGAAATATCCAGATAACCAGATTTTACAGAATACTGATAGTAAGATATTTCATAAATGTGGGGAACACGTTCACACAGGGATTTATCTAGCAGTGGCCATCGACGTGTTTTATCTCTTAATGAAAATCCGCATAGTTCAACGGTTTCATTGGCTTTAATTAGTTCAAATTAAATTATTCATTGAATCTGAAGGATACACTCTCGATAATTCAAGTATATTTTATTTTTGGGATCTCTGAAATACCTAACCTATGAACTGTAATTTTGTGAAAATGTATTATTGATTTAACCAGCCGTATCTCCATAAAGAATCTTTGCACGGCAAAATAAATCAATAATGCTCCTACTATAACACCGTTAAACCATTTACAACATTTTGAAATTTTTACATTAAAATTACTAGTAAAAGTGCAACAAACGTTATAAAAATGATCTCTCACGATTTTTTTCGATAAAACTTCGCTTAAGCTAACTATCGACAATTTTTATGATTTTTGAGCGCTGATCACGAATTTGAAGTCAGGTTTTGGTTGGCAAAGTTCTGTTTTTGAGTTATCCACTGTCAAAATGCACATTTGAACTTTTTACTATCTTCCCCATGAATTTTATAAAAATAGTTGGGTTTTGCAACAATTCACTGAAAACTAACAGCATAATACTAAAATAGTAAATAATAAACACCTCACATTATTTTTTATATTTAAAACACATTTAGAAATTCACAATTTTTTTATGTAACATGAATATTTTGGCACAGTTAAATGATTTTGCGCTAACTATTCAAATTTTTAAATTTGGGGTAAGGGCTTTTACTACAAATATTTTAACAGGTCATAGTCTGGACGATTTTGAATAAAAAGTTCCTATACAGGAACTCAAAACCATTTAGAATTGACCGAAGGTATACATCACTAATTTAAAAAATTGTTTACAATATCGTTTAATTACCGTGCAGCTAACAGGATGCATGGAATAATTATTTGGTATAAAGGATAGTAATTTAGAAGCACATTGTCGGCGCGTATAACGAAATAGAAACAACCTACTTGTCATTGTAACTGTTGTTGTAAAACAATAATAATTTCCTAGATACATTATTTGCACATTTTTGACTGCAAAGCACTATTTTAGTTTATTAGTTTCCAAAATTTATTGACAGCTATTTTAGTTTATTAGTTTCCAAAATTTATTGAAAAATATCATCTTACCAAAAACTGTAATTAAAAGTACAAAGAAAATCAAAAAAATATTATAAGTTACAACAACAAAGCTAATTTTGAAACAATTTTGTTGAACTTATTTAACAATGTGTTATCTTCACATCTTATTCTTCATTTGAAAACGTTTTAAAAGGCACCCTACATATTTAAACTAAACAAAACTAAACTAAAACAAAACGATACGTACCTGCCTAGAAAAACAAACCAACTTTTTTTCTGTCATTCAGTAAACATTAAACCGTGGTTCATTCGTTTCACGATAAACAATATTTAGATCGTGCAGAGGTTTTAATAAAAAAAAACCTTATATATATGTAAAAATAATATAAATAACCGTTTTACACAATAAAATAAATATTGGTATTATGGTTGTGAAAATTTTAACGCAATTTTCCCAAAATTAGTAAGGAATAGACCTAACGTTATATAATATTTTTAATCGAAATGGTCCATACTATCACGTGTTACAATATTTGTAGTCAAACCCCTAACACCCCGTAAATATTTTATATTCATATACTTACATAGAACGAGACCGATGCAAGAACTTTGATTTTTCTTACATTTATGACATGTCGAGAGGAATGTTGGTGTTCAGATACAACATATTGTACAATTTGTTCCTTTCTAATACATCGTTCATATTCCTTAAGCCTTGTCGATATGGAACATCAAGTATCTCTAGTATAAATATCACCACGGGAACAAGGAATTGTATATACTCCTTTTGTTTGGAAGGGGAATAACGCCCTTTGGCGATCGCAAACATTGTCCAGTTTTCTTGCGTAGGTTGAAGATTGTATGTATGTTGGACCGGCGAAGTAACCTTGCAATCTGTTTCCGTGTAAATATTGGAGAAATTAGACGATGCATATCGACTAGGCTTAAGGAACATGAACGATGCATCAGAAAGAGACAAATTGTACAGCCTGCTGTATCTGAACACCAACATTCCACTGGACATGTGTTAAATGTAAAAAAAAACCAAAGTTCTTGTATCGGTCCCGGGATTCTATAAACTGAAAATTAGAGAATCTATTGAAATTTATAAGCATTCTAACTCATCTTTACACCGGGTCACGGTTCGGTGAACACAGATCGACTATAAATAGTCGGCAGATGTCTCTCGGGGCTCATTCAGTGTTTGAATATCATGAAGTAATGATTCCTGAAAATGTCTCGTGCAATCGAACGCGAGTCATCGAAAAGTGATCCCATTTTGACACGGTCTAATCCCAAGAACCATGATATCTTAATTTATCACAGCGCGGCAGCGGTGAGAACGTTCATTTTATGTTAGCTAACCTCTAAAGGGAGGAAATCAAGAAGGATGTAAAAAGCTGTGGTGATCTCAGGAACAACAAGAAGAAGCTATTTTCCTAACTAGCCTTTTTCTTTTGATGCCGAGATGAAAACGTAGTACAAAATTCTCTACAGATGATTCTTCACATAACATCAAAAAGTGCAAGGCACATCTACAAACGAGCCAGTATGGCATTAGTAAGAGAAATGATAAAAGCTACTCGTCGTGATTTGGATATAAAAACTCGCAAGTTATTAAAAATTCGTTTAAAATTAACTTTTACGCTTGAACATCAAATATTTAGAACTTTCGATGAAAATACCAATTTGCAAGCACAAAATATACATCAAGCCGTTACCATTAAGTGGCAGAAAAAGTTCGAAGGCCTCCTGGGCAAACAAAGACCAGTAAAACTGCCACGGAACACAGTAATACATTTGTCTTCCAAAGCCCTTAGTGAAGTGGAACAATCCTTCGTCTCCACAGGCCAAAAGTTCACTATTACACTAAGGAATATACCCCTAGAAGACATAGTGTTGAACATCCGTTGAAGCGACAATTAGAACTTAAAGCAGAAGAAGCTGACGTAAAAAGGTATGAAACAGCTAAGATCATCAAAATTTCTAAGCCGCTTAAGTCGAATCTATCAGGAGCGGAAAAAGCGGCGATAAAAAGTTTAATCAACAGTACAGACAGTTTGGTCCCTTCAGCAGACAAGGGAAATAACACTGCTGACATGGATAAAACAAATTACGTGTACAAAACACAATTCCCATCAGCATCCAGCACAAAAGCAATCCGTTATTAATCCTTTGGGATTACAGAGCACCCGTGATTTATGACCAAACTTCTTTACAATCGGAAACATAGATACTGCCTCAAGCTTTAAGAGGGAAAGGATATTTCACTGAGGATATTAGATGGTCAATTCGAAAATATAATAATCCTACCCCACGAAATAAAACTAATAAGGAGTTACCGATATGAAGTGTAGTTCTTCCATTTATACACAGAATCACAGACAAGATTACGAGGTTACTTCGCTGGTCCAACATACGTGCAATCTTCAGAACACACAAGAAAATTGGACAATGTTTGCGATCACCAAAGGACGTTATTTTTTTGTAAACGGAGGAAGTATATGTTCCTGTGGTGATGTTTATATTGGAGAAACTGGGCGATCCATATCTACTAGACTTAAGGAACATGAACGATGTATTAGAAAGAAACAAATTGTATAATCTGAACACCAACAGTCTACTTGACATGTCATGAATATGATGAATGTAAGAGAAACCAACAACAGGTCGACTATAAATAGCCGGCCTAGGTCTCTCCGAGCTCATTCAGTGTCCCGATCTCCTGAAGTAAAGATCCCTGAAGATGCCTCGTGCAATCGATGGCGAAACGTCGGAAAGTGATTACAAAGACCGTGATTTCTTAATTTTTTAATCATATGCTTAGTTCCTAATAGAAGGAAAATTATTTAAATTAATTCTAATTTAACTGATAAAAATGAAGTCTGTTTACAAGGCACCTTTCAAACCTTGTAAGTCATTAGCTAGTGAAATGTTTTACGTATTATTATAAATTTATTTTTTTCCAGATGATTATTTACGGTTATTCTAATATTTGATAGAGCCGTTTGCATAACGACCAAGTTATATATATATATATATATATATATATATATATATATATATATATATAAAAAAAATATAACAAAAACTTTTAGATACAATGAAAGAGTGAAATGATTAAGTTTTTTTACGTAAATGGAGTACGTGATGTGATGATTTTATATAATGTTCTTACTATAATTAAAGAAGCACAACTGCTTCATTAATATTACAATACAATTAAATATTTGTACAATTATTGGTCCCTTCCAGATGAAGGTTACAACGGAAGAAGGAAATACTTTAGTCGATGTGTAATGCATGACAAATAAAGATATGTAAAATCTAAATCATGAAGAACGACCAAGTCAAGAAAAAATGTTTGTACATACAACTAGGGAAAACAACAACCTATCAAAGAGGTTATATTATTGGACTTGCATGGCAAGCAAAGCTTTTATAGGTTCCTATTATCCTATTACGATCGTATATCATTGTTAGGCTAGAGTAAAAAAAGTTTCATTACGAGAAAAATGTCTGCAACATTTTTGGTTGTGAGTTGGGGAACCAGTAGAAATATAAATATAGTGTTCCCGTTGCCCTGGATTACCAGTATTTTGCTTATTTAAATACGAAGAAGGGAGGTGAAAGGTAGACAGCTGTCAACTATTAAAAGCGATAATCTGAGTCAGATTGTCTGACGACGCTTTCAATAATTATAAACCTAACAGTTTGTGGTTGACCCTTCATTACTGGTATGTTCGTGTAGATTATTTTGAGTTTTCAGCTTCATTTAGCAGTAATAATTTTCTGAATGTCCCTCTTCGGGTTTTTACTATAGTCGTTTTTTAAATGCATAATAATAAACTTTATGGTAGTTAAAAAAATTCACTCCCTATTATTGTAAATTTAGTAGATATTGTTCTGTTATCAGTACACACTAATATATAAAAACTACTAATTATATAAAACTAAATATTCAAAAAATATCTTATGTAATACTAAGAATACAGATATGGATCAAGTTATATTCGAAAACGGGAAATTGTTCGATGTGTCAAAATCAGCTGTCGGGGGCACACATCACGTACTTTGGGTTTCCTAATAAATTATAATTATTTATAACATTTTAACCTACACTAAACATGTTGTTATTAATAAGTACAAATTATGACTAATCCTGCTATTTTAAATTTAAACTAATACGAATTCTACTAGATATACTAATTAATTAACCTAACCTAAAACTACTCTAACTCTGAAAACTAATTGTAAATTTGTTGAACGACAGAGAAAGTCATATCTCCTATTATTATAACAACATTCGGCCAAATATCCAACGTAATGGTAATTTCGAGTCCCATATCGTAGAATATTTGATCGAATTTCGGGCTATATTCATCATGTGAGCGCCTAAAATAATGGCAATCAAAAAATAAATAATGAAATAGAAACATAAGTCTCATATTAACCCCAATAAAGTCTGCACTCATGTCGTGTACCGGAACTAAAAATATTTTGTTATCGCCCAAATATCTACTGCCCCTCTAACACTCTCCTTCTGTCGAATTTCCTTCTGTCAAATTTCGATTTGTCAGTTTCTACCAACTTTCTCGGACCACCAATTTTTTGAACATAGCACACCTAAAGAAATTATATAAAAATATTTCTAAGGAAAAAAGAAAACCATTATATAATAATTTATTCTTTATTGTTGCAAATTTGCCTAGATAAAAGGTGGAGTGCCTCATTTTGAAGATCGTAGTCTAAAAAATGAGCCCTCTTTCTTTAAAAGTCACACAATTTTGCAACAAACAAGGGAAAATTATGAAAGCATGTTGATTCCGTTTTATTCCCTCGTGAGAGGGAATTATTGTAATCGTGAAAAAATCACCCTCCGAGATCATTGCTTTTGAGGCCCATGGACCCCGGAAAACATGTTCTTCCATTTTCGTCGGTGTGCTTGTACGCGGCATAGCTCGTTTCCGAAATGGTTAGATTTTGGCAAATCCAATAAGTGTTGAAATGTTTATAAAATCAGGGTCAAAAAACTACAGATCCAATTGACTTGAAATTTTACATAGAAACCAAGTTTGACACAGAAATAAACCGGCAAAATTTTAGCATGAATCCTTTATATATATAAACAAAATGCCGGTCGAATAGACTGTTTAAAAATTTGGTAAAATTCCATTTCCTGAATTAACACATTATGGAGCAAAATAATAAACCACAAAATTTGTTATTAAAAGACTATGAAAAGTAAAAAATAATGAAATTAAAAATATTAAAGGGAAAACAAATAAAAACAAAATAAAATATGGTATACTGGAATATATGGTTTTATTTGAGTAGGTATGGTAAGTAATCGAATGTGCGTATGTATGAATGTTAGATTAGTTCGATCTGGATTTAAAAATTATTACAGATAAAAGCCGAGGAGATGAAAAATATTTATATGTTCCAATCTATATGAATTTTAGAATATTAATCAAATAGAGGTATTGTCATAAATTCTATTTGCGCAAGCCCAAGAAACCTATTTGAGAGAACGGTGATTTTCAGTTTGACAAAAAATATTAACCAAGAATGTTAAAAAAGTATATGCAAAATAATTACTTATTAATATAAAAAAAATAAAAAAATCGGCATATTGGCCTTCAGCCTTTGCAGGGAAGCTTACTCACCCAGTTTATATTTGCACATCTTTATATGGCAATAAATTTACACATATTAATTACTCTATGTATTTCTCTTTTCCTCAAAAACGGTTTATTATAAGGTAAGTTACGAGTACTTAAGTGAAAGATAGGTAAAACCCTTTTCACAGGACTTTCCTCGTAATGAAAATTTCTCCGCGTTAAGTAAAGTGAAATATATTACATATATTTTAATACGGGAGAGTACGGGACACTTAAAAGAGAAAAAGTCTTATATAACCGTGTAATTTAAGAAAATTACTAAATATTTTATTCATTATTATCCAAAACAATTAAATTCAACATTTAAAGTTATTGTTTAAAATAGCCCAATATTTAAAAAAATATATTTAATAATTGAATGATTCTTATTTTAGAATGTGCAATTCGGCAATACGGAATAAATCTTATTTGTGCTATAGTGATATTCCTGTGTAGGTAGCTAAAACAGTTTAGCTAGATTAGCGATTAGATAAGAGGAAGATAAAATATTATTTGTGTAACTATCAAAGTGTACGAGAAACTGGAAACGAAATTCCAGCTAACTAATTTTCTCAATTTTTTCTTTTTGCCATCATGAAAGACATTAGTGTACAGTGCGGTTTGTAAAAAACTTGTAGTTTTCAGCAGTATGTAAGTGGTGCAAAAAATTAAAAAAATATATAAGGGTTTTTAATTTATTTATTTAAAAGCATTGGTTTTGTAATAAAAAAATATAGATAAAAAATAATTAATAAGATATTTCGAATAATTAAACGACAAAAATTTAAAATATAATACAACGACATAATCTAACTAGCGTTCAAAATTAGTGTTTGTGCAGTTGTAACAGAATAAAGTATAGAAATTCTTAATTTACTTTAAACTTTTCTAATATAACAGTTGGTTTTCAAACAATAAACGGAAACGGACTTTCAAAGAACCATAAATATAAGAAAAGTTATCAAATATTTGTTAGAGGGTCTAAAATTTAAACGAAACAATAAAGGAATACCTATTGAAACTCCATCTCCAAGAAATTTGCAACCCCTATTTCAGCGAGTTAACATAGTTTCTATAAAAGTTTTTTAAAATTATTAGCTAAAATCATACAAATTTAAAAACCAATATCCACTAGATTGCATCGAATAAATACCATGACCCTGGGCATGAATAATTAGATTGTATCAAATTATTATTCCACTAAATAATATACTTTAACATATAAAATTTTAATAATAGGTTTTGCGAAAATATTTTAAATAAAATATATACTCAAAATATGAATTTCCAAATTATATCTGAAATTTTGCATATACTGCGAACTTGTTACAAGTAAGTTGCCTTCCTCTCCATGAATTGAAAAACTCAGCAGTGTTGAAAAACTGAGAAGTATTGAAAAACTGAGAAGTAGCTAGCTTATTTTTGAGGCTTTTAATTTATTGTCATTTTTCCGTAAAAAATCCACTACTGTATGGCGCTGGAGGCGGCCGGTAATGCTCTCGTCCTGAATAAAAATTATCACACATTTGTTGTAAAAAACATGATCGTAGAAAAAATATGGCATATAGCTCAAATATTAAGGTATTTTTTCCTTCTATGATTGCGGTTCAAAATTTCCAAACTTGTTACATAAATTACTTTTATGGGACTAGTCAATAAAAACAAGATGGAGACAAGAGCAATATTAGCAAACATTTAAAATATTTTCGCTTGGTCCTAGATTTGTTTGTGATTTTTCAGTAGTATTTCAAATATTTTAAATAGGTAAGTATCTAAATTTCTTAAAAATTGTTTAAAATATATGTTTTTAAATTTTAATTACAAAATGAATCTCATATAACACAAAAGGGTTATGGTAATTTTTAAAGGCAACTATATTTTTAAGGAGCTATTACTTTCTGCTTTAAGAGAAGAAATTTAAAAATAAATAATGCGAAGATTTATCAAGATAATTTTACATGATTAAATGTATAGAAGGGGTATCAAAAAGAGGCTGTGATAATTTAATAACATTTAGTGACTATTATTTGTCTTTTAAATCTCACCAGGTCTACATTTAAGAATAATTCAAACATCAAAAATATTCAAGCAATTCCATTTATATATTTTTTCTGCCTATTATATATTTCCTACACACAGAAACATTTAATTAGGTGATAATTATTTATTGTGCGCTTGTACATCATGTCGTTAAACATTTAGATATTATTATTGTTATTATTAAACTAATTTAAAAGCACAAAACCAAAATCTAAATTTAAAATCATTTAAAAATAAAAGAAAGACATTTCGTTTTCTAAAAACACTGATATTTTAGAAACAATTCAAAATTTGTTCAATTTTTGCAATGGAACGTCTTAGTAAAACAAATCCGAAGAATTTTATTGAAGCTGTAATATCCTTTGACAGAAATAGAAAGATGTATGTATTTATATCTAGAACGATAGGGCCTCTTTTACTAAAAGTCGAGACAACACGAGATTCTGGTCTCGCCTCGGCCCCTTTATTCTCGTCTCGAGTGTCGAGATTGGTATCGAGACGAGACTACATTAGGTTGAGACGAGACGAAAGTACAAATTTTGTCTCGTCTCGTGGCGCATCACTATTATTCATAGAGAAAAAGTAACGAAAAACATTATGCTTTTCAGTTACTATTTGTGATAGTCTTGAAAACACGGGTTCAAACAAAGACTGGGCTTTTCCAGTTATCTCTTGCCAGTTGGTTCCATGTTTGTCTTCAATATTTGCAGAAGGATCGTTGTTATTTTTCGGAATATCAGCAACAAATATGGAGTAACTTATTTAAAAAAAAGTTAATAGCAGAAATTCATAAATTTAAAAACATATAGCAACGCTGTTATGGTAAAAATGTTCAAGATTGTATCCTATTTAACCAACCAAAATTTCATTGTAATATGTTGGCAAAGAAAAAAGCGATAAGAGTGCGCCATTTATCTGTGGCACTCGGTATAAACGAAATTTAATGAAGTAATAGAGATATGATGCTGGTACTATATAAAGAGACGCAATTTTCAGTTAACCTTTTAATATTGTGACTCGTGTGCAGCGATTTCATTTACATACAGGCAAAGTATAACGTATTATAAAGTATAACCGCTTTGTTATGTTAGATAATATATACATAACAATTTGTATGCGGAATAAAAATACACAAAATTTGCATTTTTTCTCCACCAAGGCTGAAAATAGGTCAGCTTCAGAGCAAACTAACAAAACTAAAAAGACACATTTATTTTGTCCAGCCCACAGCTCTTGCTGATATGAAGTCAATTAGGTAAAAGCATATATACTTTCCAGTTCCATCAATTCCAAAAAAAATGAATACTTTTTCCAAAGGAGAATTTTATTTGGATTTAAAAAAAAATATATATGCAGTGGATTATCTTTCTAGCTGTCTATTTAAAGTACACCTACATTAATTACGAGTCACACAAACTTCTAAAGAATTATTTCATTAAGTTTTTTTAAATTTGTTGTTATACTGGGTGCCACAAATAAGTGGCTCACCTTTAAAACGTTTCATACCATAACGGCGTTGATATATCTTCTTTTATTTCCGAATTTCTGCTTAAAACCTTCGTTTTTTTTAATGGGATATCCTATGTTTGTTTTCTTATTTTAATTTATTATGACATTCTAAGTTCAACCACAATTTCTTCTTTTAGATAGTGTTATTTACGGGGCCATTTCATAGAGAAAGTCATTCATGATAAAATTATCACTATTTGCGTTAAATTAATATTATGGCCTTACTTTACATTAAAAAATTGATTGTTTCTAAAAAATCTGATATTTAAACGTATATAAGATATTTTTCCAAGCTTCCAGCCATCTAGATTGTGAATAAAAAATAAATTAAAAATAGCTTTGCATCTCAGAACAACAAAAATGACATATGGTTGTAATCAGAATATTAGGTACAGTGATTTAAAATATTCAAACGTATATAGGGTGTCCCAGCTAAAAATAAAAAGTTATTAGCAGAAATTCGGAAATAAAAGGAGGTATGGAAACGCTGTTATGGTAAGAAAATGTAACTAAGTATGTAAGTCTTATTTAACCAACTAAAATTTCATTTTAAGATCTTCACAAAGGGAAAAATGTATAAGGGTAGAGCCATTTATTTTTGGCACCCGGCATAATTGAACAACCCAAACTTTTAGAATTGGTTCTGATTCTGTGTACGGCATATTGGCTTCGAGCTTAGCGAGCTCATCCGCCCTCTCATAACCTTTATGATTTGGAGAAGTTCTTGTAGTAGACTTCTGGAACTTGCTCCCCTTATCGGCTATTTCTTCTTTAAAAACGAGTGTTTATTATGCGCGTGCCATTTTCAAAAGGTCTGTATTCGTCGCCGAGTCAGAACGTACTTTTGGTACATTTTTACCTTTCGTCCAACCAATATCAGTTAGTTGAGATTTCAACATAAGAAAACTTGCCCTTATTTTATATGCGTGGTAAGTTTACACACTTCTTTTTTCTTCTCTCTTAAAACTTAAGTATTGCAATAGTGAAAAGATCTCCCTCCCAGGTTTCTTCAGATCTTTACGTTTCAGGGTCCCTAGATGCCGAGAAACATGTTTTCTCAATTCCATCGGTCTGTCTGTTCGCGGCATAGCTAAAAAATTAGTTATCCGATTGAACTCAAATTTTGGCCAAAAATTAATCATATGAGGATGACCTGGTAACATTTTGGTAAAAATTCAATTTGGCAAAACAAAATGGCGGCTTAGTAAAATGTTAAAAAAATTATTACTAAAAAACTACTTATCCGATTTACCTGAAATTTTGCACAAAAATCATGTATTATTTAGGAATCAACTGGTAAAATTTTGGTACGAATCTAAGATGGCGGAAGAAAATGGCGGCCAAATAGAATGTCTGTAATCGTGAAAAAATCACCCACTCATGTTTTTTATACATCTTTACGTTTTCGCGTCCCTAGGTGCCAAAAAATGTATTTTAACAATTTTGGCGGTCCGTATGTCGGTTTGTCCGTCTGTCAGTTCACGGCATAGCTTAAAAACTACTTATCAGATTGACTTAAAATTTTAGTCAAAACTAAGGTTCATATGTAAAAAAAATTATTACTAAAAACGAATTATGAAATTTTGCACAAAAATCAAGTGTTACCTAGGAGTGTACTGGTAACATTTTGGTATGAATATAAGATAGCAAAACAAAATGGCGTCCTAATAAAATATTTCAAAAATGAGCCTGAAAAAATTACTTATTAGATAAATTTTAAATTTTGTGCAAGCATTAAGTGTGATATAGAGATAAACTGATAAAGTAGCAGTACCAATTTAAGATGGCGGAACAAAATAGCGGCCAAAAATTAAAAAAGAAATCTTACTCAATTTATTGCAATTACTTCAAATTTTGCACAAAAATCAAGGGTTAGGTATTTATTAACCAGTAAAATCTTGGTACGAATTTCAGATGGCGAAATAAAATGGCGCTTTAATAAAATATTTAAAAATTCAGCCTGAAAAACTACTTAATAGACTGAATTAAATTTTTGTTCAAGAATTAATTGTGGTATAGAGATGAAGTGGTAAAATTGTGGTACAAATTCAAGATGACGGAACAAAATGGCGGCCAAATGAAATGTTTGTAATCGTGAAAAAATTGCAGGTTCTACATATCTTTACATTTTAGCGTCCCTAGACGCCATAAACTATGTCTTCTGAATTCCATTTGTCTATCTGTATGTCGGTTCGCGGCGTAGCTAAGAACTACTTACCCGATTGATTTCAAATTATGCTACAAAATTAAAGGTTATGTGGGGATGACCCGGTATTATTTTTGTAAAAATTCAATATGACGGAACAAAAGAGCGGCCTAGTGAAATGTTAAAAAAAATATTACTGAAAACAAATTATTCAGTTTATCTCAAAATTTGCACAAAAACCAAGGAATCAACCGGTAATATTTCGGTACGAATCCCAGACAGCTAAACAAAATGGCGGCCTAACAAATAATTTAAAAAAATCAGTCTACATTAAGTGTATATATATATATATATATATATATATATATATATATATATATATATATATATATATATATATATAGATGAAGTGGTAAAATTGTGGTACGAATTCAAGACGGAGAAACAAAATAGCGGGCAAATAAAATGTCCAAAAAAATTAATGTCTATATCTTCTTATTTAATTGACAATATCTTGCAGCCAAATTGAATATGATACGGGGGTTACCATCTACAACATCACAACATTTATTTGTTTTACCTTCTGTTACAAACTTAAAGGATTTTTAAATTGCGGGACTTAGAAGGTGTAAGTATGGTATGTGTTTTGTTTTAAGTTAACCCTTCGATATATCAAAATTTTGTTGATAAGAAAATAATTTTTAAATTGTAGTTTTATAAATTCGTATTTTTGGCAAAGTAGCCCCTTTGTGCAAGCTAGTTTTATTGTCACTTGGTAACGTGCCATTTAGCTATATTAAATTCGAAGCCAAGGATTGCGTATTACTGTTATAAATCAGTAATTACAGGGAATGGCGGAACAAAATGGCGCGCAATAATAATGTTTGAAAAGACTGTATACAAAATGACTATGTGTGGAAATAAATTGGGTTACAGTTTACTATTCCTAATGAAATGAAAGATTCATAACGATGGAAGTTCTCGGTAAATGAAATTTACCGATTTTTTTTTTATAATACGGCATAATATGCAATAAAAGGTGTCTGTACATACAACTGGGAATATTTTCTGATGCCTAGTGATGATTTAGAGTTGAATGAATACCTGTTTTTGAACAAATATTTTTAAAAAAATCGATAAATTTCCTTTACCTGGAACTTTCCTCATTATGAACCTTTCCCTTTATTAGGAATAGAGAAGTGTGACCCAATTTAGTTCGGTAAATAGTCATTTAATACATATTTTTTATTGGGCGCAATTTTGTTCCACTATTTTCGATTCCTACCAATATTTTACACGTTTCTATCTATGTCACCCTTGATTTTTGGGCTTAATTTAAAATAAATTGAAAAAGTAGTTTTTATAGTGACACATCGCCATTTTGTGCCGTCGTGTTGAATTCGTACCAGTTTATATCTGTATCACAGTTAATTTTTGTGTAAAACTTAAAGTCCATCGAATAAGAAGATTATTTTACGTTGATTTTTTAAACATTTTATTCGGCCGCCGTTTTTTTTCTCGTCGTCTTGTATTCGTACCATACATTTACTATACCACACTGAATCCTTGCCGAAAATTTGAAATTAATCTGCTAAGTAGTTTTTTCAAGCTTATTTTTTAAATAATTTATTAGGCCGCCGTTTTGTTTTGCTATCTTGGATTCATACCAAAATGTTACTAGTTTACTCCTATATAACACTTGATTTTCATGCAAAATTTGAGCTAAATTGGATAACTAGTTTTTTTCAGTAATAATTTAACGTTTTACTAGGCCACCATCTTGTTGCGCCATATTAGATCTTTACCTAAATATTACGGGGTGATCCCCATATGATTATTAACGTTTGACCAAAATTTAAAGTCACTCGTAGCAGTAGTTTTTAAGCTATGCCGCGAACTGGCAGACAGACAGACTGACGAAATTGTAAGTCATTGGCGTAGCTATTTAATTTTTTTTCGATTATACGTATTTAAAAAAAAATTAGTTTTTTTTGTATGCAAATAATTTTTGACCACTACACAGGGTAGCCCAAAAAGGATAAGGCAGCCCCTGAAAAGGAAAACAATTCAAAAAAAGGTGAAAGATGTTGAACTTCTTTTATTTTTACTTCCCCCGGAAATTGCAAAAAAATCACCATTTGAGATTTTTTTCAGATCTTCAGATTTCAAAAGCCTCAGGGATCATTTTTTCTTAATACCGTCGGTCTGTAGTCTTCGCGGCATAGCTAAGAAACTACCTACCAGATTGATTTTGAAATTTTGGCCAAAAATTAAGGGTTATATAAGGATTACGTGGAAAGATTTTAGTAGCCTAGTAAAGACCTGAAAAAATTTAGGAGGATATTTTTTTCACGATTACAATACTTCACTTTTACGAGCAAAGTAAAAATACTGTACCTACCCGATTTTCTCGAGTAGATTATGATATATATAGGCGCTAAATTATTTGATTAGTATATTTACTTCTCGGTATACCAACCTATTCTATCGAGACGATTATTTTTCCAATTTCATTAACAGATCTTATTTTCACTCAAATAGTTTCTATACCTGAGATTTTCCTTTTGCATTCGTCATCCAATTTGTCCGAGTGGTCTAGAGTAGAGCATTGGGTTTTCTTGAAGCCTCGGATATCGGGTGAGCTTCGAATCCCACCGCCAACAAACTTTTTTTCTTCATTTTAATATCAGTTAAGATTTTTTTAAAAGCATAGTTTATAAAAAAATATGCAGATGTGTCATATTCAAATAATATGTTAAAAATGATGTATTTAAAAGACAAAGCGATTTTTGTTGGCTGGTTCAATATAAAATTAACGAAATGTTAAGACAATTACGATTAAAAAAGTACTTATCCAAGTTACTCAAATTATGCAATACAATCAAGGAAAAACTGGTAAAATGTTGGTAGTCCCAGATAGCGAAACAAAATGGCGGCTCAACAAAATATTTAAAAAATCAGCCTGCAAAAACTATGTTTAGGTAGATGTCAAATTTTGTGCAAAAATTAGATGTGATATAAAGATGAACTGGTAAAATTGTTGTGAGAATGCAAGATGGCGGAACAAATTAGCGGTCAAATAAAATATTTGTAATCGTGAAAAAATCAACTTCCCGTTTTTCGCATATCTTCACGTTCTAGGGTTCCTATATGCAAAAAAAATATGTTTTATTCCCTTGGTCTGTCTGTCTGTATGTGTGACATTTCGCGGCATAGCAAAAAAACTATTATCCTGATTGACTTTTTTGTCAAAAATTAAGGATCATATGAGGATAACATGAACATTTTGGTAAAAATGGCGGCCTAGTAAATTAAAAGAAAAATATTACCATAAAACTGATTATGCAATTTACCTCAAATTTTGAATCAAAATCAAGTGTTACATGCGAATGAGAACTACTCAAGAGATTGATTTGAAATTTTGTGAAGAATTAAGTGATATTTCACGGTCCTAGATGCCAAAAAAAAAACAAGTTTTCTTAATACCGTCGGTCTGTCTGTATGTGTGTTTTCGGTATGGATAAAAAACTACTCGATTGACTTCAAATTTAGATCCAAAGTAAAGAGTCATATAGGAACAACTTGGTAGAATTTTGCTACAAATCCAATACGCCAAAACAAAATCTACCATTTATTGAAATTATAAAAAAAAATTATAAAATTTATTTAATTTTTTTAAGCAAATAACTTTTGACCACTACACAGGGTAGCGCAAAAAGGATAAGGCAGCCCCCTAAAATTGTAAAAAAAAATCACCAGTTGAGATTTTTTTAGATCTTCACGTTTCAGGGTTCCTAGATGCCAAAAAACCGGTTTTATCAAATCCGTCGGTTTGTCTTTCTGTTTGCCTTTTCGCGGCATAGCTAAAGAACGACGAAAAGTCATATGGGGATAAAACGGTAACATTTTTGCGAATATCCAATATGGCGAACCAAAATGGCAGTCTAGGAGAATGTTAAACATAATATTACTAGAAAACTATTTAACATTTTTTGCCTTAAATTTTGCACAAAAATCAAATATGACCTACGAATGACCTGGTACAATTTTCGTACGAATCCAAGATGACGAAACAAAATAACGGCCTAGTATTTTTTTACATTAGTCTGAAAAAACCAATTAATTTGATTAACTTCAAATTTTGCGCAAGAATTAACTGTGATATAGAAATAAATTGGCAACATTTTGGTAAGAGTTTCAAGATGCGGAACAAAATGGTGGCCAAATGATTACATTTTGTAATCATGGAAAAATTACCCTATGATTTTTTTCAGATCTTCACGTTTTACGGGCCTAAGGGATCATGTTTTATTAATACCGTCGGTTTGTTTGTCTGTCTGTCTCTTCGCGGCATAGCTAAGAAACTACCTACCCGATTGATTTTGAAATGTTGGCCAAAAATTATGGGTTATAGAGGGATTACGTGGAAACATTTTAGTAGCCTAGTAAAGACTTGAAAAAATCTAGGAGGATAATTTTTTCACGATTACAATACTTCACTTTTATACACATATTTAAAAAAATCAACCAACAAATAATATTTATTGGACTGATTTCAATTTATTTTGCAAAAGTTAGGTGTGATATAAAGATGATTGTAATTATGACAAAATCACCCTCTGAGGTTTTAGGGTTATTAGATGCAAAAAAGACGTGTTTTCTCTATTTCCTCACTTTGTCGCTGTGTCTATCTGTCTGTCTGTCTAACATTTAGCGGAATAGCTAAAAAAGAACTTACCCGATTACTTTAAATTTTGGTCAACATCATCAACATCAACATTGGATCATATGGGGACGAATTGGTAGGGTTTTGGTAAAAATCCAATATGGCGGAACAAAATGTCAGCCTAGTGAATTATTAAAAAGATTGTTAAAAGCTAATTCTCCAATTTACGCCGCATTTTGAACAAAAATTAGGTGTTACATAAGAATGAACTGGTAATATTTTAGTACAAATCCAATATTGTTAAACAAAATGGCGGCCTAATAAAATGTTTAAAAATTTAGCCTGAAAAACTACTAATTAGATTGATTTAAAATTTTTTATAACCAATTTTTTTATTGGAACTTTTGGAACGGCATAACCATTTTAAAAAGGATTTTTACAGATATATGTAACTTTCAAATAGTTAAGTTAAAATTATAAAGGGAAACTGATTTAAATTAGTATTTATGAATACAGGATGGGTCAAAAATATGTAGCAAACCCAACTTATCTCTGTTTCTATGTGTATATTTTATGTGCATTAAATGGGTTTCTATTTGCTGATTATAAAAATACTTTCAAAAAATTTGACAAAATTCTGCCATAAGAAGCAATGTATAACAGAGAAACGAATAACGTTTTACTACATTGTTGATTCAATGGAAATACATTGCCCCTAGTGGCGTAACTATAAACAAGCGGGAGAGCGCAAGGTGCCGGGGCCCACCTGTCAGGGGGGCTCTTGTATAGTGACCGAACTAACGCAGGAGGGGGTGCACACCGATGCCAAGGTCATTAGCTATTTTTCAGTCCTGTTTTTGTTATTACACTTGTTTATAAAGAGATTATTTTTTATATATATATATATATATATATATATATATATATATATATATATATATATATATATATATATATATATATATATATATATATATATATATATATATATATATATATATATATATATATATATATATAATGGTGGCGTTAAATTGTAACAAGCTTCTGTGTACAATAGTCTTGTGTAAATATTTAGAGGTATCGCTCTTGATCATAACTGACGTAATAAACAAATGCCTAATACATACATAAGTTAAAAAAAATGGTTTAAAAAAATTAAAATTTGTTGAAAACACCCTGTATATAAAAACCAAAAGAAGATTAAAAAATAACTACAACTTGTTTATTTTTATATTTAGGAGGCTTGGCTGGAGAAGAACATAAAATTATCTCATTTTGAACAGTCGTCATTTAAGCAAATTCAAAGGAATTTGCAAAGTTACATAATACTCTGTAAAACAGATTTATTGAAGTTAGCTATGTTTATGCTTAAGTCCACACCTAGTGCCGGACAAGATCGAAAACCGCAACTTAATATCTTAGTTCTTATTGAAAATATAAAAACTTGAATGTTGTCAAAAATGTTGAATGTATAAATTCGTCTGTCCAGCGGTTTGATTAGGTATTTTATCAAATAAACTTGCCCCTCCTGCAATCATTTATCACGTTTTTTAGCAGTACGGTAAAAGTCTATAAAATATGAAAAACCATATAATGTCGAGTGTTATTCAAATCATAGCAGTACGGTTATGATCTACAAAAAAATAACATAAAAAGTAGACAAAACATGATGACCTGACATATAGCTTGTTATAAACTCTCGACTCCCCGAGAGTTTATTATGTTCCTACTATCTTCAAATGTCCATACTCGTCGTGGCCGTGTCATAACTTTGTGAATACATTTTTACCTTTCGGTCGCTATCTCAGAAACACTTTCAGATAAACTTTTGAAATTTTGTAGGTTTTTAGAGCACACTTGGTGCGAGTGGTACTAAACGAATCTTCGTATTATTTTTGATTTTCGTCTATTAATGAGAACACAAAGTTTTTTTCGACTTTGCTAGAACTTCCTATGAAACATAATAAGTCTCGAAAAAATTGAAATACCGATTTACCATTTTTAGGAAACGCTTCTTTTTACGGTCTCATGAACTCTATTGAAAAAGAGTGCGATCGAAGTCTGAGAAATATATTTTTAAATTTTTTAAACCTCGTTTTTTGTCAAAAACAAGTATCCATTGAGCCCAGTTGCCCTCTGTTGGAAAAGCGGTTTAGGGTTTCGACAAAAACCAAAAAAATCTAAAAGAGCTTAAATAAAACAAAAAATTCTTATAGACTGATTTTTTCAAAAAAGTGCAAATTACATTTATCGCAGCTTATTTATAAAATATTCAATTTTCTTAATTTTGTATGATTTTTTTGCTGTCGCTAAAAATTAGCTTTATTGATAATTGCCACAAGGCAAAATTAATGAGGAGGCAAAAGGTACAAAAATGCGTGTCAATTTTGCAGCTAAATACTTCAGAAGAACAACTACTTGCGTGTAAAACATTCATTTTTTTCCCATTTGATGGTATTCTTCCGCCACTGACCAACATTAAATTTTATCATAAATCAGCATCAGCATAAACGCCCTGAAGTTCTGGAGTATTTGTTTTTCTAAAATCACATCGATGCCTTGAAGTCCTGTCAAGATGTCGACCGAATCGGATAACAGTTAAAAAAGTTACAATTGTTTGAAAATTGAACTAACCACCAACGGTGTCCTCATTGTAAAGCTGAATATAGCCGAAGTTCTTACTTTTTCACACAAAACCAAAGCGGATTTAAAACTCTAAAATATTTTCCACCACTTTCCGATTTACTATTTGCTTCCACGAGGTACCAAAATATCATAAATTCTAACTTGAAAAAAATTTGATGAAAATGGAAAAACTGAAAATATCTAATTTTCATAGACAAAATAGGCACGCTATCACTCGGTAATGGTTCGTTGGAGAAAAAGGTTTTTATAAGGTCGATCGTGGAGGATAATAGGTCTCGAAGTTAATTTTTTGACATGGGACATTTTTTCAGATTTCTCGTCTCAAAATCCCGAAAAAGGTCATAAACCAGTACTATCGGAGTATAGCATGTCGCTTAAAGAAGCTTGAAAAAACGGGCAACTTTGGAGGCATTTTGCGGGGCGGAAACCCAATCTACTCAGCCCGATCGGTGCTAAGGCTGATTTCTGAGAAATTTTTGGACTGTTGCATGCACAGGTTGGCTTTTAGTCCTCGTAGCAGAGTAGCAAATCAAAAAATTGGATAAAATGTAGTTTTAAAAAAATTGACCCATGTCAGAATTAAATGAGGTTATATTTAGATAATTTTGATTTAATTTTAAGACCTAAAAAGGGTTCTTTGTGTATTTTTGAAATTGGCAGATTAAAATTTGAATGTTTTAGGGAATGCAGCCACAATTTGAGTTGGAATATTTTCTCCAATTTTTTAAAATATCTTTGTAAATATTAGCTGTTATTTTCAATATATGATAAATGTCGATATTCGTTTGATACAAGTTCTATTCGATTACCTTTTTTGGATGAGATAGATAAACATAATGATTGCCTGTAATTGGATATAGGATAGATGCATTTTCAATATAACATAGACCAATATATTTTGACACTGGCAGGTTTCAGTATACGGAATCAATTGTTCTAAATTTTCCGTGCTTTATGGTAGTGTATGTTTTACACAGGGAGTCTAATATAGTAAATAGGAATTTCATTATTATACTGTTCGGATAAGTAGTAAAGCATATATTATGTTATACAGGGGAAGTAGGTATGTATAGGTCACTTTTGTTAATTTATTGCCGAATTTCGACATCCCGTGCGGGTTTATATACCAGACAGGTAGATAATTTTCAGGGTACATTAAGGCTCATACATACACATACGGGTTCTAATAGTACTTAATGTGGATTTTATTTATACTGGACGGATAAGAATAAACAGAATTGCAATCGTAAACATTTTCGAAAAGTATAAGTTGATTTTTTTGACATTTTATTATTATTAGGTTACAAAATATTTTTGAAAACAAAATGTCTGTACGTATCTAAACAAAATTTGGGCCAACAATAACTTGAGAACGACCAAACTGATTCGTTTCAAATTTGCACCAAAAATAGACTAGGTCAGTGTCTCTGGCAATTAGATTTTAGGTGTTATGGGCGTAGATTTTTAATTTTTTAAGGGTATAAAAGCGTAAAAAATTCATATTTTGAGTAGGCAAAACCGATAATAGTCAAATTGAAAGCAGAAATAATTGGGGTAAATGTTCTAACATTGAAAAATAGTGAAAGTTACTGGCGTAGATACTTAATTTTTTTTTGATTATACATATTCAAAATAAAGGTAATATTTCGAAAAATGGGGAAACACGTCAAATGTATTTAATTTTTTAGATACGAATAATCTTGGTCCGTTATGCGGGGTAGCCCAGAATAGATGAGGCAGCCCCTTGAAAAAGGAAAAAATCAAATCTATTTGTGAGATTTTTTGACACTTTGACAGGTTTTCTGTATACAGTTAAAAAATATATTATGTACAGGGGAAGTAGGTAATGTTTTCTATAGAAATTCTGGTATTTTTTCCAAGTGAAACATTCTGGTATAAGACATCGATTTAGAAGGTTTAGGTAATAAATAGCCGAAATTATGTTTTCGCAGCCGTGAATTTTTCAATTTAGTAATAAGATATTTCATGTAACTCTTAGAGGCGTAATTGATTTAAAAATGTTTTTTTGAGAACTGCAAAAAAATTGTTTTTTCCCCGAGACTTACAATTTTAAATACAGTTTTCACAGTTCCATGTAACTTAGTTGAAAAAAATATTTTGACGGCTGTCAAAAAAATTGTTTTGTCCCTGTAACTTGAAGTGCTTAAAATTTTTAAATACGGTTTTCTGTGGATCTATGTAATTTTTAGAGGCGTATTTTATTTAAAAAAAATTGACATCTGTCAAAAAAACTAAACGACTTAAAAATTTTAAATAAGGTTTTCACAGTTCCATCTAAAACTTAGTGGCGGATTTTATGAGAATAACATCTTCGACAGGTGTAAGAAAAACTGCTTTTTCCCGTAACTTCTAAACTATTTAAAATTTGTTAAAAAAATAATTTTACAGTTTTCAAAAAAAATTGTTTTTTCCTGTGACTTGAATGAAGTAATTATTATTTTTAAATACGGTTTTCATAGATCCGTGTAACTTTCAGTGTGTAATTTATTTAACAAAATATCTTGACACCTGTCAAAAAAACTGTTTTTTTCCCGTAACGTCTAAACTACTTAAAATTTGTAAATACGGTTTTTAAAGTTCCATGAATTTTTAGTGGCGTAAATTATTTATTATATTTTCGTATAAAAATAATTGTATTTCTAAACTACATAGGATTTTTAAATACGGGTTTCATAATTCCATTTAAGTTGTACTAGCGTAATTTATTTGATAAAAATATTTTGATATATATCAAAAAAAACTTTTTTGTTTTCGTAACTTTTGAACTGCTTAACATTTTAAAATACGGTTTCACAGTTCTATCTAACGTTTGATAGCGTAATTTATTTAAGAAAAATATTTTGACAGCTGTCGAAAATTGTTTTCTCCCGTAACTTCTAAATTTCTTAAAATTTTTAAATACGGTTTTTACAGTTCCATGTAACTTTTGGTGGTTTAATTATTTAATAAAATTATTTGGATAACTGCGAAAAAATCTGTTTCCTCGAAGCAACTTTTGAACTGCTTAAAATTTTTAAATACGGGTTATAACGTTCCATGTAACTTTCAGTGTCGAAATTTATTTAAAAAAATATTTTGACAGCTGTCAAAGTTTATAATCAAATCATAGCTGTAAGGTTATGGTCTACAAAAAATTAAAAAAAAAAACATTAAAAAGGTAGACAAAACGACACAACCTGACATATAGCTTGTTATAACACTCGACACGGCGAGTCTTATATCGCACATACTAGAGTTGAATATTGAATATTGTCGGCGTCGTAGTGTCAAATCGTACTTCTATGTGCATTTTTACCTTTCGGACGCTAAATCTCAGGAACGATTTCAAATACATTTTTGAAATTTGGTATGTTTTAGAGCACACTTGCGGCTCTCAAACGGTACCAAACAAAAACATCTTCATTTTTATGTATAATAGCAGAAATATATAATTTCTGCAGGTGCAAAACGGCCTACAAGAACAATTGCTTTCAATTATGTCACAGGGTACCCTCCTGCGATCGTGATTTCTGGGCCTCTACCCTCATCAGGCAGGCTTGTACCCAGGAAGATCTGAAATAACAGATTGCTCGATATGACAAAATCGAAAACGAAATGACTATCATACTGAAACAGTAACTTTTGATAAAGATGTGTGAAAGCGCATTTTCATCGATTTTTAGTATCTTCATTTTTATTTTTTTGTCTATTAATGAAATAAAATGTTTTTTCGAGTTTTTAGGATTTCCTATGATACACGATAATTGTCGAAAAATTTGAAATATCGATTTGAAATTTTTAAGAAACTTTTTTTTATGGTCTCATGACCTCTGTTCAAAATGGGCGGGATCAAAGTTTGACAACTATTTTTTAAAATTTTCAAACCTCGGCTTTTAGTTAAAAACAAGGGTCCTTTGAATGCCCTCTGGTTTCCAATTTATTCCAAATTTTGCACAAAATTCAAGTATTATGTAAGAATCAACTGGTAAAATTGGTAGCAATCCAAGATGGCGGACCGAAATGGCGGCTTAGTAAAATATTTAAAAACTCAGCTTGAAAAACTACTTAATGGACTGATTTCGAATTGTGTGCCATAAATGATTGTGATATACAGGTGAACTAGTAAAACTGTAGTACTAATTAAAGATGACGGAACAAAATGGTGGCTAAATATAATATTTGTAATCGTGAAAAAATTACCCTCTCAGATTTTACATATATTCACTTTTTAGCGCCCCTAGCCAAAAAATATGTTTTATCAATTCAGTCTATCTATAGCTTAAAAACTACTTACACGATTGATTTCATAATTTTGTTAAAAATTAAGGATCATATAGGGATGACTTGGTAACAAAATGGCGATATGTGTGTAACTTAATGATGTACTGAACTAAATTGGACCACACTTCACTATTCCTAATAAAAAGAAATATGCAATCGAAGGAAGTTCCGGGTAAGGGAAATTTACGTATTTTTTTGTTTTATGTTTAGGTTATTTTTAATTAGATTATGAAATTCTACTTAGAAGAAGTAAATTCGCTTGGCTCGAAACTTCCCTCAGTATGAATTTTCCTTCTATATTAAAGAAAATTTACCAGCTTCACTGAAGACTAAATGATTGTTAATTTCATAACATTTTCTACTGTAATATTTTGATAACACCATAATGATATTATGTGTCTTAAGCAAGCAAAATGATTTTAGGTAAAGTAAGCATCATTTAATTCGTATATCGTTAACTACTCTATACTGATATTAACAAAATAAGGCTCTGTTTACGTTCCACGCCGGCTTATTTGCAATAAAATAAAACATAAATTGATCAGAGATAAAATTTTATACTTATTGCCTATTATAATCATATTAGGTATTTAAAAAACGACGTAAAATGCAAGGTTTCAGATGTAAAATTTAAAATGATTTCTATTATAACAGACCTTATGTTTCGATTTGTTCTCCCATTTCCATTAGTCTGCCGGTCTGTCGTTCTGTCCGTACGCATAGGGCTTTTAAAAAATGCGGACTTTCTCAAAATACCCTGTAACCATTTTTCCAAAAAAAAAAAAATATATATATATATATATATATATATATATATATATATTTTTGGAAAAAAAAAAAAGTATATATATATATATATATATATATATATATATATATATATATACAGGGTCTCCGGATAAGGGTACGGAGCGGCTGTACCTCGACAATAGTAGGGCCTAGAGGTTTAGGAAAAAAACCCTTATAAGTAAAATGGGCAAGAGAAACAACTGGAAATTATTTTGAAGTTCGTAATTTGACCGCTATGGGGCGTAGCTTCTATGAAGAACAAAAAAAGTCACGCTCTCTTGGAAATTTCGACGATGAGCTATAACTTTCAAAACATTATTTGACAGCTTGGGTTATACGGCACTATTTTGCTTTACGACATTTTTTCGTACCTATCATAGTAACAGAGGGGGAGCCAAAAGATTTGTCAATATAAGCATTTTAATATCGCCTGAACCGTTCTACCGATTTGAATAATTTTGATCTCATTTAAAAGAGCATTTTTGCTGTTTTAAAGAAAATTTTTTGGTAAACTGTTTAGTTTCAAGTAAATAAACTATTTATCGTGTTATCTGCAGCGTTTACACATTTTTGTGATTTTCGGTAAAAAGTTAAATGGAAAAACTCTAAACTAACATAAAATTAGCTAAATTTTAGTGAAATTCGCGTCTCGATATCTCCAACCGATCTTGATTTGTATGAGAAAATGTCAAAAATTCGAGTGCTTTAATCAGATCAAGTTACCTTAGCGATAAAAACAAATGCCGTAGCCATGGTAACTACTAAATTCAAAAATACAGATTTCACAACTGTCAAAAGTTATCGTCCGTCAGCATTTAGAGGAACAATATCCGAATCGTGTTATTGGGAGAGTAAGTCTGTTTCCCTGGCCGACGCGTTCCCGGATTTAACTTGTTTAGAGTTTTATCTATGAGGTAGACTAAAAGACTTAGTTTTTCAAGAGAAACCAACAACCAGAGAAGATATGATGGAAAGAATTCGGAATGTGATTAGAAGCTTGTCCAGGGCTGAAATTGAAGCAGCGGTGTTATCTACCGAAAATGGGTTAAATAAATGCAATGATAATGACGCAAAACATTTTCAACACTTGTGAGCTTTTTGTGACTAATTTAAGTAATTGTAAGGGTTTCGTGCTTTTTTCATTTGTTCTGTTGTTACGTTGACCCTTTGGCCTTTAAATACGCTTCAAAACTAATTTTGAACTAGTCCTGGATAAAGTGTCAAGGAAGGCTCGACGTGTTAACGATTTTCTGCTATGTGGGAAGAAAATTTAATCAAAATTTGAATGACGTCAGTTACCATGGCGACGGCATTTGTTTTTCTCGCTAAGTAACTTGATCTGATTAAAGCACTCGAATTTTTGACATTTTCTCATACAAATCAAGATCGGTTGGAGATATCGAGACGCGAATTTCACTAAAATTTAGCTAATTTTATGTTAGTTTAGAGTTTTTCCATTTAACTTTTTACCGAAAATCACAAAAATGTGTAAACGCTGCAGATAACACGATAAATAGTTTATTTACTTGAAACTAAACAGTTTACCAAAAAATTTTCTTTAAAACAGCAAAAATGCTCTTTTAAGTGAGATCAAAATTATTCAAATCGGTAGAACGGTTCAGGCGATATTAAAATGCTTATATTGACAAATCTTTTGGCTCCCCCTCTCGGTTGGAGATATCGGGATGCGGTTTTCACTAAAGTTTAGCCAATTTTATGTTGGTTTAGAGTCTTTCAAGAAAGTAGTACCTTTCAATTTAACTTTTTTCCGAAAATCACAAAAGTGTGTAAACGCTGTAGATTACGCCCTCTAGTTTATTTATTTTAAACTAAACGGTTTACCAAAAATTTTCTTTAAAAGAGCATAAAATGCTTTCCTGCTGCTGATGATCCTTTGGTTCACCCCTCCCTTATTATGGTAGGTACGAAAAAATCTCGTAAAGCAAAATGGTGCGGTATTACCCAAGGTGTCAAATTATGTTTTGAAAGTTATAGCTCATGGTCTAACTTTTCAAGATAGCGTGAATTTTATGCTTCTTCTTACTAGTTACGCCTCCTAGCGGTATAATTACGAACTTCAAAATAATTTCCAGCTATTTCTTTTGCCCATCTTACTTATAAGGAATTTTTTCCCAAACCTCTCGGCCCTACCATTGTCGAGATACAGACGCTCCGTATACCTTTCGAGGTATGTAACCCTAGTTTATTAATTTTGTAATAATTATTGTCAATAGTATAAAATTTAAATCAGTTTTAGAAAAATTGTAAATGTCATTTTATAATTAGACCACTAAATGTTTTTTAAATTAATTGTAGATAGGTAAGGAAAGGCATATATACCAAAAAAAAAAAAAGAATAAAGGAATGAGCAATTTTTAAGAAAGCCTACTATGATAGGCGAAACGTCAAGTTAATCTCATTGTTTGATTTTGCAAATAAACCTATACCCAAGAAAGAAGTCCAATTAATATATACCGGGTTTAAGAAACAAATTGTATATATATATATATATATATATATATATATATATATATATATATATATATATATATATATATATATTAACAATTAATTGTTAATATATATATTTATATATTAACAATTAACAATTCATCTGTCATCCTGCACTTAAACTATAAATTGTAGCTGTATAAAAATCAAAAAAATTAGTAAAATAAAATACTTAGGAATAATTGTAGATCAAAATTTAAAGTGGAATGAACATGCCCTCTATTTAACCTCAAAAATTCGAAAAATATAATATTATAAATGTTTTCAACTCAGGGATGTACTAAATAAAAAAATAGTTCTTATGTTATACGATTCGTTGGTAGAGTCAATTTTAAGGTACGGCATTGTTGTTTGGGGCGGTCTTTACGATGCAAACCTGAAAGTCTTGTCAA
This sequence comes from Kuschelorhynchus macadamiae, assembly GCA_030620095.1. Taxonomy (NCBI): domain Eukaryota; kingdom Metazoa; phylum Arthropoda; class Insecta; order Coleoptera; family Curculionidae; genus Kuschelorhynchus; species Kuschelorhynchus macadamiae. Next base: position 126,358 of record JAUTXW010001355.1, read on the forward strand.
TATGTCAGAATAGCGTTCTAAAAATTTTATCACGTAAACCCCGTAGATTCTCTACAACAAAATTATATAAAGAAACAAATATCCTAAATATAAGAAATTTGTATATATTAGCATGTTTAACTTACTTACCAAAAATAAATAAGTCATTTCCAATTATATCACATAATTATTCTACAAGGATAAATGTAAATGAACATTTTTATGTACCCAAATTTGATAACAGTTTTTCCTGCAGATTTGTCACTTATTTTATACCTAAAATCTATAACATGCTGCCATGCTCTATAAGAAAAATAGTAGAAAACAATGAAATGTTTGTTAACGTATTTTCCACTTGAATAGGTTTAGTTTGTGAAAAATGTATGCTCCTTCAATAAGCCACTGGTCTCCACCGTCCCTCTGTGTTCCATCGGCTCGCTGTACCCAGATACCTTATGCGTGTGCTGTATTGTATTTTTAGTCTGAGCGTGATCTCGGCACACAAATTGTCAAATTTAGGCCTGATCACCTTCCTCAAGCTTGTTTAAATAATTATTGTAATAGTTATACGTTTGAAATAATACAGTTTTGAAAATTACACAATAAGTTTTGGGTTATACAAATTATTGTAATATGTAATTTAGGTAATATATTTCATTTCATTTCATTTCATATATGTATATATATATATATATATATATATATATATATATATATATATATATATATACATAAAAGTCCCAAAATATCGACCAAATTACAATTGCCACATGCGCAGGATATAGCACTAAGAAATACTTTTTATTAAAGATCGCTCTAAGCTTTGCCATTAATTAGGTTAAGGTGTTTGCCAGATACGGCAAAATTATCTGTACCGAAAAATTCCGTGAGCAGTTTGTTTTTTAAAAAGTTTGAATTTTGTATGCCTTAAACTTATTTATTTTCAAAAACCATTGTACTTTATTTGTCGTTATCTCTAATGCGCTTGCCATTTTTTGAATAGGCAGCCTAGAGTTATGTTTACTTAAACTATCCCTTACATCTAGAAAATGGTTGAGTAGCACATCGGTTATTTTGATTCTTTCGAAAGAGTCTTCTTTTCTAAATCCTTACGCCCATGAAAAAATCCACTTTCTGGATGGAGGATTTTTCTGGAAACTGAACGAAATCCACATTTGGATATTAGTATCGATTTGGATAAGAACTGCTTATGTCAATTCTAAAAAAGAACATCCATTTGATTAAGAATTTCACATAACAAACAAAAATACACCCGACTTGTACATACTTTTGTTTCTGGGCTTACCTGATTATGAAGCCAAAATTTTGTAATTCGGTTTAATCCAATGGTCCTAAAAATATCTTAAGAATCTCAAATATAAAATTAATATACCCGAACTACTTTTTAAAATCGGAAGGCCATATAATCGCATAGATCATATACGATAATTTTTTAGATAAACTAGGAAGAATGAGCAATTTTGGCAATATTACAAAAAATCGGTAAATTTCTTTACCCGGAACTTCCCTCGATAAGATTTTTTTCCATTTGTTAGGAATAATGAAGTGTGACCCAATTTAGTTCAGTACATAGTCACAGTATATATGTGTTACATATACTGTCTTTTCATTTTTATTTGTTCCATCATATTGGATTCCTACCAATATTTTACCATTTTCTTTCTATCTATGCCACACTTGACTTTTGGGCATAATAAAATAAATCAATAAGTAGTTTTTACATTGACACATATCGCCATTTTCCTACGTCATGTTGAATTCGTACCATTTTATCCCATTTTCACATCTAATTTTTCTGCAAAATCGATTGAACAAGATTTTTTACGTTGATTTTTTAAAAATTTTATTGGGCCGCCATTTTGTTTCGCTATCTTAAATTGAAACCCATATTATCAGTCTTTACCTACTCCATTGGTCCGCAGATACTTCCCAGATATTAAGTTTCTAACTGGTTTTCGTTAACGATCCTCTTGTTGTTATGTTAAAGTGGTGTGTTATTTGGGGTTAATGGGGAACATTTTAAAAAAGTTTGGAACCTAACTTTTTTAAAATGTCGACGTTTCGCAATTTTATTGTTGCATCCTCAGGACACATAGATTTTATATCCTACATGAAACCCATATTATCAGTCCTTACCTAATCCGTTGATCTACAGATATTTCCTAACCCCAAATAATATACCACTCTAACAACAAGAAGATCGTTAACGAAAACAATTTAGAAACAATATCTGAGAAATATCTGCGAACCAACGGAGTAGGTATAGACTGATAATACGGGTTTCATGCAGGATATAAAATCTGTATATGTGTCCCGAGAATGCAACAATATAGTTGAGAAACATCGACAATTTAAAAAAATACTTTAGTTTTTTACTGGATCCTAACCCCAAAAAATACACCACTCTAACATAAAAACAAGAGGATCGTTAACGAAAACCATTTAGAAAATATGGGTTTCATGCAGGATTTAGAATTTATATAATTTCTGCGAAATATTTGCGGACCAACGGAGTAGGTAAAGACTAATAATATAGGGTTCATGCAGGATATAGAAACTATATACATGTCCTGAGGATGCAACAATAAAGATGCGAAACGTCGACTATTAAAAAATAGACTATTTTACTGGACCCTAACCCCAAATATTTTTTTTGTTTAGTTTATTGGCCTTGAGAAGTCTCATTTAGCCACGAATTATAACATATTATTGTGTAAGTCTAAAGTGTAATACTCTAAAAATTACCTAATCCTAATCCTACCGTCTATAGGAGATTTAATGAAGAATCAAAGGATATAAGACAGGGATACACACTTCACGCCCTGGGGCCAATTTAGGACGATTTTTATTAATAATTAATTAATAATTAATAATATTAGACATCACATGGTGGGCCCGGATGGGAAGGTAAGAAAAACACATAAGGTTAAATACAAAGGATGTCGAAGCTAATTAAAACCATACTACCCTTACCTAATTTATATTATATAATCCTATACCTTTATCCTACACATCATTAAATATTTTAAAAATATTTTTTCCAAATTATTATTTGATATAATACTAATTACGAGACTTGTGCTATTCATAGGAAGTAAGTGAAACTTACTCAGTTCGGTAGACAAATAGGAGACCGTTGTGCTGTTATGCTTACAATTAAAAAGCCTGTGGTTTAAATCATCTATAGATACATTATCACACAGCCCGACCAGAAATCTACAGTAGGACACAAAAATGTGCCGTGATAAACATTCCCTAGTTATTAAAGGTCTGATGTTTAACTCAGTATATATTGTGTTATATAAGTTGGGAGATATATAAGCGAATATTTTTTATACGATTGCTTCCAAGAATCTAAGGAAATGTTTTTGATATGTGGATATATATCAGAATAGGGAATGTCTTGGAAGAGTATTCCTGATACAACTGCTTCTTTCGCAGCTTTGTCAACCAATTCGTTACCTATCAGTCCAGAATGGCCTTTTACCCATACAAATTTAACATTTATTTTCTTACTATATAAGGTAGAGACTACACTTAATATATTCGCAATAATTGGGTTTTTGCATGTATCACAATTCCTTAAAGACAATAAGACTGACTGAGAATCAGAGAATATGGCAATATTAGATAAGTTGTTCTCAAAGGAAACGTATTCTAATGCTTTTAGAATAGCTACAGCCTCGGCGGTGAACACAGAGGACATAGAATTACACTTATACTTTCGTGTAATATTAACACTAGGTATAGTAAAGGCACATCCTACACCATTTTCATTTTTTGAGCCATCGGTATATATTTTATAATAATGTTTATATTCATTTAAAATATCACAAAAAATCATTTGGTTAACTGAAGTGATATCAGTAAATTTAGAAAAGTCAACTTCTAAATTGAGATATTTTATCATAAATTGGGATTCAAACAGGAAACATGTATTGTGTTTAATAATAAAATTATTATAAGATGCTGTTGATGTAAATGCATCAGCCAGTGGCGGGCTGTTTTTATAAACCCAAAATTTATTGGTCAGATTATAAATACTTAATTTATAAATTTTATCAATTATTTCATTATTTTTGTATTGCATGTTCTTAAGAATAAATTTTTCTGCTAATATCTTTCTTCTGATATGTAATGGCCATTCGGAGATTCCCATAGAAGAGCCTGAATCGGGCAAGATTTCACTGCACCTACTACGAGCCTTAAAGCTTTATATTGAATATATTGATTTATAAAACAAAAATGCGGTTTTGGGATCTGCACCCCATGATCTTGCCAAAACTGCTCTAAGTATGTTAAGACTTTTCTCAGCTTTAGTTACGACATGATTAATGTGATCGTTCCATGACAATTTTTGATCTAGGATGACATCCAAATATTTAAATGAATTTAACCAGGGTATGTTCGTATTATTGAGTATAATTGTATCTGTTCTGCTAAGTCTATGCCTAGAAAAAACAACTAAAGCTGATTTCTTATTTGAAATATTAAACCCATTTTCAGGGAAATATAAATTGCAATTAGACATAATTCGGTTAAGGGTTATTTTACATTCTTCGACTGTTTTATTTTTGCAATAAATACAGAAGTCGTCTGCAAATTGTAACACCGAAGCACTGTGTCTAGTGAGTGAAAATCTGCCGTATAAAGATTAAAGAGTAGAGGACTCAAAGCTGAGCCCTGAGGAAGTCAACTCCAAATATTACACCACTATAACATAACAACAAGAGGTTTGTTAACGAAAACCATTTAGAAACTTAATATCCAGGAAATATTTGCCAACCAACGGAATAGGTAAAGCCTGATAATATGGGTTTCATGCAGGACGGAGGATATATATGTGTCCTGAGGATGCAGACATTAAGTTCCGAAACGTCAACAATTTTAAAAAATACTTGTTTTTTCTTACTGGATCTTAACTCTAAATAATACACTACTCTAACAATTTTTTTTTAACATTTTTCGGTCATATTGGATTTTTACCAAAATATTACCAGGTCAACCCCATATGACCCTTAATTTTTGGTCAACATTTGAAGTCAATCGGGTAAGTAAGATTTAAGCTATGTCGCGAACTGACAGACAGACCGACGGAATTGAGAGAACATGTTTTTCGTCATCTAGGGACCCTAAATGAGGGAAGTAAAAATACTTATAGTGATTCAAAGAAATCTGAAAAGTTCCGCATTTTGATATCATTTTTCACTATCGAGATAATAGGTCCCGAAATTTGTTACATTTTAGTCGGACACCCTGTTTTTAATTTCAAGCAATGTTTGATTTGGACATTATTGCTTTAAACATGTTTAAAAAGTTTTAGAATAATTTACTATCTTAAGGATGTTTCCAAATTAAGTTAGCGGACCACCTAACATTTGGAATAGGTGCTAACAGAGTTTACACTACACTGTTAAAATAGACCTAATTTTAAATTTACTTATCAGGAATATAAAAGAAGTCTACCGAAACGATCAATTATTTTAGTTTGTGATGTCAAGTGTTTGCATAAAGCAAAATAATGTTAAGAGTCTATTTACTCCCTCGAAATTAACCCTTTTATAGAGTCAGGCCTTAACACTTTTTAAATAAGCAATACTTTTAGCACGACTCTTGTAATGTATCTTACGGGTAGTGGATGCAGATATATCTTGCTAGTCTCTGTGTCCCCTGATAGGACCAAAGGCTTCACCGTAACTCCCTGGTTACGGGTCGAGGATGAGATGTGGGCTAAGGGTTGAGAAGAGTGACTATAGGTGCCGTCTATATTGTTCCTTGTCAGGTATAGGAGAGTTTAAAACGAAGCAACAACAATACATTTTTTAAAACCATAACCTTGTAGGGCGAATAATTTCCCTTAATAAATGGAAAAAGTCTGACGTAGTTTTTTATTATGGTCTACCTGACTTGTTTTCGAACAAAGATTTTCTCCATGTACATATTCATAAGAAAAGATTTAAAATTCGATATTATCTTAATTAACAGCATTTTGTGAGCTTCCACAAAAAACTGTACAAATAAAGAGAAAAAGTAAGTATAAAAAAATTGATGCGAATTAAAATTTAATGTTAGTGAGGTTCAGTCGCTTTGTTGTTTAGTTGCATTGCTTATATGAAATGTGTAAAATTGTTGTTTGTTAAATATAGAATTAAAATTAGCAATGGACATGTGTACACAAGTATCAGCATCGGTTTTTTTTTAAACGAACAGACCTATACTAATTATATTTTAAATACAAAGAATATTGAATGTACATTACATATCTTTATTTCTTTTTTGTGGCGGGATAATTAAATAGATTTTTTTAATTATGTTTAAAAAGAATTGGTAAATAGTTTTTAACAAAATGGCAAGGACCTAGAAATCTAAAAAAAAAATAACAACCTTTGTTTTCGCTGTTGTGTTAGCACTCATATAAAAAGCATACAAACATTATAAACAACCAAAAATCCATTGATCATCTGAGTTTTATTTTATTCTTATAGAGATTTACATGGAAAAATCTGTGTTTTTGCACAGACCAGTTGTAGGAACCTAAAACGAGTTGTCTGCTCCATTAAACTATTAATTTCTGTAATTAAATGCTTCTGTATTTGGGCCACGTTTTTAAAACACTTAATTAAATTAATAATTTTGAATAGCACAAAGCAGGTTTTTCAAGAAGAAATTGGGAACTGTTAATGAAAGTAGGATTTTTGTGACACCGAAAAAGTACATAATCCTGGCTAGCTACTAGCGCAAGTACAGGTTTAAGTAAATACAGTGGCGGCTCGTGGTCAACTTTTCAGGAGGGTAAAATATATATATATATATATATATATATATATATATATATATATATAATGAGGGCATAAAGTCTGGAAACCTTGAGATATGTCAAAAACTATACAAGTTGGGTAAAAATGTTTCATATAAAAGTTGTATAGTTCTTTACGATTAATGATTCAAAAATGTCTTGAAATATACAGGGTATTTTAAAATCAAGTTACACGCCAAAACTTCAGAATCTCTAATGGAACACCCTGTATATTATTTCATTTTAAGAATCTACCTGAAATTCTGATCATATTTTATTAAGCATACCCTATCCCTAAAGTCAACTGTTTTTGAGATAAAAAAATGAGAAAATGAAAATTTGGCTTTAAACAAAATTAACTCATTTCCCTATGCATAGTGAAACCTGGTGGATTATTTTAGAACTCCCATAGAAACCGTCATGTACTGACAATAAACTGTGTCAATTTGTAACATATTATTGGAGAGTTACTTTTTTCCTTATAAAAATGCTTTCAGAAAGAGAAAGAATAGAGATTCTTATGATGTTTGGATGGGGAGACCGCCAAAGAAATCTTGACGAAGTATGTGAACTTTTTAATAATACGCATCCCGAGCGAGGACAAGCAATTGCAAAATCCACAGTTAGCAAAATTATTAAAAAATTTCGTGATCATGGTTGTGTAAAAGATCTTCCCAGGACAGGTAGGCCAAAACTAGATGAAATGATATGTTTTACTCAGTTATAACGAAAATCCGCATTTACCTACAAGTCAAGTAGCATTAGATTTAAACCTTAGTCAATCATCGGTAAAAAATATTCTGCACACGGCAAAGTATCATCCCTACAAAATAAGATTAATCCATGAATTAAATGAAGACGACTTTGACCGCCGACTTGAGTTTTGCGAAAGTATGCAAGAGCGGTGCAACAACCTGGATCCATTCTTTTGTAGAAATATTTTATTTTCCGATGAAACTACCTTTTTTCTTAATGGTACTGTCAATCGACAAAACTGTAGATATTAGTCTACAGAGAATCCCCATTGGGCTGAAGTGGCTCATACGCAATATCCCGAGAAAATCAATGTTTGGGCTGGAATATTTCAAGATAGAATTATAGGTCCCTACTTTTTTGACGTAAATTTAACCAGCGGAATTTATCTTGATTTTTTACAACTCGAGTTGATTCCTGCCTTAGCTCAATTGTATCCAGGTAATGAGCCCGATGTGCCTACTGCAGCAATGTGGTTCCAACAAGATGGAGTACCACCTCACTACGCGCTACCTGTTCTGCAGTATCTCAGTGAAATATTTCCTAACAGGTGGATAGGACGTCGTGGTCCCTACGAATGGCCGGCCAGGTCCCCGGACTTAACTCCCCTAGATTATTTTCTGTGGGGATATTTAAAGAGCAAAGTTTATTTGAACAGACCTCCTAATATCGATGCGCTGAAAAATCGTATAAGAGATGAAATCCGACAAATCCCACCTACTTTCATTCGAAATCTACAACAAGAGTTCATCAATCGATTAGGATATTGTCAGGAAGTGAACGGACAACAGTTCCAGCATTTATTACGTTAAAACGCATCATTTAGAATTTATCGTTGTTAATCGTTATTAAAAAAATTTTGTAAAACAGTTTTCTCATTTTTTTATCTCAAAAACAGTTGACTTTAGGGATAGGGTATGCTTAATAAAATATGATCAGAATTTCATGGAGATTCTTAAAATGAAATAATATACAGGGTATTCCATTAGAGATTCTGAAGTTTTGGCGTGTAACTTGATTTTAAAACACCCTGTATATTTCAAGACATTTTTGAATCATAAATCGTAAGGAACTATACAACTTTTATATGAAACTTTTTTACCCAACTTGTATAGTTTTTGACATATCTCAAGGTTTCCAGACTTTATGCCCTCATTGTATATATATATATATATATATATATATATATATATATATATATATATATACCTAATTTCCTAATTATTATATTTTACACAACAAAGAGTCTTCTGAAAAAATCATAGACACGAAACAATAAAATGCCCTTATCCTTTCGCAATCGCATATCCAGTTACACAAATTGTACATATTTTTTTTGTTTTTACTGTCTGCCGAATTTTAAGTTCCGCCAAAGGTCGACAACTGGCCTTAAATTCGAAACGTTTCTCAAAGTTTAGCTCAGTAGCTGCTATTGAAGTCTTAATATTCTGAACCACTGTGGCAACCATTCTTTAAAACATTATTTTTTTCAATTAATTTAAACTACAAAATCAACAAACAAGTCTTGAAAATAAAATAATTTCTATAAAAATACGCAATCGTAACACAACCTATTCACATTAAACATAAACAACTGACAAAAATGTTTGAGTTTCCTCAGCGCGGTTGTTGACCCAAAATTTGCCCACGTAAGCCATATATTACCTATGCGCCCCTATGCTAATTCGATCGGGAACACTCGGGAAAAGCTCGCCTCCGTTATAACCACTAGGTCATCGCGGGCCGTCAGCCTTATGATCCAACGAAACGAAACCTCCGGAGATCCCTGCGCGGAGCATCGATAGTGCGAGTGCCGAGGAATCAAGTGAACGATCAACGAGTTTACGCGCTTAGAATAATAGAAGGAATTTCCAAATTTAAAAGAAATTAAAAACATATAGATTATGTATTTTCTGTTTGGAAATATTTATTGGGGGGTCATTGACCATATGACCTAATGGAGGAGCCGCCACTCAGTAAATATATCACCGTAAACACTGCTCAGTCATGATTAGTCGGATATATCTAGAAAGCTTTAGAAAGTCAAATTTATTTCAGGATAAGTGACACCAAATTTGTAGATTTAAAAAAATGTTAAAAACTGCAACCACTAATACATTATTTTTATCTTAAATCGTATCTCCAGAAAAATGGCTATTAAATATATTTTAAAAAACATAATATTAAATAGTATACAAATTTTAAACGCGATATGACGTGTTAAAATTAATAGTTCTAGCCCAGACTAATATTCCAAACTGAAACTGGCTAGGAAGCAGAGTAATAATGACTCATTATATTCTAGCTCATTAAGAAAGAACCCAAAAAGCATTAAAGTAATTAAAATTAGCCTTCGTGTGACAATGACATGTTCTACACTGACTTGTCGGGAATTAATCAAAATTGAATAGTGTTGGTAATCATAAAATGAGTTAAGTTTAATTATTTTGCGTGTTCTATTAAAATGAAGAGGCCGGTGTTAAATGTATTAATGTTTTTATGCCAATCAGGACCGGTTTCTACATAATGGTCAAGATAGGGTAGAATCCAAAAGTATACTGAAGACATATAAATAGCCAAAATCTAGGGACCAACCTAAGACAAATTGCTAGGGGGGAATTACTGTTTTGTCAACAGATTTTCATTGACATGAAACTCACTTTATAATTTTATAATATATATATACAGTGTAAGTAAAAAGTCCCGGACCTGACAATTATCGCCTAAGCTAGCCGAGTTATAAAAAGAAGTTTCTGATAAAATTTGTCCCACTCTCAGAATTCTTCAATTTGAATGTAATTTAAAGTATACAGTGTTACTCAAAATGTCGTTGCGTACCGAAGTATGTTTTTCTTATGAAACACCCTGTATACTATTTCAATTTTGTGGTGATTGCTTATGTCATTCTAGATAAAGTTCATGTGATATTCGATACATCTAAATGAATGGAAAATATTAACATTTTCAAATTAAATTACATCAGAATATTAATTTACGATTTTTATTAGATAAAAAAAATATTTTGTTTACCTGTCTGGCAATCGGCTAAACAATAGTTATATTTTAAATAATTTCCTTTGTATAACCACTCCAGCTTCTTCGCAAACGCGTTTAGTAACGTATACCTGGTTTTTAAATGTTCCTAAAAATCCAAAGGCGATTAGTTGATGACCTCGCAGGCCATTCTGTTAGCTCTCTTCTTCCTGTCCACTGGTTAGGGAAAGTATGTTTAGAAAATTTCGTACATGTAATCCTCTTCTGAAACCATGTTTCTTGATAATTTAGTGTAATAACATTGCAGGAACTATATGGTGTTGTAGCATGAGCAGATAATTTTCAGCTCTTACACTCCCTTCAATAAGAGATGGTCGTATTATAATATTGCCTATCAAGACCGCCGACATATTAACATTTTTGGAGGGTTACCTGATATGTTTGTTCTGTTCAGTTTCATCACTTCAGTATCTGCAACTGTGGCGATTAACTGTACCATTTAGCAAAAAATTAGCCTCATCAAAAAAAAAGAAAAAAACAACTGGTTGAAAAAGATGTCTTATTTTAATTCCATCTTTAATTCATTATGTCACAAAATTCAATTCTATGATCGAAATTTTTTCTGATAATTCTTCTAAAAAAATTCTGATTCTTTTTAAATGTTTTCAACAGTTTTAAAGCAAATATTTACATTTTCCGATTTTTTTCGTACAGACATATTAGGCTTTTCTATAATATATTTCCATTGTCCTCGTTGGTTACTGTCTTGAATCTTCCTAGCCTGTTTCGGTCGGTCAATTTCCTGTTTCTCTAAATTTTCCAACATTTATTTTAATTGGGAAATGCCATTATTTTTCAAAGGGTTAAATTTAGGTATAAAAAATATCACGTAAAATTAATATACAGGATGTTTCAGAAAAAAGTATATTTTTACTTTTAAGCAAACCTGCATACTTCAAATCATTTTCAAATTGTAGAATTCTGAGAGCTGAACCAATTTTTTCAGAAATTTCTTTTCCTTTCCCGGCTAACTTAGGCAATGTTTGTCCGGTCCAGGACTTTTTACAAACGTTATATAATCGACTAAATAAAATGTATAAAAATAAGTTTGAAATTTCATCTTTTTTTATTTTTTTACTATGATTTTTTCACTACACTAGCCACACAATTAATATTCATAAATGTGTTCAAAGTTAAATCAATTTTGCTTTAAATAGTTACTAACTCTTCTCGAAAATGCTCATCAAACTTTTGTGAGGGCAGCTGGAATGGTAACTTTCCCTAAGCATCCTTTGATTCATCTCAGTGTCAGCGGTTAAAGGTGTCGCCATGACAATAGCTTATGATCAAATATCAGAAAGGAACAAGAAATGTTATTTCAGATAGTCGCACAGGCCAACTATTCAAAATTCTAACATAAACCGGAAGCTTTTACGGCTTGAACAATTAAGAAATCATGGTTCTTGAGACTACCATCCGACGTTTCACCTTCGATTGCATGAGGCATCTTCAGGGATCTTTACTTCCCGAGATCTGAACAATAGTGAGATTGGAGATTCAGGCGGGCTTTTGTACCCGACTCGCAGAACCATAATCCCGTGCTAAGATGGATTTCCAAGTGTAATGTAGACCGTAATCCCTATTAAAGTCTTTTGGATGTTTAAAAATTTCAATAGACACTTTAATTTTCCGTTTATAAAATCCTGGGACCGAAGCACAGTGGCAAGCCTTAATGCTATTTAATGGCAAAACCTTTAAAATATTGTTCAAGTAAAACTCTTTACAGATATTTTTTATTCAAAGTTGTAATATCTACTGTTAAACAAAACGCTTTAACCAAAAAAAAGTGTAATTAGGTTGTATATAGATAAAAGGCTAATTCAGGAAAAATGGCTTTCGGAATGGACTCTGAAATCGAAATAATTATACCGATATCTTTTCAAATTTCACGAAAGTAGGTTTCAGACAATAACTTTTTTTCAAATTTTATGTAAAGTTAACCATTGCACTTCTATAGAGATAAGAAGTAATAACAACATTTCCATTTTTATTGAAAACACTGATAGTTATTAAAGTGTGTTTCTATTTTAATCTTCAGTAATTCAAGTTCACTAACGAAGCGAGGCGAAGTTTTGCGCTAAGGCCAGAAGGTAAAGCTATGTTAGCTTATTCGAAAGAAAATAAATCTGGCTGCCCAAAGTTGCCCGTTTACCCGCAATAGCAATTTTTTAAGTAGGCTCTGCCTGTCGTCCAAAAAAATTGTGAAAAGGCGCGCCATATCGTTGTGATTATTGTCAAAGTAGTACTGTTGTGCGTGATTTCGTGTTAAAAATATATTTGCGATAAGTCGAAAGTATCTTTCTGATAGTTTTATTACTGGTTGTATCGAGGAAGAGTTCTTATTTTGTTTAAAAGAAGACTTGGAGTTATCTCCGATGGACTTTACAATTGTGAAGCGTACTAAACGAAGAATATTTTTGTGTCAATTTAAGCAAAAATGGAAACAGGCTAATAGAGTTTCTTATAAAAAATTTGAAAATTGATTGATAAGCGAGATGATATTTAAAGAAATTGTGAATGTCTTAAAAGTACCACATCCTACTAGCGGAAGGCCTATAAAAGATCTTGAAGGACGTTCGGAAAATAGTAAAATTAGAAAAAACATGTGATATAACACTCTCAGAGTTACAAGGCCTTTTGGTTCGAAAGTTAAGGTCAGAAGGGAAAAAAGAGGAGGCAGCAGTGATGAAATTCTGCTTAATCAATAATATTGTTTTTTACCTCTTTTTAACTTAATGAGAGTAGTCATTTTATTTTAGGAAATCAACTTGATTACTATTTTCACTATACAGAATCTTAGAAATTAGTGCTATTCAAAATAAGTTCAACAACTAATATTTCTCCTGAAGTGATAATTTTACAAATGTAATACAAAAGTATGTTCGTTCATAATGTTTAAATATAAATAGCCTCCATTTTGTTCTGCCATATTAGATCTTTTAAAAAGTGTTATTGAAATTTCGTTTTGTGTTGGGTATTGCCTCTGTCAATTTTTGTTAAGACCAAGATAAACGTTTTGGGATTATGGCCGTTTTTATGTTCTATATGTATAGCCGCCATTTTTTTTTCGGCATTTTTGATTTTTCTAAAAGACTAATCGGTTTCTTCTCTCCTCACAGGTAATCTTCTCGATAAATTTCATCATAATCAGATTAATAGTTTTCGAGCTATTATGTTCACAAGTTTACACATATACATGCACATTGCATACACCCATACACGCACATACCAACACCCATATTCGCAGACGGACGAACAGGATTTTTTTGATGTATTAAGGACTTGACCTAAAATATCGATATTTGACATAAAAAGTAAAAGTCAGATTTTTCGTTGTCAAACGCTTTCTTAATGAAACACCATTAAGTCAACATACTAATTTTTTACCCCGCATATCAAAAGATCTGAATAAATGATGGTCTGACAATGGTGTTCCAGTAGTCTATGTTCTAAAAATTGCAAAGAATGGAGAAAAATCTAATTATACAGATGCTCCACAGTTATGGCCGGATGGTTACATAAGACCTCACCACTGTGCGACGTTAGAAACTTGTTTTTTTTACATTTATAATATGTCCAGTAGTATGCTGGTGTTCAGCTACAGGAGATTGAACAATTTGTTTCTTTTTAATGCATCGTTCTTGTTCTCTAAATCTAGTGGATATTAACCAACTTAACCTAACTTCGGAAGCAGAGAAATTTACCGAAGCTCTGAGAGGGAATAGTTATTGCACTCAAGACATTACCGTTCCAATTAGCAGATATAGTAATCCAACTCCGTTCGAAGTGGATGGTAAGGATGCACTGTTAGATAGATAGTGTTGTTGTTCTCTAAGTATATGGCACTACAGACAATATAAGACAACTACTTCGGCGGTCCAACATACGTGGACACATAAATATAAAATAAATCAATGTTCTAGCGTCGGTTCTAGGATTCTATAAACAAAAAATTAGAGAAGATAAGGAAACATACTTAAAAAAATTCAGTAAATTTCTTTTACCTGAAACTTCCCTCGTTATGAATATTTCCTTTTATTAGGAATAATGAAGTATGACCCGATTTAGTTCCACATACAGTCGTTTAGTAACTTATATATTAACTGCGTTTCTTTAATTTTTGTAGGCAAAAGGAAAAAGTCGAAAGAAATTTTCAGTTAGGTATCCTTTACAGATTATTTTGAGTTGCCTATAAAGATATTGAATTTGCGAAATTCGCAAGTGCCACAAAGAAGCTCATTTCAAATAAAATACAGGGTAGTCTATTAAAAATATAAACTGTTTTTGCCCGCTTTTTCGTAACGCCTTATATACCCTAACATTCGTAGAAAAAATGCTCAACCTCATTAAGAAAAGATCCGTTTTTATTGAAATTCCCAATACCAAATTAAACAACTGGGACTTCAACTTTTTGTTATGAATTATGTTAGAAAATATTTTTTATTTGAGTATTCAATCTATAAAGGATTTTTATTTTGTTAGCAGTTAAGGAAAATAGCCCTGCGCCAGAGTTATAAAAAACGTTTTGATTAGAATAATAAGGGTCTAAAGTTTTATTACGTTATTTAGTAGAAACGCAAAATGTCAAAGTTTTCAATGTTTTGTTTACCTTCATGCTGACAGTATTTATACAAAATATACATTAATGTTTTCCGGTTACGACATCAAGTGAAATTTTTTGAAAACTGACCGTAAATCTGAGGCAAATTTAATGAAACACAGTTAACTTTTTTATATGTTAGTATACCTCTACATGAAACATAATTATTACAAAATATGTATTTTTATCTATTTTTGTCGTGTCTAAAAGACGTGTTGTACCGGATTTTCATTTCTTTTTTCGTTTTCAATACATATTGACTGCCTCATCCCTTTAGGGACACCCTGTACAGCGGAAAAATATTTTTTATACAAAAAAATAAAATACTTTTGAGGCGTTTCGCCGCTTGTCGAAACATTATGTTAGTTTTTCACTTACCTCGTAAAAGGGAAAAGCTGCTTTTCGAATGGCCTTCAAAATTTGGACAAAAATAAAGCGTGTTGTAAGGGAAAACTGGTAGAATTTTTGTATAAATCCATTATGGCGGAACAAAATTAATTTCATTAATTTAATTAATTCAATAAACTATTAATATAAAGCTAAAATATCAGCACCAAAAACTACTTATTCAATTGACTGGTAACTTTTCAGTGCGAATCCCGCATGGCAAAACAAAATGGCGGCTTAATAAAAAATTTAAATATTCGGTAAAGTTCCATTCCTGGAATAAGACTTTTTTATGGGGGAAAATAATAAAAGACAAAATTTATTTTTTGCAGAATACGCCAATAATGTTATGAAAAAGCCTGTAACAAAAGTAAGGAAACGGCAAAATATCTCAGGTACCGTCCATCTGAATTTAATGAAAATATGTATACTTACGTATGAAATTATGCCGAATCCAATGGCGAGTTGCCTTTTATTAAAATACCTTCACACAAAAGGTTACCTGATATGTTTGACAATGTCAGTTTTGTTGATTTACAAAAATTGATCGTTTAACTGGAACCTAAAGAATTGAAATTTTAATTATACTGGGTTATGGGGATAGAATTCGAAACCTGCAAGATGTTTTTTTGAGAAATATCTTAAATGAAATCCAATAACTGAATTTACCGTGTAAAATTAACAAAAAATTTCGTGAAACTGGAAAGGTAAAATATGCTGTACGTTCTGTCAGAACGAAAAGCACAATAACTCCTCATCTTGCTACCAAAATAATAGCAAGAGAAAACAACGTCTAAGCTTTAACAGTAGGTTGAAAAAACAACGGAAACAATACAAAGAATAAATACAACAAACAATAAATTTATGAAACCAAGAAGGATGTTTAAAAACTTAAACAGGTCGGGTGTATAAGCCCGCCTGAATGTTCAAGCTCACTCATTGTTCAGATCTCGGGAAGTAAAGATACCTGAAGATGTTTAGTGCAATCGAAGGTGAAACATCGGATAGTAGTCCCAAGAACCATGATTTGTTAATTGATCAAAGCCGTGAAAGCTTCCGGTCTATGTTACAATTTTGCATAGATGGCCTGTGCGACTATCTGAATTAACATTTCTTGTTTTTTTGATATTTGGTCATGAGCTATTGTCATGGCAACACTTTTAACTTTCAAACTTATTTTTATACATTTTATTTAGTCGACTATACAATGTGTGTAAAAAGTCCTAGACCGGACAAATATTGCCTAAGACACCCGAGACTGGAAAAGAAATTTCTGAAAATATTTCAGAATTTTACAAATTGAAAATAATATGAATAATAATAAGTATGCAGTGTTGTTTAAAAGTTCTAGTGGAAAAAGTATACTTTTTTTCTAGAACATCCTGTATTAAGTTAATGTGATATTCATTATACCTAAATCCAACCGTTTTAAAAATAATGGCATTTCCCAATTAACTTAAATTAAATGTTCAAAGAAATCGAGAAATAGGAAATTGCCAAAACCGAAACAGGCTTGGAAGATTCTAAACAGCTAATAACGACGACAAAAGTTTGGAACATATTATAGAAAATCCTAGTATGTCTGTTTACAAAACTGCGTAAGAGGTAAATATTTCCTATGAAACGGTTGAAAACATTTTAAAAAATTGCAATTTTTATCAGAATTTTTTTAGAAGAATTATCAGAGAATAATTTCGATCATAGAATTGAATTTTGTGACATAATGGATTAACGATGTCAAGATAGAATTAAAATAAGAAATCTTTTGCAGCCAATATTTTTTTCTTGATGAAGCTACTTTTATTATAAAAATAATGAACCGATATATATATATATATATATATATATATATATATATATATATATATATATATATATATATATATATATATATATATATATATATATATAGGAATAACTTGTTTTTCTTGGACCTTCCTTTATATATGATTACTTTTTATTTTCTTGGGTTAGGGTCCTCGTGAATTAAATTAACACATTTCGTTTGACAGAACTCATGTTACAAAGTTTTGACGTTTCGATCAACTTGGTGATCTTCATCAGAATACAATTTTTGGTCTATAAAGAAATTTATAAAAATCAGGAGATAGACTAGAAAAACAATTCGATGTCTTACCTCATTAAAACCAAAATCCGAAGATTATGTCAATATAAGACAATACAACATTTTTAAAAATTCTACACTAAGTTTGTACATATATAAACTAACAAACACGAAAACAACGAAAACGACTACTGACTTATTTTACCATGTTCTGAAAGAGAGAAATTTATATCTATTAAGGGGTTCAACTCAGTTTCTTAATGTATGATTTTAATTTATGTATTACTTAATAAGATTATGATATATTTTACTGAGTTGTTTTGTATCGGTTTTTGCATTTATAGAGTGTTTATTTTTTTGTATCTCTTTCATTTCGTGGAATTCTCTTCTTTTTTGATGGTGCTCGGATTTTAAAATTTTAACATTGTCAAAATCGAATATATATGTATAATGTATATATATATATATATATATATATATATATATATATATATATATATATAATGTGTTTTCATTCCGGGTGTACATCCGTTCACTACTGTCGTTCTGAAAAGAACAGTTTTGCTTGAGTCTCTATTCGGACGCGAGAAAGAAAGCTTCGAAAATGCCAAATGTGATTTTGGCGAAACGTCAGCAAAACTGTTCTTTTCAGAACGACAGTAGTGAACGGATGTACACCCGGAATGAAAACACATTGTATTTTTCCATCCGTGAAGGAGTAAAAATCAATATATATATATATATATATATATATATATATATATATATATATATATATATATATATATATATACATATACATATAGTTTAGGAAGAAATTTTTATTTCTATTTATACTAATATATATTTTTAAATAATGGGTTTTCTTGGGTTTCGGTCCATGTAATGACACTAGTGTCAAGAAAATCAAAACCAAGCCATTTTCACAAACACTGAAAAGAAAAGAAACAAAGAACAGTTGTCGTATGCAAGCAAACTTGTTGGGGAGTTTTGTCTTAAAAATATATGGAAACTTAAGACAGCTACTCACCCTTAATATATATAATCATAATGGTAAAAAGTTAATCTATTCACAGTAGAAGATTGTGGAACTTCATTAAAATCTATTTAAAAAGCAGAAAACATTAACATATTTCATATATATATATATATATATATATATATATATATATATATATATATATATATATATATATAGTGTCCACTTAAGATGGATACAAGCCAATATCTCGGTTGTTTAGGCGTACGTTTTAACGGGGTTTGAATTTTCTTCTTCCAAGAGTGATCTACCTTTAGGACCTGATTTAAACCAAATCTAATTGATACTATCGAATAGTCATCCTCCAAAATACTTAAGTTCCAATTTTTATGAATATTGATACAGGGTGTCATTAAAAATCCTTAACTTTGTTTAATTATTTTAAGAACCATGATGAAACATTCTACGACGCGACACCACTGTATTAACAACTAGATTATAACAACCTTCCTTATTAATAATCCCTGTTTTACGTTTTAGACAGCTTCCATCTTAACTAAGGTACGAGGGCCGTTCGAAAAATAATTATTTTCAATTTTATTACAAAAGAAATATTATTTAAGCCAATTTATCGATTGCTTCTTAACGGATTTTTTTCATTTTTGGTGCGAGAGTGTAGGAGAATACTCATCGTCCAAAATACTTAAGTTCTGATTTTAATAAAGATAGATACAGGGTGTCATTAAAAATTCTTAACTTTCTTATTATTTTGAGATCCATTTATGAAACATTTTACGACGCGACGCCACTGATCTATCAACTAGATTATAACAACCTTATTAATAATCAATTTATTACATTTTCGATAGCTAATCTTAATTAATTAATTAATTAATCTTAACTAAGATGGGAGGGCTATTTCAAAAATAATTATTGTGAATTATATACAAAAAAATATTATTTTTTCAGTTTACTTATAATGAATAATACTATCATGTACCGCATTTTAAACGTGGATTTTTATTAGATTAGTCCACAACTAACGAAATATTTCATGTCGTTTTATTAAGGAATAATTAAAGAATCGAAACAATTCATTAATAAAAAAACACTAGAAACTTTAAAAACTATTAACTAAACATTGAACTAAGTACTAAAAAAATTTCAAGAAAAAAAGTCAATATGTCCAGCCACCGTAATTTCTAATGCATTTTTCATCCATTTTTCCTATTCTTGAGCAAACTTTACGAATTTCTTGCCGAGAAATTTGCCTACATGGTTGTCTTATTCGATGTTTCAATTCTTCCAGTTTCCCTGGACGAGTTTTGTACACCTTATGGTTCCCCATAGATAAAAATCCAGCGTCGTCAAGTCTGGAGACTTAGGTGGCCATGCTACCAAAGGACTATTACGACCAATCCATTCATTTTGATAATTTTCAGTAAGCCATCGTTTTACAAATGTAGCATTATGGATTAAAGCGCCATCTACCTGAATATACAAGTGTTCTCTATATTTTAACGGCAAATCATGAAACAGCATCCCAAAATACAGTCTTTTAAAATACCGCACCACACATTGACTTTTACTGTTAATTACCCAGTGAGGATTCTCGTTACTCCAATAAATAATATTTTGAGATGATACGATCCCATTTGTAGAAAACCTCGCTTCATCAGTAAATACAAATGTTTTAAATATGCTACGGCCTTTGTAAAGTTTGGCTTGCATGGTTAAGCAGTACTCCATTCTTCTCTCGCCATCACCTGGTTGTAAAGCGTGCAAACATTTTGGTTTAAATGCCCTAATAGCATTTCTTCTCAAACGTCTTGAAACAGAAATATTTTTCCTAATAAACTCCTCTTAAACTGGAATTTGGATTAGGTCGGAAATCATTGAAAATCCTTTCATCTTGTGGATGATTTCTATGCCGTCGGAATTTTTCTTTCATCACCGAACCCCGTTGATTAAATATTTGATTGATTTTAGAAACCGTGGAGTACGATATTAAATGATTAGGTTGTCTTCGATTGAATTCTTCTGCGGCTTCTCGAAAAGTTCGCACATTGTCTCCCACTAATCTCACTATTTCTACTTTTTGTGCCAATTTGAAACGCATTTTAATTTTGTTGTCTTCTACACAACTTTTATAAATAATAATAGTGTGACTTTGACATATCAATAATTTTTTCGTTGATAACATATTCTATAGTGATTTAATGAAATATTCCTTTAGTTAAAAATCGTAGAAATTATTTCTTAAATTAACCCATCCTAACGAAAAAGGTGTAGTCATCTGGACTTATCTAGCTAAAGAATATCCAATTTTAGAATGCTGTATACAGGGTGTTACAAATTGTAAAGTATGCAGGGGGATCTCGGAAACCGTAAGAGATACGAAGTTGGTTAAATGGAGGCAAAAATGCGAAATTAGCTGGTAATTAACAGCCCGTTTACAAATTTATAAATTTCCAAATCACTTCGGAGATATTCGCGTAAATACGATTTTTCCCGATTTTGTATTCATTTTCTCTTCTCACTTTATTTAAATAGGTATTCAAAAATAAATTTAACATCTCCATTGGCATTTCTTTATCCTCTACAAGATATTATTATCAAATTTTAAATGCGATGTTTCATCATCGATCTATTTTCCCCTTACCCTTGCCCAAAAAACGTTGTTTGCTTTTTACACACAAAAATTCAAAAAGTCAGTATCTTTCTCTAACAATTACTTCTTATGGGAATTTTCTTTATTTTACATTTTTTGTGCAAATGTGATTTACCATTGTATTTGGGAGGCTCAATGCTTCAAACAAGTGAAAAAATTCAGGCTTGCATTAAAAAAAAAGGTGATGGTGGTGGCCGGAATACAACACGTTGCATTTAATATTTGAAAATTCAGTCTTGTAGAGAAGAAAAAATGGCAATATAAATGTAAAATTTATTTTTAAACATGTATTGAAAAAAGCCGGAAAGAAAATAAATCAAAATCGGGAAATATCCTATTTATGCGAATATCTCCGAAGTGGTTTGGAATTTTCTCAATTTGTAAAGAGCCTAATATTAATAAGCACCAAACTGCGCAACTTTGCTCTAATTTAACCAACTTCGTATCTCTTACGGTTTCCGAGATACCCATGCATACACTCGAATTGTAACACCCTGTATGAGAGTATGTAACTTTAAACATTTTTTTTTGTAGTTAATTATATAATTATTAGAAATAATTAAAATAAAATTAAGAATTTTTAATGACGTCATGTCTCAATATTTATAAAAATCGAAACATAAGTATTTTAAATGATGACTATTCGATATCATCTATTATATTTCATTAAAATTAGGTCCTAAAGTTAAAATTTACACCCCATTAAAACGTAGGCCTATAACATCCCGTACTTATAAAGAACCAAGATATTGGCTTAAATTTTTTTTTTAGTTTAACATAATAAAATTGAAATTTTTTTTTCGAACAGCCCTCGTATATTAGTTAAGACAGAAGCTGTCTAAAACGTAATAAAAGGATTATTAATAAGGAAGGTTGTTATAATCTAGTTAATAAATAAAGCTAATTAATCTGATTTAAATTAGGATCTAAATGTAGATTACTCTTGAAAGAAGAAAATTCAAACGCCGTTGGTCTATAAGGTCCCGTACTTCTTAGCTCGAGGAAAATGTGCGCCCCATAATCCTACACTCTCGCATCAAAAATGAAAAAAATCCGTTAAAAAACAATCCATATATCGATTAAATAATTTTGAAGATAAACATAATAAAATTGAAAATAATTAAATTTTCGAACAGCCCTCGTATCTTAGTCCCGTACTTCTTAGCCTGAGGAAAATGTGCATGCCATAATCCTACACTCTCGTTCCAAAAATGAAAAAAATCCGCTAACAAACGACCGAGATATTGGCTTGTATCCATCTTAAGTGGGACAACCTGTATATATATATATATATATATATATATATATATATATATATATATATATATATATATATATATATATATATATATATATATATATATATTTATATATATATATATATATATATATATATATATATATATATATATATATATATATATATATATTCTTTGTTAATTATTTTCTTGGGCATAGGTTAACTCATTGAGAAGTAAAACTAATTTAATCGACGTTTCGCTCATTATATTGAGTTTTTTCAAGATATTTTATTTTCTACAATAAAAACATGTATAGTTAGTATTTAAATTGGTTAAAACATTATTGAAAAAACATCACTCAAAAAAACATTACATTTAAAACAAACTATGATCATGAACACAAAAATACATTTAAAACAACATTAATATTATACAGAGTACGTACCTTGGAAACATGTCATGTGTAACGTACAAGGTACGTACTCTGTATAATATTGATAAATTTATACAGACTGGGTTTCTATTCGGACGCGAGAAAGAAAGCTTCGAAAATGCCAAATGTGATTTTGGCGAAACGTCAGCAAAACTGTTCTTTTCAGAACGACAGTAATGAACGGATGTACACCCGGAATGAAAACACATTATATATATATATATATATATATATATATATATATATATATATATATATATATATATATATATAGTTTTGCACCTGCAGATATAGATAGATAGATGGCCAAAATAATTTCAAAAACAAAAATATTAACAGAGTTTCGAAAATGTGCACCTGCTACATAAAAACACAAAAAACACAGTTTCATCGATAATTTTACCACAGTTGTACACCAAACTATTTATTTCAGATTCCAGACGTTCTATCTTTCATGCTTTTCTGTATAAAAACTATTTTTCTCCTAAATACGAAAATTTTTAATATATCTAAATAACGGAGTAATATCCCGAACTTATTTTTTTTGTACAAATACTTTCCAGGCGTATGTCGGTAAAAAATCTGTACAAAAAGACAGCGTTAACTTGTTTTTAATAAACAAGTACAATATGAGGTCGTTCGAAAATGAAATAGTTTTACATATTTAAAGATAACAATAATTGAATGCATAGACACTAAATTATTGTGGTGATAACTTTATACAACTCCTATAAACTATAATTTATTTCAGTTTTGTAAGAGTCTAATTTATTTATTATTTTTATTAATAGTTATTTTTCATAACACTATTTACTGCAAAAAATAAATTATATCCTATATTATTTTCCCCCATAAAAAAGTTTTATTCTAGGGATGGAATTTAAAGTTTTTATTAAGCCGCCATTTTGTTTTGCCATACAGGATTAACACTAAAAAGTTACCGGTCTGTCCCTGTGCAACACTTGATTTCTGTGCAAAATTTCAAGTCAATTGAATAAGTACTGAGTGGTACTGATTTTTTAACATGTCGATAATAATTAATTAAATTAATAATATTACTTTTGTTCCACCATAATCGATTTATACAAATATTCTTTGTTTGTCCCTATATCACATTTTATTTTTGTGCAAATTTTAAAGACTATTCGATAAACAGTTTCTTAATATTTTTTAAAAATTTATGACCTTTGATATTAAACCAAAATTTGAAGCCAATCGGATACGTAGTTTTTGAGCAATGCCGCGTACAGACGGACAGACTGACAGATTGAAGGAAATGGGAGTACATGTTTTTCGGAATCTAGGGACCCGAAAATGCAAAGATCTGCAAAAATCTCGGAGGTTGATTTTTTCATGATAGATACTTCCCTTTTAACAGAAAAGTTCAAAACTAACATAATGTTTCGACAAACGGCGAAACGCGTCAAATGTATTTTTTTTGTATAGAATTTTTTTTCTTCTATACAGGGTATCCCTAGAGGGATAGGGCAGCCATATGTATTGAAAATGAAAAAACGGTAAAACACGTCAAATTTCTTTTATTGTTTTGTAAATAATTATTTTTTTTCAAACTACACAGGGTAGCCTTAAGAATTTGCAGCCCCCTAAAAACCAAAACACTTATGTTTTATAAAGCGCTGAGTTAAACAAAATGGTGAAGCACTTCAATTCTTTTAATCTCTTTGCAATTAAAATATTTTTTGCACTATACAGGGTAGCCGTAGGGGATAAAAGATTTTCTTAAAAATAAAAATATTTTTTATATCCATAACTTAAGCTTATCTTTTTTAAAAAACGGTAAACGATTAAGCAAATTAATTTGCTCTAAGAGGTGAAACAGCAAACAGCTCCACAAAACAAATTATTTTTTAATTAACAGGCAAATATTAAACTTGATATTGAAAAGAAATGTAGACTGTAATATATTTTTGTAAATCTGAAAACAAAGAGAAAAAGGTTTTACACAAGTTTGGGTTATATTTAAATAATGATAGCTTACAGCAAAAAGCTGACCGCGCCACTGAAGTTGAAAAAATTACGAGGAGGGCCCCAAAATACAATATTTTTAATGTCGCCTCCATATCTCAGAAACGATCTTCTCTTGGGAGCGTGATAGTGGGTTCGTCCGTAGTCACAGGATGTCCACAGGGCGAAGTTCTTTCTCCACTCTTGTGGTGTCTGGTTGTGGATGGGCTGCTTCATACTCTCAACGAGAGCGGAGTGTATGCGCAAGGCTACGCCGATGATCTTGCCATTATAGTAATAGGCAAGTTCCCAAACACCATTATAAAGCTCGTGCAGAGGGCTTTAGCAATGGTGGAAAAGTGGTGCCAAAAACACGGTCTGTCTGTTAATACGGATAAGACTGAAATGGTACCATTTACCCACAAGAGGAAAGCGAACCTTGACGGGTCGTTGGATATACATAGACTGGAATTTTGGGCATATGCGAGTCTGGACTGAACTGATTAGATCAGACCGTCTCCTAGCTAGGAGAGATGCTACTATTCCGGTCTCAATTGCTTCTTAAAGATTTTGTGTAATTGTTCTTGAGAGTACAATGGAGGGATCCCTCCCCGTCCGTCCTCAAACCGGAGGGCCTTATCTGCTTTATAGACGGCTCTCTAATAAAGGAGGGATCTCTGGCGGGAATCTATAGGGAGAGACCTAGGGCAAGAATTAGTCTTGCTCTTGGATCGTATGCGACTGTATATCAAGCTGAAATTACAGTAATATTGGACTGTCTACAGAAAAACCTTTCCAGAGGATATCACGACAAGCATTTCTATATATGCTGTGAAAGTCAAGCCTCGATTAAGGCTCTGTCCTCGAATAGGGTCAATTCGCTGATAACACTTGAATTCAGGAGAGCCCTAGAGAGGCTGTGCGAGTCCAATAGGGTTAGCCTCATTTGGGTGCCTGGCCATCAGGGTATTGGGAGTAATGAGGGGTGAATCAGCTGGCTCGGGAAGGTAGCAACACCGGAACCTGCTCTTGGAATTTCTCCTTCAGCTGTCAAGGCTGAAATTAAGAATCGCACTGTTGAGAAATTCCGTGCTGAATGGTACGAGCTAGCAGGACTCAGACAGTCTAAGGTCTTCAGATCAGTTCTGAGTCTTATAGACTTCTAAATCTAAACAGAGGGCAACTTAGAACCACTACCGGAGTCCTAACTGGGCACTGGCTTGTGAAATATTACCTGCATAAGATTGGACTCGGCAATGATCCATACTGCAGGTTTTGTGCTGAGGTAGATGAAACTACCTAGCATCTTGTATGTCGATGTGATCCATTAGTCAACGCTAGCTTGCTTTGCTTGGGTGACATCTATCTGGAACCTGAGCTTGTGGGACGTGCTCGACCTGAAAGGCTCCTTTCCTTTCTAAAAAGGAGTGGGCTTTTGGTCAAACACGCTACTTGGGGGGATAGCACAATGGACCCTAGTGAGCCTAAGTGCTGCCCTTGTCGGGCCATCTATGTCTAATATCTAAATGTCTAAGTACAGTGCCGCGAAAACCGCAACGCGCTATATATTAGATAGTCCCTTTGGATCTGACGATATACTATATATAATATAATAATAAATTATCTAGAGGTATAATTTGTAGCATAGATTATACAGGGTGCTAATAAAGGCACTGAAAAACGCTCAGACCCGTCAAATTTATTTTATTTTTTTATACTTAGACAGCTGTCAACTTTACTTTTTTAAATAGAACATCCTATTTTTTCTTAAATATTCAGATTCCTCTTCTCCTAAAACACAAAGTATTAGTAACAAATTACAAATTGATACTCTATTAACACGGAGCAACATATTTCAAGTCTCGCCAAGATTTCGAATGTCCTCTTGGTAACTACAAATGCCGATTTTGCTCCTGTTGATGACTCTGATGTGGTTTTGTTGTATTCATTTTTGCCGCTGTTGTACGCGCCTCTTAACTAGTTGACTGTACTGATGAAGACCTTTAGTCAGAAACACGTGTCTATAGTTGGCCAAATTTCAATGTGCTTTAGTGGTTGTTTAAAAAAAAATAATCCTTTTTCTAATATATAATAATTCTTGCCGCGTTAATCTTTTTCATTTTCCACAAAACATATAACGAGTATGATACTATATACTATTATTCAGCTTATTACGATTATAGTTTGTCAAAAGTTTAATAATAACAATGAGAAACAGCACATTGTATATATTTTGCATAATGTTCATTGATTTGGCAACCTGAATTTTAGAGACGTTCGCGATTTAAACCGTGAACTATCTATTGATATTACGTACATCGGCCGGTGCTACATCTGGTAAAGTTCACCGCCCTTTTATCGCCCATAGGATTATTCACAAGCTTTAGATACTTTTGTTTTATTAAAGTAGAACTTTAGTCTTATACGGAGCATATAATCTTGTTAAGAACGTTTGATTTGAAATTAACATTTGTATTTTTAAATTGTGTGTAATGTTTACTTCCATTGTAAAAAAATATATACTTATGTTATTTCCTTTAAATAAGAAATTGTCTCATTTATCTACGTCTTTAAAGACATATAGCAGTTGCACAAGGCCTTTCATCCTATGGGGGCTCATCAGTGCGCTGATCGTAAGAGAAAAGAATTTTTAATAAAAAAGAAATGATTTCAAAATTTTAAAATTTGTCGTTTTTTTTGTTTGACTAGAAAAAAGATTATAGTTTGCAGTCTTCTACAATATTTTTTTAAACGTTTTCAGAATATTTTGTGCGTTTAGAATAATAAACAAATTACTTTGTTTGGCTTTTCTGCAACTTAACAGAAATATCTATCTTTAAATTGAAATAAATATTTAAGAAAATTACATATATATTTAAGGAAATTACATATCTCGACATGTGGCTTAGTTTGCCCACGGAATGTCATACTTAATAAAAAGATAAAAGAAGAAAATATTATTTTTTTTGCTTAAATAATATTTTTTATATTATGCATCTGTGGATAGACTATTCCACATGTTACGATATGTAATTTACTTAAATTTGTTTAAATCCATTTAAAACGAGATATTTTTATCGTGTTGTGAAAAAGCCAAAAAAGAAATTTGTATGCTTTGTTGTGGGGACTCATCAGTGCGCCGATCGTAAAAGAAAAGTATTTCTGATAGAATAGAATTGAGTCCCCACAGCATGAAAACACTTGTAAAACTGCTATGTATCTATAAAAACTTAAGGTAAAGGACACAATTTCTTATTTTTGTTTAAATAATATTCTTTATATTTTATATTTTGGATCGAAATATTTCGTGGGCAACTCCACATTTGAGATATATAGTTTTCTTAAAATATTCATTTTAAAGTTAGATATTCTTATTAAGCGAAAAGCTAGAAAAGAGATGTGTTTATCATTCTAAATCCACGAAATAATCTGAAACATTTAAAAAAACACATAGATCTTTTTAAATATTGCCGAAAATAAAATGTGGTATAGCGTTTTCTTGGATGGACACAACATATATTTAATGTTTATACCTACCTTTTTTAGATAAATAACACACTTTTATTTATGCACCCTTAGATAATAACGAGCTACTTTTATTTGCAGAATTATAATGTTCATTAAAATTCAGGAAATTGGCCTTTGCCCGTAAGTTTCCCTTGTAACAAATTTTCTTGTACACAGATAACATAGTTTAAACAAGGTAACCACAAATGTATTTCTAAAGTCTGATAACAAATATGTTTATAAAAAAAAGAATATTCGCAGATATTAATTGTTAAAAATTGTATTGTCCTGTTTCGATCAAAACACGCCTGCAATGCGATCCTTTTCGGTTAAAACTGTCAAAAATATGTCGGCCTATACCGCAGTGATTTCTTCCCTAATTTTTTGTTTTATTTCATGCAGATTGCTAGGTTTATCTACGTAAACTTTACTCTAAGGTACAATGGAGCGAGGTCCGAAGACCAAGCCGGTCAGCTTATCTGGCACCATCGTACTGATACCAAATCGAGGTCAAAGGTGTGGACTCATAATTCCTGGGGCGAACACCGCATAAAACACAGTTATTTTCGGAAAACTAGGGACAGGCAGCTTTTTACTTCCATTCCCTTAGATTTTCGGAAACCCAATAATGATAGTTTTGTTTATTTACAATATTAAAATTTGAAAATGGGTCTGGTCATTGAAGAGACTATTGTTGGTATGGCCATTTTTGAAAAATATCTTACCATTACTTCAAGGAAAAAGTTTATTTATGAAATAATTTGCGTTAATATGGACTGATCTGCTTGGATTTTGAACAATGGGGCACTTACAACTTTCCCTTTCTCGGGCGCTTTTCCAGATTTCAGACGGCCATTTGGTTGTTGGTTGATTATGTTTGTCTAAGCCTCTTTGCCTACTATTTTACCAAATTTTTACTAGAAACATCCTCTACTCTCCCAATATTGATTTAATTACAAAAAATGCGTTTCAATCGTAAGAATCGTTCGCCCTAAAGTATGCCTTTGTAATAAACGCACGATGCTCTATTTCCATGTACTTAAGCAATCCGCTTTATTCCACTATCCATCATGGCTATTATGATCGCATTACTTTGCACTTTTTGTTTTATTAATAACTTTCTGAGTGCCAGAAATTTGTTTACCATCTATGTAGTGTTTAGTATTGATATCATACAGTTATACATAGATACAAATAACCAACATTAGAGAAGAAAACACATTTTATTTAGTTTTGCGATCTGCCAATAAAACTTCTGACAACTTTCAAATTATATATTTTCCTAAATTGTAAATTTTCTTATTTTTGTAGTTTTTAAACCAATGTCAACTTAAAAGAGTATGATACACCGATTATTAAGTATGTTTAACGGAGAATAGGATTTAAATACAAATCAATAATAATATTAAGGTATAACGGTTAATAAAACCAAAAATTTTTGTTTCTATAAACAATTACCACGATCTTCTAATCCATTATGATAAGAAAATATTATAAATTTCATCAATTATAATTATAAATGAAAAAAACTTTGGACGATTTAAAAAAATATGTACAATCAATCAAAAATCAAAAACAAATTTAGTACAAATGTCTAGCAAGAGGTGTTTTGGAAATTTTAGATAGTACCAAATAGGAAAAATTTCATATAATATAATATTTATATATATCATCATTAATCTTTTTTATTTACTGATGTATATTGGCCCACCTCTCGTACATACTCATGCTGTGTGTTTTTTTACACAGGTATATAAGACCTACAGGTTATCGCCGCATCTGAGCGACACTATTTGATAAGTTATTTTAACGTACTACTAAAAGAAAAAACTAAGATACGGATAGGTTTGGTGTTATAAATATAAAATACAGGATATTATATGTAAGATAATAATCTTGACCGGGACGGAAATTTCAAAGTATTTTCCTGGATAATTTATTTGAATCTAATTTCGCCATGCGGAATTTGAAAAAAATCGTATCATTAGCTTTTCAAGTACGGAATTACAATCTGACGCTTAGAAAATAAATTAACAAAAAAGAGACTTGTAGTCTAAAATGCCGCTTTATAATTTCCTGATTTTCAATAAACTGTCTATCTCTGACCGATTTTTGTTTTCTACATGGTTGTAAATCTACGTCCTCTTCTATTTTTCTTATGAGTTTTTCTAATTCTGTCAAATTCCTTAGAAAGTTAGCTTTATTATTTTTAACTCTCTCCTAGACATAATTAGACTATGCCTCTTTTAATTTTTCAAAATCTTGCAGCAATTTGGGCGATTTGTAAGTGTATTAGCTTTCTTACGTCTTTTTAATTTACTTCAGTCGGCCCATTCAATTACAATTTTCGTTCATTATGATGGGGTTATCAACCCCAAGGGCCTCGCCAATATTTTTCTACAAAAAGATTCCGTGCGTATCTGTTATAAATAATTAAACTTAAATAACTTTTTTGTAAGCTATTTATTTGCCCATGGGACTTGAAGATCTGTTCACAACATTGAGCCCAGGTCAAGATCGTTTCGGAAATTTGTGAATTTATTTGAGAGAGAAGATGCTCCAATTTATATCAGTAATGTAATTGATTAATTTGCTGAAACTGTAACATTATTCAATTATCCATTTTATTATTTGCATTTTAGGTTCAGCGTTTAATTTTTAGTTTATCATTAGCACGTACTTAAATATAGCAAGCGTGACTCAGCGATTGTGTGTCTGGCTTTAATGTTCAAAGTCCCCGGCTCGATCCCAAAACAGGTAAATTTTAGTTGAATTAAATTTAATGAGTTCGCCATAAAATGGGTAGGTGGTTGCGCGCTCTTTTACTAATACGCTAAAATAACCTCTTAAATAGTGCCGTTCATATGTCACGATAACCTGTAGGTCTCATATAACTGTGTAAAAAGCTACACAGCATGAGTATGTACGAAAGGTGGGCCGATATTTATCATTAAATAAAAATGATTAAAGATGATATATATAAATATTACAATATTTGGAATCTTTTCTATTTGGTACCTTATAAAATTCTCAAAACACCTCTCGCTAGACATTTGTACTAAATTTTTTGTCGCTTGTTTGCTTGTTTGTATTATATTATTACAAATTGTCCAAAGTATTTTTCATTTATAATAATAATTCATGAAATTTGTAATATTGTCTTATCATAATGGATTAGAAGTTCATGGTAATTGTTTACAGAAACAAGCGTGTTTGGATTTATTAACCGTTATACCTTAATATTATTATAGTTTTGTAGTTAAATCCTATTGGCCCTTAAATATTTTTAATAATCGGTGTATAATACTCTTTAGTGTTGATATTGGCTTAAAAACTATAAAAATAAGACAATTTATAATTTGGCAAAATATATAATTTGAAAGTTCTCAGAAGTTTTATGGGCAGAATAGAAAACTAAATAAAAAATGTATTTTTCTCTAATGTTGGTTATATTTGTTAATATAGAT
Organism: Kuschelorhynchus macadamiae; assembly: GCA_030620095.1. NCBI lineage: Eukaryota > Metazoa > Arthropoda > Insecta > Coleoptera > Curculionidae > Kuschelorhynchus > Kuschelorhynchus macadamiae. The sequence goes on from JAUTXW010001355.1 coordinate 158,276, forward strand.
TTTTCGATACTATTTACGCTTGTTCTATTATTTGTAAATTCAAGAGAATCAATCAACAGGACAAGATCTCTAAAATCTGTCAATTTCGTCATTATACTAAAACATAGAGTAGTTATTATATGAAACGCGATAATACAACCGTATACTGTATCAGTAGTTTCGGCAACATTTTGCACCTATTAGGCATAATACAGTTTTCCCAAACAGCCACTCGTCTTCTAGCCATACCTGATGATCCTTAACTTTCGTAAGTGTCAATTTCCATGTCAACGACGGACGAGTTCGCTACAAACATCAGGCATTTCATTGGTTGAGTTATTACAATTTTTTCTTCCTCTATGTATAACTGTATGATATCTGATTGCACGGATCAATACTAAACACTCCATAAACGGTCAACAAAGTTCTGGCACTCAGACGGTTTTTAATAAAAAGCTTTTCATTAAATAAATCCATTATTTTATTTTGTAATGGAGAAACAATTCACAATACTCATTCAAATAATTCGTATATTTGTTATGCCTAAATCAAGTATCAATCATGGTAGGAAATATGACGTTACTCGCATAAACAAATTGGACTGTCAAAAATAATCTCAGCAGCATTGAAGCAGCAAACTTGAGTTTAGTTCGTGCTTTTATATAATATGTTAAACAATCTTGAATATCCTGTTATTTGTTATTGTTTTCTGAGTTTCCATTTAATGCTAATATATTGTCACGCACCCTATAGCTAAATGTATTAGTTCTTATAAGTAATATATGGTTCATATTAACATCTTCGTTTTTTGTGAGACTTGAAAGTAGGAGTTTTAGGGAAGTCATTTTAGATTTGATTAGGTCTTATTTGTTTAAACGCAAATAGTATGTTGTACTCAATGAGCCTAACAGTAGAATGTGTACCAATAATTGTGGTATGCCGCAGGTCTCAGTGTTCAGACCACTACTGTACACCCTACGTGTTTTGAGCTTGCGCTTTTTTAGGTTATGTACTCAGTACTATACTTTCGCTGACGGCACAGTATTGGTGTATAAAGGGTAAGATACCGAAGAGATAATTAATATTAGTAATATCGATCTGGTTAGATACTATAGGTGGCTTTTACAAGATAAACTAAAAATCAATCTGGACGAAACTAAATATATTCTGTTTAAACAAAAAAATAAAATTATTAGAGATATACAATTAAAATACCAAATATTGATATTATTAAGACCAACAATATAAAATACCTGGGACTTATCCTAGATGATCAATAAAGCTGGAACATCACCTAGACTATAAAAAATAATTTCGTTAACAGGAACACACTATAGGTGTAAGGATTTTTTAAGTGCTGGTTCCAGGTCTAAGATATATAATTCCTATTTTGTATCAGTGATTAGATACTTCATACCTGTTTGGGGTACTTGTAAAAAAACATAATTTGATAATTTAAAAATTGTTTAGAACAAGACTCTTAGTACTACCCTTTAATCTTAATTACCGGATTCACACAGATACATTATATCCATTACTATATCTATTGCAAATTAATAAAATATTAATAATACAGCAATCAAAACTCACACATGAAAAATTGATAATAATAAACAAAAAACAGTTATACCCAAATAACTTTTACTAATCAGATACACGCATCACGTGAGAAATGTATGTATTTTGGGGAATGCCAATACAGTAAAAAGCCCGATAGGGATAGGCAAGACTTTTAATCTGTAATTAAAACTGAAAAAAAAATATAACTTATTTTAAGGAAACTTACATGTAAGACCAAATTTATAATTTATGATTGTATTGTTATACTTGTTCTGTTTTGTATGTCCAATGTTAATAGGTTCTAGATTCTTAATAACTTGGTGCCGTGATAATATTATAATGTATCTCTGATACCAATACTTAATATGTATTGTTTAAGGGATCTTAAAATAAATACTAAAATATGCATATAGCTGAATAAAAAAAACGTATTATTTTTTTAAATATTTGCTATTGCTACTATAAATGCTAATACCAATGAGGCAACTTTACCTGAATAAAGTCCTAGATTTAGCCATAGGACATGTCACATGTCGTCATGACATTTTAGCTATAGGACATGTTACATGTCGTCATGACATGAAACTAGTCTTGAATTTTGTGCAGAATCAGAAAATACAACATATAGAATATTGCATTTAAAAAATCGTAACTTTGATTCTTAACTAGCTTCGGATCCATATATACAGAAATTTTGTGAAAATCTATATTCATGTTTACAAGCTTTAACGTTTTTTGATATTTTGTGTTGTTCTCGAAATGATTCGCTTTCCGGGCAGATTGTATCATAAAAGGTATATGGGCAGGAAAATTTGATTATTGTTTGCGACGTTTTGCTTGCGATTGCACTAGGTGTCTTCAGGACTTCCACACATGATGTAGCACATAGCACGTGGATTTATGGAAAATATTCTATTTAGGTATATGGATCGTAATATAAAAAGGAAAATTTAATTACATTTTTAGTGCATCCGAACCAACAACATTCCAATATAAAATCCACTATAAAAATTGAGTCAAATGATATTTCCGTCCTTAATGCGTTAGTACAAATAAAAGAGAACGGCATCCTAGGTATATTTACAGGAATCCGATGCACATATAGATATTTAAATTTTAGTTCTCACCATCATTCTTTCTTCTCAGAAATAGTCGGTTGGGAATTTATTAGTTTCGAGAGCTTTTTCAATATGTGACGAAAATTCAATCTCGGAAGAAACTGAAAAATTGACTGAACCTCTAAAATCTAACGTTTGGCAACGTTTGAACAATGACAAGGCCTTATTATTTTTCAATCAGACGGAGTTTATAAAAGTCCTTGTTCCTGCGGTAAAGTGTATACGTATACCTTCCGAGATTTTTTTAGATCTTTACGTTTCAGGGTCCCTAGATTCCGAAAAACATTTTTTCTCAATTCCATCGCTCTGTCTGTCGGTCTGTTCGCCGCACAGATAAAAAACTACTTACCCGATTGACTTCAAATTTTGGTAAAAAATTAAGGGACATATGGGGATGACCTGGTAAAATGTTTGTAAAAATCCAATATGGCAAAAAAATGGCATCCTAGTGAAATGTTAAAAAAAATGATTACTAGAAAACAACTTATCCAATTTATCTCACATTTTGCACAAAATCCACTGTTATATAGAAATCAACTGGTACAATTTTGGTATGAATCCAAGATGGTGGAACAAAATGGCGACTTAAAATATTTGAAAATTCAGCCTGAAAAAACTACTTAACGGACTGATTTCAAATTGTGTGCCTTAACTAACTGTGGTAGAGAGATGAACTAGTAAAACTGTGGTACTAATTCAAAATGTCGGCCAAATAAAATATTTGTAATCGTGAAGAAAATCAACCTCTCAGGTTTTACATATTTTCAGGTTTTAGCGTTCCTAGATGCCAAACATATGTTTTATCAAGTCCGTCGGTCCGTCTGTCGGTTTGTCTGCCTGTCTGTCAGTTCGGGGCATAGCTTAAAAACTACTCATCACATTGACTTCTAATTTTAGTCAAAAATTAGGGATCATATGGGGATGACCTGTAGGTATTTTGGTAATAATACGATGTGGCAAACCAAAATGGCAGCCTAGTAGAATATTAAAAAACTTATAACTAAAAAACCACTTATCCAATTTATTTCAAATTTTACACAAAAATCAAGTATTATGTGAAAATCGACTGGCTAAATTTTAGTACAAATCCAAGACGGCGAAACAAATTGGCGGCTTAATGAAATATTTAAAAATTCAACCTGAAAAACTACTCAATAGACTGATTTCGAATTGTGCGCCATAACTAATTGTGGTATAGAGAGCAACTAGTAAAACTGTGGTACTAATTTAAGATGGCGGTTAAATAAAATATTTTGTAATCGGGAAAAAATCACCCTCTCAGGGTTTACATATTTTGAGATTTTAGCGTCGTTAGATGCCAAAAAATATTTTCATCAATTGCGTCGATCCGTCTGTTTTTCAGATCGCGAAGTAGCGGACCGACTAATCATCAGAGTGAATATTAGTCAAAAATTAAGGGTCACATGGGGATGACCTAGTAATATTTTGGTAAAAACCCCAATATGCCGGAACAAGATGGCCGCCCAGTGAAACGTTAAAAAAAATTACTATTAAAAAACTAATTATCAAATTTTGCACTTAAATCAAGTGTTATATAGGAATGAATTGGTAATATTTTTGTATGAATATAAGATAGCAAAACAAAATGGCGGCTTAATAAAATAATAAAAAATCGGCCTGAAAAAAAATTTCCTTAGATTAATTTTAAATTTTGAATAAGCATTACGTGTGATATAGGGATAAACTGGCACGAATTCAACACGAAACACAATAACAAAATGGCGGTGTGGGTCAATGTAAAAACTACTTATTAAATTTATTTTAAATTATGCTCAAAAATCCAGTGTGGTATAGGTAGAAATTAAAGTTAATAATTTACTTAAATAAAATTTGATTTGGAAATGAGTTTTGCTGCGGAAAATAATGCCAAATGAGAAAAAAAAAGTTAGTCATCTGATTTATTCTACCTGTCCAATTTGACTTTTTTTTTTCAAAAAAATAGCAGAAAACTGCACTTTTTCTCAAAATTTTGAAAAATGGCAAGGGAAAAAGTTGTTCCTCTTATGATTTGGCTATATGCCAAATTTCAGCGCTCTCGGTTGACTTCAAATTTTTCTTAATGATGCTTTTTCACTTGACCGATTGTAAGCAAACCTGAGTAACATAAATGGGTCCAAACTCCACTCCAACTCGATCCAAAGTTTATCCAGTTTCCACAATTTAATATAAAATATTTTTTAATTGGTCTATTTGTTGAGTTAATATTTATTTACTTAAAAAAAAAACAAAAATGAGAAAACCCTATTTTTTTCTATTTTTGTATCTTTCTTTCTAAAAATAAATAAAATATTTTTATTAAATTAGCGCAATAACCAAATAAGGCCTAATTATAAAGTAGCCTCTTGAAGCAACTAAATCAACTTTTCATTTTAAATTTTCAAGTTAAAAAAGAACCATTTTAAGCCAATCGATAGACTTAAAATTTGGCATATACAAATGAAATCAAAAAAGAAACATAAATTTCCTTTATCATTTTTCAAATTTTGAGGAGAAAGGTAGTTTTTTGCATTTCTTTTTGAAAAAGAACCAACTTGACAGATAAAGTAAATCACGTGACCAACTTTTTTGCTTCAATTTTGCATTCTTTTTCAAGCAAAAACTTTCTATAAACTCAAAAAGGACAGTTATTAAAAAAAATTTCCCATAGGATGCGGACTCTAGTCGCCACACTGTATAGTGTACAAATAGAAAATAAGTTGTTCAATCCGGTATCGCTGAACACCAGCACTCCAGAGGACACATGATTAATTTTATACTAAGGTTTTTGCTTCAGTCTGGGTATATTATAGAAGAAATATTAGAGAATTTATTGAAATTATCAACTTCAAAAGAGACGTGGGTTATGTGCTACATGATGCGTGAAAGTCAATCATTACAGTAAGAAATCTTTTGGACTAAAATTTCATCAGTTTTTTTCAAATCACATTTATGCCTTTGATTTTAAACGAGATACAGTAGAAAATTGAAGAGTAAATATGTATTTTACGAAAATACAAGTAATTGTTTCCCTATTTAAAATCGTGTTTGGCAAACCTGCAACTGCAAAGCAAAAATTGCCAACATATTGCGTGCCAAGTTTCTGTCAGGAAAAATAAAAAGCTTTTCACCCAGTATGGCGCAGAGTCGAGGGCCGATCCCTCTCTGGCTGAAAATTAGGGATTTTCGATCCGTCTCTAGCGAAGCAGTCGCACACAAAACCACTGGCAATAGTAGTTCTAGCGCCGTCGTTCCTGTAGAATACACGGCATCATAATCCTTCTGCCGCTGTACAAACATTATTTTGCCGCAACATTTTTTATATCTATATTTTAAATGAAGTGGTCAGTGTTTTTTCTGTTCTACAAGTTTTACGTGAAACCATATTTTGTGCCATTCCTTCACTATATAAAGAAAATATGAATAAGAAAAGAAGCAAAGGTAAAATTTTATATTTAAATATTTTATTTAGAAAGACTATTTCAAAACTTTCAGAAGCGCGGAATTGTCAATAACGGTAATAATATATTCTAGTAATTTATTAACATCACTTGACGTTTTTAATGTAGGTTTTTTAAGATTTTACTGTCAAAGTAATCTTAAAAATAAATTTATATTAATATTGTATGCAAAATTTTGCATTGTGAATATTTTGTTGCAGAGCTAATACTAAATAGAACCTGATACTTAATAAATAACAAAAAATAAATATTTCGGTTTATATCATATTACTACTTAGATATGTACAACATTTTCAGTATAGTTTCTCAGCTTAAGTTCGTCTTACATAATTTTAAATCATGTTGTGTGCATGCTTTTATAATCACATGGCATTAAGAATAATATAAACAATACATTTGGATTCACGAATAGTTTACGTGTGACAGCATGTACAAATGATGGTTCTTGCAAACTTGAATTTGGCTACTTACTTAAATCTTTCTTGTTATTTCTAAAACTTATAAGGATGTTACGGAATTTAAAGAGGACCTTTTTCGCCAGTGGAGTATAACTGCCGCCTATACTGTGGAAATCGATAAAGAAGTGACAGTGCGCTTTGCACGTTTCTTAATATTAAAGAATTAAAAAAAAGTTTTCTTCACGTATTATCCTTTCTGTTATATTGGTTTTGGAAGTCGAGTTTAAATAACAATTTTACACGAATCAGATTGAGCCTTAAATTATTTAAACTGAATAAATAGTTGCGATCACTAAAATCCGGGCACCTATGTGACTTTTATTGTTATTTTTATATATTTTGGTAATGTAGGCATGTATCACCTGATTTCTCCTAATTAAAGATGTGAAAATTAGGTAAATCGTATTTTGCTTAAAATGATTTATGTATTATTATTTATTCTAATATAAGTAATGTTATATCCAATTCTAATAAGACGCGATAAAAACAAATGCTGATAGCAAAATATTTTTATTTTAAACTATATAAACTATTATTCGTTCGCGGCACCGATATGTTTATTATGGGCAATGAATGAACTAAATTCCCAGTGCACTGTAGAGTTAGGTCGTTCCAGGCTTCCTAGATTTTTTTTACCAATAATCCTTCTTCGTTGCGTGGACGAAAATCATTGGCCATATTGGATTAATATCCGGGCTGCTCGAAGGCCAAGCCAGGCCTCTAATATAGTGTTCATTTGTTTATGCATTCCGATACTCTCGGCGTAGTATGTATCGGATAGTTATTATGTTGATAAATAATTAATTTAGTAAGAAGTATTTACTGATGACAACATGATATTTTCCAACATATTCGTGTAAGCCTGGACCCTGTCTCTAATTTTTGAACAAACTTCAAATCCCCTACCACTTATTCAGTCCCAAATATTTACCGGAAACCGTCTGCTCTTTGCTTTCTTGGCGTCCATCAAAACGAATATTAGGTCGTTTACATACTTTAAGGCGACATATTCTCGTCAATGAATATCATTTTCCCAAAAATCTAAATCGTTTCTACATTATCCCAAAGAAAATCCAATTCGCTTCTCTTTGATAGGTTGCGTTAAAAATGGCTATTTTGCTTCGACATGGTTGGCAAATGTCCGACATTTGTTTGACTCTGCTGCGCTTAGAGCGAGAAAAAGCAGTTTCTATTTTAGCAATTACAGCGGATTTGAATGGATTGTTCCGCAAATATTCTATTAAGTTATTACCTTCCTGACAAATTGAACCAACATTTAACTGTCCAGTACTTTCAGGGTATGTTCTTTGAACTTTATATCGTGGACGATACTTTTTGGAGCATCTAATCGTTTTTAGGCCAACCGTGCTCAAGAAACAGAGCAATTATTTTAGCTTTTGAAAAATACGGCATAATTTTTACAACTTTGGCGGTCAGTCATCATAACCAGGTATACTAAGTTGCCGGAATTTTAGTGAACTCTACATATGTTGCAACTGCATATATTTAGGGTATTGCAATAAAATAAGAAATGTTTACATATAATATATGTATCACTTTGTCAAGCTACGAAAATAGGTTTGCAATTTACTACTCTTGTTGAGAAATCCTTAGTTTGATAGGGCAAGGTATTGTAAACTCGATCAGCGCTGTCTAATTTTTAAAAACATATATTCACCTTTTTTTTCGAACCCTTTAGTTATTGCGATAAAACGGCCAACCTAGGTTATTTTATCATTGCAAATACAGTGTTGAGCATACAACTGAGATCACGTGGAAATTATGATGTCTGTTTCAAGCTTATATTTGCAAATTCTAAAGCAATGTTTCTTTTGGGCTAAATTAAACATTTATTAATTTGTAAATTTTGTAAAAAAATCCGTAAATTTCCTTTACTTGGAAATTCCCTCGTTATGAAACTCTCCTTTTATTAGGAATAGTAAAGAGTGATCCAATTTAGTTTCATACTTAGTCATTTAGTAACACATACGTAGTTTTTTTTCAAACACTTTTATTGGGCACCATTTTGTTCCACCAGTTACTATCTATGCAACACTTCATTTCTGGAAATCAATGGAATATTTCATATTTCATTTAATGTTTGTGCAAACTTTAAAATTGAATTGAATAAGTAGATATTTTTTGCGTTGAATTTTTAAACATTTGGTTCACCATCATGAATTCGTACCACAATTTTATCAGTATATATCGCACTTAATGCTTGCAAAAAATTAAAAATCTGTCTAATAAGTACTTTCAGACTGATCTTTTAAATATTTTATTAGGTCGCCACTTTGTTCTATACCAGTTCAGTTCTATATGATATTTAATTTTGCGCAAAATTTAAGGTTAATTTAATTTTTGACCAAAATTTGAAGTCAAATGGGTAAGTAGCTTTTAGCTATTTCGCGAACTGATATACAGAAACACATACCGACAGACAGACCGACAAAATTGGAAAAATATGATTTTCGTTAAAACGTGAAGATATGTCACACTTGGGAGGGTGATTTTTTTACGACTACAAACATTTTATTTGCCCGCTATTTTGTTCCGCCTTATTGAATTCGTACCACAATTTTACCAGCTAATCTCTATATCATACTTAATTCTTGTACAAAACTTGAAAAAAAAAGTAGTTTTTCAGATTGATTTTTTAAAATATTTTACTAGGCCGCCATTTTATTTTGCCATCTTAGATTTGTACCAAAATTTCATATATATATATATATATAAATACATATATATATATATATATATATATATATATATATATATACATATATATATATATATATATATACAGGGTGTTCCTTAATGACATGCTAATATTTAAGGGGGTGATTCTATTTTAAGACCTATTTTAAGAAAAAATCTTCATATGAACTGATGTCCTAAACGTCTTAACTTTTGAGATACAGGGTGCTAAAGTTTTCAGAAAAAAAATTATTTTTTTTAATAACTGTGATACTACTGTAGATATCTTTATGAAATTTGGTACACGTGTTCTATGCATCAAGATGCATTTTCTAATGTACAAGCAATTTTATTCTTTTTACCAGTGGCGTCCGTACGCGTTTTGCTTAGAATATTTTTGGAGAAAAAAATGGTACGCCACTGCTTTATCTTAAAATAAAAATTATTTTTGGAATTCTCATTCATTTCTGAGCAAATTCGATCTCTTGATTTTCTTTCGGCCGACGCATAGTTTTCGCTTAAAAAAATAAAAATCGTTTTACTTCAGGGTCAAATCGTTAAAAATCTGATAGGGTGACTGTTGTGTGGAAATCGCTTATTTATCGGGTGAAAGAAAATTATGACATCGAATGTGTTCATAAACGAAAAAGTTTTCTCATCTGATGGTCCGTTCTTGATTAAATAATTGAGTTAAAATTGCTTCATAATATCTCAATACCAACTAATAATAATTTTTAAACCCATAAATCTAGTAGTCCTGGAATAAATTACGTTTTTACAAACGTCGATGTCAAATGACTTAAAGTAAGCTGTTGGTGTTCAAAACCATCTCAGTGTGTCATCTCTTTGGTTTTTAGTGTTTCATTGAAGTTATTGAAGTTATTTTCGCCGTTTTTTCGAATAATATCATTAAATATGGTAAATTATACGAATGCGGAAATGGCGGCAATGCATTACGCATATGGCCTCGCAGATGGTAATGCAACAGAAGCCAGACGCATTTATCAGGAAAGATATCCTAATCGTGCCTTGCCAGATAGCCGAACCTTTTCGAATATTCATCGCCGACTTAGCGAAACAGGTAGTTTCAATAAAGGTACTTCGGAAGGCAGACCTCGAACTGTCAGAACACCTGAAGTTGAGGAAGCGGTGCTGCAAGAAATCGACGAACATCCTGAGACGAGTACGAGGAAGATCGCTAGAGCTTTGAATATTTGTCACCAAATTGTTTGGCGTATTTTAGTTGACTTTTGTTATATCCATATCATATTCTAAGAGTACAGGCATTACTCCCCAGGGATTTCCCACAGCGTGTGAACTTCTCTCAGTGGTATCTTCAGAGTATTACACTAAATCCGCAGTTTGAGTCACAAATTTTGTTCACAGACGAAGCAACTTTTTCTAGGAATGCTATTCAAAATTTCCATAACAATCATGTGTGGGCGGAAGAAAATCCGCATGCCATAACCGAAACCCATTTTCAAGAACAATTTTCGCTTAATGTTTGGGCAGGAATTATTAGTAATCATCTCATAGGCCCATTTTTCCTACCAGGACGTCTTGATGGACGGTCTTATTTGCATTTTCTCGAAGAAGAACTACCTGGGTTGCTTGAAGATGTACCAGTTGCGTTAAGGCATCGCATATGGTACATGCACGATGGAGCACCGGCTCATTTCAGCGTAATTGTCCGAAATCATTTAGATACAGTTTATCCTGATCGTTGGATAGGTCGCGGAGGACCTCAGCAATGGCCAGCAAGATCCCCCGATCTCAATAGTTTGGATTTCTTTTTATGGGGGCACCTTAAAACTCTAGTGTACAAAACTCCCGTTAACACTGTAGAAGATTTAAGAGAGCGAATAGTTGCCTCGTGTGAAACTATACGGAATACGCCGGGAATATTTGAACGAGTGCGCAATTCCATGCGTAGACGGGCGGAAGCACGCATATTAAGTGAAGGTAGCCACTTCCAACAATTTTTATAATTAATGTTAGTATTGTTAATAATTAATAAAATTAAGCCGTTTCTGTAAACTTTGTTTTCTGCAAGCTGAAATCCCCGCTGTAATTTATTGGCACATGAAAGTTTTTTAAAAATTGTTTCCTAAAGTAATCAATCCTAAAGTAAAGTAAATCAATTACTTATTTCTAAATTAATTAATATTTATTATTAAATGAACTGAATAGCACGAAAAAAGAAAAAAAAACGCTTTCCACACAACAGTCACCACATCAGATTTTTAACGATTTGACCCTGAAGTAAAACGATTTTTATTTTTTTAAACGAAAACTATGCGTCGGCCGAAAGAAAATCAAGAGATCGACTTTGCTCAGAAATGAATGAGAATTCCAAAAATAATTTTTATTTTAAGATAAAGCAGTGGCGTACCATTTTTTTCTCCAAAAATATTCTAAGCAAAACGCGTACGGACGCCACTGGTAAAAAGAATAAAATTGCTTGTACATTAGAAAATGCATCTTGATGCATAGAACACGTGTACCAAATTTCATAAAGATATCTACAGTAGTATCACAGTTATTAAAAAAAATAATTTTTTTTCTGAAAACTTTAGCACCCTGTATCTCAAAAGTTAAGACGTTTAGGACACAAGTTCATATGAAGATTTTTTCTTAAAATGGGTCCAAGAATCACCCCCTTAAATATTAGCATGTCATTAAGGAACATCCTGTATATATATATATATATATATATATATATATATATATATATATATATATATATATATATATATATATATATATATCTATATATGTGTTTTCATTCCGGGTGTACATCCGTTCACTACTGTCGTTCTGAAAAGAACAGTTTTGCTGACGTTTCGCCAAAATCACATTTGGCATTTTCGAAGCTTTCTTTCTCGCGTCCGAATAGAGACTGAAGTGTTGGTGACTGCGACGCTTCCTTTTATACCCCCACTCGGGGTCGAAGGTTATATCTGCGCAGGCGTGCGTCGGTCGTTATTTAGGTTTTCCGGCCTGCGCAGATATACCCCCACTCGGGGTCGAAGGTTATATCTGCGCAGGCGTTGGTCGTTATTTATGTTTTCCGGCCTGCGCAGATATAACCTTCGACCCCGAGTGGGGGTATAAAAGGAAGCGTCGCAGTCACCAACACTTCAGTCTCTATTCGGACGCGAGAAAGAAAGCTTCGAAAATGCCAAATGTGATTTTGGCGAAACGTTAGCAGTTCATCCCTGTTTCACACTTAATTTTTGTGCAAAATTTTAACTCGTTTGGATAAGCAGATTTCAGTACTGATATTTTACACATTTTATTAGACCGCCATTTTGTTCCACCATAATGGCTGTCCACCAACATTTCACCAGTTTATCCCTATATCATACCTAATTTTTGTGCAAAATTTGAGGTAAATTGGATAAGTAAATTTTTAGGAATAACTTTTTCAACATTCTATTAGGCCACCACTTTGTTCCACCATATGGGATTTTTACTAAAATGTTACCATGCCGTGCTTATATGACTCTTCATTTTTTATCAAAATTTCAGTCAATCAGAAAAGTATCTTTTTAGGTATGCTGCGGTAACATGTTTCATGACTTCTATGCACCCTGAAACGTGGATGCCTGTAAAAATCTCGATTACAATACTTTCCACTTACGAGGGAAGTACAAATAAATAAAAATATCACTAAGGAAAAAATGTATCCCTTATAACGCGTATTCCCTCGTCTTGCATTAGTAAAGGATGAAGGTTGACCAGGCATACTTTTAATTAAGTTACATATCAGATTCTGGTCGATGTTTTCCCACCCATATAACAGCAACTCTCTAAACTCCTGTATGGCTTTTGTTTTCTGAAGCTAATGTATGGCTTTTGTTACCCCGTCTCAACTCATTCCAAACATCTTCGATAGAATTCAAGTCTGGACTGAGGGTTGCCCAGTCAAACCGCCAAATTCCAAATATTTTCTGAAAATTCTGAAAAAGCCACTTGTAAATACAAACTGGAGCGTATTTTTCGCCATGTCTTCTCCATACTTTCGGGTGTCCGTCTAATCTATTGAAGCAAAAACGACTTGTCAGAAAGCAGTGGCCTGCTCTAATCATTATCATTCCATACCACGTAATTTCGGGCAAAAGCCAATCTTGCAATCGACGCCGGCGTTGCAGTAGTGGATCTATAACCATTCTCCGATAAAACTATCCAGCACCACGAGGCCTTGTCCTAACGCCACAATGACTAACATTTATATCTCTAACTTCTTGGAGTTGATTTCATAGCAAAACTGCAGAAGCTGATCTATTCCCCAAGCTTGCAAACATCAAAAACGGTCATTCCTTATTTTTTCTTCGCTTCCATCTGGCCAGTCTCTTCATGTCGCTTCTACACGTTTCCAAAAGCAGAAAGGCTGCAGTTTCACGTTGATGCCGATCATTTTGTATCAACGCTACAATTCTTTCCACGTCAATAGGATCTACAGGCATTACGACCTCTTTCATAAACACGGTAAACATTACACTGTGCGATATTTACGTTCTACGGAGAAAAATTAACGATCAATCAAATCAGTAAACCGAAATGTAAATTTTTGTTAACGTAATTTTGTAAACTGTTAACGTCTCATCTCCCAGCCCTATCTGTATTCGACCTACAGCTTAACGTGGGTTCCGAATCATGATCTGCGGTCACTCTTTTGACTCCTAGCCCGCACCCTACTCTTCATCTGTCACCACAGGTGAAGAGTAGTAGTATTTTGGAAAATGTGCTCTAATCGCTGAACTAAAGGCGCATCACGCTTGCGTATCTGAAAATTGTTGCCCCATTGGAAATGGTTCTACGCTGCAGCATTTGGGCATTATCAAGTAACCTCCCTACTAACAAGTGTATATCCGCACCAACTTCCCGTATTCAGCCCATTAATTGAGGTGAATGCGTTGACGGATGATGTAGATACATTTTACCTTTGCATATACCACTCCATAAAAACGCAGTATGGGACAAGGGGGGAATCGAACTCACAATATGTGTGTATGCCTATAATTCTATTGACCACCCTTTGAGTTTTATAGAAACATTAGTTTAAGGTAGTTTAAGATCTTAATTTTGTTATTTTTAAGGATAGAAATATAATAAAAAATATATTTTTTAGCAAATCCGGTATCGCTCTTTTTTTAGTGTGTAGTGCTGAGTAAAACCATATGTCACTCATATTAGCCCTATAAGTAAGTGGACAAATATAAAAAATAACCCTGGACACTGACCTCATAAGATCGATATTGCCATATAGAACTGTCGTCTTGTGGCCAGCGAATAAACCACAAGAAAGCTCAAGCTTGGCCAAATTCAAAGGGTTGCGTAATAGAAGGTGAACCCTTGTGTCTTTTACAAAACTATTCTGCTGAATGGAAATCTTGAAAATAGTTTTCTAAGATTCTGATGAATAATCTTAAAATGGACGCCTTTGATTGTTGGACTGGTAACAGCTTATAATGCCGGGATGCTTATCGTAATGAAGGATGTTACTATTTGATTCATAGGTATGTGTGGTTTTTTAAATGATGCAGTCCTTACATTTTTTATAACATGCATATATTTTAATTATTTAATACTTCTAAATATGACGGAAAATTTCGTTCATATATTTGCAAGCGCTGTTCGACATGTGGAAATATTTAAAAAAAGTTCCTATGGACATGAGTCTCGAAATGCTTCTTTTTCAAGATACAGGATATTAAAACTTTAAATATAATAACGATAAACCGTTATAAAAAAAATAAAACGACCCCAAGTCATTTTGAAAAAATATACATGGTATTACCTTTTGAAGGATGACAATCCCTTTGGCTACCCTTTAGAAATGTTACGTCCCTTGGATTTTTTTCATATCTTGCACCGTTTTGAAACAATTTTTATTTTCAAAACCATTAAAACTGTCCATGTTTTTAAACACATCTTGTAAATTATTTCAAAATGGTGCAACATAATATTAAGAAAATTTAAGTGACATTAAATTTGTAAAATTTGTGCCCAATCTTTGCTCGGATCCGCCTAAATTAAGGAATACGATTTTAAATTAATGTTTTTACATGGGGCGTCTACGAAAACTCCAGTGTTTCAGACGGAGCGGGTGTCACGCGTTCTCTTCTTCGCACAATAAGCGGTTTATTTACCATTTTGGTAATTTTAACGAATCGGCGCAAACCGAATGCTGTGTTCGTATTGGGAGGTTGTTTCGCGTTTTTATAGATGAGACATCCACGTTGCAAAATGACAATTTTGAGTTCACCCTATTGTGAGTGAGGTACAATTTAGGTACTCTGAATATAACGCAAATCTCCCTCCATGCTAAATCTTTCAAGTGCTTGTCCTTATATAAATCCATTGTCTTATCCCATAGAGCTGGTTTTTCTCCTACCAAACTTATTAGCAGTTCTGTGTTGATCGTCTCCATTTCACATAATTGCGGTATAACACTATCCAAGAACTGAAGACAAAATAGCCTTGAACTCACAACGGCCGCATATCCGTACCCTATATCGGTAGAAAAACTGTACAATCAGGACACTATCAATACGTATGCATTGCCACTGTCCACTACAATGTTAATTTTACGAACCAGTTCAAAGGGTTTTATTGGTATTACCTTTTGAAGGATGACAATCCCTTTGGCTACCCTTTAGAAATGTTACGTCCCTTGGATTTTTTTCATATCTTGCACCGTTTTGAAACAATTTTTATTTTCAAAACCATTAAAACTGTCCATGTTTTTAAACACATCTTGTAAATTATTTCAAAATGGTGCAACATAATATTAAGAAAATTTAAGTGACATTAAATTTGTAAAATTTGTGCCCAATCTTTGCGCGGATCCGCCTAAATTAAGGAATACGATTTTAAATTAATGTTTTCACATGGGGCGTCTACGAAAACTGCAGTGTTTCAGACGGAGGGGGTGTCACGCATTCTCTTCTTCGCACACTAAGCGGTTTATTTACCATTTTGGTACTTTTAACGAATTGGCGCAAACCGAATGCTGTGTTCGTACTGGGCGGTTGTTTCGCGTTTTTATAGATGAGACATCCACGTTGCAAAATGACAATTTTGAGTTCACTCTATTGTGAGTGAGGTACAATTTAGGTACTCTGAATATAACGCAAATCTCCTCCCTCCATGCTAAATCTTTTAAGTGCTTGTCCTTATATAAATCCAATGTCTTATCCCATAGAGCTGGTTTTTCTCCTACCAAACTTATTAGCAGTTCTCTGTTGATCGTCTCCATTTCACATAATTGCGGTACAACACTATCCAAGAACTGAAGACAAAATAGCCTTGAACTCACAACGGCCGCATATCCGTACCCTATATCGGTAGAAAAACTGTACAATCAGGACACTATCAATACGTATGCATTGCCACTGTCCACTACAATGTTAATTTTACGAACCAGTTCAAAGGGTTTTCGGTGACACGACCGAAGGTCCACTGAGACCAAAAAAACGAGTTTGCCGTACGCATTTCTGTGGCGTATGGTGGGAACATGTCCACTGATATGTATGTTTCAAGGTAAGATAGCGTAAAAAAGCGAATAAATTACGGTGCAAAGATGCGAACGCGTCTTACACCCGCTTTATCTGAAAGAGGCCTTATAGTTATTGCTCGAAAAAATTGCCAGAAAAAATCAGATACAGATACAGGAAAAAAAGGTTTTTTCTGTATCTTAGTTTTAATTCCATGATTGGTGTTTAATAAATAACATTTTCTTAAATTCAGTTTCGTGGTTGATATAGTAATAAAAATACCTAATTCCATATTTTTGAGATTATGTTAAATAAAACTCCAGATATAGTTAGGATTCTATCTATAAAAGTAGTTAATATTATCGGTAAAACTATTAACCGAGTTTTCGTATAGCGGTTACGTTTATTATTACACTAATTTATTAGTTGCCCCACTTAAACAGTCTAAAAACTTTGGTTTGGAAAGCGATGATAGCGTATTTTAAAGGTAGAGATTGTTAACCGATACACAGTCTTTTTCATTTTGATCTATTTGCAAGCAGTAAGTATACCTGGATGCAAATTTTAAATTTAATTATACGTAATAAAATTTTCGTCAGAATATTTTAGCTATTGGACTGTTTGTCTGCTCTCTTATATTATAAAACCCGCAGCTTAGGTTTTCGTTTTCTTAACGTAACACTTAAAAGTATCAGGTTCTGTGAGAAAACTAGTAATAACCGAAAGTAACATTCAAGTAAAATTGTCATTGTTCTAGGCTAGTACTTCGAGACCGACAATAGAGTAAAGTTATTTATTCTAGTTGTTGTCAATAAACGTGATAAGGCAAGGCCGTATTATCTGCATTCTGTCTAAGAGATTGGTCATAGAGATTTTATCTATGACCGGTTATAGTGTGAATAAAGAATCCACCAAATAGTCGAGTCTTCGAGGGCCTCCTATCTTTTAGCAACCATATTTGTCTTTTTGAAACATAATTTTGCTTTGCTTTTTAATTTCCAATAGCCTTACGCATAGAAATAGAAATACGCATTACCGTATTTATAAACAACTTGATCTAAATCGCATTACTGACAACATTGCGTCAAATCTTATTGCATTCGCGATAATATTATAATTGAGCGGGACACCAGCGCTTGATGTGGTGAATTTAGAAACTGTCCGGTTGACTGTCTATGCGAAGCATAACAGTTCTTTGGTTCCAGCTGTTTGAGATAATGTGAATTTTTAAAAAGTCTACAAACATAAACAAATTCTATAATGCACAAAACCTTCAAAATATACATATTATAAAGGACAAGCTGCTTATTCTCGACTAAAATGATTGTTAAAAATAAATCAGTTGCATTTTGTCGAGAGTACAATGTCAAAAATGCAGTTGAGTTCAAACTAATAAAAATGTTTCAAAAAAAAAACATGACGCTTGGGATTAGACCACGTAAAAATAAAGTTATTTTCCGACGCGTCACCCTCAATTGCAGAAGCCACATTTAGGAATTTTAACTGAATGATCTTGGAGGAATTTGAATCATGTCCTAGTGTCGCCTCGTTTCCACGTTTGTTGTATACGTAACCCCGAACTTTATTGATTTTTGTGGTTGTGTGCAAATTTCAATATACTTAATGATCCAAATAATATATATAATATATATATATATATATATATATATATATATATATATATATATATATATATATATATATATATATATATATATATATATATATATATATATATATATATATATATATATATATATATATATATATATATATATATATATATATATATATATATATATA
Source organism: Kuschelorhynchus macadamiae (assembly GCA_030620095.1). NCBI lineage: Eukaryota > Metazoa > Arthropoda > Insecta > Coleoptera > Curculionidae > Kuschelorhynchus > Kuschelorhynchus macadamiae. The sequence continues at coordinate 176,851 of JAUTXW010001355.1, forward strand.
TATATATATATATATATATATATATATATATATATATATATATGCGTCTTTAAGATAACGTTTACTTATCGTTAAGAGAATATTCTGAGTAATTTTTTTTTATTATTATAAATTTCCGAAAAATTATTTTAATCGGCATTTAAGACCAATTAAAACTGAAAAAGTTAATTCGCCTTCACTGGGACTCAAAACGAGGATCTCTTTGCATTCTAGGCAAGCGCTCTGACTACTAAGCCACGAAGACCATGAGCTCAATAACCAACTACCACAGTTTAAATTTATTTAATTTTATCTTAGTTGGATCTTACGATATTGCAGTCTTCGGCGGCTACAAGCCGAAGAGAGTATTAAAGGGGAAAGGAACTTCATGTGGATCTTTGTGGCGTAGTGGTCAAAGCGCTTGCCTAGACTGCAAAGAGGTCCTGGGTTTGAGTCTCAGCGGAGACGAGTTAACTTTTTGTATTTTAATTTCTCTGAAATGCCGATTCAAATATTGTTGGGAAATTTATAATAATAAAGTTATATTCCAGATCCAGATCCTACCGACAGAAACCTCATTAGTCTAACGAACGAGCCGGATATTCAGCTACGTACAAAATGTAGAGGTTGACTTTGAAAAACTCATCCTCGTTTAGAAAAAAAAACAGTGGTGCTTTAAAAAAAAAGGTTAAAAGGGAATTTATCTAACTCTTATAACAGAAAATAACATACTTTTAGTCGGGACATTTTTTTCTTCGTCTATTATTAAGACATTGAAAAGTCGACGAGTAGAGTTACTCCGATATCCTCATAATAAACACGCTGATGGAGAGGTGAAAGATCTCAACCAAAATTTAATTCATGTATATTCACTCTGTATACAGAATACCAACAAATACGGATAGGTACCTAAATACAAATATACTCAACATCCAGCACAGAAGCAATCAGTTATTATTTCTTTGACTTATGTAACCCTCGCGATTTGTGACCAAAATTATCTGCAGTCGGAAACAAAGGAACTGTCTCAAGATATAAGAGGGATTAGATATTGAACTGAAGGTATTAGACGATTAATTAGAACATATAATAATCTTACTATGAAACTCAAAAACAGTTACCGATATGAAGTGTAGTTCTTTCAATTCTACACTGAACTATAGACAAGATTGCAAGGTTACTTCGTCCAACATACGTACAATCTTCAACATACAAAAAACAATTGTATGTTTTCAGTTGCCTAAGGATATTATTCCTTTCCAGACAGAAAGAGTATATGCAACTCCTTGTTCTTGTGAACTGAACGATATATATCCACTAGACTTAAGGAACGTGAACGATGTATTAGAAAGAAACAAATTGTACAATCTGCTGTATCTGGCATCAGCAGTCCACTGGACATTTCATAAATGTAAAAGGAGCTAAAGTTATTGCATCGGTCTCTCAATTCTATACACGAAAAAATAGATAGTTTATTGAAATTTACAAGCATCCTAATAATTTTAATAGAGATACGGGCTACAGTTTGGATTATACGTGAGAACCGATCGATACATCAGATTACGGTTTGGCGAACACAAGTCAGGTATAAACAGCCGGCCTAAATCTCAACTCATTCAGTGTTCCGATCTTGCGGAGTAAAGATCCCTCAATCGAAGGCGGAACGTCGGAATAAAATTCCATTTTGACACGGTCTAATCCCAGGAACCATGGATTTCTTAATTGACCAGAGCCGTGACAGCGTCCGTTCTATATTTAAATATCCACTGATTTACAAAAATTAACCTTAAAGGGAAATTCTGAAACATTGAATTTTCTTTCCAATCATTGCCTTAACCCAATTTAGCAAAAATAAATATCTCATCTAGGAAAGACTAGGAGGTAGAGCAGAACCTAAAAACAAGTACCTGCAAAATTGGTAATATGTTAAATATACCTCATACATCGATTTTTTGCGAATTAAGAGAAGAAGAACTACACTCAAACTACCCGCAAGTAGTTCATAGGTTGCACCCAGGAGATAACATACCGCGATTACAATTTTGTTATTGGGTAACGAGACATCGAAGAGATATTGCAGCAAGCAATACTAAAGGAATCTTTGGCTTCAAGAATATCAATTATAATGTTGTGGGTATTGGGAGATAATTTGTGAGATAGTAAACTTGATTGTGTCTTAGAGGCGTTAAAGTGGACAAGATTCTCTTTTTACGATTTTATAGAGGTCCTTTGTTAAGAATAAAATCATTACTCTACGCCTATCATCCGTTTAAGTCTTGGGAAATTGTATGTTGGATTATAGTGTACTATCGTCAGCATAGCTGTGAATAAGATAACTGATTTACGAAATCAGATAATAGATATGCAGGGTATAATAGGATAGTGCCAATACTGAACCCTTTGGAAGGTCTGCGTTGATTTTGTAAAAGTCAGACGAATTACCATCAACCAGAATACAGAAACACTTGTTGGAAAGAACACTAGTGATCCAAGTACAAAGTTTTGAAGAAAAACAAGGCTGAAAGCTTGTTAAGATGTGCGTCTTGCTAGACTTCATCGAATGTTTTGGATATATCGAGGGCAAAATTTCAGCTTCTGGTGGAATCCAGTTGTGAATTACGAAAGCAATATGATCTGCTGTTTACCTTTGGCAGCGAAACCCATATTACCTGTTAAGGATAAGTTTACACTTTTCAAGGTAATTTTAAGAAACAATATTGATATATTTCTTCATTGCCTTACTCATAATTGGGAGCAGGGATATTGGTCTGTGGCTAGAAGGAAGAGAATCTCTTTTTGGGGAAGAGGCTGTACACGAGCAGATTCCCAGCTTTTGGGAACATGACCTCATCCTAGGATACGTGGATTAACCTGGTAAGGATAGAAGCCAGTTCAGAGGCGCAATTTTTTAGGTCTAGAGCAACAATATCATCAAGGGAAGAGGGCATTTTGCTATTAAGTGTTTTGAGAATACATGGAACCTTTTTAACCTTGAAGCTAGTTTCGTGCAAATTATATGACAATGTCGGTGCATATTGTAATGTGAGGGTGAAATAAAAAAAAATCTTGTTTCCCGCAATTTGATAAAGCTAGTCAATTTTGCTACTCGAAAAATATATAATATTGTCAAAAGGTTGAGAAGGGGCGCCGGACTTTAGGTTTTTATTGTATATTAGATACATATCAGTATTTCGTCACACAAGAGCAAACATATTTGTTTGTTTGGCGGACCTTTTATTATCTTGCACTCAACTCACTTGACAAATGAAAACTAGTTACTTCAATACCAAAACAATATATGTAACTATTTAAATGGTAAAAGCAAGCACCGGCAAAAAAACATGCAAGTAAGATATTATATCATTAAAAATGAACATTGTGTTACTGTGATTAAATCATGAAATCGGAATTTGCGACCTTTTTATATATATCATTTAAACCAATAAAAATAAAATAAGGAATGGCAATTAAATAATACTCGTTAATTTTATTACTCTTAGTAGAGTATATCGATAAATAAACATATAATGGAAGCATTTACTATACAAATTATTACTTGTACATTTTAAAACTGAACTTGTGCACTTTTGTAAAAATGTTTTATCACAATTGAAAATATTCTTATTATGTAGTTATGTTGTTTAAAGTTAATAGATTTAATCCGGCTTAGACAAAATTATATCTCGTAAGAGGGAAGCAATAAGAGAGATTTTTACAGATCTTTGCATTTTCGGGTCCCTGGACTGTCCGTCTTTATGCGCAATGGCTCAAAAACTACTTATCCGATTGACTTCAAATTTTGAACAAAAATCAAGGGTCCGAAGGGTATGAAATGGTGACAATTTGGTAAAAACTCAATATAGCTGAACAAAATAGCGACGTGGTAAAAAGTAGAAAAAGACATTATTAAGAATCTACTTATCAAGTGGACAAAATTTGTGCAAAAAAAGTAGCGCCAATCCTATATAGTAAAACAAAATGGCTCTCTCTTTTTATGGAAGAAATTAATAAAGGACATACTTTATTATTTGTAGAGTCCGTAAATTTTTTATGGAAAATAAATAAATAATAATTACTTAAAATAAAAATACATAAATAAATTAAAAACACAAAAATTTAATAAATTACAGTTTATAGAATTTGTATTAAATTATTATCAAATATTTATATATATATATATATATATATATATATATATATATATATATATATATATATATATATATAATAATAGAATATTTAAATCTCATACAAATGACAAAAAAATATCCAGCTTAAAATCAGATGCAGTCTACCTAGCGGCTATTTTACTGAACTCTATCTAACCGGATTCTTCAACATGTCACAAATAATATTATCACTTAAAATAAGGGTAACTATAAGAAAATAAATGAAGGAAAGTCAATCAGAGTAATATTTTTTAACACAACTTTGGAGAAACAAGAGGCTATGTCACTCATACAGTGAAAACAAAAAAATTACTGATTTTGGACGTAAAGTAAATATTTTTTGAATTCCAATTTAAACTTTTATTTATTAAGCAATTTTAATTCACCAGGTAATGAATTATACATTTTTATAGCATTATATGTAAATGTTCTGCGAAACATGGCAGTCTGATGATGGGGCACTGTAATTATATTAATAAATCGAATATTTCGCGTATGAATATTTAAACGGAGCACACATTTATTTTTAACAGACATAGCCAAAAAAGATGTTTTTAGTATTTTTACTAAAAAAATAGCCAAGTGATGCGTCCTACGGTTTTCCATCTTTAACCAGTTAAGATCATTAAAAGTGACGGAAAGAGGAGTTCTGAACTTTTTGAATGCAATTTATGTCCAACCTGTCAAGGCAGGGGTTATAAATAAAACCACAGTAATTAAAGTTTGACAACACAAGCGATTCGCATAGCATTTTACGAAAAGAGAAGTTAAGTATGTACGGGCTACTATATAACACTTTTTATGTTCTAATTCCGTATTTAATATAATTCCCAAGTTATTGGCAAATGCAACGCGATCCATGTAAATATTACTGCTGTCCCTTAAGGAAATCGTTCTTTGGACCAAAAATGATCAATTGCGACTTTAAAGGATTTAATTTTAGAATGTGATCCAGAGAGAGCTGGCTTAAAAGAGCGAGGTCTTCATTTATTAATAAGGACGCGTTGAAGTGGTTTTGGTTTCCAAAATGTAAATAAACTTGAGTGTCATCTGCGTATGCTTGTATTTTGCAGTGTGTCAAAGCTTTCCTTGTATCAACTATATAAATAATAAAAAGGAGTGGATCGAAAATTGGCCCCTGTGGCACACCCCATAAAATTTGCACTTGTTCTGAAAAAGAGGTATTCGATGACATTTTTTGAAAGCTATTAGAAAAATATGAATTTAAAAGATCCATTGATTGATCAAGAAAGCCATAATACTTTAACTTTGTCAATAGAAGTTCGTGGTTAATAGTATCGAACGCCTTGGAAAAGTCAAGGAGAACCAATGCAGTAGAAAGTCTCCGGTCAATAGCCGACATTATATCATCCGTAACACCAACTAAGGCAACAGATGTAGTAACATTCTTTCTAAAGCCACATTGATTCTCAGGTATAATATTATTATCATTACAATATTTAATCAACAGATTATATAAAACTTCCTTAAAGATCTTAGAAAGAACAGGTAAGATGCTAATAATACTGAGATCACCAAAACTTGTTGGATTTTTTGTTTACCTATTGATATAAATGCTACAATATTTAAGCATTTTAGCGTTAATTCCGTCTACACCTGCAGTATCAGTACTGATACCATTAATAATTTTCAGTCTTTGCCATGCCAAAAGAAAAACTTAATTCATCATTGAACACATTATTCTTGTAAAAATTTATTTTTGTTGTGCAATCGCAGATTTCGCAAAAAATTACTAAAGTAAGAATTAATTTGATTACGATTTGACAAATTACTAGAAACATTTAACTCTTTACTTGAACATTAATTAAATGACCTTAATGACTTTTCTGTACATACGTTATTTAAATATTTAAGTTTTATCCGTACATACGTTATTTAAATATTGTCTCTTTTCCCTTCTTACCATGAAACTGTAAAATTTCTTATTCGCTTGTAATTTTCCTAACATTGGACCATTCTAGTTTGTTTGAATTCCTGTTCTTTCTCTCATAAAAAGTTTAACGTTTGGTGAGAGCCGTGGTGCCTTAGCATTGGTTATTCTAGCCTTGTGATATGGAGCATGCTTATCAAACATAGAGAAAAAAAATTGTTGAAAATGGTAATTTCACTATCTATAGACTGTTCGTATAAAATACTGTTCCGGATCTTCAATTCAAGATGGTTAAAAAAAGACTGTGACAACCATGTCGATGTAAGAAATATCATTTCATAATAATACTTTTCAATTACATTTCTAAACTCTACAAACCTTGTGAAAATAGACCTAATTAAAAAATGGGCAATTTTAAGTGATACATTATTCGTCCAATAGTATCTTAAGTTTACTCCAACCGTGACAAAATATAAAAAAAAGAAAATGGTGGCAACTCACAAAAACAATAAAAATCATAACACCTAATAGGTACACTCAGCTATCACGCTCGACCCGAGAACTTCCTGATAATAACTAAAAAAGATAACATAAAACGGCAATTATACATTATTTCAATAAACCAAACCTTTACTAATGTTGATATCTTAAAAAAACTATGTATGTAAATTCTAGCCTAAAGGAGAAAGTAAAGTAAAGTAACAATGCTCTATACATAAATTCAAGCATGTATACTTACTATATATAAACTTGGAATAAAAGAAAAAAGAACATAATTTGGTTACCTAAAATGTTCAAAACCTGCTAACATTATAAACATCTTATGCAAATGTCGTAACTATCAAAACAAAATATTTCCAATAATATCAGGTCACGCGCTTGCATTTTCAAATATTTTCCCAAAACATTTTCAATTCAATTCAACTAATAACAATACCGGATTCGACATTTAAGTTCTCAAATATCTATTTCGTATTTTTATTTTATTACAAAAAAATACTTAGCTAAATAAATACATTTCATTTATTTATTTCCACATGCCAGATTTTGATGAATAGATTCGTAAATAAAATGAATTTACAACTTACACTACGACCAGTGGTACCTAAACAATAAGAGATATTTAATAAATATGATAATGAATATTACACTAACTAATCCGAAATTAAAACTTTGCATTTTTTCGCGGCGTCCCAAAAATAAATTTTTCCATCCCATGACCAAAAAATGTTTGACACCTTAGGTTTTAAAAAAGGCCATAAGTTAGAATTACACAAACAACGTCCTCCTTGCTTGATCCATTTTTGTTACAGCTTCTCAAGTGTGACTTCCGTGGGTACTGTGAACGCAGATGCTATTAGTGACCATAGGTTAACATTTTTAGGATTAAGATTTCATCTGCAAAATGTCCTCAAAAATTTATTACCTACAGAAGCTTTCAAAACTTTAATCGAGATAATTTTTATAACGATCTACTGAATGTACCTTGGAATGATGTTTTTTATATTGAGGATATTGAGGAAAAGGTCATATTTGTCGAGTCTCACTTAATGGCACTTTTTGGTGAACACGCACCTCTTGAAACATCCCGTGTAAGCAAACCTCCAGCCCCTTGGTTAATTTTAAAGGCTTTAATGAATGAAAGAGATAGGGCGTTGGCAAGATATAAGAGACTGAAGACTGAACAAAGCTTCATTGAATACAAAACGTTACGTAATCTTACGCTTTACTCTGTTCGTCGAGAAAAACTAGGTTACCTGGAATTTTTGGAAGGACAGGGAAACAAAAGCCCTGTGGAAGGGCCTTAGCGGGTCCATGTGTACTCAGGGGGTTTGATTTTGGAGAGCTATTGAATGCTAATAAAATAAATGAATATTTTCTGGGAGTGTTTAATAAAAGCAATAAATGTTTAAACAAAATCGCTTTTTATAAAAATAATATATTGAATCCTAATTATAATTTTAGAAATAACCGTATATATTTTAAATTTTTATTAAATAATGCTGCTGGCAAGGATGGGCTTAACCTATATATGCTTAAACTTAGTTTACCAGTTTTTTGTATCATGTTACACACATTTTTTTAAAGTTATTTTCCTAAGCACTGGAAGGAGTCCATTGTGTGCCCAGTGCCAAAGGTCAAATCCTACTTCTATCAGAGATCTGCGGCCAATTAGTTTGTTAGTTATGTTTTCGAAGGTTATGGAAAGGGCCATTTATTTTTAATTATTATTCTTCATAAATTGTTACCAATGCACCAGTCTGGGTTATGTATATATATATATATATATATATACATAATAAATATATATATATATATATATATATATATACTATATATATATATATATATATATATATATATATATATATATATATATATATATATATATATATATATATATATATATATATATATATATAAATATATATCTGCTATGTATAGTGCCCCAAGGCTATTCTGGGGCCTTTATTGTTCCTCATTTATACCTTTGACATATTCGATGTGGTTTCAAACTCTCACGCCCAAACTTATGCTGACAGGATGCTCAATTGCTTCATCTTTTCGATTCGTCAGATCCTGACTCTGCAACTGAGCAGTTGAATGCTGATTTGGATGCCATTTTAATATACTCTGAGGAACATAATTTGCGGATCAACCCTATGGTATACTCTCTTATTTTGCCAGGAAAATCGTAGAGCAACCTTACAATCTGCCCTGAATCTTAGGCTTGCAAATATTTAGAATTCTCATGCAATGCCGGAGAATCTTGGCCTGATCCTTGATACACACTTAAGATTTAAAGACCATATTAAAATGCTGCTTCAGAAAACATATGCGAAGATGAAAATGCTGTATGCTAACCGGTTTATTTTAAACTTTAAAATGAGAAAAAAATTATGTGAGACTTTAATATTATCAACTTTTAATTATTGCAACATTGTTTATTATCCGTGTTTAGATTCTATTTCTAAAAATCGTTTGCAGTATGTTCAGAATGTTTGTTGCCGTTTTGTGTGCCGGTTGCGGAAATATGATCAGGTCTCTCAAAAAATAAATGAGCTTAGATGGTTGAAAATATCAAATACTGTAGATCTTCATTTTGCAGTGTTTTTAATGAGGGTAACGAAGTCTTCAGTTCCGATGCATCTCAAGGAAAAGCTTATTTCCCGAAATTTTGTGCATGATAGACATATCAGGCACAATGACCTGCTGACAATGCCTCAACATCGAACTGCCCTTTTCCAACGTAGTTTTACTTATAGAGCTGTGACTGTATACAACAAAAATTTGAATAATAATCTTAAATCATGTGCAATAAGACAACTACGTCTGAAATATAGAGAAATATTATTTGTAAAACAATTGAATTAGCTTTAAACGCATTTGGAGTGAGTGAGGGTTAGATGTAAGAATAACCAGTGGTTAAATCTCGCCGTTTTCTATTTTTCACTTTTCTGGGTATAAATTATATACTGTATTGTAAATTTATATTCCAAATAAAGACGATATTTATTTATTTATTTATAAATATTTTTATCATATTTTTCATTTAGAAGTATCGAATACCTACTCCAACTCAAATCCTGGGAAACTGAATACCTGTATTTTTAAGAGTTTGCTGCCTTCTTTTTGATATTTGAAACAAACCGCAGCATTATCGTAGAGCGCCTCTGGGGATTCTTTTTATTATTGCCAATAACATATGCAAAGTCTAAGTCGCCCGAATTACAATGAATTTTTAAGCTTTCCTGCAGACCAGTAATCTGCATATAGTTATTTCTATTGTTTTGCTCCAAACTATCCAGCTGCTTTTCCAGGCGACAAATGGCCTCGGCATTCTGTATTGCTATTTGTTCAATTTTATTTAAATTATCGCACCATGACGAAAGTTTATCACGCAGCTTAGCAAGTTTTAAGTCAATTTTCTCTTCCGACTGACCGACAAACTTAGAAAACACTTTAGAAATAATCGTATATATATTTTTTTATTAATAAGGAATCACTTTACGATAATCTTATAAGTTTTAACTTATTTAATTTTTTTTAAGTTTTTACCAAACGAGGGTAGTTGTGGGTGAAGGCAAATTTACCGGTTTATTTTATGTTTTTAATTTATTTTTATAGTATTATTCCTTATTTTTCATATATATATATATATATATATATATATATATATATATATATATTAGTTCGGACATACTTCCACGAGAGACTCTATCTGACCCTTTGCAGGGCTACAAGCTTATTTTGCGCCCATGATGCCCAGTTGCGGCCTCACCAAGCTTTGTTCTTTGCCAAGTGAAGGCTGGTTATGGTATATTCTTATTCTGCTTTGTGGATTACATTTCAAGGCTCGTGATATTTTTTGTAGGTTTGCGGAGAGTGTGACCAATCCACTCCCATTTCCTGCGTTTATGCATGCTTCTCCATGCCTCTTCATTCGATATAAAGACAGGCCAATAGATTCTCAGAATTCTGCGTAGACATTTGTTGACAAAAGTTTGCAGTTTGTTGGTTACCTGCGTGGTGACCTTCCACGTTTCACATCCATGGAGAAACACCGTATAGGCATATCGTTCCATATCAGATTGAGCATTCTGAAGGCGGATCTGACCTTGGGTATTCAAGTTTCAATATCCTTTTCGGTGCCATCTGTCACGCAGCCGAAGTTGTTAAATTCTTCCGTTCTCGTCAGTGCTGCAACGTTTGGGTATAGTACGAAATTATTAGTGATTCATAGACGCTAAACCATGATTTTACTTACATTAATTTTAAGCCTAGCTTTTTTAGTTTCTATTTCAAGTCTTTGTAGTTTTTGGTCCCTGATGTTGTATGACACAAGACATATATCATCCTCTTAATCTAGATCTTCTAGTCGGGTGTTTAAGCCCAACGTAATCTCTGTATCTCCTCGTTGGTCCAAGCTTCAGTTGGGATGGGTTTTAGGAGGTACGTGGTCTCTTTTTTTGACATATTTTTAAAATCTTGGCTGAGATGCTGTCGGGACCCGCAGATTTATTATTTTTAAGTGCTTTTAATGCATTTTTATTTCATTATGGGTACGTTGGAATTTCAAAATTTTCGAGCGACTTTATATATAGATGTATTAAACGTAATTTATTAATTATAATAAGCAAGAACAGACCCATTTGATGGACTTTTTTAGTTCATGAAACAAAGGTAATTTAATACATCAGACTTTCTTCTCGACTTTGGACATATACCAACGAATAGTTTGTATTCTTAACATCCTAATATCTCGAGGATTTAGCTTTGTATCAAATTATTCCACACATAAAAACGTATCGATATAACAAAAAAAAAGTTTATAAATTCGTGGTTAGAATAACAAAAAAATTATGGCTCTTTATATTTAGGTTTGGTTTTTACTTTGTATAAAGAACGACATTGAACTCTAAGCCTTGTTGACCTATGTGGAATATTACGGACAAATGTACAAGGTATAGGTCTCATTTATGTTTTATGATTTTATTACGTTCTATTTCTGCATAAATAGTTAATAAGTTTTATAGTTAATTCAGTATTGAACCGTCAGCACTTATATTTGTACGTCATAGGAGCTGGAAAACCAGTTAAAATTCCTAGGAATATTTAGATTCACAAGAAAACCTTATGACCCTTAAAGTTATTGAAATATTAGAAAAATGAATCTTATTTTTATAACCAGAAATATAGTTCTTAGACTAATATCAGTTCAGTAGCTTATGAAAGAAACTGCTGTGTAAGATTATTGGCAGTGTGGTCTGAAAGCCTTTATAAAAAAGTTAGTTGCGTATAAAGCTTTCAAGTGAATTCTTCTCACAAAGAATAAAATAATTATCTTTAAACAATTAAATCCACTTTGTGTTATTTTAATCCCGTAACCCAATAAGTTATAATAAGTTATGGACCCAGGCATTGCATAGACGCGAGTTTTCATTAAGTTTAATAAAACATTTCTAGTGGTTTAAGTGTTACATCTACTGCAGAGCGACTTTAAATAATAAAAATGGAATCCAAAAGTGCTAAAAGAAAAATTTAACCGTTTTATGGTAAAAAATATAGTGTGTGGAAGTTTAGAATAAGAGCTATATTATCGGAACTTGACGTTACAAAAGTTATAGACATTAACGTACCCGAACCTCTATTCGACGATTGGATTAAAGCAGAAAGAATCGCAAAAAGTGTATTAATTGAGTACTTGGCGGACTCATTTCTAGGATTTGCGAAAGAAGAAAATACTGCAATCAATCAACCAATCTCTTTACTCAAAAAATTGCACAATACAAAAAATATACCATACAACTAAATGAAGTGGCGTCAATATCGTGAATTACTATTAATACCGTACAACTAAATGAAGTGGCGTGAATTATAGTCAGTATTCTAAGTCTAAATGTAAATAAAATGTCCTAAATCTAAATAAAATAAATCTTACAAGAAAAATAATACTTTTGAAGACAGATTAAAAATTGACTTTAAAAATTCCTTTACACATACGGCTCCATCTCTAATAAACTATTTAACACAGCCTTTTTTACACTTTTAAATCTAGTTTCTACTTTTAAATGGTTTGGCAGCTTTTTAAAAAACTTAATACAGGCGTATGTGGGACTCTTTTCAGTAGCACTTAGTCTGTGAGTTGGAACATAAGCCAATACACCTGGTGTTAAACTTACGCCGAATTTCAAGTTGAGAGAACTTGTCGCTATTCTTGAAATGGAAGACTAAGCACTTATATATGTATAACCCTGGAAAAGAGAGAATTTGTAATGCCCTGAATTTTCCTCTACATGACTCCATCCATTTAAGGAACAAAGCGACGCGTATGGCTCTTTTTTTGCACCACAAAAACGCGCTGAACGTCCACACATCCCGCCCAGAACATAACACCAAACCGAAGCACAGAATGGAAATGTGCAAAGTACACAACGCTTAAGTTGCTATAATCTAAATACTTGGACATTACTTCTAGCGAGTAGCAAGGTGAGTTAAGCTTTTTACAAACACTTGAAACTTGCTCAACTCTGTCAAGATTTTGATCTACAAAAAGGCCCGAGAATTTTGCGCTCTTAACCAGTTCAACACTCTGACCCTCGATATCTAAAGCTTCTGGTACGTCCCCGTTTCTATGCTTAGTTCTAAAGCACAAGAAGTTCACTGGATAGATGGAGAAGCTTCGACAACGTTGAACCAATGATGAGGATGTTTGTGACCTCAGCAAAGTTGACCAGATGGGATTTTAGATGTAGTATTTCTGTTTCTAGGTCATTCGCAAAAAAATAAAGAGCAAGGGCCTCATTACACCTCTTTGAGGAATCCCCATAGACGTGTGCCCTGCTTCGAAAAGTGTTTTTCTCCACTCTCTGACGACGATTCGCCAAGTATGATTGAATCCAGCATAAGGCCGGGCCCCGAGCACCATAACGACCAAGCTTCTCAAGCAATATTGTATGGTCAAGGCTGTCGAACGCCTTAGACAAGTCCAGAAATACGCCCATAGACAAACCTCTCTCTTCCTATGTGCTGAACAAAGTCATACGTAGCCGTTTCCACTGACCTGTCCTTCAGATATCCATGCCGTGAATCCCTGAGAAGCTTCGCAGCAAGAGACATATTGCAAAATTTAGACAGTATTTACGAGCGCAAATGTTTAGCTACCCAACTAGCTCTTAGAACAAAATTATTATGTTTAAAATTCCTAGGTGATACTTCACTAATCCAACATTTTACAGTGTTTGATGATTTAGTTAGGGAGCTGGAGCAAAGCTGGAAAAAACGGATAAAGTATCACATTTGCTACTGACCCTTCCAAATTCTGACGATTATGTAATTACAGTCATTGAAACACTATCAGAAGTCAGTTTGAGTTTAGTATTTGTAAAAACCCGATTGCTTGATCATGAGGCCAAACTGTCAAATGAAAACCGTGACACAAGCAGTAAAGTTCTGTTTATAGATAAAAACTCACCTGAAGAAAAACACTACAGAAGTCAAACATGCCAAAACCTTACCATAGATATTCAAAATTCACTACATACAACTAATTTAAAAATAGACAGGTAGCAAATATTATTATTGTGGAAGAAAACTGCATTTTAAAAGGACTGCTTTTATAACAAGAAGGAACATAAACCACCACAAAGGCAAAGAACTATGCAAAGAGTACAAATAAATTTCAACGAACAAGAGAATCAAGGCTTTGCATTCATGATTGGAACACAAAATTACAATAGAGATGCGAATAGTTAAATAACATTTATTTTCGATTCGGATGCCTCAGGTCACGTTTTCAACAGACCGGACCTCAGTGCACATTTTGCTACTCTGCCAAGACCAGTGAAGATTTCTGTGGCGAAAAATGGTCAATTTGTATATGCAATAAAGAAGGGCTCACTGGAGGTTACCACCAACTTGGGAGTCCAAGGAACCCTAACAGATGCCCTTTACTGTCCTGACGTTCCTTACAATCTGCTATCTGTCATGAAGATGCTGGTATGATAATACTCTTTAATGAGAGAGGTGTTCAAATAAGTAAAGGCAGTAAGATGGTAATGAAAGGTAAGCCATCAAAGTAATTTCTTTGGAATTTAATATTAATATTAAGCCAATAAAAATGTTTAGTACAGTAAAAACGAACTATGAAATTTGGCACCAACGATTAGGGCATATGGGTAAAAATAAATTCATAGAATTGAAAAATAATTGAAGGACGTAAGTCTTATAGATCATATTAGAATTTCTGACAATATATGTGAGGCGTGCGAAAATGGTAAAGAAACACGGTTACCCTTTAATAAACACAAAGATAAAAATTATGTGAAGAGGCCATTATTTGTAGTAGATTCCGATTTTTGTGGACCGATAACTCCATGAACAGTTAATGAGAAAAATTACTTTGTTTTATTTATTGATCACTTTACTCACTATTGTGCAACATATTTAATTAAAAATAAATCTGAAACCTTTTCGTGTTTTAAAGATTATGTTGCAAAAAATGAGGCTCATTTTAATTTAAAGTTAGTTAATTTATACTGTGGTAATGGATGAGAATATTTGTCTTCTGAGATGAAACAATATTTTATGGAGAAAAGTATTAGTTATCATTTAGCTGTTCCGCGAACCCCATAATTAAATGATGTGTCAGAGCGTATGGTTAGAACTATTACAGAAAATGCACCGACGATAATAACTGGGGCAAATTTAGATAAAGTATTTTGGGATAAAGCAATGTTAATTGGTACTTATTCAATAAATATTACAAAGACCAGGGCTATTAAACAAAATTAAACATCATACGAAATGTGGCACAATAAAAGGCCGCAGATAAAATATCTTAAACATTTTTGGGTCTACTGTTTATGTACACAATACAGATAAAAAATCATGGAACGGTATATTAATGGGATATGAACCAAATGGGTATAAAGTGTGGGAGGGAGGTGGAAAATATCACATAGATTATAATAAAATATTTGCCCCTGTAGCTCGAATATCAAGTTTTAGATTCATAATTGCTTTTGCAAATCAACATTGTTTATTAGTTCATCATATGGATGGGAAAACCGCTTTTCTAAACGGCGAATTAAAGGAAGAAATCTATATGAAAGTTCCGGAAGGAATTAGAAGTAATAGTAATCAGTTTTGTAAGTTAAATAATCAGGTCTGTAAGTAAAAATGTAACATAAGAGGGAGCTTTTACGACGTTTCGCCTGCACTAAGCGTCTTCAGGGTACTGTAACTCACGAAATCTGAACACTGAATAAGCTGGAGAAATTCACGTGGATTTTTATACTTACCGAAACTTGTCTCCGTGTTAAGATCGGTTTTACGCATGGTGTATACCGTAACCCAATTTTTTTAAGATGTTTAAGAATTTCCGACCGACTCTAGAACCTTGATTTCTTTTAATACATTGTTCAGGTTCCCAAAATATAGTGGATGTTGAGCATCCTCCTTCTCCCATATGTTCCTTCTGTTTGAAAAGGTATAATATATTTCGGATATCGCAAGTCATGTCCAATTTTCTTTCAAGGTTTTAGTACCAATCCGAGTAGATTCCAGGATGACCCGACCCCGTTTTTTATTTTTATATTTTATTGAAATATATTACCTTTATGTATATCATGCTATGATCGAACATTTAAATAGAACGTTTTAGTTCTGGTCAATATTTAAATATTTTGATTTTTTATTTCTGCATGTATTTGTTGAAACTTTCCAGCGGTAAAGTTGTAAATTAAAAATTATTTTTTTAGAAATATATCTCTCTTAAAAAAGTACCTAAATTTTACTACTATCAAATCGAGTTCTTTCAAGAACTTTTTTGAGATATCATAACCTAATTTGTGCCCTTATATGCAATCTATATAATTTTAAATGCCATCTTCTTGCCATGGGAAGCTTCTATCTCTTGATACAAAATATTGTTTAAACTCGTCTCTAACAACCTTTGTTCTTCTGGGAAGTACCTGTGATAGCACTGTTTTCTTGGGCGAAATTCCGCCATATTCCTGGTACAAGTATTCTGTTCTCTTTTTTAGAATCAAGGATTTGATAGTTAGATTACCATTTCGTATATTCTTTCAGGCAGGGGTCACCGAATTTCTTTTTTCAAGATTACCTAGTCGTTTCTGTTTTATTGGAAGAGACCACATTAACATGAACGAGTTTCTGATAGCTTGACGACTTCGATAATGTCCGAAATTATACTTTGGAGTTCTAATTCATGTTAAGACTTGAAAAGGGCTTCATTAAGTTATTCACTAATTTAAAATAACAAATAACAAAAATTATCTTAAAACTCCACGATCAGACGCATGTATTGTAATGCAGTAGCCTCATGCTAAAACAAGTGCTGCCCGCATAAAACATGGGTGGCAACATTAGTCTGCTTGCGGCGGCAACTAGATTGCTTTTCTTCACTGTAAAACCGCCTTTAGCCATATCATAATTCTACCTTGAATAATTTACTTGCTTTCTTTTATATAGGTCTCTCTAAAAAGAATTAAAAAAAAAACAATTTTTACATATTATTTTCCAAAAAAATCTAATGGATCGAAGAAATGAGATGTGTCTAACATTGTTAATTTTACGTTGGTGTCTTGAAACATGCTTAAAAACTAAGGGTAGTTCGCTGTTTTAAGTTATTATCAACTTATTATATAGTTATTCATACATTATGTTATATATTATACTCATTATATGTGGTATCGAAGGCAACGAGAAGGCGGATGAGCTCGCCAGGAGCGGATCGAAGCTCAGGATTCAGCAGTAGTTGAACTCTTTTTGAAATAAGTAAATATATAAGAAACTCTGAATTTGTTCAATCCTATTCATATGACCATTGTAATGAGGATTCCAAATTACTACGCAATTTTCAACTAAAATATTCTAGACCCAATCAGTCTAATAATTTCACTACATTAACTTTCCACCACGTAAATCGCTTCTCCAAGGTGCGTACCGGAAGCTATAACAGATATATGTGTTTTAGATTGTGTCTATGTATGTTTAATAATATTTTAAGTCATTAAATTGTCACCAGAGATGTTGAATTAAATTTATTATAAAGTGTGCATATTTAGTGATTTAAACCTTATAACGTTTTAATGTATATAATGATGGTTACGTCTATGTAAATATTTTTACTGTGTTTTTAACAAAAAAAAACTTTTTAGGAATCAGGAGACTCATTAAAATTTTGATAAAGCTCAACACAATGATCGAAACGTTGATTTAATGTGGAAAATGTTGTTTTCATTGTTAACCGAATCCAAAAGAATAAGGTTCTACATATATATACTTACTTGAATTTAATGAAAATATGTACACTTAGATATGAAATTACTCCGGATCCAATGGCGAGTTCTGCATTGCTGCCAAGTTTACCATTTTTTTTGTTATAAAAGGAAAAGTATTTCTTTTAATGGAACACCCTTTATTATATTACTTTTTTAAAATCTGCGTAAAATTCTCAATACTTTTTATTAACAGCACTTTTTATGAAAGTCATAAGGTTTTGCGAAAATAATTTATTGATTTACAGAAATGGTTCGTTTAACTGAAACCTAAAGAATTGAAATTTGTGTTATACTGGGTTACGCAAGCTGAAACCCAAAGTGAATCAAAAGCACTATTCTCATCTATGCTGATTCTTCCCACTTTGCTGTCACCTAAAACAGTACACCTGCTGCATAATAAATAAAAGACATAAAGCAAACAATTATTTAGCTTATAAGTTATTCTGGAAATCTTATCTACTTACGTTTAAATGTTTCGAAGCCTACATCTTGAATATGAATTTCAGCTACAAAAACTGGAGAAATATCTTTCTGAAATTATGCAACCAGCTGTAGAAAAAGCTGATTCATTTGTAAAAACTCGGAGCTTTTCACTCGAATTATACGAAACATCGTTCTTGAAATAGACTATATCATATCAACACTAGATGTCAAATCATTATATCCCAGTATTCCCATCGACGAAGCATTGGACAAGATTGCTATGAACGAGGATTTCCATATAATGCACATATAATGCAACTCTCGGAGCATTGCCTTAAAAATACTTATTTTTCATTCAACAGGTAAATGTATAAACAAGTGGATGGTGCTCCGATGGGGTCCTCGCTATCACCAGTAGTCGCGAATTTATTAATGGTATACTTCAAGAAAGAAGCTCTTGAGAAAGCAAGTTTAAAGCCTAAATTATGGATTCGTTATGTGGATGACATATTTATTATACGGCAACATGGTCATGCAGAGCTCGAAAAGTTTCTGACTCACGTAAATTCAATCCACCCCAGAATACAATTTACTCTAGAGTTAGAGGAAAACAACAAACAACCATTTTCAGATGTTCTGATCACAAAACGGCATAACGGACATTTCGAATACACAACTTACAAACAATACACAAGCCACCAACAACTATAGGTAAACTACTTGGAAACCCAAAAAATAAAATCAAACTGGAAAACCACGGAGTATACAGCATTCCGTGCCAGGACTGTGAAAAGAAGTACGTGGGGCAAATTAACAGGCGAATATCAGCGAGAGTGGAAGAGCATAAACTCTGCATCAGAAACAAACAAACAACCTCAGCTTTATTCCTACATCATCAGGAAATCGGCTATAGAATAAATTGTGGATATAGGGAGATTGCCAACATAGAACATTATCAGACCAGAATAATCCGAGAAGCCATAGAAATTGAAAAACCAGGTGATTTGAATAAAAGGGACGAATCATTAAAACTACCAACAGTAGTTACTAAAAATCGATGAAAATGCGCTCTCACACATCTTTATCAAAAGTTCTTGGCCGGAAAAGATATATGTATAATAGCAGAAATATATAATTTCTGCAGGTCGTTTCTAATGTAAGTGGTGCTAAATGTTACATTTAACTTGTAGTACTGTTTCAGTATGATAGACGTTTCGTTTTCGATTTTGTCATATCGAGCAATCTGTTATTTCAGATCTCCCTGGGTACAAGCCTGCCTGATGAGGGTAGAGGCCCAGAAATCATGATCGCAGGAGGGTACCCTGTGACATAATCGAAAGCAATTCTTGTTTTAGGTCGTTTTGCACCTGCAGAAATTATATATTTCTGCTATTATACATATATCTTTTCCGGCCAAGAACTTTTGATAAAGATGTGTGAGAGCGCATTTTTATCGATTTTTAGTATCTACTCTCCGCATGATGGTGCTAGTGCATGCTTTTTAAATTACCTACGGGTTTGCAGCCGGAAATCACCGGAGTATATAGGTGGTGCTAAATGTTACATTTAACTTGTAGTACTGTTTCAGTATGATAGACGTTTCGTTTTCGATTTTGTCATATCGAGCAATCTGTTATTTCAGATCTCCCTGGGTACAAGCCTGCCTGATGAGGGTAGAGGCCCAGAAATCATGATCGCAGGAGGGTACCCTGTGACATAATCGAAAGCAGTTCTTCTTTTAGGTCGTTTTGCACCTGCAGAAATTATATATTTCTGCTATTATACATATACCAACAGTATGGAAGACAATAATCGACAAATCTAAAATTAGCGCAATTAGCGCAACAACAACAGCACCATCCGGAAAACTTAAATAACGACCAGCGGCCGCGCAGATATAACCTTCGGCCCCGGGTAAAAAAGGAAGCGTCGCAGTCACCAACACTTCAATCTCTATTCGGACGCCAGAAAGAAAGCTTCCAAAAAGGCCAAATGTGATTTTGGCGAAACGTCAGCAAAACTGTTCTTTTCAGAACGATAGAAGTGAACGGATGTACACCCAGAATGAAAATACATATATATATATATATATATATATATATATATATATATATATATATATATATATATATATATATATATATATATATATATATATATATATATATATATATATATATATATATATATATATATATATATATATATATATATATATATATATATATATATATATATATATATATATATATATATATATACCACTTTCTAGCCAAAAATCTTTTGATATGCTCGCACTGTATTTTGAGTGAGTGTATATAGAATGCAGTTATTTTCTTAGAATTAGCATTATTTTCTACGCACCCTGCATAAGACAGTTACGACTGGATACCATAGTGCTGTATTGTCATTGGATTTATGTAAGTATGCCAAAATTCAGCCAATTCCGATAACGGGATCTGCTTTAAAAGTTACTTGCAAGATTTGACACAAACATGCATATTAATTAACTTACTAACATACAAGTGAAATTAAATAAAAGCTTTTAAAAAGAGATCTTTTCATTGAAATCACATTTGTTAAATTTGGTTAATGCAAACGGAAGTTATCAGGATTTATAAATTGAAAAAAAAAAGAGTCTCCCCCACCACTTTATTTGAAGAACAATATCTGTTGAAGTAAAATTATACACATTTTTTTCTAGATAATATGGCTGATATTTTTGGAATAGCTTAACTTGACAAATTAAAGAGAAGACACTGCTTAGTTATAGTTAGCCGTTACTGAAACTGGCAATTCTAGGAACTTAAAAATAATTTATAGCAACTTCTCTTGGCCGCTTTTACATAAAAAAATCCCCGAGCGAGGCGATGACCGGAGTCTGTAATATAGCCGGTCTCCTTTCTTAGTTGTTTACCCTGTATATTATTTTTTCGGCAACCTATTTTATTATGGAATATAAATATTTGGGCCTTATTAGATGTACTATTAATCAAATTGCAAAATTTTCGTCAAAACTAATAAAATCATACACTAAACTAACAATAACTGAAACAGTGCATTTCTTTTTCAGGTAAGTTGATGTCGCCATCTTTGGTTTTATAGACAGCATCGAGTGGAAGGTCTCAACGAGTCGTAAGTTAGCGCAAATTTATCCCCCTACTGCGCGTAAGCCGTTATTTCTACTCATTGTGAAAATACTTATTAGTAGCCATTGGCTTTATCTCTAATGTTAGTAGCACAACCGCTATAGCGAAGGCGAAACATGTGGTAAACTTGTCACTATTCATTTCTCAGAAAATTGGATATTGTGGAATTGTTAAAATGAGGAAAAAGTTGTTTTGACATAAAACAGAACTTTCAAAAAATAAGTACCATATTTTCCACCATAGCGCATCTACGAAGCAATATAATGCTGGCTTCGCTATTAAAATAGCGCTATGACGCAAATATTTATGGAGTACCATACAATAATTTTAAGTACTTTATTACAATAATATCTAGATAATTAAATAGGAAATATCGCTTCGCACATGGATCTTTACTGTTACAAAACCCTGTATCTTAAAGCCTTGACATTGGTATTTTTAACAAGCATATCTGTGTCTCAAAAATGTTAAGAAAAATACGTATTTGCCAAAAAAAAACAACTTAAAAATCTGTCTATAATTTCTCGCATGTAAACTGATTACGAAAAAAATATCATGTAATAAACAAGAGCTAAATGAGTAGAAAAATCATTAGGGCAAATTTGGCTTTTTAAATTTTTACAATATTAACGTTATATGAAATTCCATATAATTTACAGATCTCTTTTATCAATGATAGCGTTGCAACAGGCTTATTATCAACATTTAAACTTCATATAGTCTGTTTTAGAAATGTGGAGAGTTGTAAAGCATTTACATCGATCTGGTTTAGAATATTCCAAAGGCCTACTTTCGTTGCAGAAAAAAACTATTGATTTTTGGGTCACTACCCTCCTCAAGTAGGCTTGCAAATCAACTAACACGCAATCAGAGGCAGAATGCAAAGGAGAATGCACTTCAGTCTCCTACATATTATTTCCGACCGAAGACATCTCCAAATGTTTTACCATTTCTGTGAAGACATATTGCATTATACCTACTATGGTACATATGGAGTTACGTACACAGTTGTGGTTCGTTGAAACCAGCGTGGTTATTATATATATATATATATATATATATATATATATATATATATATATATATATATATATATATATATATATATATATATATATATATATATATATATATATATATATATATATATATATATATATATATATATAAAGTACAGGCGGCGCAGTATTTCTACCTTTGATTTTGGTAAGGGGTGTCAACTCCTACGATCGATTTCTGGGCTACTACCCTGGTCAAGTAGGACGTAGGCTTGGAACCCAACCAAAACGCAGCCAGAGGCAGGTCGCAAACATACAAGGTGTTACAGATTCGAAGTACTAGTTAAATAGTAAGTTAAATAGGGGCAGTTTCCAAAGATTCGTAAAAAAATCAGTAAATTTCGTGTACCCGGAACTTCCCTCGTTATGAATATTTCCTTTCATTAGGAATAGTAAAGTGTAACCCAATTTAGTTCGGCATATAGTCATTTAGTATATGTTTCTTCAAACATTTAACATTTTCATTGCGCGCAATTTTATTCAGCCATATAGGAATCGTCAGTCAGTTTCTACTTATGCCACACTTATTTTTTGAGCATGATTTAATACAATTTAATTTTTTTTAGACATTTTATTTGCCCGCGATTTTGTTTCTCCGTCTTGAATCCGTGCCACAATGTTACCAGTTAATCTCTATATTACACTTTATATATGTCCAAAATTTAAAACTTACCTAATAAGAAGCTTGGCCTATGAAAATTGGGTGCGCCTTCCATCAGGAGCTCACTTTTGATAGTGCGTCCGTATCGTATTCTTAGTACAGTCAGGTACTTATAAAAGCGCATTAGTTTTGGTAATTGCGGTGTTATTTTTTGATATAAAATGCCTTTCAAAAGCAAAGTGAATAATAAAGTGTTATCTGGTCAAAACCGAGAAATTATCGGTAATGTTTTAGAATTTATGGAAGATGAAGAAAAGGCTGGAAATTATCTAATAGCCATTTCAAAGGTTAGTACTTATGTCACTTAAGAAATTGTATTTTTGTTGATATATTTTTTTATCGAGTTTAAGTTTAAAATAAATCGTTAAGCATACGTTAGTCGGATACTAAACGTTAGTTTGGGTTAGTCGTATTGCTTTATTTCCAACAAATATGAGTAATACGAGTAATTTTAAATTATGTGTAAATACTAGGTTTTAGTAATAAAAAAAATTGCAATTTACCTATCCTAATTATGCTAAAATTTCTAATGCCTTTTGACATACTTAAACTAATCGAAAGCCTAATTACCTGGGAAATTTCAATTTCAATGATTCAAGAAGAAATAATACACTAACAATTATATTGTATTATACAGGGTGTTAATTAAGTACGTAGTCAAACTTTAAAAGCTAATTACCGAGCTCATTTTAAGAAAAAAATTCGTATAACCATAAGGTCTAAAATGCTACGTTTTCGAGATTCAGGGCATTAAACTTTTTGAGAAAATAAGGATTTTTATTAATATTTGGAAATCTCCTTAACATATGTTATTGAAACTTAGTAGATAAAATAAGTGTTTGAAATACTACTCTACACTAGAGAGAAGTGAAAGTAGAGTTACCGAGTCAGAGGCATGCGCACGGGCAGGAATTCCAATTTTGATTTTAGTAAATTTATAGTACGCCACTGACTATTTTAAAAACTAATTCAGTTTTTACAATTAGCAACTCAAAATACTTAATAGTCGCCTTTTGTGTTTTTTTGATGTAATGGACCGTTTTGGAGAAAATGAAATTCTAACACATTATTTTATTTAACTATTTAAAAAAAAATTAAAATTTTTTACTAATATTTGCAAAACCCCTTAAGATATTTAATTGAAATTTGGTATGCGAAATAAATTTTGAAGGTGCTACTTTTTCCAACCAGAAAAAATCGAGTGAACTAATCGCTTTCTCGAAATTAACAACTGAAAACACCATAGAAGGTGTTTTCAGTTTACACAACAACCAAGTACCTAAGAATAATAAAATTACAAATGGCTATAGTAATTTTTTATTGCGATTTTAAAAATTAGGGATTTTTTTCGTCGGAATGCGGGAGTGATAGATAACGTGGTGGCTGTAAGAAACCCCTTAATTACCCCACTTCAACCACTGACTGCTCTTGTTTCATTGTAGAAACTTCTCCTGGTGAGTTCTACCTATAATCTGTTCTCATCCTACTCAAAGTCTTTGCATTTTTTCACTACATTTTATCATAACCTAAAATTTATCGAAGGTTTCCGTAATGGAAATCGATTCGGGGGGGCCTGGGCCCCCTCCCTCACACTCACAAGATAAATCAATAGACTTGTACTTAAATCTGTTGACAGAACAATCTCGCAATATTAGAAATAAAATAGTTGATAGTTTGGAAGTATCTAAGAATGAATTAGAAGCTCTGCTTAAAGAACTGTACAATATTAAAGGTAAGCTTGCATTGGAAAATTTAATGTCCGGTCACAATAATAGATTAATCCATAAAGTAAGACGTACACTGAACAAGGTTACATCATACGATGAAGCCAGCTTCCCTCCTTTTCTTACTATTCTTGAACATTATGAGAAAGGAATTTCATTACATCCAATGAATGTTGCAAAAGTACTTCACGAAGAAAATATTCAAGGAATAAAGGAAGTTTCTTCCAAGGGAAGAAATAAAATTGAAATAAATTTTGATACCCCAATGAGTGCAAATAGTTTCATCAAGACAAACTCTCTTAACTCCAAGGGTTTCAAGACTTTCATCCCTGAGGGAATGTTATATAGTAGAGGTATTATCAAGAATATTGGTGATAAAATCACGGAACATGACTATTTCATTTGGATATGGACTGAGAGGGTCTAAGAAAATTAAAATAATTGACGCGACACGGTTCAACTTTAAAAAAAGAGACAGTGGAGTGGTAACCACAGTTCCTGGTTCCACTTACATGCTTCTATTTGCAGGAAAACTCATAGCTCAGGAGGTAATTTTATTCAATACGAAAAGAAATGTCTCTCCTTACATTAAGCCAGTACTAATGTGCTATAATTGCTTAAAGTTTGGCCATCATCAAAGTCGATGCAGAAATTCTCTTAGATGCTTATACTGTGGGGAGGGACATGAGAAGGAAAACTGTGATAAAAAGGATAGTCCTACAAAAAGGTGCCTCAACTGTGATGGCAACCATGAAGCATCAAGCAGACAATGCAAGGAATATTTGCGACAAAAACAAATCCTAAGGAAGGTGCAGTTCAAGCAATGTCTGATCTTAATCTCAATCATTTCCCTAATTCCCTTCAAGCAGAATCTTCTCCAAGCCAGAGACTCCCAAAACAATCACTCACACACACTTATGCCAGCCAAGCCAAAAAACCCAAAACTCATAGGACTAATATGCCAGGTTATGACCAAGCTAAGCATAGGGAGGCACTTTTCCCGAGTCAGGCTAGAGTGAACTATTCATCGATTCTTGATTCACCATCACGACAGGAATCTGCACTAAATCGGCAGTCTCCAATGCAATCTCTTAATTTCCAGGACGAATTATCTGATATGGACGATGAACAATCGGCAAAAACAATGTTTGAATCTCTTAAAGAATCAATAATTCAAGATGTTATGGGTTCACAGGGACCACCCGAAAAAATCATTAAAACGCAAGATTTAGAAATTAAAAAAAAAAAAAATAAGAAATCCAGTACATCCTAATGAAAATTAACCATTAATACTCTCCATTTTTCTTAATTTTTCCATAATTTTATCAGTTTTATGTATCCTTAATGAAAAGTGTTTTTTCAGTTAAATTTCGGTTAAATAATCCATATTTTAAACATTAGTTACAATAATGAGGATAGTTCATTGGAATATTAGAAGCATAATTTCAAACAGAGACACCTTGATCGAGTTGATTAAGCAAAATAGACGGTAGAGGGGGCATAGCCGGAATGTTCAAAACAAATATTGCTTTAAAACCATTAAATTTAAATATTAACTTTTCAGATAGATTTCAGTGCCTTGCTTTAGAAACTAAATCATTTATTATAGTTATTATTTACCATCCACCTAATCAACTACTGTCTTTGGATAATTTATCAGAATTAATAAACAAAATTTCACAAAAAAAGTTCCTAATTTTAGGTGATTTAAATGGACAACACTATTTATGGGGTTCAGGCACTAATAATAGAAACGGTAACATCCTTCACGAATTGATATCTGACTTCGGTCTAATCTGTTTAAATAACGGTGATTCAACAAGAATTACTGCCCCCAATCAAAATAAGAGTGTTCCAGATATTGCTCTAGTCTCACCAAATTTTAACAATTGTTCAGGATGGAAGGTTCTTACAGATTATATAGGCATGAGCGACCATTTTCCCTTTATGTGTAGTTTTGATGAGCTTTCAGGTTCGAAAGCTAATTTTCGAAAAAGATTTAACATTAAAAAGGCTAGCTGGGAGGTTTTCGATCGGAGCTTCTCTGGAAGTGAAATCACAGGCTACCAACACTTTCGGGATCAGGTCATGGCAGCGGCAGAGCTCTCGATTCCACAGACTGTGCTCTCAACTAGGGTTGGCAACCCTTGGTGGGATGTCGAATGTGACCAAGCAATAGCTCAGAAAAAGAACGCTTTGAGGGAGTTCCTCAGAAGTCCTAGTCAGGAGTCATATAAATTTCAGAAAGGTTAGGGCTTGGTGTAGGAAAATGTTACGAGACAAAAGAAGAGAAAGTTTTCAGAGGTTTTGTGAAAACCTAAATCCTTCAAGTAATATCAGTAAGACATGGAAGTCAGTCAAAAGGTTTTCAAAATCGCTGAATTCAATTTCTTCTCCATGGGCAATCGACGTTTCGTGAGGAAATGCTCAGATCTCTCACTTCTCCAGCTACCATTGATCTAGAGGCTCCAAACAATTTTAATTATGAACAGAGCAGGTTATTTTCTATCGGTGAATTTTGGTCAGTAGTCCAGGGAAAAAAGGACTCAACTCCAGGCAAGGATCTTATCACGTATTCTATGATTCAAAACCTTCCTTTATACTGTATAACATTTCTAGTCAAATTTTTCAATGACTTACTGAGGGGAGTTACTGAGTTTCCAGATGATTGGAAAACCGCCATAGTTGGACTAATTCCTAAACCTCATAAAAACCCTGGATTGCTATCTTCATACAGACCAATTAGTATGACCTCTTGCGTAGGAAAGGTGCTAGAAAGTCTAATTAAGCTTCGGCTAGAATGGTTATGTGAAAACCAAACATTAATAAAACCCACACAATTTGGTTTTCGTAGGGGTGGAGGTGTCATGGATAGCTTGACTACTCTTGTCACTGAACTCACTAACTCAATAGCAAACGGGAGAAAGTGTTTGGTGTTTTTTTTGGTTTTAACAGGCGCTTATGATAATGTGTGTGTTTCCAAGCTTTACAAAAAGATTTGTGATTTGGGTTTCCCTAAGGATCTTTGCGATCTGGCTTTGAAGTTTCTTACAGACAGAATTATTTTCGTTAGGGATCCACTAAATAATGTTCTTCTTGGTCCAGAGAGGACGAACAAGGGGGTCGCTCAGGGATCTCCATTATCCCCATTTTTATTCAACATTTATGTGAACACTCTAAAGGACTATCTGCCTGACTTCATCAAAGTTCTGCAATACGCAGATGATCTTGTTCTTACCATTTCTGGTAGTGAAGTAGAACGAATGGTTACGCTTATGAATGAGGCCTTAGAAGGTCTGAACCAGTAGTCAGTTGAACATCATTTGAATTTTTCTCCAAATAAGTCTGCGGTTATGATGGTGGGGATTCGTTCTCACTCCCGTTATCCGTTTCATGTTAAAATTAATAATAAAACAAATTCTTGGATTGATAATTATAGATACTTAGGGATTTTATTGGACAATCATCTGATTTGGGGCAAACAAATAGATAACATGTGTCAAAAGGCACTGAAATCACTTAACATATTAAGATATTTGCGAGGCACGTGGTGGGGAGCACATCCTTTGACCATGCTTATGTTTTATAAAGCTCTCTAAAGGTCTCATCTAGATTTTGGTAGTATAATTATAAATAAATGTGTATCAATGTAAGTATCAATTGACAAAACTAGATAAAATTCAGTATCAAAGTCTTAGAGTTTGCTTGGGTTTCATGAAATCAATACCGACTCATATAATATTATTAGAAGCAGGAGAAATGTCGCTTGAAATTAGAAGAAATTGACGGGCAGTCAAGTTCTTAATCAAAGCCTTTTCTATCGAGAATAATGCTGTAATGGAAGCAGTCTCCACAAACTATGTTAATTACAACTATAATTATGACTTCTGGTCAAAATTAGCTATTCTATAGCTTGATTGAGGCCTTTGATATTTTAAGGCCTCTGATCAATCACATTGAAGTTTGTCAAACTCTACCATATTTTGCCAAACGACCAATTTTTAAGGAAACAAACTTCTTTAAAATGAACCTAGATAAAAAAGTAGATAATTCACAATCTTTCCTGATTCAAGCTAAGGATAAGTTTCCTAATAGTAAGTATATATTCACGGATGGGTCCAAAGAAAGCAATGGCTTGATCTGAACGCTGGAAAAGAAACCGCAGAAATCAAAGGATTCACGATAATGACAAAGCAGACTACCTAGCTAAAAAAGGCTGTAGTCTTGACGAACCTCTTGGCGTGGCTATGTATTATAGGGAGTTTCTTCCAACTGTTAAATCATCCTTTTGGGACACATGGTCGGAACGCTGGAAAGAAACCGCAGAAATCAAAGGAAATGGGGAAATTGTCCAGTCTCCGTTTAAATCTCCCTGGTTCAAAAAAATCATTGAGTAAGAAGAAAATTGTCACAATGTGCAGAATCCGTAGTGACCACTGTCTCTCACCTAAGCACCTTTTTAGAATTAAAATAAACCCAGATCCTAACCGTGAGTGTGGGGTTCCAGGTTCCCTTCACTACATATTTTTTGAATGCCCTCTATTGCCCCAGGCTTTTAACTTATTCATTCAATCCTTCCAATCAATCAATGGCTTCATTCCACTAAACATGACCAGTGTTTTTTTAGCCTCTCAGGAAGGTATAAAAGTCATAAATTCATTCCTGGCATCTAGCAACAGGAAGCTTTAATCCAGCATGCACCCTAAATACAGAAAACACACTCACCCATCACTTATTTAGTTTCTCACTCACTCAATCATTCTCAAGTTGTTCACCACTTGTGAGCGGAGGCTGAACTGAGTAGGTTGAAGCTCGCAAAAGATCAACATTCTAACTTATCAAAATCTCTTGCAGTCCCCACATCGGCCGTATAGCCCAGGCAGTTTAAGGCCGTTAAACTGAAGAGGAAGGAAGGAAGGAAATGGCTATAGAGATGATTTCATAAACATTGTCGGAATCAGACATATCAAGCG
Source organism: Kuschelorhynchus macadamiae (assembly GCA_030620095.1). Lineage (NCBI taxonomy): Eukaryota > Metazoa > Arthropoda > Insecta > Coleoptera > Curculionidae > Kuschelorhynchus > Kuschelorhynchus macadamiae. The sequence continues at coordinate 206,685 of JAUTXW010001355.1, forward strand.
GCTTTGTTTATAGGTTTACAACAAGGTCTAAATAGAGGTACAATAAAAAGAAAGAAATACTGCTAATATAATCTACCGCTATAAAAACACATTTTGAGTGGTTTGTTTGTGTTTAAGTCTAATTATTGTCCATTTAAAAGGTTGCCGCTATGTTTAAGTTAATTTCCATACTTTCTAAGGAATTTAGTTTTTTAGATTTATTTTCTGAATGTAAAATTTTAAATTTGTCATTAAAAATATGGAAGAAATGGCCAATTCAAGAAAACACTGGGTGGGGCCTCGCCCCTCCCAGACCCCTCAATAGTTACGCCTCTGTCAATATGCTAAAAAACACAAAGTAGCTTTCCGTATTTAATGGTAAAATAAAAGTGCCTGAGCAAATTAAAGAAAAAAATAGAGCCCTATTAACATTATTTAATTCTAAACAATTTTGGCATTTTTCATTTCAAGTAGCCGTTTTCGAGAAAATTAAAGAAGTACTCTGCAGACCGGTGTTTGAGGGGTTTATGGGTTTTGCAAATATTAATAAAAACTTATTTTATTTTTTAAAATAAAAATATTTGTTTTCCAGGTTCAAGAACGTATTGCCTCAGCGTTGGAATCAGCATTAGGAATGTTAGGCGCATTAAGTCTGAATATAACAAAACGAAAAACAGTGAAAATGCAGTTTTTTTTAGTCCAAACAAGAAGAGGGAAAATTGAAAATCAGCAGTCGCATTGGATGACTCTGATCGTTCTATTCTGCGTAGAGCGATAATTAATTATCATATCACCGAGAAGTGTGCGCCAACTTTACAAGGAACCCATAAAAAAATTCCGGAAGATACGGGTTATCTGGGATGCCAAGACAGCTTGCGAAAAGAAGTTCATAAATTGGGTTTTCGATGGCGCAAAATTAAAAGTAATAGAATGATCGTGATGGAGCGTCAACTCGTCAGACTGTTACGAATAGAATTTTTGAAAAAAATGCTCACCTACAGGCAAAAAGGAAGACCAATTATATATATGGACGAAATCTACATTCATTCCACGCATACTTATCAAAAAGCATGGAATGATGACAGTACTGACGGCATAAAAAAACCTGTTTCTAAGGGTTCCCATCTGATTATCGTAAATGCAGGGGGAGAAGGTGGATTTTTAAAAAATGCATATATTAGATGGAAATCCAGCTCCAATTCTGGCGATTACCATAACGAAATGAATTTTGAAATGTACAAGAAATGGGTGACTGAAAAGCTAATTGCAAATTTACCCCCAAGAACAGTTGGTGTTATCGACAATGCACCTTACCATAACAAACAAAAAGAAAAAATGCCTATAAGCTATATGGTATAAATCGATGAGCTTTTTATCACAAAAGGCCATTCTGTAGTAAGATTGCCTCCTTACCATCCGGATCTCAATCAAATTGAATTAGTTTGGGCAGCATTAAAAGAATACGTCGCTAAAAAAACGTATCTTTTAGTTTTGAACAGGTCGCGACTTATTGCGATGAGTTTTTTCACCAATTTACTGCTGAACAATCGAAAAGTCGCTATGATCGCGCGATCCGCTTCGCGAAGGAATTTTTGGCAAATGACCCTATGGTTGACATCATTGTTGAAGATTTATATATCAACTTGGATGATGATTCAGACACCGATTTAGAAAGTGAGGATGATTCCGACGAAGACCATTTTAGTGAAGATGATAACTCTATTACCCCTAATAAACCATCGACTTCTCAAATAGGTGAAAAAACATTCACGAATTTATAGAATAATTTTTACCTATTTTTCTAGTTAATAGTATGTGATAAATATACCTACTTAATAAAATATTATATGTTTTTTATTGATTGTTATATTTTATATACTTTATTAAAAATAATTCAACATTATTTGATTATCAAAATAAAAAAACTTTAGTCAATAGAGCCCGGATTTGCAACAATAATACTTCAACATAACGTAATGTCAACTTTATCTTTACTCTATACGAATAAAAATTTTTGTTCGGAGTGTACATTCGTTGTTTCAGTGGTTTTGTATCTCTCCCGAACACAGACTCTCTGTGTTTGTCTTTTGCGCATATCGGAGGCCAAGCTACATTCGTCGACTTGTAATTCTTGCACACAATTTTGAAATACATCTGTTAAGTTTTTTTCAGAATGAATTTTTATTAAGCCGCCATCTTATTTCTCCATCTTGGATTCCACATTGGTACCAACATTTTATTAGGTAATTACTAACACTAAACTTTTTGCAAAATTTGCATATTGCATTTTTATCAAAATGTGACCGGGTCAATTAAATATGGCTTTTAATTTATGACTAAAGTTCGATGCCAATCGGGTAAATAGTTTTTTAACTGTACCACGAACAGGCAGACCGACAGACAGACACACCGAAGGAATTGAGAAAACATGTTTTTCGGCATCTAGCGAAAAATCTGAAAAAATCTCGGAAGCTGATTATTTACCATTACAATACTTTCCTTTTACGAAGGAAGTAATAAATTCAATAAGTGGTTTTTACATTGAAGCACACCGCCTTTTTATTACGTTATTCTGAATTCGAACCAATTTACCCCTATATCACATTTAATTTTTCTGCAAAATTTAAAGGCACTTGAATAAGATTAAAAAACATTTTGGCCGTCATTTTGTTCCGCCATCTTGTTATGGTTCCATAACTTTACCAGTTTGTCTCTATATCATACTTAATGCTTGCACAAAATTTGAAATTAATCTAATAAGTAGTTTTTCAGGCTAATATTTTAAATATTTTATTAAGGCGCCATTTTGTTTTGCTCTCTTATGTTCATACCAAAATGTTACCAGTTAATTCCTATGTAACACTTGATTTTTATGCAAAATTTGAGGCAAATTTAATAATTAGTTTTTTAGTAATAATTTTTTTACATTTCACTAGCATCTATTACATCTTGCTCGGGCATATTGGATTTTTACCAAAATATTACCAGGTCATATCCATATAAACCTTACTTTTTAATTAAAATTTGAAGTCAGTATGATGAGTAGTTTTTAAGCCATGCCACGAGCTGACTGACAGACAGACAAACCGACAGATGGACCGACGGAATTGATAAAACTTATTTTTGGCTAAAACCTGAAGATTTGTAAAATCTGAGAAGGTGATTTTTTCACGATTACTGACCCTCTATTTGGCCGCCATTTTATTCCGCTGTCTTCAGTTAGTACCACAATTTTACTAGTTCATCTCTATACCATAGTTAGTTATAGCATATATTTTTAAATCAATCTATATAGAAGTTTTTTCAGGCTGAATTTTTAAATATTTTATTAAGCAGCTATTTTGTTCCGCCATTTTCGATTCGTACCAAAATTTTACCAGTTGATTTCTACATAATACTTGATTTTTGTGCAAAATTTGAGATAAACTGGATAAGTAGACATTTAGTAATAATTTCTTTAACATTTCACTAGGCCGTCATTTTGTTTTACCATTATTGGATTTTTGCCAAAATTTTTACTTTCCTAAATTAACTCTTAATTTTTGACTAGAATTTGAAGTCAATCTGATAGTAGTAGCCGAAAACTGACAGACAAACCAACAGACGGACCGACATAATTGATAAAACATATTTTTTGGCACCTAGGATCGCTAAAACGTGAAGATATGTAAAACCTGAGAGGGTGATTTTTTCACGATTACATACATTCTATTTGGCCGCGATTTTGTTCCGCCATCTTGAATTAGAACCACAATTTTTCTAGTTCCTCTCTATAGGACGGTTAGTTGTAGCATACAATTTGAAATCAGTCCATTAGGTATTTTTTCAGGGTGATTTTTTAAATATTTTATTAAGTCGGCCATTTTATTGCGCCATCTTGGATTCATACCAAATTTTACCAGTTAATTCCTACATAATACTTAGTGGTTGTGCAAAATTTGAGATAAATTATATAACCAGTTTTTTAGGAATAATTTTCCCACTAGGCCGCTATTTTGTTTTGTCATATTGGATTTTTACCAAAATGTATCCAGGTCATCCCCATATGTCAATCGGATAAGTAGTTTTTTAGCTATGCCGCGAACAGACAGACCGACGGAATTGAAAAAACATGGTTTTCGGCATCTAGGGATCCTGAAACGTAAAGATTAAAAAAAAATCTCGGAGGTTGATTTTTTCACGATTACAATACTTAACAATACAATACAATTTCTATTTTTTCTGGCTTTATTTCAAATAATAATAATTTAAAATATTTTAATTTTCTTGTAACGACTTTTTATCCTGTATAAAACTGCAGGCTCAAACTTTAATATTGACGTTTCGTATGCTGGCGACGATCATAAGGTCGACTTTTTTTTTATACAGGTCCGTACCTGTATTTTTTATTGCGGTTTTGTAAATCCCAATGCCTACTGCATTAGCTTAATCGCATTAAAACGTTTCGAACCTACTAGAACACCTTCAATTTTCAACTAATTTTGTCTTTTTAATTCCTCTTTACTATTAATGTTTGTTATAATCATATTTAGATTAATTTAAAAATTAAGAAAACCCTATTAAATGATCACATTTTATTTATGGAGTCTTTTAAAGAAGGGTAATGCTGATTGTAGGAACATTTTAGCGGCCCATTGTAAATCATTGTCAACTAGTGTAGTTTCAGTACAATAATTGTGCAAACTACTAGGAATCATATGAGGAACAACAGGTTAAAGTATTCATTACGTATTTGATAGAAATGTAACAACAGCATCTCAAAGATCTGCTGAGGCATATCCTGCATGAGGGCATCCTCAACGGAGTTTTTTTACATACAGGACAAAAACTTAAGCGAATATGGTTAATGAGAACTTAACACGCTAACTGAATAAAAAACCACCTTAACTTTAGATTCTGGTTCATGTTTGAAGTGAAAATTTTATTTTTTTAAAAATAAGGTCTAAGAAAACAATTATTTGCCTAATAAACTTTTGTAGAGCTCACAAAATTGATTATAATTTCAATGTCCGTGTTACTCATACACTGATATGAGCGGCAGATTCAAAAATCTTGCCGCTATATTCTACATCTCTAACAGATCGATATCACTCTGCAATTTTAACATGCAACCTGGCCCACAGACCATTTAAACTGGTTCATAGCTACCATATTTTTTAACTTGTTTTCTAAACTCATTATATTCACATGTTCTTTATTTAAAAATTACTGCCATCCTACATACGCCTCAACACCTTTTTTAGAACGTGATATTAAATTTACTATTACTATGCCAATAATACGTTTTAAACTCATTATTAAATTCTTCAAATGAACTTTTCTTTTTACTATGCATATTTGTACTGAGCTGGCTTCGTCGTATGCATTGGACTTTTAACATTTATTTATGCTTATCCTTATTACGCTTGCCATAATAACATCAAAATTTTAGAATATCGAAAATATTCTTTTTTCATCCATAAAAATTTTCATTCACTAAGGTTTTTTATTTTCAAATTAATTTAAATAGGAAGTAAGAGATGTTAAAACATAAATTGATTGAAATTATTAAAATTGTTTTAGTGGATTCAAAACGTTTAAGAGAGGTTATTCAGCATTCGCCTCAAAATATCTTTGAGAAGCGTTTTTAAATTTCAAATAATCTGATATTTTCTTCCCTTCGTTTTTTTTGAGTTTTAAGTATGTACTAAAACTACATGTTAATTAGGCAATAGACTTTAGAAAAGTTTCTATGTTCAGATCTTACTTTCCATAGTATATAACCTTAATCTAGCATAATATTACATGACTTTTTAAAACACCTCTTAATTAAAATGTAATAAGCTTTAATTTTTTAAAACAAATTTAGATAGGATAATTAAAATGAAGTTAAAGAAGAAAAATTAAAATTAAAAAAATCGTTAAAACTACTGAAGTTCTTTTATTAGGTTCGAAACGTTGCAAAAGATTTTCCAAAACTGTAATAGAAAATACCGGTCCTGATAATCGTCGCCAGTAGACGAAACGTCGGAATTAAAATTTGAGAATACAGATTTATCGAGGACAAAAGTTGCAATGATTGTAAAGGATCACGCACAAACCTTATGGAAAATCGGTTTCGGTGATTTTTTTATATGTTGTAGTTCTTGATCTCCTGAGCAAAAGCTATCGTGGGCACAATCTAATCCTATAGCTAGTTTTTAATATACAGGGTGTTAAACTTTCAAAATAAGAAAAAGTTTTATATGAACATAGGCGCGCAAATGCTATATTTTCGATATACAGAGTCTTATATTATATAATTTTTTTTTATTTTTAGAAGTACTAAACGTTAAATATGTTGAAAAATCTCAGGTCTTTACCCTTCAGGGTCCCTAGATGCCGCAGGTCCGTCGGTCTGTCTGTTCGCGGCATAGCTAAAAAACTGCTTACTCGATTTACTTCGAGTCAAAAATTAAGGGTCATATGGGATGACCTGGTCACATTTGGGTAAAAATCCAATGTAGCAAAACGAAATGGCGGCCTAGTGAAACTATTACTAAAAATTACTTATCTGGTTTATCTCAAATTTTGCACAAAAATCAAGTATTATGTAGCAATTTTGGTAAGAATCCAAGATGGCGGAACAAAATGGCGGCTTGATAAAATATTTAAAAATTCAGCCTGAAGAAATTACTTAATGGACACATTTCAAGTTATGTACCATAACAAACTGTGGTATAGAGATGAACTAGTAAAACTGTGGTACTAATTCAAGATGGCGGAACAAAATGGCGGCCAAAAAAATGTTTCTAATCGTGAAAAAATCACCCTTTCATGTTTTACATATTTTCACGTTTTAACGCGCCAAAAAATATGTTTTATCAGTTCCGTCGGTCTGTCTGTCCATTTGAACGTCTTTCTGTCAGTTCCCAGCATAGCTTAAAAAATACCTATCAGATTAACTTCAAATTTTAGTTAAAAATTAAGGATCATATGGTGATGATCTGGTAATATTTAGGAACAAGATGGCAGAATAATGAAACGCTAAAAAATTATTACTAAAAAACTGATTATCCAATTTATCTCAAATTGTCCACAAAAATCAAGTGTTACATAGAAATGAACTGATAACATTTTGGAATGAATATAAGATAGCAAAACAAAATAGCGGTCTAACAAAATATTTTAAAAATCACCCTGAAAAAACTACTTATTAGATTAATTTCAAATTTTGTGTAAGCATTAAGTGTGATATAGAGATAAACTGGTAAATTTGTGTTACGAATTCAACATGGTGGAACAACATGGCAACCAATAATTTTTTTTAAAAAATCAGCGTGAAGAAATCTTATTTAATTGACTTTTAAGTTTTGCAGACAAATTAAATGTGATATAGGGATAAACTGTTACCAATTCAACATAACATAACAAAATGGCGGTGTGTGTCAATGCTAAAACTACTTATTAAATGTATCTTAAATTATGGCCAAAAATCAAGTGAGGCATAAGTAGAAACTTGTAAAATATTGGTAGGAATTCAATATGATGGAACAAAATGGTCCCCAATAAAAATGTTTGAAAACACAGTATATTTATGCGTGTTTCTAAATGACTATGTATCGAACTAAATAGGGTCACACTTCACTATTCCTAATAAAAGGAAATGATTATAACGAGGGAAGTTTCGGATAAAGCAAATTTACCGATTTTTTTTGGAACTTTTTAGGAATATCTTCGGAAGTACTTGGAATACTGTATAATTCTCGACGGTATATTAATCAGCTTGTAAATGTTCAACTTTTTTAGCCGACCTATTTCTTGGCGTTTTCGAGATCCCAATGCTCTTAGCTCGAATTTGTAACAACTTGTATAGACCAATCTGTCTAGGATTGCTTTATGACGGCGCCACACATGGAGCATTTGGCAAATAGCCAGCAAGGATTAATGGTTATTCGGCGATTTCCTACTAGTGTGGACAGGCTACTATAACGATTATTCGATATTCGTTATTTTCCCCATAGATGTCGGTATTTTGGGCCGAAGCAAAGCAGGAAATAAGCGTGGATTGGACAATTACCACGTCACCAACCTTTAATTTTGACCAAAATTTGAAGGTAATCGGGGATCGTAAATACATTCCTTACTACGGTTCAGCTAAGCTTGTTTCTGTAATACAGTAAAGAATGCGTGGTATATAACACTCTATTAAGCCATGCAGTGCTTATTGCGGTACAGCAGTGCGGTCTCATATTAGGCGTTAATGCAATATATTACTTATCACGGTGCGATAAGCAATGAAACTCCAATAATGGCTCAAAAATAATTACATTATTTACTATGTTTTTTTGTTCATTTAGACATATACAATAAATTTTCGTTTCGTAGAAAAATTATTTCATAAAACAAGGTAATACTAAGAAAGTGTCAAAATTGACTTACAATATTTAATTGTTAGGTTACTAGATACAAAGGTGTGGATTCAAATAAATGATTGTAAATATAACTTACCGTGATTATAATATTTAACTTTTTCTTTAAATATTGATCGCTCTTTATAGTAGGCAACTTAAGTAATCTTTTTGTCAAGATATTATCACCAATACGTGAATCAACTCTTCCTGATTTTTGCTTTGTCACAATTGTTATAATGGCATTTGGACCGACTGCGACTGGATGTTATGTAGTATGTATTTCTTAGGTCAAGCATGTTTATATCTTATGATCCGCTCTGAGGTTCCTGTCCAATCGGTCATCACACAATTTACTATGATGATTATGTTTATCTCTCCTATTTTTACTTCCCTTGTAAAAATGAACTATTGTAATCGTGAAAAATAACCCTCCCAGGTTCTTACCGATCTTCACGTCCAGGCAAAAATCTGATATGGCGGCCTGATGAAATGTTAAAAAAAATATTACTAAAAAACTACTTACCAATTTACCTCAAATTTCAAAAATCAAGTATTATGTTGAAATCATCTGGTAAAATTTTGGAACGAGTCCAAGATGGCGAAACAAAATGGCGGCTTAATTGTTGCTACCGTCGAGAGCGGTACAACACAATAGATAGTGCTCGTCGTTTACATCGTTTTAACCTGTTTTTTCTGTGATTTTATTTGTGGTCGCGAATCGTTTTGTTTGAAAAAATGTTCAGCGCGTGATGATCCATATTTTAACTTGATGTGTGTTGTTACATTACGGAAAAACTACTTAAACCAAAGTGCATAATATAAAGTTAATAAATGAAAGTGTTTAAATATATAAAAAACTTTAAAGCTATACAAAATTATAGCTTTAAAGTTTTTTATATCAGCACAGAAATACCTGGGTCGTTGAACGGGTAAGGATTTCCTATCGACATCTGTTAAAAATGAATAGGTTTTTGTCACCAACATTTTAGCTTTAATTAATTGTGCTGAATATTTAAAGATAATATTTAAATATATTAAAAAATATTCAAGATAATCCCAGACAGTTTAAGAAATAAAGTAGTTAGGCAAGACCGGACTTAATTTATTTAGAATAGATTATTATGTATTAAAGTACACTTCCTTAATAAATTGATTACTTTCGCCATGGGTGAACTAGGACTAGTCTAGGAAAAGCCCTTTGGTTACGGAATGTGTCGGCCTAGAATTTAGATAAGCGTGTAATTGTTATAAATCTAATAACTCGAGTGAGGGTGGCGAAGTAAATAATGGGGTGCAGCGAATGGTAAATGATATGATTGATGAAGTATGTAAGAGTTTGGAAAGTGTTGATGCATTGGCAGTGTCCGATTCTGATATTAGTAGCAATAGAAACACTTTTTTATACCGACGCGTGACGTCTCTCTAGGTTGCGTCTAAACGACTGTTTGGAAAGGGTAAATCTAATACTGCCGACTTAAAAAACTATACGTTGTGTCATTTAAATATACAAAGCGTCTTTAACAAACTTGATGGAGTGGAATTGCTACTCAGGCAGGAAAGAGTCGATCTTATGTGTTTGACTGAACACTGGCTGGATAATGTTACTAGATTTGAGGTTGAGAACTATGAGGTTGCTTCGTGTTTTGTAAGATTTGAGTTAAAGCATGGGGGTGCTATGATATTGACTAAGCAAAGCATAAGCACCAGTGATAAAGAGTGTGATATGATAAGGAATGCCAGTGTAGAGGGCCACATTAAATTGTGCAGAGTGATCTTGCCCTGTGAGTTAATGCACTGCGTATTTTTCAATCCACACTTGAGTGATCACGTTGCGCACAAATTACAATGAATCTGCGACTTCGATAAACTTAACATAGGTAACACTGCAAATAATCAGAATAGCATATATTCTTGAAATCTAAGCCATGCAAACATTTCACTTTTTGCTAATATGTTAGAGCGGATAGATTTGAATCAATCAATAGTGGTTTATTGATTGATTCAAATCAATATATCAATCAAATGAAGGCCAACAAGAAACAGTTTTTTGCGAATAAAATTAAAAATTCTACTAATAAGAGCAAAACCATTCGGAATATTATCAATTGCCGTCTGAATAGAGGTGCAAAAACTACGAAAGACACCCAACTTAACATTGATGTGAAAATCGTAACCGAACCTGAACACGTTGTTTAGAGTTGACGAGGTGACAAAGTATCAAGTAACTGATGTTATAAATAATTTAAAAGCCACTAAGTCATCTGGGTTTGACTAAATCAATTTAAAATTGTTAAACTCTATACATTGTTTAATATTAGAGCCGCTAACAGATCTTATATCAATATACTGTTAGAATCTTATATCTATGATAGTGTTAGAAAAGGAATATTCCCAAAAAATATTAAAAAGTTCCAATGTTGTTCCCGTTCGTAAAACGAATTTTCAGTTTTCTTAATTATAGTTTCAACAGTATTGATCGGGAAAAATATGTTATGTCTCTGTTTTTTGATTTATCGGTCACGTTTGACACAGTAAATAGGCGATTCCTATGTTCCAAGCTATATAAAATGGGCATTTGGGGTTTATTACTAAACTTGATTGATTCTTAAATGAATGATATGGTGATAAAATACGGTGGTTATTTTTTTGAACCGAAGTCAGTAAGAATGGGTGTTCCGCAGGGCTCCGTTCTCGGACCTTTATTGTTTATTTTATAGACAAATGACCTGTCACATCATGTAAGAGGCCACACGTAGCTATGTATGCTGACGACACCATACTTTTAGTCAGTGCGATTAATATGTGTGATTTGAGTGAAAAAATAAGTGCAGTCCGAAGTGATATGGAGAACTAGCGTGGAGCCAATGATTTAATACTTAATGAACAAAAGAGAGTGTATATGAATTTTTATAATAGAAAACCAATACCGTCACATTTTGCTCTTGAAAATGATTTGACATTTGTAAAGAATACCAAGTTCTTAGGGGAGAGTAGATTCCTCATTGTCCTTTTCGGATCATGTCGACCATGTTTGCTCTAAATTAAATTCGGCGTTTTTTACGATTCTAAAATTAAAGTCCGATCTTGATCAAGATAGTCTACTGACAATTTACTATTCTTTAGCATATCGTTTTAAGTCCAACAATGTAATTTCTTGGGGAGCGGGAAATACAAGTGTCGTGTTTTTCTGGAACAAAAGAGGATAATACGGCTGGTTTTTAACCTACAGCCACGAGAAAGCTATCGAAATACCTTTGTTTGCAGAAAAGTTTTAACTCTCCCTTCACTTTGTATGTACAAATATGTCGTATATGTGAATAACAATAAAACGCTGTTTTCAGGGTTGGGCTTGGGCAATTATAGGACTAGGGGTAATTTTCTTTTGGAAGTGCCTAGACACAAGACGACTATGTATAAGAGTTTGCCAATGTACAATTGTGTAACTTTTTTAATTCTTTGCCCCGCGAAATACGATCATTGAATGGCAATGAATTTAGTAACCGAACCCAAGCGTTTTTTTTTACAAAACAGCTTTTTATTCAGTAAAAGAATATCTAACACGGACAAATTGACTTTGAATGTTTAACTGTGTTTTTGTCGGTTCAGGTTGTCTACAACGTATTGTATTTATTATACTTCGTGTTGCCTTGTCTACTTTTACGTTTTTTTGGTTTTTTGGTTACTTGTTGTGTTTTGTTTTATATATTTTCTACAACCTATGTTATTCTATGTAGGAAAATAATATTTGTGATACTATAAATGTTTACTGTAATTTATATATTGCTTTACTAAAATGTAGTATTTTGACGACCCTATGTACTATTTGTACTTTTGGCAATATAACTATCTATCAATATTTAAAAAATCAGCATGAAAAAACTAATTATTAAATTGATTTCAAATTTTGTGGAAGAATTAGGTGTGATATAGAGAAGAAATGGTAAAAGTGTGGTTCGAAATTCAAGATGGCGGAACAAAAAGTGACCAAATAAACTGTTTGTAATTGTGAAAAAAAATCTTCTCCAAGGTTTTACATAGTTTCAAGTTTTCTCAATTCCATTGGCCTGTTTAACGGTCTGTCTGTATGTTAAATTGAAGCATAGTCAAAAAAACACTTACCCGATTGACTTTTTTGACGATTTTGGTTACAAATTAAAGGTTTTATGGGGATGGCCTGGTAATATTTTGGTAAATATCCAATATGGCGCAACAAAATGCCGGCCTGGCGAAGTGTTAAAAAAGTTATTGCTAAGAAACTAATTATCCAAATTACCTCAAATCATCAACTGTTACATAGAAATGAATTGGTAATATTTTGGTATGAATCCAAAATGGCGGCCTAATAAAATAGTTAAAAAATCAGCCTGAAAAACTCTTGAATAGAATAATAAACCAGTAAAATTGTGGTACAAATTCAAAATGGCGGAACAAAACCAAATAAAAGAATTAATCTAACATTTTTTTTTATTAAATTGACCTCACATTTTTCTCAAAAATTAAATGAGATATAGAAATTAACTGGTACGAATTCAATATGACGGAACAATATAGAGGTTTTAAAAAAAATATTGTAAAACTATTTATTCAATTTATTTTAAATCATGTCCAAAAATCAAGTGTGGCGAGGATAGAAACTTGTCAAATATTGGTATGAATCCAATATGGTGGAACAAAATGGCGCCCAAGAAAAGAATTTCGAAAGACAGTATATATATTATATATATATATATATATATATATATGTAGGACTATATGCGGAAGTAAATTGGGTGACACTTCACTATTCCTAAAGAAAAGATTCATAACAAGGGAAGTTCTGGGTAAAATAATTTATTTGATTTTGGTGCGTATTGTATCCCGAATTTTTGTAGTCATATTTTACAATCACAGTTTTTCAAATTAAAAAACGCACATGGGTGTAATGAATCTTTGCGATATAACGCTCTCATAGGCTTGAAGAAATTACTGTGTTACAGCAGAATGTGTTGCTGTGTAGGAGTAAACAAGGCGTAACTTGTTAGAGCATGAAAAAAATCATGGATTACCATTAGCGTAGTTTTTTATAGAGGCATATATATATATATATATATATATATATATATATATATATATATATATATATATATATATGTATATATATATATATATATATATATATATATATATATATATATATATATATATATATATATATATATATATATATATATATATATATATATATATATATATATATATATATATATATATATATATATATATATATATATATGGATTGTGAACTCTCTTACTTTTGCCAAAAACAAGTTTTAAAACCTTTTTCAATATTAGTAACATTGTTTACCTGTTTGTTCTTTTAATAATTTATTATGAAGTATAATACCGCTGTATTGAAGACTGATTTTTAAATAAATAAGTTTGAATATAGATAACTGAAAACTTTTTGCCGTCTTCGCAGCCTATATATATATATAGATATATATCAGTCTTCAATGTAATGGTATTATACTTTATAATAATTTACTAAAAAATAAACAGGTAAACAATGTTACTAAGATTCAAAAAGGTTTTTTTGCCAAAAGAAAGAGAGTTCACAATCCATGTGTTTTATCAGTAATACTATTCTATCCGGTAATAATTGATTCAGGGTTAAAAATCTGTAAGTCTGCAAATTGAATTGTCCCTATACAACGCTTTTATGCTTACATACGTGTCTAAACCTATTAGGGGATAAACTGCTTTCAGTAATGCTTACTTTATCTTTTGGTATGAAGTGAAACAATTTATTCTTTAAAATGCCTGACGTTTCTGATTTTGTTTATGTGAAAAGAGTTGGTAAGTGTTCTTTCTATAAATAAAAAATGTTAATGTTTTTAAATAGCACATTTCAACAAATGGTGTTGCAAAATAAAACTTGAAATATATTTAAAAAGGACGGAGATGCCAACCATATAAAGACTATCACGTTGATGAAAAAAGTTATTCAATCAAGTGACCAAGAAAAAGTACAGGAAAAAGAAATGGTTGCAATGAATACAAAAATCACTATAAGGAAAATTATAGATTCATTTTATGTTAAGAAAGGCTCGTCTTTTTTTTTAGGTTACGGAAAGTCGGTTTTGGTGGAGGAAGAAGAAAATATTTTGCTTACCAAGACGATATGTAAGAGCTGTAATTAACTGTTGGGAAGACAATCTAAGGGTTATGCCTTTTTTTATTATCCATTTATTTTCACAATTACGAAAATAAAAATTACTAATAATGTATAGAAACGCCACTGCCTAATCAATTTGCTTTAATAAATATATAAGATATTTTTATGCAAATTATTTTTTAATAGTTTTAACCCTTTATATTATTTAGATAAATACCTACATACATACTTACACTTACATGTGAAAATTGACATCTTTTAAAATTGACATTAAATTTGCAACTCTCTCTCTCTTTCTGAAATATACTTTAGTACCGTTTGCCGAACCCATTTAGTTATTTATCATATAATATAAAATGCAAAATCGTAATATTTGAAAATTAGGAACGAGAGTAATTTTATTTATATCTAATTTAAGAGTAATGATTCTAAATATTTATTTAGTAAAATTAAATTTGTAAGAAAATATCTAGTTAGAGAATGTATTGATGGATTTATTCTGCAAATAATGGGACTTAAATGGTGTATTTGGTTTATACATTTTGGTACACCATAATATTGTGTCTTGCTGTGTTGTGGCGTGAATGATTCTGGGTGCCAGAAATATCTTTTGATTTTCATATTTTAGTGTAGGATATGAAAAGATTCACGACGTGGAACTGATGCTGCTGCTTTCCGGTGATATAAATAAGTTTAAATTAAATACAATAAGCGCCATATTAAAGGAAGTAAATTTGCTGTTTTCATTTTATGCTAGTATTAACAGTTAGCAACAGATTATGCATTGTGTAGTTAATACAGGAGCAGGACATAATGATATAGCTGTAGTGTGATGTAACCTAGATTTTTATGAGAATCGCTCAAGACATATACATATATTTATATTTTTAGAATTTTCTAGATCATTCCATCCTTTTCTAAAGGCTATATAAGCGCTCCGCGAGGCCACATTTTCATTCAGTTGTAATTGAGATTTCGAAGTGTTAACAAGCTGGCAGTGACAAGTTTAAAGTTACCTAAGTTACTATTGTTAGGTATAACTAGTGTTTACCTGTGATACCTGTGTTTTGAATAAAAGGAGTGTATTCGGAAACTACATGTTTGTGTACCGGCCAATCCGGAACATTTGGGGTCAGAAGTGATAAGGATCCAGCCGAGTCTGAGGTTGGAGTAATCTGAAGACGAAGATGTAAGAACTGTTTTTTTTTTAACACAGAAGGTACAGAAATCATCATAATTATGGAAGCAAAATTTGATTCCTTAATGAATGTGATATTGACAATGCACAACGATATGTAAGACCTAAGAAAGAACCAAGAAGATGCGAAAAGTCAAGAAGACGTGAAGGAAATCCAAGACGACATGAAGAGAAGTCAAGAAGACATGAAGAGAAGTCAAATAGACATGAAGAGAAGTCAAGAAGATATAAAGAGAAGTCAAGAAGATATGAAGCAGGAATTTAAAGAAGACATGAAGAAAACCCAAGAAGACATAAAGAGGGGCCAAGAAGATGTAAAACACAAAATGCAAGAAATGGAAAAGAATCAAGAAGAAATCACTAGAAAAACTTTGCTTGAACTGACACTAACCAAGGAAGATGTTATAGAGGAATTGGGACAATCTACGTTCCCAGATGCATAAATTTGGAAACCAAAGTGAGTTAAAATCCTACGTTGTCTTTTTATCACATCGGATAAAAGCACCTACGTTTGATGGTAGGGTGCCGTGGGTTACTTACCTGAAACAATTTGAAGCTCCGCAACTGAAAATAATTGGGATTCCACCGAAAAAGCACGAGCACTGTTGTGTTCCTCGCGTGGTGAAGCAATGGAGATGTTAAGGAACATACCCGAAGATAAATCCAATGAAGTCATTTTGTTTATCATTAGTAAGCAATCTAGAAATGCGTTATGGTGAAGCACATCTACAGAAGGTTTATAAAGCGCAACTTCAATGTCGAAGACAAAAATATAACGAAAGTCTTCAAGAATATGAGGCAGATATTGTGCGACTAATTAACTTGACTTATCCATACTACCCTGAAGAGATCAAGCAAGAGTTGGCAGTAAACAGTTTTATTGAAGGCCTTCGTGATCCTGATACCATCCAGGCTTTAAGAATGTCTAGAATAAAGAAGATTTCAGAAGCTCTTGCACATGCCCTTCAGTTTGATACGGCTAAACAAACATCCAGGAGTCAAGTGAAACTACGAAGACTACAGTACACTCCAGAATACCGGACTACAAATGAAAATACTTCGAACTTTATAAAAGAACTGCAAGACATTCTTCTTAAACATCAGAAAGACGAAAATAAAACTTTAACTTTCCGACAAAGAAAGACATCTGTTGTTGGAAATGTGCTAAAAAGGGGCATGTGCAAAGCCGCTGTACCAGCAATGGGATTCCTAAAGATATTCAGGAAAACTCCCATTAGCCAGTTTTAAGGGACGAAAGCTGGCTAGGTGCTACCAAGCCCCATCATCATCATCAACAAAAGTTAAAATATTCCGGCTGCAGAATAATGGCTCTAGCTTGGTAGTACCGGGGAAGACATGCGGTCAGGACTGTGAAATGGTACTGGATACCGGCTCAGCCCGCACCGTCGTAAGGCCAGACAGTATAGATCCTTGCAAAACGTACAAAAAATATGTCTTGGAAACCGCCAACGGTGAAATTATATGTATGAAAGGCATCCATGAAGCTGAAGTAACCCTGGGGAACACTAGCTACATACATGCTCTTTTCGTCGCAAATATAATGAATGACGTCATACTTGGTCTTGATATTATGAATGAACATAAATTTGTCTTTGATATACCTTAACGAATCCTCTGTACGAAAAATGAAGAAATAGTTATGAACCTGCCACGAAGAAATAATTTGACTATCCGAGAAGTTATTTTGTTAGAAGATGCTAGTTTATCTGCGAGGTCGAAATGCGTAGTGAAAGAATATCCTCAGCAGGTCAAAAAGGGTGACAAGATGGGAAACTGTCAACCTGCTAATACAATATTTACCTGCACAAACTTGCCACCTTCAGGACCTGCAAATACTTTACCTAAGGTACTTCAAGACCTGATGAAATCATCACAACATTTACTGAATAAAGTTCAGGTGTCCAAATTGGAAAAACTTCTGAGTAGAAATCAAGATGTCTTCTCTTTGGCTGACAGCGAATTAGGAAAACCCAACATAGTTCAACATCGAATTAATACTGGTGATGCAGCACCGATAAAACAGCCTCCTAGACGAATACCTTTGGCAAAGCGGCATGAAGTTGATAATATGCTTGAGGATATGGAAAAACAAGACATTATGGAGCCATCTCAAAGTCCGTGGTCATCACCAGTAGTCCTGGTTAAGAAGAAAGATTGTTCCACTAGATTCTGCGTCGACTTTTGTATGCTCAATGACGTCACAAAGAAAGATAGCTTTCCCTTACCAAGAATTGATGATACCTTGGACACTTTAACATGATCAAAATGGTTCTCGACGTTGGACCTGAAGTGGTTATTAGTTAAGCTTAATCCAGCCGATAAAGAAAATACTGTTTTTTTACTGGGACTGGACTGTGGCAATTTAAAGTTATGCCTTTTCGATTATGCTCCAGCGACTTTTGAACGTTTATTTGAACTGACATTACATGGAATGACACGTAAAACATGCCTAGTATATTTAGATGTTTTCCAGAAACTGAGAATGGCCGGCTTAAAACTCAGTCCCAAGAAGTGTCACTTTTTCCAAAAGGAAGTGAAATATCTAGGACATGTTATTACCGAACATAGAGTAAAAACAGCACTTCAAAGCTCTCAAGAATGGGGCACAAAAGTTTTATCCAAAGATCAGCAAGAAGACCCAGATATTGGTCCTTTAACCAAGCTGGAATTAGAAAGTTCACCAAGTCCTTGCTACCAAGAAATTACAGCCAAATTCTAGAAATTTAAAAAATATTGAGCTTGGTGTGACTCTTTCGTTATAAAAGACGGTCTTTAAAAAAGAATCTGGGAAAGTTCTGATGGCAAAAATAACAAATATCAAACTATTTTGCCTTCAAAGAGAATTCCTGAAGTTTTACAAGTCGTACACAATGGTGTCGGCGGAGAATATTTTAGTGTTATGAAGACTCCTGAAACAGTTCGAGAAAGGTTTTATTGGTTGGGAAGTCGTACAGATGTGAAAGATTGGTGCCGAACCTGCGAGGACTGCGCCGCCAGGACCCCAAACTTGTACTCGTGGCAAAATGAAGCAGTACAATGTGGGAGCACCCTCCGAACGAATTGCCATATATGTAGCAGGACCATTTCCAATTAGTAAGTCTGGGAATCGCTTTGTATTAGTAGCGATGGATTACTTCATCAAATGGCTAGAAGTCTATGCAATACCCAATCAAGAAGTCATTACTGTTCTGACGTACTATTTCAAGAATGGATTTGCCGATATGGAATTTCAAGGGAAATACACTCCGACCAAGGCAGGAACTTTGAATCCGATATATTCAAAAGCCTGTGCAGCCTATTAGGAATTCATAAGATAAGAACAACACCTCTTCATCCACAGTCAGATGGAATGGTTGAAAGATTTAATAGAACTTTGGAGAACTACCTGAAAATCCAAGTTAATGAATAACAAAGTGACTAGGATAAATGCATTCAGCCATTTTTACTGACCTATCGCCCTCCAATTCATAAATCCACAGGAAAACCACCCGCCAGTGTAATATTTGGATCTGATTTACAGCTTCCAGTCGTCCTCTTGACTGGATGCCCTCCTGACAATATGATAACTACTACGGATTATGCCACCCAGGTTCGTAAACGCCTCAGAGAAATCCATGAAGAGGTCCGCCATAAATTACAGATAGAAAGCGATACAATGAAGTCGGTGAAAAAGTTTGGTTATACAATCCAAAAAGAACTAAGGCACGCTCGCTGAAATTGCAGAAGTCATGGGAAGGCCCGTATCGTGTGGTGACCCGACTGGGATACCGGGTTCAGAAGAGCCCTCATGCAAAAATGAAAGTGGTGCACCTCCATCGACTACCCTATAAGATACTGAAGATATTTGATCGGGACGATTAACTCTGGGAGGGGGGCAATGTTGCAAATTTAGCTCTAATTATAAATTTGTTAAGTTTTAGATGAATTTATTTATTATTTTTTGTTTTAATGAAGTAGACTTACCTTAATTTGTATCCAAGTAACGATTCTGATAGTGTCATAAATCGTTCTCGAATGTTCTGTTAGGTTTAACTCTCTTCACCCTGTAGTATTTAGATTATTCTAGAATTTTCTAGATCCATCCATCCTTTTCTAAAGGCTATATAAGCGCGCCGCGAGGCGACGTTTTGATTCAGTTGTAACTGAGATTTCGAAGTGTTAATAAGCTGACATTGACAAGTTTAAAGTTACCTTAGTTACGATTGTTAGGTATAACCAGTGTTTACCTGTGTTTTGAATAAAATGAGTGCATTCAGAAACTACGTGTTTGTGTACCGGCCAACGATATATATATATATATATATATATATATATATATATATATATATATATATATATATATATATATATATATATATATATATATATATATATATATATATATATATATATATATATATATATATATATATATATATATATATAGAGAAAGAGGGAGAGAGAGAGATAATAATGAGAATATGAACTTGCTCCAGCAAAAAAAGCCGTGCTATTTGCAAGAAAAATCGAAAACTGCAAAAATACCCTTTTTATAATTTACTATATAGGTAACTGGTACATTTTAGGAAAAAAACAAGACTTCTGAATTTGTTCGCTATAAAATTATCTAAAATCTATAGTTGGTCTTAAATTCATACATATAATATTTTCGTTGCAAAATAGTCGTAACTGCAGAAAAAAGATCAGAGTCATTTTCAAGAGCTCGTCTAACATCTTAGAAATCATTTAATTTTGCTGTAAATTTGAATTTAAGTACTTTGATGATTTACAAAACAAAAATCTGAAATGTTTTAGGCTTAATTCTCCTCGTCTATTTGCAATACATTTGAGTAAGCGTTGGAATAACGTCAATAGATTTTTATTTATTTTCACCTCGTTTGAGTAAGTTTAAATATATGTTAAACGAAAAAAAAACACATTTTTTTAATCAACAATTTCCAAAGACCTTCAGCGCTCCATTCGAATTGAAGATAATGTAAAAATAAAGTACATACTTGTAAAATAGTAAAAACGCTCTATAGGCTTATTTCATTTAAAACCTACCTCAAAAGCTCGATACCAGTTGCATTGACTTCTTAGTTTAGGCTTAGACAAAGTTACCTGCAGATTTAAATTTCTTAACTAATATTAAATCTAGTATATATTCGAATGACTTTTCATTTTCATTTAAGATGAGTTAATCTACAGTTGCAATAAGAAATTCAAATAAAGATGGTAAACAATTAAATCAAATTTATACTTGCATAAATTATATAATAAATAAAATAAACTTTATGCCTCTAGTCACTAGATAATTGCTTTTGGTTTCATTGATCACGTACTTCTCCAAAACTTTCTGAAGTCTTTTATATAGTCTGGCATCCAGCACTTACCATGTTTTTTAAACTGGTGCTTTATGTGTTTTTAATTTGAATGATTATGACTATAGTTTTTCACATTCTATTTATGATTATGGCAGATCTCTGATTCAAGTATTTACGATATGTAATACTAAAATGCACAGTTTGAAACTTCATATGTCATATTTGGTTCCTATCCACAATGAGCAAACCCTCGAGTAAGGGGGAAACATATGAGAAATCCTGAATTAATTAAATGATAAGCAGTGTCGGGCTCCCGGCTAATATTTATTACACCAAACTAAACTTAGAAGTGATCTACCTCATCCCGTCCTTTACTCAAATGAAAATTAGAAGAAACAATTTGACGTCAAAGAATATCAACACTTCACCCATTGTTGACTTATCTCTAACGTACAGACAGAAAACTTAAAAGGTCAACGCTCGGCAGTAATAATGCTCGACATTAACAAGTTTTAAAATGTCCTAAATATCAAATTTATTTGATAAAGAACTATCTTGACAAGAGACTACTTCAAATAACCTCTCAATCAAATCACTATCCCGTCCCTTTCTACCAAAAAAAGGAGTGCCTCAGGAATATCCCATTCTCCATTTAACAAAGGAAGTAGTGTAATGGTAA
Organism: Kuschelorhynchus macadamiae; assembly: GCA_030620095.1. Lineage (NCBI taxonomy): Eukaryota > Metazoa > Arthropoda > Insecta > Coleoptera > Curculionidae > Kuschelorhynchus > Kuschelorhynchus macadamiae. The sequence continues at coordinate 228,391 of JAUTXW010001355.1, forward strand.
AAAATCAGTGTTTGTAAATTATGTTTTCCAGGCACTTCATTTATTTGGCTTGCTCTACGTTTAGATATCTCTCCAGTTGCTCCTGTAACTATTGGTACTATTTTAGCTTTCTTCCACATTCTTTGTGTTTCGATTTGGAGATCTCTATATTTGATCGGTGGTATCTACGACAGGTACTGGCTTTGGTTCACACCATTTATCAGCTCTCTCTGCGTTATAATGTCCACATATAATCCAGTTAAAATGACCTGCCACACCGTTGTGTCTTTCCTGATATTTCTTACTTGTTAATATTGGGCATGCCAATTCGGTTCTACATAACCGACACTTAGACTCACTCGGTATTTTCAAAATCTTAGCTTTGTAATAGTTGGTAGTTATAGTTTGATTCGGAAATGATATGATTAAAGTTTCAGTTTCGCCCTTTAGATCTCTGCTCGTTAGCCACTACCACGTAAGTTCTTTATGAATATTTTTTTCTTTATTTCTCTGGGGAGTTGTCCGTGCACTCCTTTATTTCTCCATTTATTTTGTTTCTTTCTAAGGATTCTCATTTAACCTTCGTTTTTATCTTTTTTCTCTGGATTCCTTCTTCTCCCTACAGGTTTTTATTATTATTATTATCGTTATTGTTACTAAATATGTTAATAATTATATTCATATATTCTATAAAAAATAAATTACGTCTTTTATAATTCTTATCTATTAAAAAGGCTTTATTTCAGAAAATGGAATTTTACCCATTATTTAATATTTTATTAGGCCACCATTTTGTTTTGATACATAAGACTCACACTAAAATTTTACCAGTTTATAATCAACATTTTTATTATAAAAATGTAGTATGTTTTAAATAAATTCACATTATTTACTTAATTATACCATTATTTTCTATCAAAACTAGTGCGATATATACTCAAAAAATAATAATGACTTAAAAACGTAGCGCGATTGCGCAGATTGTCAAAAAATAAAATGATTAGTAAAATTGAACTTCGTGGCATTAAAAACACCGAAAAATATAACATTTTTATATTACCCCTTTTTTCCTTAATCCCCCTTTCCCCTCTGTATAGTTCACTTATTGGCAAAAAAAATGTTTTGTGCCAAGGATAAAGATATTTGACATTTTTAAGATTTATAATAACTGAAATTAGCTGATGAAAAAATAAATCCCCACATGGGGGTATGTATTTCAAGGTGAGGTGAGATTACCTTTTTAGTTAACTAAAATTCATACACCAAATTCCAAGGCAGTACATTAAAATTCAAATTTATCGCGGAAAATCTAAGGTGGAAAAAGATTTCAAAAGCGTCATTCTGCATTTTTTATTTTTTTAATACGCCTGCTATGGGACCACTCCTGCGTCAAAATTGAGCTCAGCTGATCCAATGTAGTACAGCATATAGTCATTTAGTAACACATGCATATGTACTGTCTTCTCAAACAGTTTCATTAGGCGCCATTTTGTTCGACCATATTGGATTCGTATAAATATTTTACCAGTTTCTACTTATGCCACACTTGATTTTTCGGTTTAATTTAAAATCAATTGAATAAGTAGTTTTTACAGTGATTTTTTAAGATTGCCATTTCGTTCCGTCATTTTGAATTCGCATTTGAAGTCAGTAGAATAAAATGTTTACCTTAATCTTTCTAACATTTTATTTGGCTTTCATTTTGATCCGCCATCTTCGGAACTTCGAATTCGTACCACGTTTTTACGAGTGTATCTCTATATTACACTTAATGCTTGCGTCCATTTAAATTAATCTAATAAGTAGTCTTTTCAGGCTATTTTTTTTTATTATTTTATTAGGCCGCCATTTTGTTTTTCCATCTCTTGTATTCGTACCAAAATGTACCACTTCATTCCTATGTAACACTTGATTGTTGCACAAAATTTGAGGTAAACTGGATAATTAGTTTTTTAGTAATACTTTTTTTAACATTTCACGAGGCCACCATTTTGATCCGCCGTATGGGATTTTTACCAAAACGCTACCACGTCTTCCCCATCTGACCTTTAATTTTTGACCAAAATTTGAATTTATTCCGGTAAGTAGTTTTTAGATATGTACTGAATTTACATACAGATCATCCAAATTGAGAAAACATGCTTTTTGCCATCTAGGAACACTACTATGCGAAAATGTGTAAAACCTGGTGATTTTTTCACGATTAAAAATATTTTATATAGCCGCTATTTTGTTCCCCTATCTTTCATTCGTACCAGTTCATCTTTATATCACACTTAATTTTTGTACAAAATTTGAAATCAATTTAATTGGTAGTTTTCTCAGGCTGGCTTTTTAATATTTTATTAAATATTTGATTTTTGTGCATAATTTGAGGTAAATTGGATAAGTAGTTTTTACCAAGTTTACCAGTTCATCCTCATATGACCCTTAATTGTTGACCAAAATTTGTAGTAAAACGGGTAAGTAGTTTTTTAGTTATCCGTGAACAGATAGACGGACGGATAAACAGACAGACATACCGCCGGAATCGAGAAAACATGTTCTTTTGGTATCTAGGGATCTTAAAACGTGATGACCTGTAAAAACCCGGGAGGATGATTTTTTCACGATTACAATAAAAAGAGAAACTATGCAATGTTTAGGCACTTAATAACTAAAATTCTCTTAATCCGTTTACGTTTCAACGTCATGTTTCACGCCCTTGTCAAAACCTAATAAATGAAAATCTGTAAATTCGGAAAACTAAATAGAAATTCAAAGTTTAAAACGAGGAAATGGGGATTTTTAATTAAATTCGTTATATAAAATTGCAAAATTCTCAGGTCAGGTTATAAAATATTTATTAGGAATGGGATAAATAATAATTGTATTTATGGCGATTCATAACAAAATGACGATAAAATGTATGCAGGATTTGAGTAACGAAATAAACTATTCGCATGTACTAGTGTCAATAATTGATGTGTTTATTTCCAGGATTATATTATGCTAGAGTTAAAAAGGATGTATATATTTAATATACTAAATATCATTAGTAGTTAATATGTAATAAGTTTAGATAATGTTTATGGGATAAATCTCAGTAAATTTTAGTACAAACAGAGATGGTGGCCACTTGGTACATCCAGAGCCATAAAACAAAAAAAATATCCTCGATACAGGGTTAAACATAAACATATTTTTTGAATCCTTGGGACAATGAAAATACTTAATACTATATAATAATTACTATTATTTAACTATTAAAATACTCTTCTGTTCTACAATAAACACGAGTTATCAAAAAGTCTTGAAAATGTTTATATATATATTTATAATTTTATATCCGTCATTCTTTAATGCAAACTTGCAGTCTAATTTCCCATGTCACAAAAGTGGTCTATCTATTAGTAAATAAAAAGTATTTGATAAAACTTTTAGAACTGTAGGTATTGCTTATATATTTTGTACAATATATTATTATAATGCCTATTTTGTGGTCTTCAGTTTTATAATTCTGCGTCTTAAATACATATATTTGAACCAGAATGTCTTTTTTCTTGGGCACTTCACGAACTTGCAACATTTTAATTTAGGCAGATTGTGATATACATAATACGTCGAAACTTTGGGATTTTCATGAAGAGCCCAGGCAGATTGTACAACTTCATTTTTTTACGCAATATGCCGACACTTCATGAACTGACTAGGATCTTCGCGAGAAGATGGATTTCACTATAAGACTACGACATATATAACATCGGAATGCACCGTCGACGAACATAGTGATTTCAGCAGATATTCAAAGTAAATCTTTCTGAATAATAATAATATAAAGCCGAACTAGCTTTTAAATTGTTCTTGTTTTTTGGTTGTCTGTATTTAATTATTACAATTCTCCCTGAAAAGTCTGAAATGCCAAAAAAATAAAAATCAAAATGCAACAACAATCTAAAATTAGCTGAATGAGCTCCTTTTCCCTTTAACATCTTCTTCGGTTTGCAACACCGCAAACTCCAACATAAAATTGAATGAGGTAAATTGTTGTAGTTGGTGTTGAGGTCATGGTCTTCGTGGGTCAACGGTAAGGACGTTTGACTAGAATGCGCGAGGTCCTGGGTTCGCGTCCCAGCGAAGAAGAGTTAACTTTTTCAATTTTAATTTATCTGAAATGCCGTAAGGCACAAAATGGAATCACAGAAAAAACTACTTCGCTAGCTAATGCCACGACCGGCATTGAACTACACTGCCTTTCGTTAGGAGAAATAATATTAATATATTTTTGTTTCACGTAACACCGACGTCACAACAGGGATACCATGATGCATCCTTGTCGGGAACATGTCCTGCAATGCCGCATGCGCAATGATGCATTTCAGTCAAACGATAATCGCGATTTCACTCTTTTTAGAGCTCGCCAGGCCGTCATGTAGCCTCGTGTAGGGGCAAAATGGCATCTCGTGAAACTTGTTCTTCCAATGAAAGTCAAAAATCAACTGTGTAGTTCAGTGCCGGTCATGGTATTAGTCAGCGGAGTAATTATGTTTTGTATTGATTTAAAGTTTTTTTTAATTCACTGCACTTTTTATTTTAAAGTACATGCGGACAGACAGATTTACAACAAAATGGCGGCCTAGTGAAATTAAAAAAAACTATTACTAAAAAATCGGTAAATTTCCTTTACCGGGACCTCCCTCGATATGAATCTTTCCTCTTATTAGGAATAGTGAAGTGTGACCCAATTTAGTTCAGTATAATAAAAAAATAAATGTTTTTATTGGGTGCCATTTTGTTCTATAATATTGAATTCTACCAATATTTTACCAGTTTCAACCTATGCAACACTTGATTTTTGGGCATAATTTAAAATAAATTCAATAAATTGTTTTTACATTGACACACACCGCCATTTTGTTACATCATGTTGAATTCGTGCTAGTTTATCCGAATATCACATTTAATTTGTCTGCAAAAGTTAAAGTCATTTGAATATGAAGAATTTTTATGTTGATTTTTTAAACATTTTATTTGGCTGCCCTCTTGAATTTGTACCACAACTTTACCAGTTTATCTCTATATCACACTTAATTTTTGAACTAAATTTGAAATTAATCTAATAATTAGTTTTTTCAGGCTGATATTTTAAATATTATTAGAACGCCATTTTGTCTTGCTTTCTTGGATTCATACCAAAATGTTACCTGTTTATTCTTATGTATTCTTCTGCACTTGATTTTTGTGCAGAATATGAGGTAAATTGGATAATTAGTTTTTTTAGTTTTAGTAATAATTTTTGTGACGTTTCACTAGGCCATCATCTTGTTCCGGCGTATTAGATTTTTACGAAAATGTTACAAGATTATTCTCATATGACCTTTTATTTTTGACTAGAATTTGAAGTCAATCTGGTAGGAAGGTTTTAAGCTATGCCGCGAACTGACTGACAAACAGACCGGAATTGATAAAATATATTTTTTGGGATCTAGGGACGCTAAAACGTGGATATGTGTAAACCCTAAGAGGGTGATGTTTGTTACGATTACAAACATTTTATTTGTTCCGCCATCTTAGTATCACGATTTTAATAGTTCATCTCTATACCACAATTAGTTATGGCTCACAATTTGAAATCAATCCATTAAATAGTTTGTATAGGCTGAATTTTTAAATATTTTATTTAGCCGCCATTTTTTTCCGCCATTTTGAATTTATATCAAAATTTTACCAGTTGATTCCTACATAATACTGGATTTTTGTGCAAAATTAGAGATAAATTGGAAAAGCAGTTTTTTATAATACATTATATAATATTTCACTAGACCGCCATTTTGTTCTGCCTATTGGATTTTTAAAGTCAATCGTGTAAGTAGTTTTTAGATATGCTGCGAACAAACAGATAGACAGATCGACGGAATTGCGAAAACATCTTTTTCGGCATCTAGGGACCCTGAAACGTAAAGATCTGAAAAAATCTCGGAGGATAATTTTTTCACGATTACACTAGTTCTGTTTTACGAGGGAATCAAAAACACGTATCTAATTTGCTTCAAATCGTGCACAAAAATTAAGTGTGAATTAGGAATGAACTGGAAAAATTGTGTTACAAATCGAAGATTGCGAAACAGAATGGTGCTTTAAATAAAACGTTTAAAAAGGCAGTCTGAAAAAAACTCATTTATTCAATTGATTTCAAATACTGCGCAAGTGTGATATAAAGAAAAACTTGTAAAATTTTGGAACGAATCTAAGATGACGGAACGAAATAGTGGCCAAATAAAGTTTTTAAAAAATTAGCGTAAAAAACCTTTTTATTCAATAGACTAGTAAACTAGTAAAATGTTGGTACGGGTTCAACATCGGGGAAGAAAATGGCATAATAAAGCTTTTAAAAAACTTATAAAAAACTTTTCATTCAATTGATTTACCATGTTATGTAATAATGTAAAATATTGTTCCAAATACAATATGATTGAACAAAATTGTTAGAAAAATTCGCTAATTTACTTTACCCGACACTTCTTTCGTTATTAATGCGTTCTTTTATTAGGAATACTAAAATATTGTGCATATTGAAAAATGTTTGTTGAAATTCGGAAAAGTCAAGTAAAATTGACGTGTTCAACGGACTTTTTTTTCCACTTGATTAATTGCTGAGATTTTTCAGTAGGCTGCTTACCGTAAATAATACTGCATACACAACCAATGGGATGCAAGTGTGCGTTTTCTGCCTTAAAAACGTTTTATTTGCAAACTGCAAAAATATCAGCATGTAGATGTTGATCTGTACGGTATTTATTTTTGTCAATAGCACTCTCCTGTTGGCGGATTAAAAACGGGGATGCGAATGGAAGTAAACCTGATGAAAATGTGAAAGGAAATGTATACTTTTAGTTACAAAAAAAATCAGCTAGAGGCCCAAATATATACGCATATACGTATTGCTTTACTTTTATGGTGGATTTAGCTATCGATCATGGGCAGTGCTGGAATAGCGCCCATTTACTAAATAGAATGATGTGTAGTGGTTTGGACTAGTGTCTGGCTATAATATAATATAAATCATAGAGGATAATTGTGCAAATATTTAACGTATTTGAGCCCTTGAGTCTTTAATTATGAAAGTAAATTTAATTTTAAAGTAAGGAACCATGGTTCTTAGGTTTAGATAGTATTCAAATGAATTACTTTCCGAAATTTTGCCTACATTTTTACTACATGATATCAAAACCCTTAACTAGTCCCTGTTGGCAGGATCCAGGTATTTATAACCGACCTGTGCTCACCAAAGCGTGGCTCTCTGTAATAATTGGTTTCCAGCCATGATTTTACTTTTTTGTTTATAATATCGTGACCTTTCTACAGCTACACCTTAAATTAGTATCAACGCTGAAGCCGAATCTTTCTCCACCTTGGACAAAAACCAGCAAGCTAAAATGATTTACCAGCAACCGGAGATGGAGTAATAAAGAAAGTTTAAAACTTTACGCAACAAATACCAGCCGGTAGAGCCACTACTAAATACTCTAATAAATTTGTCATCTATTCCGTTAATAAAAGCAGAAGAATCCTTTCAGCAGAGAACATAATAGTGGGTGTAAAGGAGAGCATCCGGAGACTACCTCAAGAATAGGCGGATTTAGCTCGGTATCGAACCCTGAAGATATTTCGGAGCTCTAAAGCGCTAAGATCCAACTTTGCAGCTGCAGAAAGTACAGTCACAAAGAGTCTCAACAACAAAGAAGATATTATAATTCCACAACAGGAAATGTAAGGATGGTCATAAGCAAGGACAACTATGTAGAGAAAATAAACACATTACTTTACGATGACACTTATAGGACATTACGATCTAGCTAAGAAAATTCACAGAACAATCTGTAACCTGAAAACTGTCTCAGATTTGCCTAACTAAAAGAAGAAGAAATTGAAGCCAAACGGTTCGAACATTTCCCGATTTTAGGGTCTGGCAAAAATACACAAGGCTAGTGTACCGTTACACCCCTCATTGATTAGAAAATATTTAACGTTTGTTTATTTAATTTTTTTATAAGTAAATATTGGATCTACGTTATTTTCTGTGGTATCGAGCACCGTTATGGAATCCTTCAAATGAGCTAGCTTAAGTTCTGCCCCTTTACAACCTAAATATTGGTTTGGGTATGTAGATGATACCTTTGTAATGTTGCCACATGGGTCAAGACCAAGACCAGATTTAGCTCAGTCTTGCTCTTGATCTTGATAATAAAGATATGCCTCATATTGGTTCTCATTCCCTATTTCAGTAGTTTCATTATTAATACTTAAAAAATATCATTATGTTCTTAGCCAGTTGGATTTCCCAAGAAACAGTGGTTTTCGCAAGTACATTTCAGGGATTGGTATAAATACACTATACTATATTTATTATTTATGAGTATTTCTTATACGATTTTCAGTAAATGTACCTACCATCGTAACTGAAAGTAAATGGGGCAGCATCGTAATACCTTTTGGACTAATATATATAATTTTTAGTCAAATATTTGTTAAGCTATGCATTTTAGGTTAAATGGGACAAATTTTCCATTATGATTTTAAACTTTTGATAAACAATTTTTGTCAAGTTAAGTCTTGGTATTGGTCTTGAGACGATTGACTGGTCTTGGTCTTGGTCTTGATACCAAGAGTAGTCTTGTAGTCTCGCGAAGCCCTAATACGAATAATTATTTAAATTTAAGCTATTCGATCCATTTTAGCAACAGTCCTTTATCAATTCATTAGTCTTCAGGGTTCTTTCAATATGTGATGTAAACGTAATTCCGAATAAATCAAAAAAGCTGACTGAAGCTTTAGAAGCACACGGATATTGCATTGAAGGTATTAGGCGTTCCCATTCCCAGACCTCAACCGGAGGCTCAACTAGTATTGGATAGTCAACCATTAAGTAGTGCAGTTTTAACTATTATACAGGGTATCACAGATAAAATTGTAAGAATTCTAAGGAGGTCTAACATTCGTAATTTATAACTTTAATACGCTTAAAAATCTTGGGTAATGCCTAAAATCGTCGACAGATGTAAGTTCTTTACAAAGAGAAGGAGTTCATAAAATCGCGAATATTACACTTGTTACGCACATATTACGTATCTTCTGTAAATCTTAAACTTCATTTAATATACTATACTATACATATAATGTTACCAATTAAAACTATTCTTTAAAACAATTGGTAAATAAATAATGCAAAATGCACGCCGCTTGTTTCAAATTTTCTATGTTCTCCATTAAATGACCAACCACCTCCTTAGCAGCGAACTTTTGACTGGGAAGTGGTCGCTATTGAAAAGTTCTACTCCAGTTTATTGCGGAAGTGTGCTATTTAAATCTTCTGGCTTTCCTTTCATTGACGGTTCCCTTCTTAGTTATCTAAGTAAACGAAAACACATGTTTAAAATTTCCACATAATTTATTTTAGAATTAATATAACACAAGACTATTTTTTCGCCAACACTGTGGCTTCATCAGATGTTAAATAAAAGTGTAACACAAACTGTAGGTATTAAATATCCGAACCCGTATTGCGGATGTTATACAGGTAAAATATTTTGGATTGTTCGTTATAGCCTAATAAAGATTTAATATTGGGAAACTATTTAGGCACAATTGATCGTTTAATAATGTGTTGTTTTTATGTTTGGTTATTTCCATACTTTCTAGTAAATTAAGTCTTTTACTTTTATGTTCTACATATAAAATTTCAAATTTCTCATCGAAAGTATGGTTTTCCTGAATCAAATGTTTAGAGTAATTGAAATTACCTTTATGCTTATTGATTCTTTTTTTAAACGTTCTGCCTGTTTGTCTAAAATAAAATTTTAAACAGGTTCCACAATTTAATTTGTAAGTACCAGATTTATTTTGTTTTTTTGTTCTCGTCTTTTTTTTTTGATATCTACAAGGTTGTTGTTAGTCCTGGAATCAACAGTTGCACCTTTATTTTTTAAAAGTTCGGTACTTTTCTTTACGCGGAACTTCCCTCGTTATCAATTTTTTCCATTTGTTGGGAATAGTGAAGTGTGACCCAATTTAATTCAGTACATAGTCACAGTATATATGTATTACATATACTGTCTTTTCATTTTTATTTGTTCCATCATATTAGATTCCTACCAATATTTTACCATTTTCTTTCTACCTATGCCACAGTTGACTTTTGGGCGTAATAAAATAAATTGATTACGTAGTTTTTACATTGACGCATACCGCCATTTTGCTACGTTATATTAAATTCTACGATTTTATGCCATTTTCACATCTAATTTTCTACAAAATCAATTCAACAACATTTTTTTGCATTGATTTTTTAAAAATTTTATTTGGACGCTATTTTGTTTCGCGATCTTAAATTGAAACGCATATTATCAGTCTTTCCCTACTCCGCTGATCCACAGATACTTCCCAGATATTAAGTTTCTAACTGGTTTTCGTTAACGATCCTGTTGTTGTTATGTTAAAGTGGTGTATTTAGGGTTAGAATCCAGTAAAAAACTACTCACTTGGTCTGCTCATATTTCTTTAATACACCACTCTAACATAAAAACAAGAGGATCGTTTACGAAAACCATTTAGAAACTTAATATCTGGAAAATATCTGCGGACCATCGTAGTAGGTAAAGACTAATAATATGGGTTTCATGCAGAATATGGAATCTATACGTGTCCCGAGTAAAAGTCTTTTGTTTCTTTACTGGACCCTAACCCCAAATAATATACCACTCTAACATAACCACAAGAGGATCGTTAACGAAAACCATAGACATATTATATCTGGGAAATATCTGCGGGCCAACGGATTAGGTAAAGACTGATAATATGGGGTTCATGCAGGATATAGAAACTATATATGCCATGAGGATGCAATAATAAAGTTACGAAACGTCCACTATTTTAAAATAGACTTTTGTTTTTTACTGGTACCTAACCCCAAACAATACACCACTGTATCATATCAACAAGAGGTTTGTTAACGAAAACCATTTAGAAACTTAATATCTAGGAAATATCTGCGGACCAACGGAGTAGGTAAAGACTGATAGTATAAGTTTCCTGCAGAATATGGGTTCTATATATGCCCTGAAAATGCACAAATTAAGTTCCGAAACGTCGACAATTTAAAAAAGACTTTTTTTTAACAGATCTTAACCCCAAATAATACACCACTCTAATAAAAAATTTTAACATAGTTCAGCCATATTGGATTTTTACCAAAATATTACCAGGTCATCCTCATATGACTCTTAATTTTCGGTCAAAATTTGAAGTCAATCGGGTAAGTAGTATTTAAGCTATGTCGCGAACTGACAGACAGACCGACAGTCGGATCGACGGAATTGACAAAACATGTTTTTTGGCATCTAGGGGAGCTAAAACGTGAATATATGTAAAATCTAGAGTGTGCCTTTTTCACGATTTTTATTTGGGTGCAATTTTGTTCCGCCATCTTGAATTAGTAACTTGTTTGCCAGTTGAGCACTATACCACAATTAGTTATGGCACACAATTTGAAATCAATAAGTAGTTTCTTGTTATTTGTTTTGTGCCGCCATCTTGGATTCGTACCAAAATTTTACTAGTTGATTCCAACATGATACTTGATGTTTATGCAAAATTTGAAACAAATTTGGCAAGTAGCTTTTTCATAATATTTTTTTTTAACATTTCACTAGGCTACCATTTTGTTTTTGCCATACTCCATGTATACTATACTCCCCATATGACTCTTAATTTTTTATCAAAATTTAAACGTAACTTATAAATAAAGCATCAATTTTATTGCAACATTCATTTTATTGTCGCAGTTCACTTTCAGAGTGGTCCTGAACTGAGAAATTTGGCATCATCGGATTATTGACAAATGTCTACCTATCACTACTTCGAAATAGGCCTTTTAATTTGCACCACATTTGGTTTGTAACCCTTCAGTTTTACTTCATTTGTTTGGTCAAATACCTATTGTTCATTCTGAGAAATAATTAAAGTTATTATTCTATAAATATTCAATATTTGTTACTTTATAATGTGATAAACTATATTCGAACTTGTCATGTCATTTGTCACTTCACGGGTTAGTTCTATGCCGCGAACTGACAGACGGGCCGACGGAATTGATGAAACATATTTTTTGGCATCTAAAACGTCAAGATATGTAAAAGCTGAGAGGGTGATTTTTTTCACGATTACAAAAATTTTATTTGGTCGCTATTTTGTTCCGCCATCTTAAATTAGTACCACAGTTTTACTAGTTTACCCGTATACCATAGTTAGCAATGGCACACAATTTAAAATCAATTCATTAAATAATTATTCAGGCTGAATTTTTAAATATTTTATTAGGCCGCCATTTTGTTCCGCCATCCTGGATTCGTAGCAAAATGTTACCAGTTTATTCCAACATAATACCTAAGGTTTTTGCAAAATTTCAGATACATTGCATGAGTGGATTTTTAATAATAACTTTTTTAACATTTCACTATGCCGCCATTTTGTTTCACCATATTTGATTTTTACCAAAATCTTACCAGGCCATTCCCATATGACCCTTAATTTTTGACCAAAATTTGAAGTCAATAGGGTAAGTAGTCTTTAAGCTATGCCGTGAACTGGCAGACATTTTCTGTATAAAAGGCCAAAATCATCATCATCTTAATTTATTTTTATTTTTATTTTATGTTATTAGTCTATATAAATCCAGCATAAGTAAAAGTATGCAGTTACGTTTTTTGAATTTAGTACGATAAACTAACTGTAATACTTTTTTATATTGTTTCTTTTTTACTATTTTGTCTATGAGATTTTTCTTAATCAGCTACTTTACTATATTTTACTACGCAGGATTTTTAGATTAACATATACCTTCATTATTTTTTTATTATAGGACATAAAAAAATGAGTATATAAAATACACAATTAAATAAAGCGATGTATGAAAAAAGATTATTTCAACTTCCGTATTTCGATCACGTTCAGCTGTCAATTTCATTCTTATATGAAATTGATTAAGAAACTACTAAAACTTTGAAATTACCAATAACTATAACTTCTCGAAATCGAAATTTTTTGGCTCAAATAAGAACATTTCTACTCTTCTCAGAAAATGAATCCCAAGAGCCTATAGTACGAAGAATATTCTGCTAAGGTAAGAAATTCCAAGTGCCAGATACTTCGAAATAGAAAACATTGTTTGTCCCAAATGGTTCAAATTAGAAACCTTTCCTTGGAATTTCAGCTTCAGCGAAATTATGTTTCGTGCAGCGATCCTAAAACAGAAGCTGGAATTTGTAAGGAAGCAAATAATTTAACAGTTAGCTTTTTTGTTAGTCAATTTGTACTATTAGAAGAAATTGCTATACGGTTAATACTAATAATACTAGATGTAAATATGTAAGTGCGATATTCTCCTAGTTATTAGTTCAAACTAGCTATAATCTTGGAAAACGACGATCCTGAGATCCGACTGGGATAATCATATATTCATGAGCCGAGATATAGCCTAATTTTTATAAAGCTGATATAAAACTAATTAAAACATTTTAAAGAAAATGGACAAGAGTTTTTTGAACTACGCATGATATTTACATGCCTATAAAGAGATTATGGAGTCAATTTTATGCAAGTTCGCAAGCAAAAACCCGAAATAGAAAAGGAGAGATATTTTACAATCTACAAATTCACAGATATACCTCTTGAAGAAAAGAAAAAGCTACCGAATTAGCCTTAAAATCCACCAATTTTATTTACAGTGACAAATATTATAAACAAATTGCGGGCTGTGCAATGGGTTCATTCATATCCAGTGTCATAGCACAATAGGTGTTAGAAGAATTCGAGTACTGTCATTCAAAAACTATCATATAATCTTCCCGTCTTCTTGTGATACGTAGACAATTGATCACTGCCGTTCCAAAGAATATGTGTGAGAACATTGTAAAATCTTTTGATTCTTATCATCCTAAATTAAAGTTTACAATCGAAACAGAAAATAATATCCTAGACATGACCCTATACAATCATCAAAATACAATAAAAACTGAATCGCATACGAAAGATACCTGGTCAGGAAGGAATGAATTTCTACTCACAACACCCTATGTCACAAACAGAATCTGTTGTAATAGGGCTAGCCGACCGATCAATTAAATTAACAGACGAAATTTTTAGAACCACAGCAATAGAAAAAGCAAAAAAAAAATTAAAAATAGCTATCTCCCAAAACTAATAAATGCAATTTTTAAATCACGTCTAGAAAATAACAATGACCTTAGAAAAAACAACAAAAATACAAACAACTATTTATCACTTCCATATATTCAGGGTTTATCGGAAAATCTACAACATTTTTTTTTAAATATGATATGCCATAGAGGTTTAATCTAATGTAAACAAATTAAAAAATGAAAACCTAAAACAACATACATTTAGCTCCGTTATGAATCGAATCAGAATGAACGAGAGTTTTTAAAAATGATTTATATAAAAAACACATCCATTCAATAAATAACAAAGCAGATAAAAAAAACCACATTAAGATATATTATAACATAATAAATTAATTTGTTTAATTTATAGAAAAACAGTAACAAAAAAAACATACTCATATAAAGAAATCATCTTTCTCCGAAAAAAACGAATTCCTATGTCGATAAATGTTTCTAAATATTTATTGGTATTCACATAGTCTCATCTCAGTTACATGTGTGTCCTATGTATAATTTACAATATTATGTGTTATTCGTGTAATTTTGAAGATTTATTTTAGATTCAGTTAAGCCGAAAATTATCATTTTGTGTCTCTTTTTTATATTAAGTAGTTTTATTTCAGTAATTGAATCAGAACCATTTTTCGTGAAATTTACTACATAACAATAGGTACGCCTTTGGGGCCATCTATCTCCGTCAATTGGTATAATATATTCGCCGAGGATACGACTGGAAGTCGTAAAACCTTAGAACACGCTTGCATTTTCTATCCAATTCTAATTAGCTCAACATAGGCTCGTGTGGCGGAACTGTATGTCCTTATAAGGTTTAACTACGTGTCTCGATTGGGTGTATATCTATGCAACTGAGACGGCCAGACGGTTACATCCGACATTGTTTCCTACTGTGAACGCATATTAATTCGACAAATGGATTCAGGTATAGATAGTATTTCGAATTTTTTTAAAACAATTGTTCAACAAAAGTACCTACAATACAGCGTTTAATAGTAATTTCACACATACTCCCTACCAGTGAACAATAATACTTTTGAAATTGATGTTTACAAAAAATAACAAAAATAAATTTTAGCAATAAGCTTTTCTCATAATGTCACTTTCCTCTTTTCTAAATCCCTTTTCAATTTATTGTGTTTTATGCTATTTGCAGCCAGATGCTACAGATTGAGCAACGTGGGGGGACCCTCTGAACGAATTATTATAGATGTAGAAGGATCATTTCCAGTAAGTAAGTCCGGGAACCGCTTTGTGCTAGTAGCGATGGATTACTTCAGCAAATGGCCAGAAGTCTATGCAATAAGAAGCCATCGTTGTTGCTGAAGTACTATTTCAAGAATGGATTTGCCGATATGGAATTCCAAGGGAAATACACTCGGACCACGGCAGGAATTTTGAATCCGATGTATTCAAAAGCCTGTGTAGTCTATTAAGAATCCATAAGACAAGAACAACACCTCTTCATCAACAGTCAGATGGAATGGTTGAAAGATTTAATAGAAATGAAAATCCAAGTCAATGAACAACAAAGTGACTGGGATAAATGCATTAAACCATTTTGAGTAGCCTATTGCTCTGCAGTTCATGAATCCACTTCAGAGAAATCCGTGAAGAAGTCCGCCAAAAATTTTAGACAGAAAGCGGTAGAATGAAGTCACGTTATGATCTTTGAGCCTGGGATTTACAGTCGGTGAAAAAGTTTGGTTATACAATCCAAAAAGAACTAAAGGACGCTCGCCGAAGTTGCAGAAGTCGTGGGAATGCCCGTATCGTGTGGTAACCCGACTGAATGACTTAGTATACCGGATTCAGTATCCATCGACTAGCCCGTTACCAACATAACGAAGATGTTTAATCAGAACGATCAACTCTGGGAAGTTGAAATGTTGCGAATTTAGTCTTAGTTATAGATTTGTTAAGTTTAAGGTGAATTTATTTATTATTTGTTATTTTAATGAAGTAAACTTACCTTAATTTTTATCCGAGAACAGAACATTCTATCTTCTTCTAAAGTCTATATAGGGGCTCAGCAAGGCAACATTTTGCTCCGCCATCTTGAGTTAGTACACAGTTTTACTAGTTCATCTATATACCACAATTAGTTATGACACACATTTTGAAATCAGTTCATTAAGTTGTTTTTTGTCAGGCTGAATTTTTACATAATTTATTAAGCCGCCATTTTGTTCCGCCGTCTTCAAGACAGTGGAACGAAATGGCGGCCAAATAACATTTTAAAAAATTAACGTAAGAAAATCTTCTTATTCAATTGACTGTAAATTTTGTAGAAAAATTAAATATAAGGATAAACTGGTGCGAATTCAACATGACGTAACAAAATCGCGGTGTGTGAGTGTAAAAACTACTTATTGAATTCACTTTAAATGATGTGGTGAAATATTGGTTTATGTGGTGAAATATTGCTACGGATCCAATATATTGGAACAAAATGGCGCCCAATAATAATGTTTGAAATGACACTATATATGTGTTCCTAAATAACTATGTAATGAACTAAATTGGTTCACACTTCACTATTCCTAATAAAAGGGAATATTCATAATGAGGGAAGTTGCGGGTAAAAAAGCCATGCCGCGAACTGACAGACAGACAGACAGGCAAACCAATAGACGGACCGATAGAGTTGATAAAACAAATTTTTGGCATCTAAGAACGGTAAAACATGGAAATATGTAAAACCTGAGAGGATGATTTTTTTCACGATTACAAATATTTTATTTGGCCGCCATTTTCTTCAGCCATCCTGAATTAGTACCACAGTTCTACTAGTGTATTTCTATACCACAATTAGTTATGGTCCAGAATCTGAAATCACTCCATTGCGTAGTTTTGTCAGGCTGAATTTTTACCTATTTTATTCATCCGCCGTCTTGGATTCGTACCAAAATCCTACCAGTTGTATTTTATTTTTTTGCAAAGTTTGACATACATTGGATAAGTAGTTTTTTAGTAATTATTTTTTTACCATTTTACTAGGCCGTCATTTTGTTTTGCTATATTGGATTTTTACCAAAATGATACCAGGTTATCCACATATGATACTTAGTTTTTGGTCAAAATTTGTAGTCAATCGGATGTCGCAAACAGACAGACAGGCCGGTTTTTCGGTATCTCGCGACCCTGAAACGTAAAGATCTGAAAACATCTTTGAGGGTGATTTTTTCAATTACAATACTTTTACGAGGGAAGTAATACCATAACGAATTATAAACATCACAAATATATTTATTATTCAGTGCGTTTTTATCAAATATTCAATACCCAAAATATTTGCTTTATTGAAATAAGAGTATTCAATTTAAATTCTTTCAGATTGATACATCGACTTTGTTTCCCAATATCAACGGTTAGAAGTTTGGATATTTGGTTATGTTGTAAATTCCTGTTTCGTGTCCGAGTTTCTCTCCAAATTTATTATCGATTCTGGCCAATAGTCTTCAGGGAGCAGAGCCATTAACATATAACATAAACTAATTTCAAACTTTAGGCCCGGAGAGGAATGATTTCTTTCCAAATGGAAAGCAGAATTTCTTGTTTTCTTCAAGTTGCGTAAATTATTTTAAACTGTAAAGGAATTTTAATCGTATTCTTAGTTGTAAGTTTCAAACAAATGTTTAGGTTTTATAAATTATTCAGTTTATTTGTTGGGTATAGAACTATAAAGAAGTTTTTTTGGCTTTTACGGAACGGTACGGTGTAATGAAATGCTGTACTAGCGAAATTGTGAGTGATATTAATATCATAATTATTTTATTTTTCATAACATCCTTTACAGAGCCTACAAAATAAATTATTTAATTTATTATTTTGCTCCACCAAAGGCAGGAAACTAAATTTTACCTAATATTTAAACATTTTTTATTAGGTCGCAATTTTAGTAGTTCATCCCTTTATAACAGTCGATTTTTGTTCAAAATTTGACGTCCATTTGATGAGTACTTTCTTAATAATTATATTTCTAACATTTTGTGAGGCAGCCATTTTGTTCCGCCATATTAGATTTTTAGCAAAATGCATTCACTAGTCGGATAAGTAAAATAAATTGAATAAGCAGTTTTTTTATACTAATTTTTTAAAAATTTCATTAGATTGTATTTTGTCCGTCATGTTGAATGCGTTGCAAAATTTAACAGTTTATCCCTATATCGTATCTACTTTTTGGGCAAAATTTGAGGTCATTTGAAAGTTGATTTTTTAAACATTTTATTTGTCCGCCATTTTGTTCTGTCATCTGGCATTCGTACCACAATTTTTCCAATTTATCCTTATATATCACTTAAGTCTTGCAAAAAAATCAATCTAATAAGTAGTTTTTTCAAGCTGGTTTTTCAATATTTTATTTTGTATTTTAGCCATTTTGTTTTTCAATCTTGGAATCGTACCAAAATGTTACCACTTCATTGCCGTGTGACTTGTGAAAAATTTAAGGTAAATTGGATAGTTAGATTTTTAGTAATATGGTTTTTATCAATTCACTAGGCCGGATTTTGTTCCAGTTCATCCCCTATGACTCTTAATTTTTGACCAAAATTTCAAGTCAATCGAGAAAGTAGTTTTTTAGCTATGGCGAAAAACAGACAGACAGATCGACGGAATTGAGAAAACATGTATTTGAGGTCTTGGGACCCTAAAATGTGGGGACTTTTAAAAATCTTCGAGTTTGATTTTTTCGCGGTTACAATCTTTTTCTCTTACTGGGCAAGCAAAAATTGATTGCAAAAGGGTTTGTCATATAACCTAGAGAAAAGAAAATTGAAAGTGTGCAACCATCATTGTTTTATTTTCCTCGTCAGAGGGAATTATTGTAATCGCAAAAAATTACCCTCCTCGGTTTTTTCAGATCTTCGCGTTTCAGTATCCCTAGATGCCAAAAAAACACGTTGTCTCAAATGCATCGATCCGTTTATCTGTTGGCGGCATAGTTAAAAATCCACTTACCCGATTGACTTCAAATTTTGGTAAAAAATTAAGAGTCGTAACATGAAGTGGTAACAAACAAAAATGTCTGAATGAGCTGGTAGGATTTTAGTACAAATCCAAAATGGCGAAACAAAATAGCAGCCGATATAATATTTAAAAAACTCAACCTAAAAAAACTATCCAGTCTATTCATTTTAAAATTTGCGCAAGAATTAAGTTTGATATAGAGATGAACTAGCAAACGTTTGGTTCGAATTTAAGATGACGGAACGAAATGGCGCCCAAATAAAATATTTAAAAAATTAGCGTATTATTAAACTGATTTTATGTTTAGCACAAAAATTAGGTGTGATATAAAGATAAATTGGTAACATTTTCAGTATGTGGCACAAAATGGCGTTTAAAACCGGAAATTCCCTCCTGAATCCTTCCTTTTTTCTACAAAATTGAAAGAAAACAGAATTTAAGTAAATAGGGTCATACTTCACTATTTATAATAAAAGAAAATATTCATAATGAGAGAGGTTCCAAAAAGAGGAAATTTACTGATTTTTTTACGTATTCAGTATATTTGTTGTGTATAAAATTATAGAGAAGTTTTTTAGGTTTTTAGCAACTCTGTTTCTAAAATGTTTTAAAATAAGGCCACAAATACCTCTTTAAAATTATTCTATACGCAACAAATAAGCTAAAAACGAAAAAAAATGTAGATTCCTGCATTTTTTCAGTTTTTCTTTTCTTTAAATTACAGTTTTAACACTTGTAAATTTCAAACAAGGAGAAAAACGGCTTAGTACCAATCTATAATAAATAAACTTATTAGCAGACTGGAAAGAATCAGCTCAGTCAGCACGCAATCAGATAAAAACCGCAGTCGATGTAACGGTTAAAATAATGAAAGTTATTCTTCCTACGACTAAATATGAAAGTGACAAAAAAACATTGTTAACTTGGCTAGAAACTAATTCAATTAATTAATTCTAATTTATTTATGCTTTAAATTGAAATTTGTACACAAGTCATAAAATTTAACAAATATGAAAATACAAATTTTTAAATAAAATAAAAGGTAACAATAATTAACACATAGATTGTCATACATACACAATTTAAAACTTATAATAAAATTGCATGGAAACAAAAAAAACATATATCGGCCTTTCGTATATAAGTAAATAAGAGATTGGAGCTATTTCCAAGACAGCAACCGTACACCAATATCGATGACCAGCTATGGTAGTGATAGGTATTAGGAATTCATTTTCTGTTATAATACGTTCTTGATAAATGTACTTTTCTAACTTCCACTTTTTTTTTATTTAGTGACATTTTTTCAATTTCATCTGAAATGTTAAAAAATTTAACACAAAAATAATTTTTCGAAACACGAGATGTTTTTATTCTTAGGAATTATGGTCTTATATTTGTGCCAAGTGTAGTGTTATATTCCAGAAGTTCGTTGTTAATCTGAAAATTTTCTACATTTTTGTATGCGAATAGAAAGCATTCATAAACAAAGCGAGGGGGTAATGTCATTGCCTCAGTTCTGACCGATATTTTAAAACGCATATAGTTCTTAGTGCTCTCCTCTGTAACTTGAATACCTTTTCAACATGACAAGAGTGCCCCCAGGCCATGTAGGACCACAGGAAAACGAAACAAACTTTTTAAGATTTCGCGATAGGAAAATTGTTCTCGACAGCCTGTCCGCTAGATGATTTGTGGGTTGTTGAAAAGTTGGTCTGAGGTCGAGGTGAACACCCAAAAATTTCATTTCTGAGACACTCTGAAGGTCATCTAGCTGCCGCAGTGTGAATGTAGCCTGAATGGTTTTATCTGTGTTCAGGGAGATTTTGTTACACACAAAACATCCCCGAGTGCTTTCTAGTGCTTAGTGCTTAGTGCTTTCTAGGTTTTCATTTATGTTATCTAATAGTTTATTATAGTCTTGGTCACTGTTTAAGAGTGCAGTATCATCTGAAAACAAGCGTAATTTAGATCCCCGGACAGCCGAATTTATATCATTAGTTATAAATTAAGAATAGCAGTGGCTCTAAAAGAGGTCCCTGCGGCACTCCAAACTCCATTTCTGTAGCTTTAGAGTATTCCTCAAAGTATATAAAATGAGTTCGATTGGTGAGATAAATGTTTGATAATTGTATACTTCCATTTTTAATATTGGAATATTAAACTAGAAAGTGCCGTACAATTTTTAAACACATATAAAAATAGTATATTAAAACATTAGTTTCATAAGACATGATTTTAGCACGAGCCCTAGGTTAGAGAGTTTTCTGAAGGGCGAGTGAAATTAAATGTCTTATGAAACGAGTTTTAAGTTTTAAATATTTTTTTTAATTTGTACTATTAGCATTATCTTAAAAAAAACAGATTTGCTGTTGAACATTTTCAAGCTGGTGATTTTGAGACGTGGCTGGTTTCAAATTTGAGGTGGCCATGACTTTTGTCAACTTTGTAGAGCAAAAAAGTAGTGTGGAAAAGAGGGCCAGTATGACATTACTTTGCATATCAAAAAGACGTCTAAATGATTGTAAAATAGAAAAAATATTTTTCAACACAGGATTTAAAAGATGATGAGGCAGAAGAAAGTTTTTTTCTTATATTAATTGCCTATTTTCTCAATGAAATTAAGAAATGGTTTTTATAGCATGTTATTTATCGCAGTACAGGGTGTAAATTAATTCGTACTCAGAACTCTGGAAAATTATTTATCTCATAAAATTGAAAGAAAAGTTCATACCCAGGGATCTGCAAACCCTTCATTTAAAAGGAACAATAGGATTGCCGGATAATAGCTTAAAACCGATCTATAAACTAATTTAACCAGCCGATCGGATGCATGGGTCGCGGAGTGGCAATTCTGGGCCTCGAATTACGTGAAACTCTCTCGATGGATCCCAACTATACGAAATACAATAACAAGGTTAAAATCCAGTTAGGTAGGTATTTTGTTTACTACTGGATAGATCGTCTATTCGGAGTATAATCTGTCTTTGTTATTATCAAATTGTAATTAACGCTAATGTCCAGATGGTCCTATCAACAAACTGTGTATAATTTGCTCGTCTCTTTAAATGTTAATAATGGTACAATGACATTTCGCCACTTACTCTTTCCTAACAATCTGGAAAATTTCCCAGTCGTTGGAAAAATAGTTACATAACGCCCATACATAAAAAAGGAAGTAATTCAGACATATTTTAAATTACCGGCCAATAACTATTTTAAGTACTATTCGAAAAATATTTGAGAACATAATTACCAATCCAAACATCGGTAAATTTCCTTTACCCGGAACGTCACTCGTTATGAATTTTTCCTTTTCTTAGGAACAGCGAATCGTGACCCAATTTAGTTCCGCACATAGTCATTTAGTAACACATATACATATACTGTCTTTTCGAACATTTTATTGGGCGTCAATTTGTTCCACTATACCGGATTCGTACCAACATTTTACCAGTGTCTACCTACGCCACACTTGATTTTTGTAATTTTTGTACATAATTTAACATAAATTGAATAAGTAGTCTTTACACCTACTTTTTAAGACCGCCATTTTGTTCCGTGATTCGATTCGTAGAAGTTTATTTCTATATCACATTTAATTTTTGTGAAAAATTTGTTAATTGTTAATTGAATAAGACAATTTTTTTACCATGATTTTTTAAGCATTTAATTTCGTCGCTATTTTGTTTCGCCGTTTTAAGTTCGTATAACAATTTTACTAGTTTATATCTATATTATACATAAGGCTTGCACAAAATTTTAAATTAATCTAATAAGTAGTTTTTTCAGGCTAATTTTTTAACTATTTTATTAGGCTGCCACCCTGGGTTCATATTAGAATGTTACCAGTTCATTGCTATGTACCACTTGATTTTTATGCCAAGTTTGAGGTAATTTAGATAATTAGTTTTTTAGTGATAATTTTCTTAACATTTTACCAGGACATCATTTTTTTTTCGCCATACTAGATATCTACCAAAATGTTACCAGACCTTTAAAAATCAAAATTTGAAGTTAGTCGGGTCAATAGTCTTGTCCCAAATTGACAGACCAACGGAACTGAGAAAACATGTTTTTTTTTCTCTAGAAACGCTAACATTTGAAGCCATATAAATTTTTTTTAACGATTACATTTTGTTTGGTTTCCATTTTGTTCCGCCATCTTGATTTCGCACTACAATTATACCAGTTATCCCTATATTACACTTAAGTCTTGCACAAAATTTAAAATCAGTCTAGTAAGTAGTTTTTTCAGGCTGATTTTTTAAATATTTTATTACGCCATCCTTTTGTTTAGTCATCTTGGATTCGTACCAACATTTTGCCAGTTGATTTTTACGAACTACTTGATTTTTGTGCAAAATTTCAAATAAACTGGATAAGTAGTGTTTTAGTAATGATTTTTTTAATATTTCACTAGGCCGCCATCTTGTATTCGTACCAATATTTTACCAGATGATTTCTTCGTAATACTATTTTTACACAAAATTTCAGATAAGCAGTTTTTAGTAATAATTTTTTTTTAACATTTCACTAGACTGCCATATTAGATCTTTACCAAAATGTAACCGTTTCATCCTCTTATGATCCTTGATTATTAACAGAAATTTGAAGTAAATCGGATAAATAGTTTTTTAGCTATGTCGAGTACAGACCGACCAACAAACTGACAGATACTTGCTTTTTTGGCATCTAGAGACCTTGAAACTTGAAGATCTGTAAAAACCTGGGATTGTGATTTTTCGCGTTTACAATACTTCGCATTTACGATTTTATTGCGGGAGGTCTACAACTACTAACATGATGTGTTTAACTCAGTTTGATTCGAATGCCCTGGAGATCACACGTAGATGTAGTCTATACTGATTTATTCAAGGCATCCGATATAGTAAATATAAGAATATTATATTCTAAATTGAAGGCTTTTGCCTTTGGGTGCTTGCTAAAGTAACTGAATCTTGTTGGAAGAGTGCAGCCTGTTCGTATAAAGGGTATAGTTTCTGACGAGTTTTCTGTTACTTCAGGCTTCCCTTTTATTTAATATTTTTATTAATAATCTTAATGTTTATCTAAAATGTCCTTTTCTTTAGTTTGCAGATGACTGTAAGATTTTTAAAATAATTAATTGGATTAACCAACGCACTTTTGCACAATCTTTTCATCGATCCAACTATGGAATGTACTCTCCTATAGCAAGGATTCACTCCTGGGGTAATAAGACCAAGTTGCATTTGTTTAATAATTCACTAACTTGTCTAAAAAAGATGCTAGGGAAAACCTCTTGAGTTAATTATAAAATATTAATATATAATTTGGTAATATTTATTTAAAAGGCATATAGATTAGATTAAGTTAGATTAAGATCATTGTCATTTGCTTCTTTATACATTTGTATTTGTAAATGGTTACCTGTTAATAAAAAAATAAATAAATAAAATAAGTATGATCCCGACATGATCGGATAGAATAACATTTTTATTGTGTTGTAATAATACGTTTTCGGATCTGTTTTCAGTCAACGTTTTATCAATCTTTTCGCTTAAAATAAACAACTGAATCGATATCGTTATACACAACAGCATCCTTTAGTTTATCCAGCACTTCGTCAAGTCTTAATATTTTGCTATTGATTTTGTAAACGCCGAGGTTAATATGTAGGTGTTATTCTCCTTATATTGATGTTCGCATTAAGTGAGATTAATGAAATTGCCATTTAAGATATATAATTTGTAATCCAGAAAAAGCTTGTACTACCTACAAACTTAGTTACATATTCTGTCTGATATAAGTTAAGATATTGATATTCATTTTGTAAATGTTGCGATAAATATGTAAGTGTTATCCTCTTTATATTGATGTTCGCATTAAGTGTGGTTAATGAAATTGCCATTTGAGATACCTAATTTCTCACCCAGTTATGGGACTGCACAAATTTGCTTCAAATACTATTAAGAAATATTTTTTCAGAGCTTCTTTGCGAGAACGTAGTTGTTACGTTAGGTTAGATATATATACTTCTTTTAAGAGATATTTTTTATAGAGCATAAAAATCGATAACAATGTTCAGTTTTAAACTTTGACAGATATAACAACAATGTTGGCGTCACTTTTAAATGAGTATCATGACAAACATATTATTTCTGATAGTCAATCTCCTGGGTCTGATTCTAGAAATACACTAAATATTTCTTATAAGAAAAATTATAGAAACTACTAGCTCGACCTAGAAAACTACCTGACTTTTGCTCTATATTTATTATTGATGAACATATTTATATTGTGATTGATATAAATGGCTTTGTTAAGGGCAG
Source organism: Kuschelorhynchus macadamiae (assembly GCA_030620095.1). Taxonomy (NCBI): domain Eukaryota; kingdom Metazoa; phylum Arthropoda; class Insecta; order Coleoptera; family Curculionidae; genus Kuschelorhynchus; species Kuschelorhynchus macadamiae. The sequence continues at coordinate 253,886 of JAUTXW010001355.1, forward strand.
CTACCTTAACAAAGCCAGACGCTGTCCGCATTGTTTCTCATATTCCTGTATTCAAAAATAAGTATCCTACTATCCTTTGTATTCTTCGTACATCCAGTTGCCAGTCTAAAGAAGCCGACGATTGTGACTAGTCAAAGCGACCGTGAGTAAAGAATTCGGGGTAACGTTATTGGTTGTAGCCAATTCTTCTTTAATAGTTATTTTTCTAACAAGTGCGCAAAGTGATACTTTCCCGCACTTAAAGCTTATCCGAACTCCGCTTCGTCGAACTGCTTTTGCGTGCGGGAAAGTATCACTTTGCACACTTGTTAGAAACAATATTTTTTTCTACGAGTGTTACACATTTTGCAAACTTTTTACCTATTTATATAGGTAAGTTCTAAGCGCGGGTAGAACAATATTTCTTATACGACATAAAATTGTAAAAAACCTTAAATAAATTAGAAACACTTTTTTTTTTTAACTTAAAACAGAAATAATATTACTTATTATTATTAACAATATTAATATTAAAAGTACTGTTTGTGGCATGCTGCAAATTTAAAGCTGATTGCAAGTGGTTTCTTGGGAAAGCTGATGAAGATGGTTCGTTATCCGGCGTAAAATGAATGAAATGGAACTTCAGTGGTTTTCTCACAAATTGACAAACTTGGTATTTCAACTGGATGATTTTTTGCACTGCTACTTGAAATATTTTTGCATAACTCTTTTTTGTATGTAGTTGAGTCGTTAATATATCCCTGCGCTACTGTTGATGACTTCCAGCCTCCTAAACGCTTTACATCGGTAAGTCCTTTTTCGGAATCAGCCAGCAAAGTTACAGAGGAGGGACGTAAACTGTGCTCCGTGTAGAGTTCAGGGTTGGGCAATTTTAGAAATGCCGCAATTTCTAAGGGCATCTTCCCGAAACTGTTAAGCCCGACACACTGCGTTGTGTACTTCCCTCCCGTTGATGAGTTGTTGATGGTGGTCGTAAGGCTGTATATTTGCTATAAAATAGTAGATACTTTCCATTGTTAATTTCGTCGGATATAACAAAAGAGCGTGAAGTGTAATTTTTTGAATCCTGAATTTTGACCACAATTAAATGTCCCTTGTCTTCAATGTCAATTGTTGTTAGTTTTGCTAATTCCTCTCTTCTGCAGACACCTGCAGCAGCTTTCAACAAAAGATATACAGGGTGTAACAAAATCGTTTCTCACCATTGGGAATTCGAAAACCGTAAGAGATACAGAGTTGGATCAATGTGGGCAAAATTGCGCAATTTAGGTGTCATTAATATGGCGTCGAGAAATTTTTAAGGTTCCGACTACTTCCGAAGATATTCGTAAAAAACCGAAAATTGGCGTTTTCGTTTTTAATTTTTTTCTAACTATGTTTGAAAAGATAAATAAATTTCACATTTACATAGCCACTTTTTGTATTTTACAACAAAAAGTAGTTCATATTCTAGTTCACATCCCTTATATAGCAAGACACCAGCTTTTAAATATCTAAAAAAAAATTGAGATAAAGATATGATATTTAGCAATAGCAGTTATTAAGAACCGAAATATCGTTTGTACAGAGGTCGGTAATATAAAAATAATACTACGTTAAACCATATTTATATCTCAATTTTTTTTTAGATATTTAAAAGCTGGTGTATTGCCATATAAGGGATGCGAACTAGGATTATGAACTACTTTTTGTTGTAAAATAAAACGATTACGTTACAATTTCCGCAAAAACTAACTGGTGATGTACATTTTAGGGTCGAAACGTCGCATTAAAAAAACTTTAGATAACCCGTAGAAACAAAATAAACTGGTGATTTAAAATTTGCAATAAAAAATCCCGGTTCGTATTCAAAAAAATGAAGTTGATGATAGTGTCTCGAAGACGAAACCTCGTTTTTAAAATCTGACTGCATCATCTGTATATCATCGTGAGCCTCATTCATGAAATCCGATATGTTTTCTTTTGTAAAAATATTTGCTTTCTTTGGTTTGAAGCCAACATTTTGTTTTTTGATAAAAGCAGTTAATTTGTAGAATTTGCTTATATCTGTATTTTTTCAACTTTTAAAATCCTCTTGAGTATTGAATATTTAGCCCACAAAGTATTTGGTTTAAATTCCTTGCTTGATTCGAGTAATTAAGCAAATAGTACCTCTTCTTTAACCGTTTTCACACCTTTTTCTTTGGACCATTTCCCGAACAAATTGTACTGCTTTTCATACTTCTGTTTTAATTTTACTGGCAGTAGCTCCAAATTTGCTGATTCCGCGGCGTTTAGTACCTCTTCTGGTGTTTCTTCATCCGAACTATCGATTTTAAGCAGAATTACTTTTCTTGAAGTTTTTTCAAATGATTGAATGTTTGTATTTTGGTTGACATAGTAAAAAGAGAACTTATTGTTATCTTATTTGACACTGACAAGTAATGATACAGGTTGTTTAATTACTTATCAAATTATGGTAATCTAATATGAAGTACATTTGGCTAAATTCTCTACAAACGTAACAAAAAACACGAAAATCTTTATTTTTTGAATATTATTTGATGTTGAAAACATTAGAATATCTAAAAGTCCTGTTTATAGGGGATAATTCTGCGAATAAAATAGGGTGCGCAAATAGTTTCCGTGCGCAAAGTTCAATTTATCTTATATTAAGTTAAATTTAAAATCACAAAACGTCTTCTTTTCACAGCGAATCTACGGTGATTTATACTTTTATGTCCGGATATTTACATATTACAACAGCTGAGTTGTTTGAATACTAAATAGAATCAAACAATACCTGAAAATGATTGTGTCTGCTTCAAGACGATTTGTCTAAAACATCTTTTTTGAACTTTTTGAGAAAACCTCTCAGTCTTCTTTGGCTTATCCGGAATCATTTCTTCGAAGCCTTTTTTTGGTAACTGTAGAATTTAGTTAAGATTATAATAATTTCACTTGCCTTTTTTGAATAAAGATACGATACATTTTCTAGGTTTTGTATTTTTTATCCATGTGTTTTCTCCTTGTTTTGGAATCCACATGGGAGTTGACTCCTAACTTTTGGTATACCCTACCATACCATGAGCTATGAAAACTGAGCTTTTTTGACTTAAGAGAAACATAATCAGTTGATCCCTCTAGACTACTTTATGTGATCCAGTTCTGTTGGAATGCTGTTTATTCCAGAAACTTTGTTTGTTCATATGATTTTGAGATCTTCCTGTTTTTTTTTGCAGTCCTTGAAGCTCTGCTGTCCCTGGAAGGATTTATTCACGTCGCCTAATATTTTATTATATCGAATCGTCGAATCATTTAAGTTAATATTTAAACTTTCAATCATTTAATATTAATAAATAATATGATAATTAGTGAAACTTGTGAACTATAGTGAAAGATATTTGCATATTGATTTCTTTTCTTGTTGAATCTAGCTTCCTTACATTTGATATTTGATATATGTGACGTAACAAGAGAAAATTTGCACTATATTTTAATTTAAAATCACAAAACTACCGTCCTCTTTTCACAGCGAATCTACGGTGATTTATACTTTTATGTCCTGAAATTTACATATTACAACAGCTGAGTTGTTTGAATACTAAATAGAATCAAACAATACCTGAAAATGATGGTGTCTGCTTCAAGACGATTTGTGTGAAACATCAATCAAGAAATTACGGTTCTTAGGTTTCTCCGGGGGTCTTCACTGCACGAGATCAAAACACTAAATGCCGGTGAACAGAAGTCACGTATTTATAACTAACCTGTGTTTACCCTCGTGTACCTTCCTGTACTAATTGGTTTTTACACATAATGTAATACATAGCCCGCGTTTCCTTTGAATTTTTCAGGGAGCTTGATGATTTCTATAGATTTTCTAACCTTCGTTTTATTTTATCACGAGAGAAACTTGATATCTTGCTTAATAATCCGCTCTTATTTTCTAAATTTTCTGTATATGGAGTATTAAATATTCCGTGTATTATATTGATAACTGATATTAAAATTATTGCAACAAAAAAGTCAACTACTTAATAAACCTTTGATTATTATTATTTTATTAATAGAATTATATCACATCTGAGGAATTGTTATAAAAAACTAGGACGATCTGACGTAATAGTAATTGCATAGTCTGTCTACCATCAAACACATTTAATTCAATTATATTATTAAACCTGTAGTTAATGATGATATTCGTTTGATAATAAATATTTCAATTTTACTGGCTAGTTAAATTTCCCAGTTACAAACTGATTAGATTTTTAGGTAATTCAATACTCTACAAAAAGTGTATTAAAATTCATGACCGCTGTCATGTCAGCTTTTTACCAGAAATGTCGATACAATCCTTTAATTTCAATTTATTTTTGATAACCGTATCAGAAATTCTAATAATCTGATATTTTGTTCTACCGCGAAAAAAGCTTTTAATAAAAATTGGAATTTTAGTGTTTTACTTTCAGTCGAACATGATAATAATTCATTCTAGAATACAGTTACAACCTGGATAAGTTTATTTTCACTAATAAATACATTAGCTTCTAATTATATTATTCTACGCGACTTACTAATAATAAGAAAAAGTAATCATTTTACATAAAATATTTGTAAAACGCAACATTCCAACTTTGACACCCTGTGAATAAAAAAATGATCAGGAAGTTAACTACTATAACATATCAGATTTTCATAAAAATTGACTGAGCGCCATTTAGCGTTATCTGCGGGGTCCTTTATGCAGTGATTCCCGACCAGCAGCAATTTTGACATTAACAAGTCCAGTAAATCTAGAAATCAAGCTTGCGGTGATACTTCGCTATTCACAGTGATACGTGATGAGACTTGTCACACTCAATCCGACCGCTTCGCCAACCCAGAAGAAGTAAATCTTATATAAAAATATATGGGTTAATATTTTTTTTTGTTTTGGAGATGATGGACGGTTTAATTCATATCGATATATTTATAGCAAGTTGGGTTGCCTATCTTGATCTTAAGGTATGATTTAAGCAGTAACGTTTAATGTAAGAATGAAAATTTAAAGTTTATATAATTTTTCAGTAAAACAAAATGAGTAATTTTTATATTTGTATTTAGTTGCAATTTTACTGGTTTAGATGTTTCAATATTTCTTATTCATTACGATATATAAAACAAGAACAATAATTTTACCTGATATTTCAACGTCAGCGAGATCACGAGGGATCTAGGATATGTTTCTGGTTTCTGACCGGTTTCGATGTTGTCAAACTAATTTTCAGATTTTTCTTAAGTTTTATATCATTTCGGTATAAACTCGAGGCACGTAAAACACCTCTATGTGTTGATCAAAACATCCGGTATCATCCCGAATATAACCAGTAGTTGGTGATTTGGAATTGTATTTCTTCGTATTATTTACTGACTATTTTGTTTCAAAGCTAAAGAAAAAAGTTGACTTTTGAGAAAAATCTCTCACTCTTCTTTGGCTTATCCGGAATCATTTCTTCGAAGGCTTTTTTTGGTAACTGTAGAATTTAGTTAAGATTATAATCATTTCACTTGCCTTTTTTGAAAAAAGATACGATGCATTTTCTAGTTTTTGTATTTTTTATCCATGTGGTTTCTCCTTGTTTTGGAATCCACATGGGAGTTGACACCTAACTTTTGGTATACCCTACCATACCATGAGCTATGAAAACTGAGCTTTTTTGACTTAAGAGAAACATAATCAGTTGTTCTCTCTAGACTACTTTATGTCATCCAGTTCTGTTGGAATGCTGTTTATTCCAGAAACTTTGTTTGTTCATATGATTTTGAGATCTTCCTGTTTTTTTTGCAGTCCTTGAAGCTCTGCTGTCCCTGGAAGAATTTATTCAGGCCGCCTAATATTTTATTATATTATTATTATTTTTTTGTTGCTTAGCTAGCATTGTTTGATACTATACGGTGTTCTATTTGATTCACAGTTTAAACAATCCTGCTTTTTAACAGTCGAATCATTTAAGTTAATATTTAAACTTTCAATCATTTAATATTAATAAATAATATGATAACTAGTGAAACTTATGAACTATAATGAAAGATATTTGCATATTGATTTCTTTTTCTGTTGAATCTGATATATGTGACGTAACAAGAGAAAATTTGCACTATATTTCAGTTTATCCTGCCTACACTAACCTATTTTTTTCAAATTTTCTTTTAGGAACTAGTACAGGCTAAAATCTGTTTATTTTTGGTTTAACGGTTTTTCCCAATTATTCATAAAAAAATGCGTGGCACCCCTTTAAGTAATGTTTCTATTGATCTATAGATTTATGTTTTTTAAGATTAAGTTTTAAATTTCATACCGAAATTTAAACCGTAAAATTGACATCAAATTTTATGTTCTTAATTATTTATTTACCTCCGAACACACATTGCTCACCAGACGAAAAGCTGATGTACGCCGTCTGCTATAACGATTGATCACCTATTGTGAAAACAAGATCTTTCTAAAATAATGCGTCCATTTCAAAAACCTTAAAATGTAGGCAAAGGACTATCCTAAATCGTTTGAAACGATATTGAATTGGCTTCAATTATTCGAGATAATATACAGGGCATGCCATTAAAAAAATTATTTTCTGGCCTTTTTGTAAGTTACCAACAAACATTTATTTCTGTCTAAGTCTAATTAAATAATTTTGGTACGACTTGTGTCCATCAACGATCAATTTTTAATACAGAAGGATAAAAAACTATACTTACATATTCATGAAAGTTTTTTGATTTCATCCATCCGTTACTACTTAGCCCTATGCTCCAAACCTTACGACCTGAATTGACAATATCTGTTGGTAATAGTATAGGTATGTTAGTAATAGTATAGGGGTAAATAATTATTGGCGGAATTGTTTTTCCCGAGGAAGAAGAAGTAAGCATGACCATATTTGATGATTTTCTCCTGAACCTAGAGGCATCTTGTACAACTGATTTGCCTCCCTTAATTTGTAAATAATCCGATCAAACCATATTCTTAAATCCTGAGCCGAAATAAAAGCACTACTGCTTGGGGTGATTGCTTAAGCTGTTCTTTTAGCCAAGCCACGATGACGCCTTAGAAAGGACTCATACCGATGATTATCTGGTAAGTAGCCTTATAAGGTGTTATTCTTCCATTTTCATTTAGAAAAGTATTCACTGAAACCTTAATACTTTCTTTACGACCTGAAAATCCTTTACTATGCAAATCAGTTATCCACACTAAAATATTTCTTTCCGCAGGTTTTTAGTAAACTTGTTAGACAAGCAAATTTGTATAGTAGCTCTTGGAAAACCATATACTTTTAATGCCTGTTTTTTTTTGGGCAATACATTTTTAAAAGAATTAATAGCTATTTGCAAATCTGGCTCGGAGTCAATATGCCATCCATAGGACGGGACCAGAACCAATTTTTGGAATAATAAAGTCAGCAAATCGAGGACCAATTTGGTCTACCGTCTGGGCTTCAGCCTCAACCACTCTCCAAAATAACCAAGAGAGATGCTTTGTAAGTCAGGATGGCCGAATGTCATGCATATTTTGCCGATATTAATTTACAGTTTTAGTCATGGACTGTGGTTGCTGATTTTTATTTCGGAGAATGTTATTTGATTAGTCAGTTTAGTAGCTATAATCGCCAAAAGAAACAGATCTTTGTTTAATTTAGGCACAACAAAAGGTAAAACAAAATAGAAGCTAAACTTTGGTTCGATAGCCAGTTTACAGTCAGAACTCGAACAGTTTACTTGCGAAAACTGGAAAGACGAGCCCTGGGCCTGCTTACATCCCGAGGGGTATGTAGGCGACAATACCGTTTTTAATTATTGGGCTTTGTGCTAAACCAGGATGAAATTGTATGAAGTGTTTTAATTTCAACAGGAGTCGGGATACCTGATGAAAGAAGAAAGAAGTTCCCGTGGGAAATCATCAGTAACAAACAAGGTTGTCATCATGTGTAGATAGGGTGCCAACATGAAAAAATAGCGTGTAAAGAAGTGGGAGTAGAGCCCTGATGAGCATAAAAACAATACAGGGATGGCAGACAGCTGATTCGGTGATGCCAATCTAATGGGGGATGACGCACGTTCATCCGTAGTGCACTACTGGATGGTTGAGTATTCAATACTGGTTGAGGTGTGGAATTATTATAATATCTAATCGAACGCCTAATATCTTCAGTGCAATACCTGTTAAAATTTTTAAAGCTTTAATCGGTTTCTCCCATCAAGAAAAGGAACACCATTTGGCTCAATTTCCATAGTGAATTTTGTACTAGAAATATTTTACAACGGTACATTCGCTTAATGTATTTTTGGAAAATCGCGTCTCACAAAATATAAAAAAAAAACATTATTATGAAAATACTTACCGGATGGACTTCGAAATTTGCAAAAAAATAAAGTGTCTTATAGGGATAAACTGGTAAAATGTTTGTATAAAACCATATTATGGTGGAAGAAAATGGCAGCATAATGAAGTATTTAAAAATTCGGTACCAAAAACTACTTATTTAATTGACTTGAAGTTCTGTGTAAAAATCAAGTGTGAAACTGGAATAGACTGGTAAAATTTTATTGTGAATCTTGTAAGACAAAACAAAATGGCGGCCTACTAAAATGTTTAAATATTCCTTTTCCTGGAATAAAACCTTCTGTGGAGGAAAATAATAAAGGGCATAATTTATTTTTATAAACTATATAAATAAAGGTATGAAAAATAAATGATAATAATAATAACAATAATATATACATTAAGAACAATATATACTATAGACTGTGTTATATATACGTAGTGAAATTCTTTATAGTCGTGGCAAGTTGTGGGTAAAGGTGAATTTACTGATTCTTTTTTCTAATGAAATTTTGGCATAAAAGTGCAGAGGTATTGTATTACGTTCAGGCTATAAGATAATTATTAATATTAGAAGATAATAGATATTTAATGTTAATAATGCCGATGAGCTCTGTAAACATTTTATAGGTATTTACGTAGTATTGCCATCTGGATTTCATGTTAATAGATTACGATTTAGATTATGTTTAAAATATTTACCTATGTTCTTAAAGTGTGTTTTATTTATCCGTTATGGTAGACTAGGTCGATATCGGTAGTGTCATCTAATTCAATTCGACCAAAATACTGTAGAATGTCATAAACGGCATTTTTAAATGGATATACCAACCCACCCATTACCACAGAAGATTGAAACTATGACTACTCGAGCGCTACTGAATTCAGTATTCCTTCGAAATGTTTCACTGAGAGCAAATCAATTATTTTATTATTGTCTCTGTTTACTGCAACATAATTTGTAAATATAAGATATTGCATTAACATAATTTTAATATAATATTCCAGACAATAAACATTTTTTAGTCGATTGTAAATGTAAATCGAAGTTGTCTTCTTAAAGTTAAATGAACATAAAAATAATAAACTGAAAAGAAATAAAATAAAATAAAACATTTTTTTTCTGGTTATCACTGTTAGATACGTGCATGAAATGGATATTTTCACATACATACTTATTTTTTGCACAATTTATATACGCATCCAGTTATTTGCTAACAGCTTTAAACCTATAGTGTAAATAGATATATATATATATATATATATATATATATATATATATATATATATATATATATATATATATATATATATATATATATATATATATATATTTCAGTTTTTTTAATAAAAGGCAAGTTTCGTTATGAGGTGTGTTCCGAATACTTTATTAAAATATTGGTAAAGTCCTTATAACAGAACTTTCCTCTTAAAATTTTATTTTTATCGAGAAAAGTGAAATGTATATAAATTAATATAATACGTACAGTGCGATCAAATTATCTTAATAACATTTTAACCTGTCATATCTCCTTTAGTTTAAAGTTAGCTATTTGAATTAAAAAACAAATAAGGTTATTAATACGTTTTGTTTTCTAATAATTGAAAAAAAAACAATAGACTACCAATTTTATAAGATATCACCTGTATATTATATATCCCTTATATGGGTCTCTTGCAGATTATAAATATCTGGTTTGATAACTTTACCTTCAAAGACCCCTGAGAAATTAAAGAAAAACCCTGTTATAAGAGGCAGTGTGTTAGAGCGACACGGAAAATGCTCTATTACATAGGGTCCAAAATATATACGTCCAAAATTTATTTTGTAGTTATTAAACACATAGCGATCGGGCAAGAAAGTTTTTTCGACATGTTAATAATAATTTTTTTTCCCATATGTAAACCTTATGGCGAACATGGCGTTGTTTTTTTTTAAATAGCTCTTAAAGTATCTCCGAAATATATATAAGACATTAAAAGCTATAAAAATTAGTGATTTTCGATTTTCTTTGATCAATTAAAATTCTAAAGAAAGATTTTCTTTTTGTTCTTGACAAATTGAATGTGCTGTTTTCTTTTTATAGTATGTATTTTCTAATTTGCCATGGAATTAATTTTCTGTAAAATTTATGACTTTCTGCAAAGATAATATTTCACTGAATAAGGCTTTTCTGTATCCCATAGATGATAAAAGATAAAGTTATTTTTTACTAATTTCAAAAAATTAAAGTGTTATCCACAAAAAATACCTTATATGATGCAATTCAGTACAATAAATGGAAAAAATTGACTTACCTTAAATTTTAATCTCAGTTATCTGAGCACTCTATAAGATTTTTTAAAAAGGTTCCATTGAATATGACTGCAAAAATAAAGTCAAAAAAGAGTTTAGAATCCGAGTTCAGGAACTTTTTTGTTCAAAAAGAATTTTTTTAATTATCTGGCCTATTAATTCGTTTATGACGAATTTCAGTAGAGCCTTTTCGAATCACAAAATAATATTTCTATCATTATTCAGCGCAATCCTAAAATTTACAGTACACTTCAATGTTATTGCATGATCCTTGCTAATAGAAAACAATGTAGTAAATGGAACACGGCAACGTAATTCAGATCTAACAGCGTAGGAGGGCCGGCAAAACAACATAAAGAAAGAGTTTTATATCCATTGTAAATCCTGCTTCTACATTTAACTTGTTTTTACTCGGGATGCAGGTATTGCCCAGAAATCCATTAATACGGACGTTCTTTATTTTCAAACCAGGTTTGTTGTTGTGAGCATATATATCAATTTTGGCTTGATTTCTTATTTATAACATGACCACTGGCATATAAAGGTAAAACTACTTAATAATAAAAAAGGAATAAATAAAATTTAATCAGTTGATTTTCGAAAGAATAATATAACATTAAAAAACTTTTTTTCGCGATTACAATAATTCTCTCTTACTAGGGAAGTAAAAATATATATAATAAAACTATGGAAATTTCTTGTTTTACTAAGTTTTTAGAAGCTACGACATAAAATGGAAGTTTTATACAACATGTTGCATGTAAAAATATAATCATATTCGAAATATTTAAGTTAACGTATCTAATCGTTTTAGCATCGAAAACGCGTTACGAAAAATCGATATCTAATAGTAACAAATAGTATTAAATAAATAAAAATAATATAGTTCATATTAGCATTTGGATAAATATGTCAAGTGTGCCTTGAAACGTTTATCCAAATGCTAATATGCATCAAGGCCCATTAACTCTAAGGTTACCTCGATAAGCAGTTATCGGGCGATGGGGACGTGCGGGTGAGGCGGAGGTCGTGACGTCGACTGGCGACCCGGGGTGGGATTTTGCACTTATCATTTCGTTAGTTAACGAAAATTTTCTCCGTTCGGAGAGCTGTTCGACAATCGGATTTTCCGATCCTGGTTCGTTAAATACCAACCTACTACTAAAGCCGCCATTTTCCGAATCTGTCAGTTCTTGAGTTCTTGATAATATCTAAATTTACTGCCTTGGAGTTTAATTTCGTAAAATAAAAAATAGTTTTGATTACTTGAAAGCTAAGCCATGATATATTAGCATATGCATTATACCGTAAATAATCAACAGATGCCAAAATATTCAAGAAAATCATGAAAACATGGAACCTCCAAATAGGCAGCGAAGATACGAAACTCGTAAATCCTTCAAATTAAACAAGGTAAACTAATCTGTTTAAAAAATATTATCTATGTCATATTATTACGAAACCTGTATATTTTAGTTATTAATGAATCATTATTTTTAATTCAGTGAATTGTTTCCTGATTTGATCATTTTGTTAGAAGTACGGGAAAACATAAAACGCTATCCTCAAAATGTACTTCTTTTGAAGAAATATTTAACAGAGTTGTGAATATTCTGTTTAAATATTAATTACATTATTTGCTATATGGTGCAAAATTCTATATTACGTATTTTATTTTTAAAAGAAAAGGGGGCCCTATGTTAATATCTATTCCATCTATTCTAATTATGCAACCACATAAACATTATACATCTATCCGCCTTTAAAACGGGGCGCGCTTTCCACAGAAAAATAATATAATAATATAGGCGAAATGCGTTCCTCGGGAGAACAAAGCGTTTTAAACTTAGAGTAAGAATAAAAATCTTACTCTAGGTTGTAATTGCCCGTTGTTACTGGGGAATGGCCCTCCCTATTTTAAGAATAGGCAGTATTTTATTTAATTTTGGTCTCTCGTAACCTACTAAACTAACTTTTTTAGTTCACAAGTACACAGTAAACAAGGAAGTCGAACAGCTGATGGATCACTTGCGGAAATATAACTGTGGTTTAATAATGGTGTATTTAAGTATTGCAAAATCGAACATAAATTCCAGTAACTAGGAACCAATTTAAGAATAATATTTTCTATTGATGGAAAGACTAAAGAAGCAATAAGGGCAGTTGAATCTAGATTATCATAATACTGTTACAGGTACGCATGAATTTTATATTTTTAAGCAAATAGAATGTACTTGCTAAAATTATATTTTATTGTCTATGTCGAGGTCTATGTATAACTTGTAAACAAAAGTATTCCTTAACAAGTATTATCAAAGAAAATTTATAGCGTAAGCTGTTATTTTCTTTGGTATTATATATTTTCACTGTTGAGGGCGAAATGAAATAATCTTTGTTTTTCTTTAAGTTGGAATTATATAATGTTATAATTATTAGAGAAGGGAAATAATTTAATATATTATATTACACAGTATGTGGTGTATGGCACATTTATTGATTATAGCAATATTTTTACTTTTTTGCAGAATATGATCCTAAAAAGAAGGGACTGATACAAGAAATGATGTCAAGTATTTGATGCAGTATTTTCATTTACCTTTCACATACTTAATATAAGGAAAAACAATCACCGAAGCACAATTACAAATTCCTCGATAAGCTGTTTTGTTGATTCAAATTTGAACTCGACCATTTTGATTGTAGAAGATATATACCTGTGTAAGTATTAATTGTGATTATTTTATTTTTTTTTTATAAAGAAACTTACTATAATATTAGACTTAAACAGATTAGGCTAGTATAATTCATAAGCTTATGCTTAGCAAAGTCTACTGCAAAACATACCTATGAGTTCGTTATTATAACAAATTATCAGTTTACAGTATCAAACAGAATTTAACACTTGAAACCTTGTTTGATTTGACTAATTGTTTTTGCGCTGATATTCTGTCGAAAAACAGCAGCAAGATAATGCATAGCAACTGAACTGATGAATGGTGCACTTATTTTTTTATTATGTCATCCATTAAACTTTGTGCTAGACACCTCATTATGTTTTATATGTTTGTCTAATTTCTCACAGTGTGATAGAAATATGTTTGAAGTGTTTGTTTTTCCTTGGGTTTTGCTAATTGCAATTTTTAATGTGTATTTTTAAATTAATCTTTTGTTCAAATCTATGAGTCGCTTTTGAAGTTTCACATCACAATAAAAATATTCTATTTAAAAAAATAACTATTATATGACTTAATAAGTTCATTATGTTTAATGGAATTTATTTGTTTATTCTTATGTAAAATTGTACAGGGTGCCTGGTTATATTTTAAATGGTAGGTACCCTAGAGGCCTTATGCTATGAGTTCTCAGAAAACCTTAAATACAAATGTTTTTGGGTTTGAACAAAATCATCATTTATTAATCATTCTTGCCGATTATAAATATACTAGGTTTAAACTTTAGCTCTAAAGATAATAGAGAAATTTTAGAAAAACCCTGCCATAAGAGGCAATGTGTAAGAGAGAGATGGAGAAAGCTCCAATAGAGTGGATTTGCTAAATTTCCGATTACCTTTTGTTTGTTTTTCTTGTAAATTGACCAAACCTAAACACTTCTATATTTAAAGTTTTTTGATAACTCATAATAAGGTCTCTAGGGTACTGTTTAAAATATAACCATACATCCTGTACATAAAATCTGTATAAAATATCAGATGTGTTAAAAATTAAAAAAAAAACTACATAGATATACATAAAGGAACAAAAGTGAACCAAACTTAATTTTAGAGAAAAAATTATACACCATATATATTATACCTATATCATGAAGAAACCTTATTTTTTTGTAAGTTAAGTTAACTGTGTTTACCATTTTTGACCAGAAGAGGTTATTTCAAATCCATTATTATGTAATTCTGGGATACCTTGTTAGGTACTGGAAGATACTAGGTTGCTAAAAGTACATTTTGTAAGGATATATTAAATATGTATACAGGATGTCCCAAAAGTGTCATATAAGGTGTAGCTGCTGTTTTTTTATTATGGACTATTTTGTTTTATTAAAGAACAAAACATCTGGTTTATATACAATTTGGTAAACTGAGGTTTAATACCTTAAAAAAGACCATACATGAATTTGTAATTCGTTTTGTTTAAAATTTTATTTTTTAAACTTCAATTTACTTGAAACATCTGTAGGTTGCTTTTTTTAATCATATCAAATAAAGTATAACTGATTAAAGTCTATGAAAATTAAGATTACTCAAAGTGAAAACTGTATTTTGTAACAAGAAACATTTTTTTCTCGATTTTTTCTTCAGAATAACTTTATTTTATAAATTCAATTCTGTCTCTATTTTGTACGATTTGGAGGTAATCATGGTATCTTTTGTTCAAAAAGTCAAGGACTACAACATATATAAAATGTAGGATATTTCCCTCAAGCTGGTTTTATAAGATTTATGTGTAGCCCTAGTAGCTACCTCGCAATTCACCCATTCTTATAGGCTTTGTTCAGTATAATTTTTAGAATACCTAGTGGTATTGTGGATTGTGATATTCTGACGTATAAATGATGAACTTAAAGATGGAAATTTTTGGACAATATTCAGATCTCAATTTTTGTTCAGTAAAAATTGATATATTTAGTTGCGATTTTCGACACTGTCTAGCAGATGCGTAACTATGGGGGGCATAGGGGAGGCGATGTCTTTTTTTTTGGGATATTGCATGGGCGCCCACAGAACCATAACTGATGAAAAAAAACCAAAAAAGGTCATGCATAGTCCATTTGGTATATAAATGTAATTTATATATATATATAATATACAATATTTACATTTTCCAGGGGAGGCAAGCGTCCCCCTCCCCCCTACCCCCCATTCAGTAACAGAAGTCTAGGGGCGCCCCTACGGTCTAGCACTAAGATGGAGTTTATAGCCTAGAGGATGTTAAAGCAGAGGTCTTCAATAAGTTGTCTTACAGAGTGTTTTGTAAAACACTTGTAAAAAAAGTTTTCCTTGTTTTTTTTGAATTCTTTAGTTTTTTTTGTACGGGGTGTTTTCAACAAAATTGTATATTTTTTTAGACAAGGTTTTTTTTTGTCAACTTTTGTATCCCTTAAACTATTATTTCTTACCTCAGTTATGAATAAAGGTAATGTCTCTAAATTTATAAATGCAACTGTTGTACAGGGTTTTCATTTATATTTTGACACCTAGTTACATCTTTAATTACAGAAAATTAAAAAAAAACTTTAATTTCAAAATTTGTAGGATTATTCCTGTATTATGGTCTAAGAATATCAAATATTTCTAAAAATTATTGAAAAGCAAAAAACTACATAAAATGGATTTTTTAAATGTGACACCTTGAATATTATTATCTAATTAAATTAGTCTTTTCATATCTATTATAAATATATAAGTTCAGAGAGAGAGAGGTTGAATATCTTTGCCTCTTATGAAATGGTTTTTATCAATTTTTTGGATAATCTTTAAAGATGAAGGTACCAAACCTGATATAATTGCTAACTTCAGATTAATTTAATGTTGCATTAAATGGGGCCAGCTAAAAAATATATAGGTTATGTAATTTCTTCTATTCAGTAATATTTTGTATTCTTGGAAGATAATAGTGAAAAAATCCTTCAATTATTGTGTTTTTATTTTCTATAGTTAAAGCTGTATCTAGATGTCAAAATATAAATAAAAACATTATACTTATAAAAAACTGTTTTGCATATTTTTTACTTTGAACTAACTTTAAACTCATCATGAGAATTCATTAATATCTATGTAAATTTAAATAATAACAGACTTTTTTACCATTATTTAATAAATTTCATTAATTTTTAAACTCTCAAATGACCTTTTGATCTGATGTATCATGAAAATTAGTTTAAAGTAAAAAGTTCACAATAGAATGGGGTAAGAAAAAATTGTTTAATGCATACAGGAGCTGAGAAAAACAACACATCTAGAAATATTTACATTTTGGTGAAAACACCCTTTATATAAAAAAAGTTTTTTGGTATTCGGGTGTGGATTATCCTGGGTGGAAAAGAACAATATAATATTTCGTTTTGTAATAGTTATTGTGTGTGTATAAACATTTTGTGAAAATGACAAGGGCTTAGATAATACTTTGTGTAACAGATTTCTTGTGGCCTTTTGCATTTTTGAAGCGATAAATCCAACATGTAGTGCTAGGCATTATCGAAAACCACAACTCAATATATAAATTCTGGCTGAAAATTAGTTAAATTTTGTCTACAAATTTGCATGTATAACTGCGTCTGTCCAGTAGTTTACTATAGGACATCAGTACCTAAAATAATTAATTAATGTAGGGGTTATGGTTATATTGAATAAAAAAAATTGGGTGGAGGTACCATACATGCTGTTGGTTAAAAACACAAGTTTAAAAAGCCATATTTATATGGATATTCTTCTTATTTTCTTAAGGGGAATATGCTCCTTAAGTATTGCTTTTAATTTTTAACTAAAATTGGAAATATACCTATTTTATCAATAACGAAGTTTTTTAATAGCATATTTACAGCTGATTTCTCGAAAAGCAATTTTTTTACAATATTTTTTCTTTTTTTTAGGTATTTCAGTCACAGTCCTTTGGACCCTTTGTAAAAGAAAATGGTGTGGACTTACGTATCACCAGAAATCAGCAGCAATGGAAACTAATTTCAGCTTGTAACAACTTGAACAATAAAAATATGTCGAATTGTAATATTTTTTATTTAGTGGCAAATATAGAATTGATTTTTACTATACAATATTGCAACACTTTAAAAAAAATTCAAGAAGTTCCAGTCAATTTCATAATAATCAAAATAGAAAATTATTTCATTTATATCTTAAAAACTTATGACTATACTTAAATCTAAAAAAATAATTATATTTAGGCGTTTTATAGATACAGACTTACAGGGATATAGAGAGTTAGAGATTGATACCATTATGAAATTAGTTATGGGTGGTATTATATATGAATCTTTAAACAAATTTCCAAAAGTTAAGGTATGAACGTAGAAATATTTATTTTTCAGTTCCAACTGTTTCTTTTGGTAGTTATGTAAACTCTTCAAACGTCAATTTTTAGTTTTTAGACGATAAAATTGCTCTATTAGGTATAGGATCAACTGTGCAGTAATTTTATTATTTTTAATGCAATGAAAAAAAAATGCAAAGTAAACTTTCTTCTTCTCAATCATATGGTAATTATCAGTATCTTTGAAATATATAGACAGTGACAAAATATCTATTTTTATTAAATGAATACCATATCTATTTTTTACTAATGGCCATATTATTTTTGAATATATAAATTTCAGTCGTAACAGTTACAAATAGAGTATTTCGTAAAAGGGCTTCTTTATACAGAGCATTTCATGTAAAAAATTACACTGTATGTAGTATTTTTTAGTACGAGAAATATTAAAAATATTAGAGAGGGACCACTTGAAATGGCAATCAATTTCCCTCGTACAGATTGTCACTACAATTTGCTGCATATTCAAATAATTTATTAGGCCTTCATTTAGTTTTGTCATACAATATTCGGACTAACATTTTACTAGTATGTCTCTGTTTCTCACTTGAGTTTTCTGCAATTTTAATTCATTAGGCCGCCATTTTGTTTCGCCGTATTCGATTTTTACTAAAACGTTTCCATTCCGTTGAAAACTTAAATTCAACTGGATAAGTAGTTTTTAAGCTATGCTGCGTACAGACAGACTGACAGAAGTGGGAAAACATGGGCCCCAAGCACCCTAAAATGCAAAGTTCTGCAAAAATATCAAAGGGTTAATTTTTCATTTTTTACTTTTGTAAACTGGTCTAAATGCTGGTGGTTGCACTTCTTCAATAAAGACTTTTATTTATTTTAAACTTTATAATTAAATGGTAAAAGTATTAACTTTTATTTGTTTATTTTTCTAATGATTTAATAAATCCTATCAGGTATTTTAATAATTTTAACACAAACTTATTTTATTAAGACCATATTACCATTTTATTAAAAATCGTCTTAAAATAAACAATACATTTGGAAAAATAAAAAACACATTTTAATTACCAAATCATTAGATAAATATAGAAAACAAATGTATTAGAAATTAATGTAGGAAGTTTCATTTTGAAAAAATATTTAATTCAGAATAAATATAACAAAATTTTGACTAGTACATCTAAAATTAGTCCACTCTAATAAAGATATGTATGCATTTATGACTACAGTACATTGAATTTGTAGACAATAAAGAAAAAAAAACTTAAGCTCCATCTGAAAACATGGCTTACTAAAGTATTCAACAATTGTCTGTTAAATTTATTAGATTTTACTTTAATGTTAATTCTTTAACAACGGTTTGCTTAGTGTCCTATTTATTTAAAGAGGTGTTATGTATCTTAAAATAGTTATTTCCTACCTCGAAATACCTGACAGTGTCTTTAAGAATATCATATTATCTAATGTCTCTAAAATATCTGGAAATACAAGTGCAAAAATATTATATTACGCCTTTATAATAACGTATAATAACATTAAAATCTTTTCTGGAAAAGCACAATATAATATCTACTAAAATGTTTACCTTTTTTCACTGCACTCACATGTAGCGATTAATTAAAGTCAAATTTAGGTCTCTTGAAACCACCACTTATTTGTTAACTTCTGTTTTATTAGAATATTAGTAGGTATTAGGTACAATAATTATTCACCATCACCAATTGATGCCAGCAATGCTGCTATATCTTCCCTTTTAGAAGTATAACAAACACAAGTATTAAGGATCCCCAGGCAGACCTTAGAAGCTTCAGATTTTTAATTCTTGATCACCTTTTAATTATTTCCAAAATAATAAAGTATACTTAATTAATTAGGCCAAACAAATGTGTCGTGTTTTGCTCAACGTCAACAAAATAATTTTAAGGTTAACGGTAACTGTCAAATCGTAATGAAAAACTAGCCTACTTGACGTCAAAAAATACATGCAATTTTCCATTTAAGAAATGGATGCTACTTCCAACCTTTGTCAGTTGTTTCTCTAAATCACGTGATTTAGCGATTCGTTAACTAACAAAATGATAAGTGCAAAATCGCACCCCCGATCTGACAAGGCGGCCAGTTTATCGCTTATTCAGCTTGACGTTTTCGTTGCGATAGTCGTCAGTTATGTTTTTCAGAGTATTTTTTACTTCCTTAAGTGAAAATTTTAAGGCATTTTAGTGTTCTTAAAACAAAGGTTATTTATAAGAATGAAATATTTAAATGAACTGGTGAAGGAAAAAAAAGGTAAAAAAGAAGCCATTCTGAAATGGACCCCACGAAAAGGTATATAAAAAAAATATTAACTGAATTTTTAATTTGTTACCGTTTAAGCATAAATTGTGTGCTTATTTATTTCCTATTATTAAAAAAGATGTTTGAACAGTTAAATAATTGTGTTTACTGCAAATAATATACCTATAGTTAAAAAAAATATGAAAAATACTTATAATATACATAAGGTGTCCCCATAGAGTGTTCTCGGTTGATATCTTGGTACCGGTTAGAAATAGAGAAGACATTTATGGTAGACTATAAAAACTAAATCAGGAAAGTGCAAACCGTTTTGTTCTAATTTGAACCGTTTAGACTCTACATCTCTTCAAAATTGAAAGTCCCAGTTTTTAAATGTCAGTATCTGGAAAACAATTAAACTTAGGCCTATGGACAATATATGAAGTAGACATTTTTCTAAAGTTATACAACTATTTGTTATGCTAAAACTTTTTACAACAATATTTTTTTGAGACTTTCAAAATACATCATATATTTTTCAAATACGATGCCAACTTTTTGAATTGCACTCAGCAAAAAAACTTGGTTAAAATTTGAACCAACATCCCTAAACATAAGTATAAAATTATAAAGAGTTATATCTTGAAGGCTGCATTTTATTGTAACAAAAAAGTTTCAATTTTGAACAAAAAAGATTAATATGTGTAATTAAACGCACACAGAAGAGATATGGACAATGTCGTGCTAAAGCAAGCCGGTCGCCAAGTGACGTAGATCGCTCACACCCAGTTGGGATAGGTCAAGATCGCTCGAGGCAACCTATAGAGTTAATGGGCTTTGAATACGCATTACATTTTTACTTATTTATTAACATACTTTTTTGTAATCTTTGAAGATATTATACAAAAATTAAGATAGACACATAAGATTCATTTGCTCCTTTTAGTTATAGATTTGTTATAACGCGTGTTTGAAATTAAGATGACGGAACAAAATGGCGGCTTAATAAAATGTTAAAAGTTCAGTACCAAAAACGATTTATCCAATTGACTTGAAATTTTGCACAAAAATCAAGTGTTTAACAGGGATAGACTGGTACATTTTTAGTGAGAATCCTATATGGCAAAACAAAACGACGACATAATAAAATGTTTAAATATTCGGTAAAATTCCTTTTCCTGAAGAAGAACTTTCTTTTTATAGAAGAAAATAATAAAGGACATAATCTATTTTTTGAAGACTAAGCGAATAATGTTATGAAAAATAAATAATAATGATAATAATAATAAATAAATTTAGAAAATTGAAAAAATTACAATTTATAGGATTTGTATAAAGTTATCACCCAATAAAGTATTGTCTGTGCACTAAATTATTATTACCTTAAGATATATAAAACTATTTTATGTCCGAAGGTCCTCATAAATAAGTTAAATTTGTTTGTGTAAATTTTTGTAAGGCAACACGCGTGGGAAGTAAAGTTAGTATATATATTTATGCAGCGTCGATCGGGATATAACTCGCTTATTTAGAGATGTTAAACATTCTCGTATTTAGAAGGAAAACATTTCATTTAAACAATCATCAAAAATAGAACGTTTGTGCTTATATTTCAGGAAATTGAAATAAATAATTTGGTATTCAACCGTGGCAAAACTATCGACGAAACTTAGTATGTAATAGATGTGCATTTTCAACACTACGTTGATGTTTTATTTATAAAATTATCTGGTTATCAATCGGATGAAAGTTTACCAAAAAGTATATTTGTAGAATGTTTCTTGAACCTTTTTTATACATATTTTTTTGAAAAACAAATTTCTTGGGATGAGGTTCATACAAGGAATAAAACAAAATTATTTCATATCCTTGTTTCTTTTCATGTTTTTTTTTAATTCAATCGTTTCGACTATTTTTTAGCCTTTTTCAATGATCTTGTGTACACTAAGGCAGAAATCATTTCACGTCAAATTACAATAATTCTGAGTAAAAAAATAAAAAACGAAATACAGTGCTTAGACACAAACAGAAAACAACATCATATGGTACATGTAGGTTAAAATTACACCAGAGTCACCAACGGGAGCAACACCGACATCTGTGGTTACCAAGAGAACATCCGAAAACTTCGCCGTACTTGATACCCTATTACCACCGATCAGAATATAGCCACCCACCTCCGGCGAAGGTGGGCCATAAAGCCACCTGTGGCGAAATTCATAACTCAAGAGTAATTAAATCGAAAGTAGGAGAAGATTTACGCGACAAGAGCTATTATATAGTGGAAAAATGATTTTTTTGGGATGGTCACTAAACCAATGAAATTCGGACAATTATAGACACGTCTTTCTGACTTAAGCTATTTATCAGTACAGTCAGCTAGTTGAGAGACGAGAACAACTAGCGAAAAAATTAATGCACAAACCTACACCAGAGTAACCAAGAGGAGCAAAACTGATATTTGTGGTTACCAAGAGAACATCCGAGACTTTCGCCAGACTTGATACTCTATTACAACGGTGCATCATGTAGCCACGTGTGGCGAAACTCATAGTGCAGACTAATTAAATCGAAGGTAGGAAAAGTTTAAGCGACAAGAACTATTATATAGTAGAAAAAGGATGTTTTTTTGGGTTGACCGCTAAAGCAATGACATTTGGCCAACTGTAGACACGTGTTTCTGACTTAAGATTGTCATCAGTACAGTCAACTAGTTGAGAGACGAGTTCATTGCTTTAGAGGTCATCTAAAAAAATTGCTTTATAGTAGTTCTTGTTGCGTAAATATTTTCTTTGTACATTTAATATATATATATATATATATATATATATATATATATATATATATATATATATATATATATATATATATATATATATATATATATATATATATATATATATATATATATATATATATATATATATATATATATATATATATATATATATATATATATATATATATATATATATATATATATATATATATATATATATATATATATATATATATATATATATATATATATATATATATATATATATATATATATATATATATATATATATATATATATATATATATATATATATATATATATATATATATATATATATACATTTGTGTATAAGCTAAATAAAACTGGACAAAAAATACTACCCTGTGGTACCCCAGTAAAAACTTCAAGAGGATCAGAAATAATATTGTCAATTTTATCACACTGAAATCTAAGGACATGGTAAGATCTAAAAGAATTAAAGCAGTAATTTCACTCGCGCTGATAAAATATTATCGGTGACATCTGCCATTGCTGTTCCACAACTAAAACCTGGGCGAAAGCTAGACTGTTTCGAGAGTAAAATGTTATTTGCATTTACATTTGGTTTTTTAACACCCTTTCCAGGATTTTTGATAATGACTAAATAATTGACTTTAAATAAGATAACTCTTTAGGGTCAGTTACTTTAGGAAGAGGGGAAACTAAAGCTTCCTTCCAAATTTTAGGAAAGTATCCTTGTAATATACATACGTTAATAGTATGTGTGATAAATTTAATAAAATGCGGACAATATAAAAAAATTAAAGTAATATTAAGATTTTCCGGATCACAACCCTTGGTTTTAAGGCCTTATTATTCGAAAAATATGACAGTGTCAAATTTTAGAAAAGATTTAATGTTTATAACATCATTTGAATAAAATTGAATTAGTTCGGCAGTTGGAGAAATATTTGTTTTTGTTGAGTTTATGAAATATGAGTTAAAATTATTTACATCTGGTATTTCCTTTATTGTTTTTGGGCGCAGTTTATTTAATTCTTTCCATTTTTCTTGTATGGTGGTGTTTTGAAAACGGTACCTATAATAAGCTTATTTTTCCATTTTTATTGAAGCATTTGTTAAATTGCGCAATTGCTTATAGTAGGCCCATTTGCTATGCATTTTGCTAGTTTTAAAGTCTCGAAGAGCTTTATCTCTAAGTTTTTGCATTCGCTTGATATTATCAGTAATCCAAAGTTGAAAAGGTTTTTTATGCTCTGTAAAGGATTTGACAGGCGCATGACGATCAAAAAGCGCTAAAATATTTGTATTTAAAAATCTAATTTTTTCATCAACGTCCGCAATATTATAAATTGCATTAAACGAAACAGCTTCCAAATCTCTCTGGAAAAAATCCAGATTAATATTTTTAATGCATCTATAAATTATTTTTTTTGGTGCTCTAGGTTCCAAAATATATTTAATTTGACAAAAAACCAAACAGTGCTAATAAAATGACAGTCGATAACTTATTGTTATGTTATTATTATTACTTTATCCAAATTAGTAAAAACTAGATCAATTCAGGACTCGCTTATGTTGGTTATTCGGGTGGGCTCGCTAATTATTTGATTCAAATTAAATAGTTCCACTGTTGATAAAAACTGACTTGTTAGTGGGTTGTCAAGTTTTAATAGATTTATATTGAAGTCTCCTAAACAATTTGGTTATACGATTAAAATATATCAGCTAACGTATCCTCAAAAGTGCTTATAAAGGAGACACTATCAGAATTTGATGGTCTATATACTATGCCCATAACTAATTGTTATTATTATTAATCATTAATTTTATCCAAATACTCTCAGAAAATTCATATTGCTCGATAAGTATTACATCGTACTTTAAATCTTTATTAATATATACCGCCACGCCCCCACCTCTACGACCCTGTCTGTCATTTCTTTTTAAAATGTGGTTTTCTAGGTGGATGTATATCCGGTTTTAGCCTTGTTTCTGTAATACCAATGATGTTAAAATTTTTATTGGAGAAATAATCCTTTAGTTCATTAAAATTTCACATTATTGACCGAGCATGAATATGCGCTATGTTAAATATCAGTATGCAGGAGTATAGAACACAGAAAAGTGAGACAGAAAGATAAAGCAAAATAAGTAGAATGAAGAGAGAAAAATGCGTATAAGTTAGTGCTAAGGAACGCCAAAAAGTATTTCATAATTTTTTATCTAACGTACAACTTAATAAACAATAATTTTTGAAAGTAATTTTTAAATTTACCGTGTTTGTATAACAAATGAGATATATGAATATATTGACAACAAATAAGCACTTTTATCATAATATATTTTTTAAAGTAATTACTGAAATACATGTACCTTAATCTAAACTCAAAAAATATACTTCGCAAATCTGATAAGAGTATTAACACGGATATTAACCTTCAAAGTTATTAATATGTTTGTTTATTTTTTGCTAGATTATGTCTTCGACTTTTTAATGTTAATGATTATAACATTAATTATTAAAAAATATAGAATTAGAAACTTCCTAACTATACATAGAATAAAAAATGTTTATTCGACATTTAATTTGTTTTTACTAGGTGATACAGACATTGTGTATTCATTAATAGGAACGTTCTTAATTTTTAAACAGGGTTTTTTATTGCGAGCAATTTATCAATTTTGGCTTATTTCCTTATTTATAACATGACTCACTGGTATATAAAGGTAAAACTAGTTCATGAAAGAAAAATGTAAATAAACAAAAATCAACATGTAATCAAACTCGTAGGGTATAGTTTTTATTTATAGCTGTGTGACAAAAATGTTTGTAGTTTTTGTGCTCCCGAGATCGTAATCGGAAAATTGTAGAAAAGGCAGTTTTAAATAAATCTGATAAGAGTATAAACACAAACATATTATCCTTTATTATAATAATTTTGGTTTATTTTATGACATATTTTAGTTCTTCGACTTTAAAATAATAATAACTACAATATAAATCATAACAAAGATAATAATAATCAGAAACTCCATAATTATACAAAAAAGAAGTAATATTAATATGCAAATTAAGAGCATATCCCGATTCTGGTTCTTGACAAATATCACATGATATCTGCACTGTGACAGGTCGATGTGGGTCACCGACAGAAGCTTCACTAGTTCTTCTAACGTGTCAGAAATTCAGCTATACCAATACAAAGTACAGCCGTTGACCTTGAGAAATGTGTCCTTCTTTTTTAAAAAAAGAAGTTAAGTGAAGTTGATGATCCGTTAGAATCTTAAATTTTCTAGCATACAAATAAGGTCTAAAATGTTTAATACCCAAAACAATTACCAATATCCCTTTCTCGATAGTTCAATAGTGTCTTTCTGCTTAGTTTGAGCTTCTTGACGCAATTATTATAAGTCTATCGATTGCATTTGGCAAAACAGCCCCTAAAGAATAACCACTGGTATCGATTCGAAATAGAAATTCAATCTCTTCTGAAAAATTTAGACACTGCAAAACTGGTGAACTGCTTAGTGACTCTTTCAAAAAATCGAACGACCTTTAACATTCCTCAGCCCACTCAAAAGTCTTCCTTTTTCTTGAAAAGCAATTTAATGAATTAGTTATCTCTGCAAAAAAGTCTAATAAACTTCCTATAATAAATAGCGAAAGTTACATTCTTCGCTCATTCTGGTTCTTCACAAATATCACATAATTTCTGCACTGTAACAGGTCTATGACCGACAGAAGCTTCAATAGTTTTCCTAACGTGTCAGAGATTCAGCCGTACCAGTATAAAGTACGGCCGTTAACCTGGAAAAACGTGTCCTCCTTTTTTGAAAAAAGCAGTTAAGTAAAGTTTATCCGAATTTTATAAAATATCGGAAAATCTACAGTTTTTTAATAAACCAAAAATTATACTCCTTTGAAACAGAAAAGATTAAATATGTAACAATACTGACTTT
The DNA here is from genome assembly GCA_030620095.1 of Kuschelorhynchus macadamiae. NCBI lineage: Eukaryota > Metazoa > Arthropoda > Insecta > Coleoptera > Curculionidae > Kuschelorhynchus > Kuschelorhynchus macadamiae. The sequence goes on from JAUTXW010001355.1 coordinate 280,564, forward strand.
TCGATAATCTTAACGAAAATGAGAATACATAATTTTATTCAGGACATTTTTTTCATCGTTGGTTAATAAAGCCTGCTACTCACTATTCGCCTGTGCGTTCATTCGTCCGCACATCCGCATAGTGTGGAGGGTCCGGTTCCGTTCATTTCGTTGTTTTATTCTGACGAATCATTCGTTCATTGTATTTGCGAACGTATTCATTAAAAATTGATGAAAAGTGTGGATGAAATATTCCTCCATTCGTTGATTCACCCGAACCGACGAATCGAACCGAATAGTTCGGTCACTGTTCGTTCTCTTAAACTAAAGCCCGTTCAAAACATGAACAGTGCTTTGTGCTTGATTAACAGAAAATATTTTTATTATTTTATAAGTTTTTGACGGTCTTTCACCAACCTGCTAAATCAATATGAATATAACTTACAGCGATTACAGTTTCTGGAGTCCCTTTGAACATTCCAACTCCCTTCTTTTGCCGATTTGAATCGGTTTTTGAATAAACACATGTTATTGGTCTTTGAAACATGCCAAATGCAAAAGGTGTACTTTATTGCCTAGGAACTAAAAGTGCTTTTAAGTGCCTGTTCCTTATACTTCAGGTAACAATGTAAATCAAAACTGACAGTGAAAATATGTAAACACAAAATGATTATTAGATAGAGGTTTAAATATAAAAATAATACAATTTTGTCGTCTATGCCTCTGAGACGCCAGCCGAGGCATTAAATATTGCATTTTACTGCTTAATGAAACAAACAACTATTCTACGTTATAAGATATTATTTATCCCAGAATGCCGAAAAATATTTCTTCCCATGTTCGTCGGTCTATCCGTGTGCCTTTTTCTGTTAAGAGGGAAGTATTGTAATGGTGAAAAAATAACCTACTGAGATTTTTGCAGATCTTTATATTTTAGAGTTCCTGGACCCTGCAAACGATGTTCTCCCATTTCCGTCAGTCTGTCGGTCTATAGGTCTGTCGTTCTCTCTGTACGCGGCATAGCTCAAATATTACTGATCAGATTGAGTTCAAATTTCGCACAAAAATCAAGTGTTGAACAGGGATAGACTGATACATTTTTAGTGCGAATCCTATGTGGAAAAACAAAATGCCGGCCTAATAAAATGTTTAAATAGTCCGTAAAATTCCATTTCCTGTAATAAAGCTATGAAAAATAAATAATAATAATGAAGAAAACATAGACGAAGACGAATCTACAGGACAAGATACCATTGACAGGGCATACAACACTTAGGACAGTGGAAAAATATTAGTATGCAACGAACTCCAAAAAGCTGTTGCAGAATTTAACGGCCTAGATCCAACTCAAAGACCTAAGCTCCCGAAACTTAGAACTAGTCGGGAGACTCACAGCATCCTCAAGATTTTCAACACCATACCCAGCAGAGTTTAGTTAGGAGTATGACACCCTTGAAAAGCTCCACACACTCATCTACTGCTCTGCCGTCGCCATTCTTAGATGCTATAAACAACAAGCGCAAGAAGAAAAGGGGCAAAGCTGTACACCAACAAAAACCCATATGGCAGGAAAGACTTGAGAAGGCAATTGACGATTTGAGACAGGAACTAGAAGACTCACAGAATTTCGGAAGAATGAACACTTCTCCAGCAGACATAAGACGTACATTAAAAAGATATTTATGAAGATAGGTACAAAATCCACCGATCTCAACCATTAACAAAGACTAGATGAGTACCAACATACACTAAAGCAAAAACTAACAGCTAAAGCGAAAGGTCTGCAGACATACAACAAATCCCCAAAGAGAAAACGACAGAACTGGTTTTTCAGCACCAACCAAAGACAGTTCTATCGGGATATCAATAACACCAAAGATCAAACCAATACTGAGAAGATGCTGCCAAGCAAAGAGCATTAGTCGAACATCTGGGAAAAGCCAAACAGCATAACCGAAATGCTACATGGATACAATTCCCAACGTGATCAAATTCAAACACCAAAAATGGAATTTCACTCTATCACCAAGGAGGAAGTTAGCAGCTTTATTAAGGGAACGTGCACCTGGAAGTTGCCAGGAGTTGATCATATTCACAATTTCTAGTATAAGAAATTTGAGGTCCTCCATGAAGCTATGGCCCGTCATTTTACCAAAATAATGCATCATCCGGAGACAACCCACGCATTTCTAATGCTAGGCACTACAACTATGCTACCCATAGGCAATGGGACTGAAGACCCGTCTAAGGTCATCAACTCTCCGAATGACCTTACCACGAAGAGAAGGTGGAAGATCCCTTGTTGACTTGACCAATTCGCTCTCCCACAGCTGTAAAACAAGACAACTCGTACACTCCATTCAATTTCACAAGTGACAACATCATCCTGAAGTCACTTTCAGACCCTGACAAACAAGAACAGTGGGCTCAAATGGCACCGCACTGCCGACATAACAATGACTTGAATCAGTCACACATAGTTAAAGAAGCATCCAACAGGTGGCTGAAGGATGGACAACTATTCCCAGAGACAGAAGGATTTGTGATAGCAATACAGGACCAAGTTATTAATACACGAAATTATACGTTGAATCCGATAAGTTTCGAAAATGTAGCAAGAGATCAGAGACTATACTGCATATTACGTCTGGCTGCACTTACCTAGCAAACACGGTAATATCATATACCAGAAGCTTGCCGGTATATACAGGCTCCTGAATACCTTTGTGCTCTATTATAAATACCAACTAAGTTCAGGCTTGAAAATAATGCTTTCAAACTGTACTACTACTGGGCAATTATCATCGACAGACGGGTGACGAATAATCGGCCTGATGTGGTACTGTTAAATAAGGAAACAAAGACAGCTTATTTGTTAATGTCGCTGTACCTAACAATAACAACGTGTTGGATAAATATCAAAAGAAAAAGGCAAAATATGCGGAGCTGGCCATCGAGATACACCAGATGTGGCGAGTGAATAAGGTTCACGACGTCCAGAAGGCAGTCCTGCTCAGTACTTGCCACATAGTGAGAAAATTCTTATAGGACAACACACATAACTAATAGAAACCAGCCCACTCCTTTTGATGCATGCATCCGGGATGAGCTTGGAACCCAACATTTGTTAAAAAATTGATTGTTAATTTCGATAATAGTAATAATAATATTAATGAATAAAATAAAATAAAAAAAAAATTATCAAAATCCAATATGGTGGCCTGATAAAACATTCACAAAATCATTAAAATCTGCTTAACCGATTGAATTTTGGTACAAATTCAGGATGGCGGAAGAAAATGACGGCCAAAATAAATAGTTTAAAAAGTCAGTCTAAGAAATCTCGTTATTAGATTGATCTTAAATTTCGCACAAAAATCAAGTCTGGTTCAAGGATGAACTGGTAAACTTTTTGTATGAATCCAATATAGTGGAACAAAATGGCGCCCTAAAAAATGTTTAATAAATCATTCGAATTGATCTCAAATTCAGCATATAACTCAACTCTAACATACGGATGAACTTATAAGACTTTAGCATGAATGTAGTATGCCACAACAATATGACTGCCCAATAAAATATTTGAAAATCATGTTAAGGAACTACTTATTTAATTGACTTAAAATTTTGTACAAAAGTCAAGCATAATATAGAGAAAATCTGATTCGACTGATTCCAGATTTTGCACAAAAATTAAGTTTGATGTAGGAATGAACTGGTAATCAAATTCAATATGGCGGAACAAAATGACAAAATGTTTAAGTAGCAATAGGTATAAAAGAATCCGTAAATTTGCTTTACCCAGAACTTCCCTCGTTACGAATCCTTTTTTTGCCAAACAAAGTAAAGCACGGCACAAGTTTAGTTCGGCACGTAGTATGCATGTCTATTTACTAAACAAAAATATAAAATTAATATAATGTAGGTCCCAGAAAAAATGTTTCTACTACATTTTCAAATACGTTATTTATTTATAGTTAAATTTATCATTTATATAAATTCGTTGTTAAGGTCATTGGACTGTTCCGAATTAAATTTGGCTTGCCATTGTTTATTAGCAGCCTATATTGTTATATAAAATGGTCCACAAATGCATTTTTAATTGTAACCTTTGACCAAAGAGAACAACGTTATTTAAATATAACTGAAAAAGCGTTTGGATAATAAAATGATTTTGCCTATTGCGGTTTAAGAATTTATCAGTTTTATTAATTTGCAAAACAATTGTTTTTTACATGTCAAAATAAGAGATTTTTTAAAAATTTTATTGAATATTGGCAGGGTCCGCAATTATATTATTTTAAAAATTAAATTACTCTTATCCTATCGAAATAATACCTCCTCGAATCAATTTTAATATTTTTATATGATGTAGCATTATTCTGTTTTGGTCCGAAGTACATAATTCGATAACTCCTTATATTGTGAAAACTAAAAATGTGTTTCATCTGTCTGTTGCGGCAGCTTCAAATTGTTTCAGACAAGTAAGCCACGGCACCTTACTATCAAACGTAAGTGGCTTCATCACATTTGATAAAGAGACAACGTCGCATTTTAACTCACTTTGATTTCCAAATTTCTGCATCTGGGAACGTAGAGTTTGGACTTCTGCTGCATTTGGTTATGAACACCTTAGACTTCTTTTTCTATTTGACTTATTTCTTCTTGTATGTCTTCTTTGGTTGATGTCAATTCAAGCAACGTTTTTTAGTTACTTCTTCTTGACTCCTCTTCATGTCTTGCATTTTTTGTTGAACATCTTCTCGGTGCCTTCTTATATCTTTCTCTATGTATTCCTTGTTCTTCCTCAGGTCTTCTGTAGGTTTTTGGTTCAGTTCTCCTTGGTTTCTCTTCATGTGTGCTTTAAGTTCTTGTTTCATCTCAGTATATATATATATATATATATATATATATATATATATATATATATATATATATATATATGAACTAAAGCGTTCATACTTTACGATTTGTAATAAAAAAAAATATTTATAACGACGGAAGTTCCGGGTAAAGGAAGTTTACCGATTTTTTTACTAAACGACGACGCAGTTTTTAAGGTCAACGGCTATTTATAGTATTTGGCTAAACAGTAACTCTCGCTCGTTGATTCGACTAGGTTTCTTTCGGTGAACCTGTCACACTGCAGATATAATATGATTAAAGTGCAGCAGCAGAATAGAAAAATGTAAATTCACTCTAATATTCTTTTAAAACATAATATAAATTAGACACAAATTGCCTTGCTACGAAACAGACCATAAATGTAAGTTATTCAGTCAAAAACTTTAATAAAAGTTTTCCAGGGAGTATTTCATATCTGCCTCAGAGACAGGCCTAAAGGGTTATTGTAAAATATTTAATCAATATAGCGTTTTATTTTCCCTGTGGATTTATGAGCTATATAAATATATCGAAGCTGTAGAGGTTTGGAACGATTTTATGTACTTTATTTTATTTTGCCTCTAATAGCTTTAAATAACATTTAATTGCAGTTTTGCAATTTTTCTGTAAATTAAGTTGCCTGTATGCCACCCTTTATATTATATCGTAATAGATAATGGTATCTTTTATGGGTTTTTTATTCAGAATGTACTCACAAATAAATATGTGTATTGTCAATTATCCTTTATACTGCTTTAAATTCACTGTCGCTTTTAATTTTAATTTTAGCGGAACATTAAATTATTGTTATTTATTTTATTAACAGTTATGTTATTAGAAGGAAAGTATCTTTATATGTATTATTCACAATTTTGTTTTAAAACCACGATTACTGATTTGTATGTTGTACATTTATGTGCCTTATATGCACCTAAATGGGCTTTGTGCCTCATAAGGGCCTGATAAAACAATTTTTAATTATGATTGCTGGAATGCTCTGCCCGTAGAGACTTCAAAAAACAAATGTTAGAAAATGGGTTCATGAGAAATGTAATAAAACATTTTATATAATTCAGTTCACAACCTTCTGATTAACAGTCATTATTGTCAGAACTCTATGAGCCGTTTTTAAGTGAAACATTTTGTAGCTTTTACCGAAATTAAAGTAAATTTCACCTGGATCCATTTTTCTGAACATTGTGCGGTTTCTTTGTCAATTCAATCTGGTTTACTAAAGATATTTTAAAATATTTATAAAGAAGGGAATATGTTAGAAACAGAAATGAGAGAACAGCAATTAAAATTTCTTTACAAAATTAATAAAGCCCAGATCTAAAATAAAACATACTATAATTAAGTCTTATAAAAATGAATGCCAAATATACAAAAGTATGAACAGGAAATTGTCTTATCGAACTTGAATCTAGTATTTTTTTAAATAAAAAAACCAGTACTTTTGAGTAAATAAAATTTATTAATAAGTAATAGTTACAATTTTTGTAATTTTGCACCACACACCTCAACGAAACGGTTTTTAACGAAGTGTTGAAAATGGGCACCGCCAATTTTTAGACAGACGTTTTGTCACCCATTACCGTAAATAAACAACTGTTGTAAACATTTTCTAATACACACAATATGATAAACATAAGTACGTACAAATAAAATAGTTCTTTTTGCCTAATCTTACCTATCTATAGTGTCAATTTAGAGAAAAACAACTCTAGCGGCAGGTTTCGTTTTGCCGGATTCTGTGAAATTATATTTTTTAAAATTTTCCAACACTTTAAACAAAAATCTTAATTATTGAATTAATAATGATGTAATTCATAGATAATGAAATACATATGATTTAGTATTTTGTTTATATTCCAACAAATACACACTATTTGCTTTTTTTCCCAGAAAGAATTAAGTTTTGTTTCGGCGTTACATAAGACTTTTTTTGCTGAAAATGAACCGCTTAGTCACATGTTAAAATATTTGTAGTTATTTCTGTTTTATCGTGTATCTAAAAATTTAACAATTTTCTGGGTTATGTTAATCCGAAAATGATTCCATGCACATTCCAAATAATATATTCCCTAACGAAGAGCGATTAATACTGAAAAGTAAAAATGTAAGGCCTTTGCTAAATATGTGCAGTGTGTATTCTACCGACTTTGGCTTAATTACAAAATTTACCAAAGACGTGTCACTACTTTCAATCTCAAATAGTGAGGTTGTTAATGCAATCAAGAGAACGCGTTAAACTATTAGCATAGATACCATGCCAACTTATATGATCAGAACTTTAAAACATGCTTTAGGTATTCATTACGTATAACTTTTATTCTTGGTCTTAGTTCTAATATTTTCTCAATGAACGTAATTGATTTTTTATCAAGGAATCAGAATTGTCAATAATATGTGCACAATGACATGCAAATTAACATTATTCACTATAATCCGATTCTAAAATTCCCATCCGCCCTCAGGGTGACATATTTTTGTGTACATGAAATGTCAAAAATGTGTTATTCAGTAATTTATTAACAAATTGTTTATTTACAGGTTAGTTATGTTTTTGGCCCCCAAATATACCCGATTTGATATTAAGTAAGTATGAATTTTCGTTATTATTTATATTTATGTAAGAAGTTTAGAAAAATATGCAAGCTGATAAGAAAGCATTATGGCAAAATACATTTTAATTCAAATTTTGGATAATACTGCTAAGGCTAAAATGCAGTAATATTTAGGTATTAAGATTAACTTTATGATTTCAAAATAGTTTCTTAATGACAGTCAAAATCACCGAGTTTCCCATGAATCTTAAAATCCAGAAATTAGGTTAGTTTTCTACTTGTATAACCTGCATTTAAAATCACATTTACTGAATTCACATTTTAAAAATCATAATATGTTATGAATCAGTTATAAACTGTGGAAAAGTTAGATAAATTAAAAAACTTATTTCACAAAATAATCCGACTTAACTTTTCGACTTTTCTCGATTGTCTTTACCTGAATGCAATAAGCTGCAGCTTGTTAAGAAACTTATTTCGCTCTATGATTTGAGATCAACGAATTGGCTTTAGACTTCTATTTCATCGGTCTTGAAAACTGTAAATGTTTTACTAGTGATTGTTATAGGAAAGTAAATCTGATTTAAGAAAAATATGGTCTTTTATGAAAAAAATTAAAAACCGATATCTTATCATTATCAAGCAAATGCAATTAACGAAATATTAGATATTATTTAAACTCTGATTTAATTGTGGCTACTCTTTTTTTATTTCTCTTAAAATAACTTTACCATATTTGAATTGAAACAAAATATTAACCCATCGTTATAGACACCTATAGTCCCACTAATATTCATTTTTTAGTTGTACATCAATGTTATTTCAGCACCGGATTATATAATGCACATTAACTTAATGGCTTTAAAGCTAAAATATGTATTAAACAATTACAAATTCAATTATTTAAGAACATGCCATGTCAAAAGAAAGGTTTTGCCCTCAGTGGAGGCTTTATTTTGTAGTTGTAAAAGGCATTCTGATAATATACATACTGAAATAAAAAGTCCAGGTCCGCATTTAAATCAAAAAAGTTGATGATGGTCTTTCGAATCCGAAATGTCGGGGAGAAAAAGTGACTATAACAAAGTAGAAATTATTTTCATCTCACGTTTCAATTAATCATAAAATGTTAGGAAAATCAAAAAATTAAAAAAAACGGGACTTGAATAGAAACTTAAGCAATCTTGCATAACTGTAAAGAACAAAACTTAACAAAGGAACAAAACAAGAAATACTAAAACTCAGTCTCATAATCACATAAGTTTCGGAATAAAATAGCTAAAGCTGTGGCGAGGAAGAGCAGGACTCGGTTGGGGCAAAAAGATTAAACCGAGTTCTAATTTGCTTCACTGAAGCAACAAAAAAAAACGACGAAATGAACTAACAACAAATATATTTAAAATTACTGAAAACTACTCAAGGTAAAGAGATTTAGTAAATGCGACTCAACCTACTACAAGAAACGATATGGTAGACCGTATTAGGAATGCCATCCAAAGTATCTCTATAGTAGAAGTGGAGGCTGCAACTTTCTATTGACAATGACGGACGGCATTTTGAGCAATTGCGAAAGTAGTTTTCAGTAGTTTTAAATATATTTCCTATTAGTTTATTGTTATTTGTTAGTTCATTTCGCCGTTTTTCTTTTGTTGCCTCGCACTAGCTGTAGCTATTTTATTGCGAAGGTATGTAATTATGAGACTGAGTTTTAATTTTTTTTGTTCCTTTGTTAAGTTTTGTTCTTTACAGTTATGTAAAATTACTAAAGTTTCTGTTAGAGCCCTGTTTTTTTCCAGTTTTTTGATTTTCCTAAAATTTTAGGTTTAATTGAAACGAGAGATGAAAATAATTTCTACTTTGTCATTGTCACTTCTTTTCCTCTACAAACGGCCAAGAAAATTGCAAGTTAGACTGACTGGGTTTCTTTCCCTCAGAGTTGATTTCATTTCTGCAGTGCCCCAGAGAAGTCACTTGAGTTCCAAATTGTTTCAGTTGCAGGAAAACGACAAAAGGCAATGCTTTATTTCAAAGTACTTTTTGTTTGCGAACGATTTAAAAATGTTTAGATCTGTAACATCGAGTCCATTTTATTTGATTACTGTTTTGGAGTTTTAGTCTTATTGCGCTAGGTTAATCATTATGAGTTTATTATTAGAAGCTGATTTTGTGCCTATATAGTTAAATTTTTAAAAATTGTAATACACCCTAATCTAAAGGCTATTAAAAATCTACAAAGCTCATGGAAGATATTGTCCGACATGTAATATCTTAATCTTAAACCGTGAAAGATTCCAGTATATGTAAGTTAGGTCTATAAAAATTGGTCATTAATAATAGCTTACTAATTTTTGTCCATAACTTTTATTTTGAATAGTTTAAGAAAACAAGGGATTTTCGCTGCATTTATAATATTATATTATCTGAAAAAAAACTGGGTCGGAAATCGCAAAATTGTGCATCCTACATTATCTTATTGTTATAATTCACAGTATAATTTACTCTCTTTACAGTGATCATTTACACCAAAATATGCAACAGGCATAAAGCAAGATATTTTCGCAAAATCTATTTACAAAATATTTTCAAAGCGAGATTAGCAGGTATATTCATCGAAGCGGCAGTAAATTTGTTCAAATGTAGGTATATGATATGTATATTTATTCAAGCTCTGAATATAGTCTTTGAAATAATTTTATTTAGATATGTTTAAGATCAATACTGTAAGGTAGGTGTTTGTTTTTATGAAATTACTTGTTTTTAGCTTCTACTACTTTATAAGCAAACCGTGTGATCCACTAAAATTATTATGAATTTTCTGTATGCTTAAAATATCTTAAGAGGGTATTTTGTCCCTTCAGTGTCGAGTTTGTCATAATTATGTTGGATTTGGTAAATATTATTGAATACTTAATTTGAAAGGTTAATAAGTAATATTATCCAAAAAAAACACCATTCATGTCTTATGATACCTTATATTAAGGGAATATCCGAAAATAAAAATTTAACATTATCTATAAATTTCAAATCACATTTAAATCGGGGGATACCTTGTTTATCAATAAGGAAGACAAAGTACGTTTATAGGAAAAAATAATGCACTAACAAGTGACAAAAGTGACAAAACGACCTGTTAGCACAAAAATCAAAGAGTATTTCAAGCGCGCGCGCACACACACACACACCCAGACACACATACAGACACACACATACATACACACCTGTACACACACACACACACACACAACTTAAAATCAGTCATAGCAACCCATGCCAGGTCAAATCAACACGGAATTTAGTGATCGGAGTCTACAATTTTATACTGAGAGCAGCCCTGGCGAAAACGAAAGTTTTTGAGCACTGTTTATAGGGTGATCCAACGACGACTAAACGGATTTTTAAAGTTCCGGGTATTTTTGTAAACAACAGAAATAGCCACTCGATGAAGTTTTCTCTGTAGGTTTCGAAAGTCGCATATAAATCATTTGAACCCGAAACAAAAAAAATACGCCATTAGTATTGCGTTTTTAAGTCAAACGCCCACGTTTTTGTAGAATGTTTTGATTTCTGCAATGGCTGTATTTATTGTATTTTAGTATTTTAATACGGAAAGGGAAAATATTTCGTGTCGTACTATTTAAGGTTATATATTATACTAACTCCTAAAATATAAATCGACAAAAGAATACAGTCAAATAAAAGTTATTACTTTTTTAGGCAAAGTATAAAGTTACGTTGTTGAACAGTTTATGATGTTATATACAGAATCGTTATATAATTTAGCCCTTGTGCAACGTGATTGAAATTTATAGATAATGTTAAATAATGTTTAATTACTTACATATTTTACTAACTATATATGGCATACATTAACAAATTAAATAATACGATTGTTCTTGACGATTACTATTCATATTATAACTATTCTACTAAGACCCTGTAACAATTGATTTGTTCTCATAATTTTTATCGCAACCTGCTTAATTTAATAGGCTTAATAGGTGATAAAATTATATTAATCTTATTTCGAATCACCTTTAGTTTCAATATCCGTTAAAATAGAGGCAGAGAAGAAAGGATTTCACCAAGAAGAAGTAATCATGGTCAAGCCATTTTAAATTACTTTAGATTGAATTTCATCAACTGAGTTTCGGACAACGATCCTGATTTATTTCAAAAAATTATATCACAAATAATATTTCAGGTCCAATATTTTTAACAGAACACTAAAAGGACATCGATTACCCTTAGAAGAATATCGGAATTCAATTTGGAAACAAGACAGAGCTCTCCTGATGCTGTGTGATGTCATTCAGATTTTAAATCAAGGGGATAATAAATGGATTAGACGTAATGGACCTTTCTTCTGGAGTTATCTAAAAAAAGTGATACACTTTTACACCAAAAGGACATCACACTTTTCGGACATGGAAAAGCTTATTTTCATCAAATAGTTTTTATCCTTAAAATTCTATTTATAGGTATATTTCTATTTAATTTTATCATATGTCTGCTTTCTGCTTCTTTTGAATGTTCTTGGCTGTTGTAATATAAAGTAGGAACCTGTAACCTCTCGTCTAATGAGTATTTCATTACGAAAAAATAATAAATATAGCAAATTTCTCTGGGCTTGACTTGGAACTAAAAATTATTAGAAATGAGGTGAATATATTCTTATCACCTATGAAAGTAATCAACTATCAGGTTGCAATAAAATTCATAGACATAAATAAAAACAACTGCTTAAACAACCATATAAAAAATGGGGGGTTAGTTGATCGAGCTACACAGCTACTGCTGCATTTTGACTAATTTTTACAAGTAACTTCCCATAAGAAAGTTTAAGCCTGATTTGCAATTTTGGTGGCATTTTGGGGCGTGGCATTTCCTACTCGATGTTGACGGTTGCAAAGACTTGGACGTTTTTCATTAAATAGGTGAACAATATTTAAAATTAAATCTCGTTTAATATATTAGGTGTTTATAAAATACTCGCGCTGTAATATCTGTGAAATATACCAGATGTTATTATTCATAGACACATAAGTATGTATTGTGTTATGTTATGTTGTATTGTGTTGTAAATATGTATGTATACAATTATTAGTCATTAACAATTGCCCTATCTTTTTTACAACTATTCAAACATAGAAGTTCTTGATTTTTTTATAACGTACTTGTGCTTTTAGGAATGGTTATAATAGAAATCTATATTTTTTCAAGTGCACTCAGTCTAACAAAAGCCAGTAGTTTATTGTATTTTTTAAAATTTTTAATTCGCATTCTCTCTGCATGATTCAATTATGTGTCTAAAACATTTAAATTTTTCTCCACATAATACCAGCATTAAATTAGCATCTGTAGATACTTTAGTGAGGACTCCAACCAAACCGCTCTTACATAGTGAAACATCAGTCTGAATAAGACTGTGTCTCTATGTTTAATAAAATTACTGAAATGATATGAATTTAAAATTTCTTTATTTTTTGCTTCTTTAATAATATATTATACATATAGTTGCTTTTAACCGTTTTGGCTTTCAAGTCCATTTTCTTATAATTTTTTAAAATAGTCTGAATTTATATACAGACGAGAACAGTATTATTGGTTTGCTATTCTATTTGGTAATAATAATTATAAACTATTAAAAACACCTTAAAAAGGTTGTAAACTGTAGATATTATACAAATATATAATTTTAGCAACTAATAATTTCAAACTAAATACAATATTAAATTAATCAAAAACTACATACAATATCTACGTTAACTTCGTTCGTCCATTATGGAACAACGCCGCCAAGATAATGTGTTATGGAGATGTTTTAAAAATGCGTCGTTTATCATCATGAAGGCTGAGACCTACTTTTGTTTGCCGAATTGAATGGAGTTCGTGCTTGTTCGATCAAATTAAATTTTACGATATTGTTTTCTCACTAAAAGATTGTAATGTAAGTAATTGTCAAATATTATTTTATTTTTATCGCATACAACAAAATGAGTCATAATTTGCCCATTGTTTTAATCTTTTATCATTTCGAGAATCTAGGAATAAAGTGACTGCCTTGGGAGTTAGATTATCCGTTACAATTTTTAGTTCTAAAATTCTGCGAGGATACATATATACAAACTTTAAAAGTTTGAAATAGTAATCTCTTTCGGCTTACCTTAATCTATTTAAGACAATTCACAAACATTATAACATTTATGTTTAAATGTTTTTAAAAAACAATTGACGCATATAGACTACTTACTACACTCTTAAAACGGTACTATATATTTGTTTACCAAAAATGTATGCCTATAGAGTTATTTACGTATGTTTTTATTATTTCCTTTCTTTTTGTGGTAAACAAAAGATTGGTTGCAAGACACTATTTTCCCCAAGTAAAAATATACAAACAGATAAACAGCGATCCCAGGAATATTTTTCAAAAAACAAAATAACGAACTTATTAAAAAATGCTAAACAAAACACTACATTTCTCCTAATATAGCCAAACATTTAAAAATACATAACGCGCGGGCTCCTAAAATTTATGGGTTACCCAAGTTTCACAAAGACGGACTACCTTTAAGACCGATAGTGTGCAATCTCCCTTAAACAAACTATCTAAATACCTAAAAGAAATATTAAATAATATGGCATATAGAATTTTATCATAGACTCTTGGCATTTTAAAGAAAAAATTAAAATCACAATACCGGGCAATTATATAATCATATATCTTGACGTTGTATCCTTATACACAAATGTTCCTTTAGATTTAGCCTTGGACATAATAAATAAAAAATGGAATGAAATTCATATACCGACATTGTTCTTGAAGAATTCCTCGCAGCCATTCAATTAACTTTAAAATCTACTTATTTTACATATAATGTTACTTATTATAAACAAATTGAAGGCTGTGCAATGGGATCATCTATATCAAGCGTAATTGCCCAACTTGTTTTGGAGGATCTTAAAAATCAGATCATTCCTAGTTTTCTATATAACATAACTTTTTACTACAGATACGTGGATGATTATATTATGACTATTCCAAAAAACATGACAGAACATGTTCTTAATTCCTTTTATTCCTTTCATCCGAAACCTAATTTCACAACTGAAATAGAACAAAATTAACTTTTACCGCAATCAAAATTCTATAAATACGATGTGGTATACAAAAAAACTTGTAGATACCTCAACTTTCACACATCAGTCGACAGAGCTCCAACCAAGTGATCCAATTTATCAAGAAAAGGCTATTAAAAAAGCCAAAGAAATTCTCATGCAAAATAGCTACCCCATAAAACTCATTAACACACTTTTTAACTTACGCATAAAGAAAATACACAGGCCGGACATGTATATATATATATATATATATATATATATATATATATATATATATATATATATATATATATATATATATATATATATATATATACAGGGCTTTCTGAAAAATTTCAATCTATTCTCAGAAAACAAGATATAACTGTTTGTCATAAGGGTTACAATCTTTTGAAAAAAAAATTTAGCTCATTAAAAGTAAAACGAATAAAAACAAAAAAAACACATTATTTACCAAATACCATGTATCGATTGTCCAAGCGGCTGCATTGGTCAGACATCACAATATCTGCAAAACCTGTTAAATGGGCACAAATTTGACAAAAAAAAAAACACAACAGCCTTAAGTAAACATGAAAATCAAACTAATCATAAATTTAATTTTTCGGAAACCCAAATATTGCGGACATAATCAAAGAAAACGAGAATTCCTGGAGATGATCTATATTACAAATTCTCAAAACTCTATTAACGATAAAACAGATACAAAAAATCTGCAAAACATCTTAAACGATTAATACTAGTATTATAAAAATTCTCTATTAAGCAATTTCCACCAACTACTGTATAACTTAATAAATATAAATTTTAAAATGTCATATACATAGAATAGTTTCTTGCAACCACTCTTTTGTTTACCACAAAAAGAAAGGAAATAATAAAAACAAAACATACGTAAATAACTCTGTAGGCATGCATTTTTGATAAATAAATAAAATTATGTGTATAGTAGTCTATATGTGTGACTTGCTTTTTAAAAATTTTTAGTATGTTTGTGAATTGTCTTCAATGGATTAAGGTAAGCCGAAAAAGATTACTATTTCAAACTTTTAAAGTTTGTATATATGTATCCTCACAGAATTTTAGAATTAAAAATTATAACGGATAACTCCCAAGGCAGCCACTTTAGTTTGTTTTAGATCTGTGTGCAATTTTTCACCCACATGTCTTACGTTATTTTTTCATGTAAGTTGATTAAACTTATTTTTCTACATACTTAAAAAGAATCTCATTTTATATTTAGGAATACTCTTTTTATTTAAAAAAATACAAGGCTATACAATACTATTATACTGTTTTTAGTGCAGTCCGACCGTTTTTTTAGAGTTGAAACTTAAGTTTGCTCAAATTTTTTTCAAATAACTCTTGGGTATTCTAGGGATATTTCCAACCGAATTTTACTGCTATTCTATTGATTGAATAATTTTTTGATTCAGATTGAGAATGATGTTTCGACTCCCATTTAAGGCTTCGTGTCGTTCACTTTTTGCTGCTGAGAGAATATTAACTGTGATAAACCTTTATATTCTCCAATGTGCTTGTATCGTCTTTAAGAACCGTTCTAACTACTTAAAATGGGGCGATATTAATACTTATACAACGCAAAATGCAGATAAGCTTTATGTACCTTCTGCAAGAATGACTAAGGTGCGGGAATGACCTGAAATAAGTTTCTTGAATCACTTACTAACACATATGAAGGATATACCCAGTATGTGCATTTTTAAAAGCCGACTAAAGGTCATACTGACTGGAAATCCGTTTTACTCTCTGGAAAAGTTTTTCATGTTTGAGTTTTAATATGTCTAAATATATTGTAGCGTAGGTTTTGGAACATTTAATGTAAGGTATACTATTTTATTTTTATTATATTTTTACTTTAAATTTCACCTTAAACTACATATGACAATTCAGATACATCTGAACATGTCTATGGAAATAAACGATTTGATTTTATTGAAAATATACTCTCTCTTTGTATCGTATTGAATTCGTAAATTGGAGTAGTGTTTTCGATCTTTGCAAAATTTAATATCAACTTTTCTTTTACAGAATATTTGAGCTCGATACATATATTCCCATTAGTAGTAATTCTCTGCAGAATCGAGCTGGTTAAAATAGTTGTGGGTAGATAGAATACGTCTTAATTATCAGATAATCTCCCAATATCTACCCATATTTGTCGCAGTCTCCGATATATACCGAGTCCTCCCGATATTTACCAATATCTTCTTTCATTATTTGTCTTTATATACTGCTTCAGTTCATACTTTAGCTCATTACCTCTTTGACTGTCTTATTGTGAAGACGTGTTTAGGGAAATCTTTGTTCGAAAATTATATTATCAGTGTTTCCCAAAGGGTAAATTGATTTTGTATTAGGATGCTTTCTGCCCATGATATGATTTTATCTATCAGGTTTCAAGTTGAGAGTTCTAATTTGAGAGTTGAAACTTCCAAGCAAATTTTAAAAGAGTGTACTGGTGCTACTAGAAATTAGAATAAACAGTTAAAACGTGCAAAAACTGTAGCAAAAAAATCGCATATTAAAAGATATCAGCGTATTTTGAAAGGGAAGAAATTAGGATGTGGTTCCGGAGAAGGTAGAGCCGAAACAGCAACTTGTCGTGTGAAGTGGGACGATGCTAATTCTTCTTTAGAATCCAGGGTTAAAACCAGTACCACTACCAACTTGTGTCATACTGACCCAAATTATTTTTTGAAAGCCTGCTATACTACTCAAAAGGCAAATTAAATTTATTAAAAAAATATGAGACCTTTAAAATAAACGCAGTTTTCTGTTTTCAAGTGAAACTAAAATGTTTGAATATGAAGAAATCTTTTATATATCAGAACGCGAACATTGACATTGACAGCCAAATTAGACGAGTTCAAAGAAAGATAGTGGGTGGGCATCGCGTTATTAACCTAATGATAAATATTAGGAAACTGAACCCTCTCCAAGCAGGTACTTATATTGAACTTCCAAAAAAGATTGCCAGACATACGACATGTATTAACGTGCAAAATATAGACGACATGTTGTATGGGCCATTATATCAGGCTTTTATCCTATATCATCAAAAATTGTTAGGAGGACTTCTTCATATCTAGACTAAACTGATGTACTGAACCTAAAATGTATTCAGTTTCCAATGACTGCTGGTCAGATTGTTTACTGATTGAAAACAATGTTTAAAAATAATTTTGAAGTCCTGTATTTTATTATTAAGGAAAAGAAAAATAAGCATATACACTAACTGATTTTGCAAAATGACTATGCAAATGAGAATGACTTAGATCTTGCTATATATACCTTAAATATGTTTGGATTAAAAATTTATCACAAATGTTATCCACACAGCGTAGCAGATTTAAGTGGAAAACCTATAACTGTGATCGGTGTCTACACTGCTTGTATCCCATTGAGCAACACATAAATGGCTGTATGTTCCTAGACTTTCATTAGGAGAGCATACCACATTAAAATTTAAACGTTTTGGAGGTAAGGAAAAGGTTCCTTACGTTATATATGCATATACTTGTTTGCTGATTTCAGAAGAAGATGGTCCTTCTAAAATTACAGAAAAATCAAAAACATGTGCCATTTCGTATTGGGTACTACGTAAAATGTATCTGTCATTTTATAAATCATATACGGGACAGGAATGTATGCAATGGTTCGTTAAAGAACTTTTGGACTTTGATGAAAATGTAGAAACAGTATTTCTATGTGACATGCACATGCGCATACTTTTAAGCTAAGATAATAGAAAATTTTACAGTTTCAATCTTTGTCATATATGCGAGAAACCTTTTTCATCTGATGATAAGAAAATTCGTGATCACTGTCATCTAACAGGTAAATACCGAGATCATAATGTAATCGCAATTATGAAATTGTCTTCGGGATTGAATAAACTTGCCTCAAACTTATAAAATTATCTTGAACTGAAAAGTGAAACATCTAATCTATCTGAGGAGCAGTTTACCTTACTAACTCGCAAAGGTGTATTTCCCTTTGATCATATGGATAGATGGGGAAAGACTTAATGACACTGATCTGCCTTCAAAGCTTAGTTTTTATAAACACTTGAAAGATAAGTATATTAGTAACGATGAATATGAATATGCACAAAAAGTGTGGAACATTTTCAATTGTAAAACGCTGCAAGATTATTCAGATTTGTAATCTTAAAACGGACGTTCTGCTGTTAGCAGATGTATTTGAGGAATTTCGACGAATTAGTCTGAAAACCTATGGATTATATCCTGCGCATGCTTATAGTCTACGCGACTATGCATTTCGTTGTTTGCTTTATAAAACCAAAAACTGATCTAAACATGAATACATTTATAGAGCGTGGAGTAAGGGGAGGTTTAATTCAGTGCTCAAAGCGTTATGCAGAACTTAATAACAAATATATACTCGAGTTTGATCAGACAAAGGAAGATTCTTAGCTGACATACCTGAATGTAAATAACCAATATGGGTGAGCAATGTCCCAATATCTGCCTTATGTTGAATTTAGATAAATCAATGTGTATTTAAATAAACTTATATATATATATATATATATATATATATATATATGTGTGTGTATATATATATATATATATATATATATATATATATATATATATATATATATATATATATATATATATATATATATATATATATATATATATATATATATATATATATATATATATATATATATATATATATATATATATATATATATATATATATATATATATATATATATATATATATATATATATATATATATATATATATATATATATATATATATATATATATATATATATATATATATATATATATATATATATATATATATATATATATATATATATATATATATATATATATATATATATATATATATATATATATATATATATATATTCTAAATATTGTCAAAACTCCTGTTTATGATTGTAACCACATATGTGTAAAATAATTGTAAGATATTATATACAGCACACTAAGTATATAACGTAATTAAACAACATTGTTATAATTATTTTGATAACAAAGATCCCATATAATTAATCAATAATATTATTCCATAAGTTAACAGGAAGGATCAGGGAATGTTGAAAAATGAAAACATAGGACAGGTTATAACTCATTTTGTTGGTCTACATTCTAAAATATATGCAACTAAATTGCATTATATATCCGAAAAATTTAAAATTGAGAGATCAAATTCGAAAATGAAGGTAGAAGGCAGGGAGAAATTGTAAAATATTTTGAAAACTTTGATATAATGAAAAAAATTAAGGGAGTCAAAAAATCTTTTATAAAGAATAAAACAACATTTGATGGTTATGCTGACTGTCTATAATCTTTTAGAAACAATATCGCAAAATTTAATTAGATCTAACAAGCATCAACTTCATTAAATTCGACAAACAAAAGTAGGTCTAGCCCTATGATAAATACATTTTTAAAACATCTCATAACACATTGCCTTGGGGGCATTGTTACATTAGACGAATGAAATAAATGTATACATTGTATGTAGTTTTTGATTAATTTTATATTATATTTAGTTTGTAATTATTAGTTGCTAGAATATATTTGTGTAATATGTATATTTTAGGGTGTTTTTAATGGTTTATGATTATTACTACCAAACAGAATGGCAAATCAATAAAACTGTTGTTGTCTGTATAAACCTTCAGACTATTTTAAAGATGTTGTATAATTAAGGGTATATAAAAAATAATAAGAAGTGGGATTTAAAAGCCAAAACGGTTAAAAGGAACTTTATGTATAATGTGTTATTTAAAGATCAAGAAATAAACAAATGTTAAATTCATATCCTTAATATTACTTAAATATTATTAAACACAGAGATATATTCTTATTCAGTTTGATGTCTCACTATGTAGGACCCTTTTGGTTGAATCCTCACTGAAGTATCTAGACATGCTGAATTAATGAATGATCCTGAGCAGTAACTTGTGACGCATATTATATGGAGAAGAACTTAAATGTTGTAGAGGCATACTTGAATGATGTGCGAATTAAACATTTTAAAAAATAAAGTAAACTACTGGTTTTTGTTTTATTCCTTATAATGCCTATTTTATATAGAATGAATGCACTTGAAAACATATAAATTTCTATTATAACCACCTTTAGATGCATAAGTATGTTATAAAACACCCAGAATTTTTATGTTTTCATAGTTTTAATACATGTAAGGCAAGTGTTGAGGGGAAAAAATGTTCAAAATTCATCGTTTTTTTCTGAGGTATTCTTAATTTATGAGAACTTTAATACATACACATATACAATATAACAAAACATAACATAACACAATACATACTTATGAATAATAAAATCCGCTATATTTCATAGGTATTACAGTGCGCGTATTTTATAATCACTTAGTTAATTAAACCAGATCTTACTTTAAATATTGCTCGCCTATTTAATAAAAAACGTCCAAGTCTCTGCGACCGTCAACCCATAATAAAGAATACCACGCCCTAAAACGGCAGCAGAATTGCAAATCTGAATTTAAATTTTCTTATGCGGATTTACATGCAAAAATTGGTCAAATTGCGACAGGAACTGTGTAGTTCAATCTACTGGGGTTTCATTTTAAAAACTCACTAATGATGTAAGTCGTTTGTTTTTCACCCAAATGTTTTTTTGTTAGACTTCCGAGTTTTACTGAAAAAATTACGTTATTTGACTTTATATAAGGGAACTTCAAGAATAAGGCCATCTTTATTCTCCGTCAGAGCAGCCTCTATATTTGAAAATGTGCACACTCTTATATGCTATCTCTACTGCGTTTAAAGACCAAGAACCGTGAACCACACAGGATAGTTGCTTCTCGTAAGCGTAATGTTCGCCAGTTTCTCGCCGAGCACAAAGGTCAATGACCGATTGCGTGACGTACTCCGGCTCTCTCGGTCTAAAGATTTAGATTAGTTACATTGCTGTGTAATAGAAATTCGTCTTTTAAGTATTGTTTTTTCAATATTCTTTAGTTTTTACAAGTGGTAATAGGCCACATAAGTTTGAAAGGTGTTGTTCGGGCATAGTGAAACGTGATTAGCCAACGAAAGAATTTTATTTTTATTTTCTTTTATAACTGATATATTTACTTTTGCAGGAGTCTATATAACAAAAAACAATATCTGGGAATATGTGTGTTGTGTATAATTGCAAAAATAATTACAAAAATCACTTGCCAGGCTATAAATATACCTGGATTCTTTATTATTTTTTTTTATTAATTTTTTAGGCAAGTTATGTTTTCTTTTAACATATAGCAGGTTGTTTTAATTTTTATTTTTGCTCTGGAGTGTTGCTTTATTAGAATTAATGCAAATCCCACTTTTTTAATTAATCAGAAAGTTATTTATACTTAGGTATCAGCCTCTGCAGTTATTATTGTTTTCTTGGTTTCCGTTTTCGCTGTAAAAGTGGATATATTTAGGTATTTTTTGTAATCTCTAGAAAACATTATTTTTTAATTTTTTGAAAAATATATGTATGACAATAATAATAATTATTAAAAAATCGTAATACCATGTTTTTTAATTTTCCAATTTGAGAATAACTTTACCTATTTGCTTTTTAAATTTTTTTTTAGATACAAAAATTATGCAAAAGTGCTTATTTTTATTTAACGTTTTGCGGCAACGTGTCATAAAAGAACATAATATAACAAAATTTCATAAGAAAGCACTCATAATATAAATTTTTGTCTTGACATAATGTTTTCATTTGTTGCTAATAATTTATTTTTATGTCCAAATATAAATTTCTAAAACATTTTGATGAGCTTATTGACTGAAATTCATATGGTAAAGCTGCTCTATTAGTTTGATATAAAATTTGTCGAAATGTATTGCATTAAAAACCAAAATATCAGCATCAAAAGGCTAAACCACATTATCCTCCTATAGAAATAACGCATGAAACTTGTTTCGAGAGGGCCAGGCGACGCCACTGCAACAACGCTCGTTCACACTAAACTGACAGAAATAAATCTCCGATCTAACAATCCTGTGTGGTTTAGGATTCTTGTAACAAGGCAGCTATTGTATTTGAATTTCCTTGTGGACTACTCTGTATAACGAATTTTGTAACTTCATTTTTAATATGAATTTCGTTCGCTTGTACCGTATTAAACACCAAAAGCGAACCGTAATTAATAAGTATAAAATACTGGATACTGCAATACTTTTTGATGAACGAATTATACTTTTTTTAGTGAATAAGATCAATAATAACTCAATAAAAATGAGATTCCCTTAATTACTAGTTCGTAAAGCTTAGATTTATATGCATAAAAACTGAAGAAATATGCACAAATATGATGGAAAAATATACAGGGTCCCATTAAAAAAACTTTGAAAAGTCAGTTGCTCTTTTTGAAAACAGCATTAAAAAATTAGTATAAAAATGTTAAACACTCGTCTTTGCTAACTTTTGATACCTTTCATTTATACCTTAAATTGACCTATAAAGGACAAAAAAATAAAAATATTAATTCGAAAAAAAAAATACATATTTATTAATAAATAAATATCATACTAAATTATTTTTTAAAAGAAACTATTAAATGTTGTTCTAAACTATTTAGTAAAAAGATTGTCACTTATCGTTTAATACTGTTTTAAAGGTAAAAAAACTACGTTCTACAACTGCTGATGTTGTAGGGGCATATAATCCGTGCTTTATGCATATATCTTTGCATGCTGCACAGACATAACTTTAACAATCGTTTAAACCTTTTAAAATAGCACAAATTAAAGTTACTATTGCCAGGTGCTCCAGTGAAAAACTTCACAATATTATAACCAAGCAATGGAACTAACATTAAAGTAGTCATTCAAGCTGCATAAAAATTTGTACATGAACCTATATTTTCAGTTTTACAAATAAAAGAGTAATTTCATAAATACTGAAATTAATTTATAATTATTTTCTCAGCACCTGTATTATCCGCAAGGTGCTACCAGCGGCAGATTATACTCCGAAAAGACGACTCATCCAATGTAAAACAAAATACCCTTTAAAGGGATCCCCACTTGGTATTTTATACCCGTATAATTGGGATCCGTCGAGAGATTTGTAGCTCAACACCCAGAATTGCCAGTGCGCGATGCATCGCATCCGATCGTTCGGTTAAATTCGTTTATACATGGGTGTTACGTTATTACTTGCTCTTTAAAGCAAAATTTTTATTTTGTATTTTTAAACAAGTAGACACCCAGCCAAATATTGTTGCTTCCGTTTTAATTAAACGTCGGCAAGAGATGTGGTTAATTTATTACGTAATTTACTGTCTATTTGAAGTATAATCGGTCTTTGGTGTTACTTAGAATTAGCTCCTATGGTTTCCTACTGAATGTAGCCGAGGTACGTAGAGGACAAAAAGGGTGCGAGTGGAAGATGTATTTTTAACCGGACTGTTGGAGCTGCTCCTGCGTTGATTGCAGTGTTGTGATGTGCAACTAATACTCTTTTTAGTTTTGATGGACGTATAGTTGGCGGTTTAGTCTTTGACCAGGTACACTGTTACCTCGACAGTTACACGTGCAGTGAATCAAGTATCGTATCGTAATTATATATTTTTATTTACAAGATATCGACGTGTTTCTTCTTACTTTATACATTTTATTACATTTTGTGCTCTGTATTTTATATGTTCCAATCTAAGAGGATTACGAGTAAATTATGAACAGATCAATCATTGTATGCCTCAAGTTTCTGAATACCCCCTACCTAGCAATAAAAAATGTAATAAAACAAAATAATAAGATCTATAATCCCAACAATTGCGTTTATTCTAGAGGTGATTTCTTGTGGCCGCTTTTATTTAAATATTGTAGAAAATTAAAGCGTTCCACTTCAGAAATTTTGAGCTATATTCCCGAGAGATATTTTTCTAGCACTGTTCGGCCTGCCTATACCTATATTTATTACTTAAATAGTGCCTTTAAACTTATTTTAATTCTTATATTACACATGTATACTGTATAGGTTAGTTTTTTAAATAGAACATTTTGAGGTATATTTAAAATAATGCTAGTTTTAAGAATTATTGTGCAGCGAAAGGAATATACCTAAATAATGCCAATATTTACAATTATTTCCTAATCAATGTGTGCGTATTTATTCCTTATTAGACCTTTGATTTAATCTATATTAACTTATAATGTGTTTTTTTAATATCTCTAATTTTCTTTCACCGGTCCGAAAGCTGATTTATGAGAAGCTTGTTCCATCACTAAACACAACAAGTGCCAGAATACTAAGCAGAAAAGGAGAAAACTGGACCTGCGCGTATTGGATTATCAAAAGCATTGCCTACTATATGACATCGTTACATACCGATTGGTTGATTTTTGTACCATATGTTTGTTTTGCGTTGAAAAAATATAATAGAATTTTATGGGATTTTTCGTTACCCAAAAATTATTAAATTATTAGAATAATATATAATGATGCTCGTTATTAGTTCGTAAAAGGGAAGTATTGTAATCGCGAAAAAATCACAAAATCAAACTACTTATCCGATTGACTTTGGTCAAAAATGAAAGGTCATCTCGCTATCCCTGATAATATTTTGGTAGACATCTAATTTGGCGAAACAAAATGGCGTCCTAGTTAAATGATAAAAAAAATTATTACTAAAAAACTATCTACCTAATTTACCTAAAATTTTGCACAAAAATAAAAAAATTGATAAAAATGAACTGGTAAAATTGTGGTACGAATTCAAGACGGCGAAACAAAATGGAGGCCAAATAAAATGTTTGTAATCGAGAAAAAGTCAGTTTCCCAGGTTTCTACAGATCTCCACGTTTCAGGCTCCCTAGATGTCAAAAAAACATTGGTCTATCTGTGTGCCACTTCGCGGCATAGCTAAAAAACTACTTACCCGATTGACTTAGTTAAAAATTAAGGGTCATATGGGAATCATCTGGTAACATTTTGGTAAAAATCCAGTATGGCGGAACAAAATGGCGGCCTACTGAAACGCTAAGAACATTTTTACTAAATAAGTAATAATTGAATTTACCTCAAATTTTGCACAAAAATCGAGTACTACATAGTAATGAACTGTGGTACGAATCCAGAATGGCAAATCAAAATGGTGGCCTATTAGGATATTAAAAAAAATCAACTTGAAAAAAGTACCTATTAGTTTGATTTTAAATTTTGTGCAAGAATTAAGTGCGATATAGAGATAAAAATTCTGGTACAAATTCAAGATGGCGGAATAAACTGGTGGCCAGATAAAAATGTTTACAAAATCAAAACATTTTTTTTTGTATTTAATTGACTTGAATTGACACTAAAATAAGGTGTGATATAACTGGATAAACTGGTAAAAATTTATGGTACGAATTCAACATGACGGAACAAAATGGCGTTCTAATGTTTTTTTCAATCTGTGTAAAAAGTGCTTATTGAATTTGTTCTTAACTATGCCCATAAATCAAGTGTGGCATAAGTAGAAACTGGTACAATATTGGTACGAATCCAATATGGTGGGACAAAATGGCGCTCGATAAAAATATTTGAAAAGATAGTATACATATATGTGTTACTAAATAGCTATGTGCAGAAGTAAATTGGGTCAGACTTCACTATTCCTAATAAAATAAAAGCAAGCAACAAGCAAAGTTCTGTGGTAAGGAAATGTACCGATTTGTATCAAATTTTGTGCTCGAGTTCTGGGTATTCTGTGTAGATACCCGTGTATAATATGTAGTTTTCCGGACCTTGCTTTAAGGAGCGTCGCTCAGTTGGATGCCACCCGTAATAAGTGAACACTTTGTCACCTCCTTCTTTACATAATTTTAAACATGTTGACAAGTAAAGAATGAAAGAATTCTTGATTTTTTAAAAGAAAATATAGTTAAAGTTACACTTAAATAAAAAGGAGCGACAGAATATTTTTACTTTTACGTATCTGTATTTCGAAAAGGATTTAACAGATTTTATTTAACTTTTGAATAAACATTTTCTTAGCATTTAAAGCCAGAAAGTTTGTTGATTTAATTTGCATCGTTGCATTTTATACGGTGTGTTAACGGAATGTAGCACAGTAAGACAAAACTGTCATAGTAAAGGAGAAATGTAAAATGAATACTTAATAATCTAACAAAAAAACTGCGTCAGAAAAACATCCTCGAGTATTGAACTTATTTTTAAAATCCATCCATGTTTTGCCAGAATGAAAAATATTAAAAAATAACGCCCATTAATATATGTAATTTCATTACATAATTAGGACATCCTTAACTCAATTTATTTATGGTGTGAAGGGCTGGAATGGCTTATGATTTCTTTCTAAACACTACCTTCTTATAATACCAGATTTAAAAAGTCTGTAAATTTCCTTTACCCAGAACTTCTCTTGTTGTAAATATAGTGAAGTAAGGCCCAGTTTAGTTCAGTACATAGTTATTTAGGAACACATATACACTGTCCTTTAAAATATTTTTATTATTATTACTTCATTTTATCCAACATATTGGATTCCTACCAATATTTTACCAGTTTGTACCTATGCTGCACTTGATTTTTTGGCAAATTTAAAATAAATGCAATAAGTAGTTTTTACATAGACACACACCCCGATTTTGTTCCGTCATGTTGAATTCGTCCCTATATCATATTTAATTTTTCTGCAAAATTTAAAGTCAGTTGAATAAGAATGTTTATTACGCTGATTCCAACATATTGGATTTCTACCAATATTTTACCAGTTTCAACCTATGCTACACTTGATTTTTTGGCATAATTTAAAATAAACAATAAGCAGTTTTTACATTGACACACACCACGATTTTGTTACGTCATGTTGAATTTGTCCCAATTTATCATATTTAATTTTTCTGCAAAATGTAGAGTCAGTTGAGTAAGAATATTTATTACGTTGATTTTATAAACATTTTCTTTGACCGCTATTTTGTTGCGCTATCTTGAATTCGTAACACAATTTTAGGAGTTTATCTTTATATCACATTTACTACTTGCACAAAATTACCAAAATATTACCAGATCATTTACATATGACCCTCAATTTTTGACTAAAATTTGAAGGTAATCTGCTGAGTAGTGTTTAAGCTATGCCGCGAACTGACAGACAGACAGACAAACGGACAGACGGACTGAGGAAAATGATAAAACATATTTTTGCGAAGGTATGTAAAACCTGAGAAAGTGATTTTTGCAGATTACATTAATTTTATTTGGCCGCCATTTTGTTCTGCCAACTTGAATTAGTACCACAGTTTTACTAGTTCAACTCTATATCACGGCCCACAATTTGAAATCAGTTCATTAAGTAGTATTTTCAGGCTGAATTTTTAAATATTTTGTTAAGCCGCCATTTTGTTCCGCCGTCTTGTATTCATACTAAAATTTTACCAGTTGATTCCTATATAATATTTGATTTTAGTGCAAAATTTGCAAATTGGATAATTAGTTTTTTAATAATAATTTGTTTAACGTTTCACTAAGCCGCCATCTTGTTCCAGTCTATTGGATTTTTACCAAAATATTACCAGGTCATCCCTATATGAGCCTTAATTTTTGACTAAAATTTAAAGTCAATCTAATAAGCAGTCTTAAGCTATGCCGCGAACTGACTGACAGACAGATAAAGAAACCAACACACGAACCGACGGAATTGATAAAACATATTTTTCGGCATTTAGGGACGCTAAACCGCGAAAATATGTAAAACCTGAAAAGGTGATTTTTTAGATTACAAAACATTTATTTGCCCGCCATTTTATTCCGACATCTTGAAAAAGTTTTATTAGTTCATCTCTATACTACATTATTAGTTATGGCACATAATTTGAAATCAGTGCATTAAGTTTTTTAAGGCTGATTTTTTAAATATTTTATTAAGCCGCCATTTTGTTCCGTCATCTTGGATTCGTACCGAAATTTTATTATTTGATTCATACATAACACTTGATTTTTGTACAAAGTTTGAGATAAATTGGATAAGCACTTTTTAGTAATATTTTATTTTACATTTCACTAGGCCGCCATTTTGTTTTGCCATATTGGATTTTTACCAAAATGTTACCGGGTCATCTCCATATAACACTTAATTTTTGATCAAATCGTCAATCGGGTAAGTAGTTTTTTAGCTATGCTGCGAACAGACACACCCACAGACCGATAGACAGTCAGACAGACAGACCGACGGAATCGAGAAAACATGTTTTCCGTCATCTAGGGACCCTGAAATGTAATAATTTGCAAAAATCTCGAAGGGTGATTTTTTCACGATTAAAATAATTCCCTTTTGCCAGGGAAGTAAATCAAATTAAAATTAAATTTTAAAGTTGTGTGCATACCAACCAAGGCAGCATCTAAGTTATGCTTAAAAAAACTTATATTTTATAAACAAGTATACATTCTATCGCAGGGTATTTATGGAAAAAATTACAAAAATGTTCTGAGGTGCAAAACCAAATCAATGAAGAAATGGGAAAGTTCATAACATTTTTATTTTTTTTACATACCTCTTTTTACCACTACTAATAATAATTTGCAAAATTGATTGATGCACAATAAATCAAAACGGATTACTAATTATAAACGCAAAATCAGTTAACTTGTTTTCTAGGAAGAAGGGAAGAATTGGAAAATTTTCTCGCCTATCCTCCTATATTGTTAGAAAGTAATTTTATTTATTAACATTAATATTTGGTTAATTAATATGTCCTCCTTAGTACGCTACTGATCATAGAGCCAGAAACCTAGTTCTTCACGAGCCTCGACTGGTATAAGTTAATCAATATTGTAACCTGCATAAAGATTAATTACATGACACGTTTCTTTTTGAAAATATTTAGTAAAACGCGTACAGTGAATATACTTGGCACGCTATTGCTTAAATATCTTTATACATAAATTATGATGCAGTGAATGTTAACGAAATGAAACGTAATAAAGATATAAAGTTAAAATAAAACACGAATGTTCTGTATGTAATCATTAGTTGTAAAATATATTAACTTCAATTAGATTAGAGGCTTGATATTCGGAAACAGTAAAAATGTATGTTAATTTTAAAATGATATTCTACCGATACTTTTCTGAGTGTATTTATTGGGTGATCTGAATAATAAAGAAGCATTTACTACACACAACGTCAAAAGTCTTGGAGCCCCCTATTATTTGTTAAATATATTTTGTTTCAGAAAAATAGAACAAATCAATGAAAGTGTTGAAATATTTAAATTTGATTTATATAAAGATGTGAAATATATAGCGGCAGTTGAAATGAGACATTATACTAAATACGGTTTATGTCAAAAATTAGCTTAATTAGAAAAACATTGAATCAGACGAAAAAAACTGCTAATTAATAGTATGTGTTTCCTCCCCTACGCAGCAATGCGTCTTAGCAAAGAAATTATCAAGTTATTCATGACTTATTGAGGTATTCGGATCCATTCTTGTACCGTGACTGCAGCTAATTCATCAGTAGTTCTGGGTGGGTCGTGAGGATTGTGGATGGCTCTGGAAACAAAATCCCACAAGTTCTCTACGGGATTCATATCCAGTAGGTTGGCTGACCAATCTAACGTGGTGATTTTTGCATCAATGCCTCCTGGACTCTTCTGCCTCGATGTGGCCTGGCATTATCATCCTTAAAGTTAAAGTTCAACCCTATTTCATTGTGTAGAGGATAAATAATGGGCGTAATAACGTTTGCAAGGTAAATTTCGCTAGTCAAATTTGTTGTATGCGAATTAATGGGGTACGGCGGTTGTACATTATACCCCCCAAAACGTTACTGTTCCCCTTGATAGGAAACGACTTCGCGGGGAAAGTTGAGGTGCTGCTGACGCCCTGGCTCCCTTCATACCCTTTGACGATTGTCATCACTGACCAGGCGAAGTCTGCTTTCATCAGAAAAAAAGACCCATCTCCTTTGACCTAAAAGCCATTGCCTATGGTATCTCGCCCACTGGTGGCGGGCAAAACGGTGTCGAGGCAATAGAAGAGGGACTCTTAAAATTCTCCCGGCTCATAAATTGGCACTATGCATCCGTCTGTGAATTGTGGAGGTAGAAATTAGGCGAAGAAACGTACCGTGGAAATGAGCTCTGATGGCTGTGGCATTTCGATTTCGGCGGGTAAATTACATCAAGTACCTATCCTCCCTTGCCTTAGAAACGCGTGGACGTCCACTATGGGGCATACTTCCGCCGTTCAAGTTTTTTCGTATCTTTGGATGATTCGAACACCAGTTGGTCTTAGCATATTCAAAGTTGTCGATATATGGTATTTTGAAAATCCAGCTTTATAAAAATTAAACTTTGCGTACCCACGTAAGCAACCAAACTGAATAAAACCGACGAATTTTAGAAAAAAAAATTATAACTTATCAACAACATTTTATCTGTTAAAATGTATGCTGTTGTTTACTAGAGAAATACTTAAAGTTGTTTGCCTAGCAAAGAAAACGCAATAAAAATAAAGTAACTGGATTATTTACGTTGACGTTTCACGTTGCCTGTATTAGTAGAAGCAATTGCTTTTAGTAACGTATTTACCACAAAAACAATTATTGTGCTGCTCAAGTTGGTCTCAGCACAGCACTTCTTACTGTGTCTACTCCGAAAAAAATCTTATACCGGTTTTACAGAAGCCTCCAAACTCTCAACAGATTCCACCAAAACTGTCAAACGGGCAGGCTTGTGCTAATTGAACAATTACAGCTGACAAGAATGCAGATAATAAGGATGAGTTAATTATTAAAATAATAGATGGAGAAAATGCTGCTGCTAATAATCGTTTTTCGTATGATAATGGATTAAATTTTTATATACATAACTAACAGAAATCATTATTAATTCTATAGTTAGTAATTAGTATTAGATATACTAAAAAACTAAACGTTATTATAATTAGTGCAAGTTACAAGAATTAACAAATATTGCAAAAAATTAAAAATAGTAACTTGGAAAATGCCTTTTCTTTGTTGGCCTAGATGCCTGAATTCTATATCCTGAACGTCGTTACGCTGAAGAAACTCATCATTATCATTTACGTTCTTTTCAATA
The DNA here is from genome assembly GCA_030620095.1 of Kuschelorhynchus macadamiae. NCBI lineage: Eukaryota > Metazoa > Arthropoda > Insecta > Coleoptera > Curculionidae > Kuschelorhynchus > Kuschelorhynchus macadamiae. The sequence continues at coordinate 312,233 of JAUTXW010001355.1, forward strand.
TTATCATTAGGACTGACACGTAAGCCACCTTTAACATATTTTTCAATATTGATAACAGGCGGTAATATTTGTAGACACTCGAATTTAATGTTGCAAAATAGGAAATCCTTTTTTGTCTGACCAAAACTCGTCCTATTACTCGTACAGCTCTTTCTGGGACATGAAGCCTACTGTAAGCTACTTTTTCAGGAGTTTCTGTATTTTTACAGAAGGTGAGCAGCCATGATGCTATATATATTTGGTTACAGTTATTCATTGAATATATAATGAGCCATTTTACTTTGGACGCCAGGATCACCAAGAAACCGAAGAAATACCATAATCTTTTGTTATTATATTTGGTAAACTTTTGCCTTTTGATTTTTTGTATCGCCCAAAAATTGATAAGCTAACCAGTCTACTCTATATTTTCGAAATCTGTACAATTTTTTTGAATTATTTTAAGGGCAACTCCCTTAGATTTCAGACGTGCCAAAATATAACCACTTTCTCTTACAAGTAAAGCGATACTAATTTTAAAACCCATTTAAACACTCTTATAGGCAGCGCAATCGATAAATATTTGTAGCAAACTATTTCTTTTATTCAGCTTATGGAAGCATTTGCTGGAAAATATAGCATTTGCTAAATCAAGAACTCCTTTAATTTTAGTAAAGGCTTTGCTAGTTCCTTAGTTTTATTTCACCCATATTTTCTAACAGCCCTAAACTTCTTTAGCATGGAAAAGGCCGTCAAACTTTTACAGTTATGAGTTTTGTTGCTAGTTTTTATGCCTTGTGGGCAAAATCTTATATAATGATTGGTTATCCGCTGGAAAGACTATTTATATACATATATTCATTTTTTTTGTATTAACATTATAAATTAGCAATATTAAAATTAGAATGTGATCTATATATAGTGGAAGTTTCAAAAAGGTGTTAAATTACTTTAATTAAAGGTTTTACGAATAAAACTAAGAAAAAGCTTCCTATGCCCAAAAATGCTCAATTTCGGGGATATGGTGCGTCGAAGAAAAATAACAAATGAGAGAGAAAGAGAGAGAGAGAGAGAGAGAGAGAGAGAGAGAGAGAGAGAGTGAGTAAGAGACCCTTTTTTTACTGAACATTTTATGTTAAAGAAAATAAAAAAGCTTATATGAACGCCACTTGCAAATTTCTAAAATATGAAAATATTTTACTTATCGCATTTGAATTTTCTATATTGTATGTTTATTCACGTATCTTTAGTCGTTATTACGCGCAAACTATAAGCAAATTTTAAGAATAAGTGCTTATATACTAGGTCTGTGCAGTGACGTGTGAAGCCCCGCCCACTAGTCATGGAGCTTTGGTTAGTGGACCTAGTAAAGCTCGCGAAACATTAGGTATTTCAACAATCGGCTTGCTGAACATTCGGGCAGTATATTCAATAAATTCTGGTTTTAAAATTTTCTCTTTACGTATAATTTTGGCCGCGGACCACTGTATTCTGGTGGTGTTTAGACCAGGCATGCTCGGCAGTGCTCAATCTTAATATATCCCATCTTTGTTTCACCTATATAGGAATCACCGCATTCACAAGGGGATTGATAGATATATGTCTTCCGATCACTACTTTCGTTTGGTTTGGTTTTGACAAAACAAAACTTTTGCATTGTATTTCCTTTAGTTCGGCAAAGTTTCACGGCTAGTGTTAGCTAGTATATAGCAGTCTCGTACTGAACTCGAATTGAACTAGGCATAGAAATATTTCTAAACAAATAGACCTAACATGCTCTCTCGGTGACTCTGCCACTAATTCATGAGCGATTAAACGTGGTGAATTTATTTTATATCTGATGGACCGTGTATGCGAAGACTAATCTGCCTTTGGTTTTAGTCAACAAGCTTTTTAGTGTATTTCCGGAATAGAAAGCTGTTTTGATTCTTCTTGTTTTGCCAAATTTTCTTTCTCCTCTGGAAATTCGTATTACATATGGTATTATAGGAGAGCTTTTTGACTATTCTTCAATTGGGCGTACATGGTTCTCCTCTTTACAAAATTGTGTTGATAATCAAATTTTTTCGTACAACCATTCTGCATAAGGTCTTTTTTAAGATGTTGTGAGTGTCGTCGACAAATCGCAGTCAGAGCCTGGGTTTTATGTTTGCTGTTTCTATTGCGTAGATTTCAAACCATTCCATGTATATATATACATATATATATATATATATATATATATATATATATATATATATATATATATATATATATATATATATATATATATATATATATATATATATATATATATATATATATATATATATATATATATATATATATATATATATATATATATATATATATATATATATATATATATATATATATATATATATATATATATATATATATATATATATATATATATATCGTTATTTTTCTTTAACCATATATAAATATTTTATTAATTATTTTCTTGGGCATAGGTTAACTCATTGAGAAGTAAAACTATAATTCAATCGACAAACAATTTCTACAATAAAAACATGTATAGTTAGTACTTAAATTTTAAAATGGTTAAAACATTACTGAAAAAACATCACTCAAAAAAACATTACATTTAAAACAAGCCATGATCATGAAAACAAAAATACATTTAAAACAAAATTAATATTATACGGAGTACCTACCTTGGAAACGTGTAAGTTTTACGAATGTTTTGAGATTGCAATAATTTCGACAGGTCTGGAATTCTGGTAGATAAAAACAAGACAATTTTTTCTTTTTTTTATATATTTACTTAGATTTTTATTGCTGTACCGAGTTTGGGTTTATGCGATTACTGAAATGTACAGGGTTTTATGTATGGAATGGTTTATTTATTTAGATTAATTTACTTAGATATCAGATTATGATAAATTTGACTTAAGTTATTGATGTCTTTTTTATCGTTAACGGCATCTTTCTCTTTTTTAATTTGTATCATTTCTTTTATTGTGCGTTTTCGATAATTAGTTCCTTGCTCTAAAATTTTGGTTTCTTTAAAATCGAATTCATGTTTTTCTGTATGTTCGTGTTTGTGGAGTGCAGTAGATGCATTTTTTGAAAAGCAAAGTAATAAAAAAAGGTTTACTCAATTCCATGTTTAAATTGCCCAAAAAAGTACATAGGAATGACAACACAATACTTAGATAGTCGATTAAACGGCCACAAATACACAAAAAATGTACATTTCAGTAATCGCATAAACCCAAACTCGGTACAGCAATAAAAATCTAAGTAAATATAAAAAAAAAGAAAAAATTGTCTCGTTTTTATCTACCAGAATTTCAGACCTGTCGAAATTATTGCAATCTCAAAACATTCGTAAAACTGACATGTTTCCAAGTTTTGTTTTCATGATCATGGTTTGTTTTAAATGTAATGTTTTTTTGAATGATGTTTTTTCAGTAATGTTTTAACCATTTTAAAATTTAAATACTAACTATACATGTTTTTATTGTAGAAAATAAATATCTTGAGAAACCTCAATATAATGAGCGAAACGTCGATTGAATTATAGTTCTCAATGAGTTAACCTATGCCCAAGAAAATAATTAATAATTATATATATATATATATATATATATATATATATATATATATATATATATATATATATATATAAATAAATAAAGTAGGAAGTTTAACGGCCATTCGGACAAATAATTCTGATTTTGATAAGCTTATTCGGGTATAGGGTCCAAAAATCATGGACCATTATATCGACAAGCCTTTAAGCTTTTTCCCTCATCATTGACGACATATATATATATATATATATATATATATATATATATATATATATATATATATATATATATATATATATATATATATATATATATATATAGATGGCGCCGGAGAGCCAATGTCCGACTGAGCCGGAGAATCGACTTTTTATAGCCGCGCAATATTGTAACATTTGGGGTCTATATATCTCTTTAACTGATGGATTTCCACTCCATGGATGCTATGTAATCGGTTGTTAGTAATGTATAGTTACATTTTCTGATAATCTCCTCGATTTTTTGGTTGTAAGTTGTCACACCCATAAGCACAGTGGCGTTTTCTTTGTCGGCGGGTAGAACTTTAATAGATGTATCCTTTCCGACGATGTCAGATTTTTTGGAATGTCCTTTACTTTTTCCAGCTTAGTTTTTAAATATGCGCTTTCAATTAATCTTAATATCTGTTTTAAGAGTTTTCCTTGATGAAATTGCAAAATGTATTCCTTTGCTCAGAAATTTACACTTAGTGGGTGTTACAGTTCGTGAAGATACGTTTACGATGGTTCTGACATGCATGTTGGTGGGCTCTGGTAGAAAGTGTTCCTCTAAGCTTTTGCAGTTTTGTATTGTGTTTCTCAGAGCTGTTTTTAATCTCCTCAGATCGCTTCTATACGTTTTCTGTTAACCTGGATTTCTTATACCTATGATAATTTATTTGAGATTTTATCAGAGCTCTGCTAGCGTTGTCAAAGAACCTTGCTGCTTTATCTCCTGGAATTGGCTTAGTTAAGATTTAACTCTCCCTGAACAACAAAAATAATTTCGGAATTTTTCGCTAATACCCAGTCTGTACTGGGCATCTAACGTTTTTTTTTAAACTGATAGACAATCTATGATTATTTGCCAGACTAAAACAACAACGAAGGCAATGTAACCCCGACAAGTAAGCTCATTTCATAATCATACATTGTCTACTCTCAAAGAAAAGTTACTAAAATGTATTGTAACTATAAATTAAGAACCTTCAATTGCTTATTACGATTAATCAGAGATAGCTGCTGTAGTAGTTTGGTATAAGTGGAAGAATATTAAAAGAAATAATATTAGCACATTATGTTTTCTTGTTTGTATGTTTTCATTGTTGCGGTTATTAAAATAAATACAAAATGCATCTATAAAACTCAGACTATTATACGTTATCAGAAAAATACATATGTTTTTAAAAAATTGAAAATATTACGGTAATATATTAATTTTAGGATATCACAAATCGTAAAACAAATTAATCCGGCTGTTATAGCTTGGTCTACTATATCGTTATAAATGAGAATTAATTTACATTATATAGGGAAAATTAAACTTTTTGTTTCCTTTATTCCTGGATCTGCAATTAATGGGAATTAATTATTTGTTGAACAAAACAAGTCAAATATAATAGACATTTACATATTTATATATTTTAGCACGTTTATTATTACCAATTATTTAAAATATAATGCATGCCTTTTTTGGCAGTTTTGGATTGATAAAAACATATTTTTCAATAATTTTCATTAATATCTAACAATACTACATACTAAATAATTTTGAAACTTTTATTCATTGTCCATTAGAAACAATACTGAAAATGTCTTCACTTAGGTTTTATACAGACGTCTTAAACAACGCGATACCTCTGTTTAAAATAAATTGCAAACTATTTTTAGAAAGTTATAAGTGTATATAAGATGTTCCAAACTAATCTGACCAAGAGATATCTCAGTAACGTGAGCTGTTTTTACAATCGTTAATTTTCTTTTTCAGTCCTTCAGTTTGGGCCACTTGACATCTACTTGAACTTTTTAATAACACCCTTTATGGTTTTCCGCTTGGTTTGGTATATTCAACATTTTTTCAAAGTTGCAAAGTTAGTATTTATAACTAAAAAGTTAGTTGCAATAAATGACGTAGTTTTAATTCCCGTCGCGAAATACGTATACGTGATCCTTATCTACGGAAATACATTAAAATATATTTTTGATTGACAATCTTTTAGTAAAATACACTAAAAGTAAAAAAGTAATGTTGCATCGCCGCCTCATTTAGGAGTTCACTAAAATCTTCCAGAATGCCCTGGATATGGGATGACGTATTTTTTTACTTCTAGCGTAGGTAGATAAACGTTTGATGAGTCATCGGGGTAATTTTCGCACGACCGTCACATTATTCCTTAGTAATTCTGGTCTCGCACCATCTACTTCTTTGCCACGATATTTCATCAGCCTGTTCATGTGTACCACAATGTGCTTATATCATATCTTGTCTCTATTGGATCACTGGATGATTTTATGGGGTCATGTGTTACCTCGTGATTTGAAGAAGGCGTTCGTGGACTTCAACAGCATACTCTATAATATCTTTTCTTTTTTTAATAGGCAATTAAAACATTACGTCACAGGGCAGCCGTAGTTCTCATCTAAAATATTTCTGGCTGGTGTCTGATCCGTAGAATCATGAACCGCTAGCCTATATGCCAAAAAAAACAAGAATAGTCACGCTGGTCTCTGGCAACAAGTTTGGAGAGCTGTTCTTTTATAGACTTGTTAAATCGTTCCACCATTCTTTTTAACGAAGGATGTAGAGTCGCTGTTCTAGTTTTTCATATCCTCAAGATTTTACAAACTTTCCTAAAAATAGCTGACCTGAAATTTCGTCCTTGATCTGAATGAAGTTCCAGTAAAACTTCCTGTCTACTGAAGACTTCTTCAACCAAAACTTAGGCGATTGCTGTTTTGTTGTAATATTACCTGTTTCATTATAAATCCAATTTTGGTTTGTGTTTTTAACAAATAATATTTTGCCGGAACCTCGTCCGGACCAGACGATTTTTTGCTTTTAAGTTTATTTTTAATTAAAATATATAATTCATTTTCAAGAAAAGGGAAGAGTAAACATTTTTTGCTAAGCAATATCTTATCTGCTATATTATTATCGTTTCGCTTATCACTTTGTGGTATCTGTTTTATTGTGTTCAACGGAACCTGCTTAAAAAAAAACTATTAAAACATTCTGCGACAATACCGGGATTTACAATGGTTTTTTGTGGTTCGCCTACTTTAACACTTATATTGTCTGCAATGCTCACTTTACCAGATAATTTATTTATTATAGACCAGGCGCACTTTACCGGATTGTGTGCATTAGTGATTTGAATTTGATAGAAAATTTTTTTCTTATTATTTACCAGCTTTTTATGATCCTTTTTAGCACTAATATATAATTGTCTAAGATTTATATGTGTTTTAGTTAGAACGTTTAAATTCTTCAGATTACTACTTGATTGTCTAATTTCATTATTAACCCAAGATTTTTAATTATAATTCATATAGCGCTTTTGAAGCGGAAAGTAATTATTGAAATAAAATTTAAACACATTACAAAAATACGTAAAAGCACTACCTATGTCTGCACAAATAAATAAACTGTTCCAGTTTTCTATCGCTAGAGCACAACGAAATTCGTTAATTGAATGTTGATTAAAATTCCTACTAAAGAAAGATGAACTTTTTTTTCAATATTTAAATTAAGTTGAACTAGAATTGTTCTATGGTCACTTACTACATTATCAATAGTACATACTGACTCATCGTTAAAAAAATTTAGAAAAAAGTTATGAATGGCAGACTCACTCAGAGTCACAGTTAAGATCACCGCAAAGCACTATTCTAAGATTTGCTCTAAAAAGTTGTTCCAATACCGCATGCAATTTACACAAAAATAATTTTATATCACCGGAAGGAGGTCTATAACAGGTCAAAACAATATAAGTTAAAGAGTTGATAACTGTTTTAATTCCACAAATTTCACATACTTTTTACTCACAAATGGATTCCAAACTAATGACTTTAAAATTTACCTGGGGTTTAATCCATATTGCCACTCCACCGCCCCTACAAACACTTCTAGAATACTCGGCAGCAAGAACGAAATCCCGAAAGTAAAAACTTTTTATAGAGTCCCTATGTGCCTATAGCACATAAAGGACATATCCTCGAAATTTTCGATGTCATGACTAATTTGGTCACATTTAAAACTATTTAATGACTAACAATTCAGCAACAGACTTTGCGGCATAAAATTATGTGTTACTGTTGTTACTTTAGTGGTCTGTGCTCATATTTTTATAATAAATAAACATAGGGTGATCAAAAATTGACATTATAAATGTGCTTTCAAAAATCGTTAAAAGTTACTTTTTTCAAATGGAAACCCTCAATTTTTATTATTATATTATTTATTTATTACAGTAATTATAATAATTATTAAACTAATAATCATGCCGGGGCGATTAAATTACACACACGAGGATTATTTAAATTTGTTTATTATCTATGGGGAAGCTAACAGAGTTTTAACAAGAACATGCCAGATATTTGCTGATAGATATCCAGATAAACAGAAACCGTCACCGAACAGCGTTAAACAAATGTTGGAAAACAATAAAAATGTTAAAACCGTTAAGGCAAAAATTAATTAAAGAAAGCCTATTCCCATTATATTCTAGTCTACACAAGAGCACAACTCATTTTTTCAATAAATGTTGAAAATGTCCACCTTGTACTGCCAAACATTTTTCGCATCTCCAAATAAATCCCTCGTGGGTGGCCGCTGTAATTGAAGCTGGAGATAAACTTTCGAACGCGTCCCTTACCCTTGCCGTACAGTCCTCTTTTGTTGTTACTGGATTAAAATAAACGATTCCTTTTATCGTTCCCCGTATAAAATAGTCTAAGACTGTCAGATCAGGGGAACGCGGAGCCTACAGGAAAGGTCCATTGTTGGCAATCCACTTGTCGTAAAACGTAGCTTGTAAAAAATTAGTAACTGCAACGGTTCTATGTGATGGGGTGCTATCGTGTTAGTAGAAAGTTTGACTATGTTCTGCCAAAGGTATATTACTTAAATATTCGTTGTCCAACTGTTCAAGAATATTCAGATATATTTCTTACAAAAGTTTATACACATAATTTTACGGAATGAAATGACTTAGCTGATTTAGCGTACGGCCGAGATATTATATATATATATATATATATATATATATATATATATATATATATATATATATATATATATATATATATATATATATATATATATATATATATATATATATATATATATATATATATATATATATATATATATATATATATATATATATATATATATATATATATATATATATATAGATAGATATATATACATATATATATATAGATATATCCTAGTAATTGTCATGGATTACTTTAGTAAATGATCTAAAGCATTTGCTCTCGTAAACCAGGATATAACAGCAATCGCCTAAGTTTATATATATATATAATATATATATATATATATATAATATATATATATATATATATATATATATATATATATATATATATATATATATATATATATATATATATATATATTATATATATATATATATATATATATATATATATATATATATATATATATATATATATATATATATATATATATATATATATAGATATAGATAGATATATATACATATATATATATAGATATATCCTAGTAATTGTCATGGATTACTTTAGTAAATGATCTAAAGCATTTGCTCTCGTAAACCAGGATATAACAGCAATCGCCTAAGTTTTGCTTGAAGAAGTCTTCAGTAGACATGGAGTTTTACTGGAACTTCATTCAGATCCAGGACGAAATTTCAGGTCAGCCATTTTTAGGAAAGTTTGTGAAATCTTGAGGATATGAAAAACTTGAACAACGACTCTACATCCTTCGTTAAAAGGGATGGTGGAACGATTTAACAAGACTATAAAAGAACAGCTCTCCAAACTTGATGCCAGAAACCAGCGCGACTATTCTTGCTTTTTTTTGGCATATAGGACACCGGTTCGTGATTCCACGGATCAGACACCAGCCAGAAATATTTTGGATGAGAATTACGGCTGCCATGTGACGTAATGTTTTAATTGCCTATTAAAGAAAGAAAAGACATTATAGAGTATGCTGATGAAGTTCACGAACGCCTTCTTCAAATCACGAGATAACACATGACCCCATAAAATCATCCAGTGATCCGATAAGAACCAGATATGATATAAGCACAATGTAGTACACCTGGACAGACTGATAGAATATCGGGGCCAAGAAGTAGATGGTGCGAGACCAGAATTACTAAGGAATAATGTGACGGTCATCAAACGTTGATCTACCTACGCTGGAAGTAAACAAACACGTCATCCGATATCCAGGGCATTCTGGAAGATTATAGTGAACTCCTATTGCATATATAAGGAGAAATGTTGACGATTTAGGGTTGGTCTTATAACAGATGTGTTAAAGTAGAGAAGCCGTGTTGTATTGTAATGAGTTTTTAATAAAGTTAGTGTTGTTTGTAGAGAAGTATTTATAAGAAGGATAACACGTAACAATATTATATATATAAACGAAAACCAGAGAAATATTACGAAATACGATATTTAGGCCACACGCTTTTATTTTTATTAAACTAATCAGGCCTGCATGTTACCAAATGAGGCGGCGAGGCAACATTACTTTTTTCCTTCTAGTGTATTTTAATTAAAGATTGTAAATCAAAAATATCTTTTAATGAATTTCCGTAGATAAGGATCACATCTACGTATTCTGCGGCAGTAATTAAAACTACGTCTAATTCGAATACTTTTTGTATTCCTTGTAGTTTGTCCTGAGGAAAAATAAAATAAGATTCTCGAAAGCTTAACTCTACAAAAAAAGAGTTTTTCGTTTCACCCTAGGCCAATTTTTATAAGGCTGCAACCCCACTATCAGTTGAAGATATTTTTTCTTATTTTTCTTAACTAGTCAGCTACGAATACCCTTCCTTCTATATATATATATATATATATATATATATATATATATATATATATATATATATATATATATATATATATATATATATATATATATATATATATATATATATATATATATATATATATATATATATATATATATATATATATATATATATATATATATATATATATATATATATATATATATATAGATAAACACGTAAATGTTTTAAAGTGCAAATTAATTTCGGAAAGTTTTGTGACTAGTTGTAGTTGTGTATTGTGCTGCCGTTTTGGTTAAAAAATGGCTCCTCCGGTATCTAGAGACATGAAAAGTGTTAGAAAAGAAGCATTAAAGGATTTACTGTGACAACGAATTTATAAACAAATTCATCGATAAGGTCAATGACAAGTTAACCGCACTCGAAAATACCACCGCAAAAAATAGTGAAAAGCCAGCTAGACTGTCGACTTGAGAGCTTCCAGCAAGCCATAAAAATAAATAAAGTTTGTATTTACAACCTCCAGGAAGAGGCAAGCGAAAAACTGTCTGAAAAACTTTTGAGTTTATTTAACACAAAAATGAAGTTTCAACTTGGGAAACAAGACATAGTGAAATGCTACAGAATCGGTGAAGTTAGAGAAAAATCAAGGCCAGTAATCGTAAGATTTGAAATATTTCACCATCAAATCAGTGTTTTAAAAAATGCCGCTAAACTAAACGGGACAATAAATGGAATTACAGAAGGTCTAAGTAAATCAAGATTAGAACTGTATCAAAAGGACACACAAAAATACGACAAGAAACAAGTTTACACACGATTTGGAAATATCTTCGTAAAACGAGACAATAATAAAATTAAAAAGATCTCTAAATACGATGATATTCAATAATGTAACAGCAGATTGTACTTTATTCTTTTCTAAAAAAAAATATTATGTATCTTTATTAAAACGGGGCAGGTATTTTATATTTGGAATATTTTTTATTATATCCGCAAATAATCTACTTATAAGATATTGTAGTTTTATTTTATTCCATCTTATTTCACATAGTATTTTATTTGACAGACTGAAGGAGATTGGCATTAGAGGTGGCCCCTTGGAACTTTTAAAAAACTACTTAACAGATAGGAAGCAAAAGACAAAAGTAAACACCTCACTTAGTAGTTATAAAACCATTAAATCAGGGGTGCCACAGGGCACAGTTTTGGGTTCTGTGATTATATTAAGATATTAGATAACTCTAATATTATTTTATATGCCGATGATACTGTCTTGTTGTCTGAGGGCTTTTCTTGGCAAGATCTTTACCGAAAGGCTGAGGATTGTATAAACAAAGTCAATAACTGGCTTAATTACAGTCTGCTAAGCATAAACATAACGAAAACAAACTTCATGACTTTTTCACCGACCAGTGCTGATCAACCAATTAACGAGAAATAGAAAAAACAAAATTCTTAGGCGTAACAGTGGATCAGCACTGAAATTATTCCGTTTGACTTTGATGTATCAAATAACAATCTTGAATTGATTTTTTTAAGTATTAAGTTACATTCCATTACAATTGCAATTGGAAACTTCTATAGACCACCAAAAACAAACCTTAATTTGGTGATTAACGATTTTGATAACATTTTATGTAATTGTTTTGAATCTTTCAAATTTGATTTTATCGTGCGGCACACATTCGGCTGACACTTTCTCTGATCATAGACTCATGCTTGCTGAACTAAATTTAAAATATAAGAAAATGGAGCCCCAATGGATTACATATCGATGCTTTAAAAACTTCGTAGTAAGTAATTTTTTGCGCGATCTAAAATTATTACCTTGGATGAACATTGTATATGAAAATGACATAGACAAAAAAGTCCATTTATTTAATGACTTTATAAATATAACATTTAATACACATGCCCCAATTAAAACAGCCCGTGTAACTAAGCCCAAAGCTCCTTGGCTGACGCAAAATCTTAAATTAATCATAAAGGAAAGAGACAAGGCTTTACAAAAATTTAAATGCACTAAAACAAACACGGATTGGGACAGATATAAAGAATTACGTAACTACACAGTTTCTATGGTGGGAGCTGAAAAAAGGGCCTATCTGAACTTTGTTTCGAGGCAAAATAATCCGAGGCAAACTTGGGAAGCACTTGGTCGACTAACTGTGCGTTCTACTGGCAATACTTATTTACCACCGAATTTGTCAGATCCTAATAAAATAAATAGACATTTTGCTCAGTTTTTTCAAAACATCTCTAATAAATGTACAAATAAAATTGATTATTACGAGTCAAATCATTATGATCGTTCAAAGGTTTTTTCTTTTAATATGTGTACCGTTGATAATATTAATAAAGCTCTGCATAGTATTAACACCAGCCCGTGGAGCGGACGGAATTGCTGCGGAGATGCTCAGAATTTGCAGACCTTTCATTAATCTATATATAACCAATATCGTAAACAGCTGTAGAGAACAGAATTACTTTCCAGAGGCATGGAAAATTGGCATCGGAAAACCTCTACCGAAGACGAAACAACCTGAATTATTCAATGATCTTCGAATCACATCAATTCTACCAACGATGTCAAAAATCATGGAAAAAAATTTATATGCCCAGATATATTCATATTTCAATGCCAATAATATTCTTCCAGACACACAAAACGGTTTCCGCGAAAAACATAGCACAATTTCAGCTCTTACGATATAATAGAAGCTTGTGACTGTGGCCTGGAGAGTATTGTCGTCTTACTACACTACTCTGAAGCGTTTGATATATAGACCATCGCCTTCTTTTAAGTAAATTTAAATATTATGGATTTGATGCTAATGGGCTGTCCTTAATTAAATCGTACTATTCTGATAGGACACAGAAAGTCCAAGTGGGTGATAATTTCTCAGAGGATTGCCAAGTTCTTTCTGGTGTGCCGCAGGAGTCAATATTGGGTCCGTTGTTTTTTATTATATATACATCGGATTTGCTTAAATCATTAAAATACTGTAAAGTACAGGCCTTCGCTGTTGATACACAACTCTATTGCCATTTCACATTAATAATTATCAGCAATCAGCGCAGTTTATTAATCAAGATCTGGAAATCATTAAAACTCTTTCAGAGGATCATGCGCTAAATCTCAATCCACTTAAATCTAAACTATTATTTTTTGGGAAGAAAACAAGTAAGGATATTTTAAAAATTAATTTTCATGTTAAGATTTCCGATCAAACCCTTCAGTTCTGCGACTCCGCACGTAATCTTGGTGTTCTTCTAGATTCTGAATTTAAGTTTATTGATCATGTAAAAAATCTTATGCAAAAATCATATGTTTCTCTTAAACAAATTTACTCTAATAGACATATTTGAAGCTTTAAACTTAAAAAGATTTTGTGTGAGTCTTTGGTTCTTTCTAATTTTAACTATGTCGATTTCCTTTATGGTCCTTGCCTTAGACAGTCCGAACAATATAGAATACAAAAAATACAAAATACTTGTCGTCGCCTTATTGTTGGGTTAAGAAAGTATGATTGAATATCCCACAACATTAATGAGCTACATTGGTTAAACATGTCGGATAGAAGACTCCTTCTTCTAGGTAATTTTGTGCACGGAATATTAGGTGACAATATCAATGTATCGATAACTTTTAAAAACAAATTCAAATCAAACAATGATATTCATTTTCTGACTACCAGAATTAAACACAAACTTTCTGTGCCTAAACATAAAACAGCTATGTTCAAAAAAAGTTTTATCTACAATGCCATTAACCTATACAACTGCCTGAACAATTAAGATCTTATAACCGTTCTAAATTTAAAGTTAGTCTGAAAGCCTGCTTGTTTGACAAACAGACTAACTCACACGCTAAACTTTCATTTTCTTGCTATCTCCCGGAGTGTGAAATAATTTTTACTTTAGTTATTATTAAAATTATTATTAGTTATTATTAAAATTACAGTTACTATTATAAAAATTTTCAGCATACTATGTAATTTTATATTTTGATTTGAAATAAAAGTCGATTTATTATTATTATTATTATCGCGAAGCAAAATACATATATATATATATATATATATATATATATATATATATATATATATATATATATATATATATATATATATATATATATATATATATATATATATATATATATATTTATATATATGTTATATCACTCGACTTAAAATTCACTTTTTAAAAAATAATTTTTATTTACAAAATCAAAATTAAACTAACAGTATAGAAGCTTAAAAACGAATCATCATTTTATTTACAATTTACACTATTTATATGAAAGACGAATGCTGCGTCAGTGGGAACTTGCTTGCTGGGCAGATTCTGCTGACGAGGCGTCTCGGTACTCGCCGTCTCCTTGAGATAACTGACATCCGATACGGTGGGAACCAAGGGCATCGTACTTGAAGGTGACATTGCTCGTGAGAAAGGATATAACAACTCCCCCATTAAGATGAAAGTTGACGCGTGGTGACAACTTTCAGGTCCTCTGCTTATTGAGGTTGAGTTCAATCTCTTCACTTTCTTCAATCGGGTCGCCAAGGCGGATGCTCGGTCTCCTTCTGGGAATTATTCTTCTCCATTGTATAACGTTAGATCTTCTTTTAGGTGGAGAGGATGGATTGTCATCGTTGCTAGTGGCTACTCCAATCTTGATGTTACGTGTTCGTCTTCGACATTTGCAAAAGATGTATAAGGCAATCTGTGTGATAATGAGTGTTATTGTAAGAATCGTGAACCAACTTATGTGTTTTTTCACGAACGGCTGATTTACCAATTGATCCAGCTGATCGGCATACTGATTTAGCTTGTGCTGGGCTATGTTCAGGTCCTCTACATCTATTTTGTTTAGCTTCAGAGGCTTCAAATCTGGTAAGTGAATATTCTCTGGCATATGGTTACAGCAGTCAAAAGGGATGTTGACTGGGTGGTAATTGTAGGTTACGTTGTCGTAAACATCAACTGATTTCTGGGCACGAATTCTTGTAATCCCAATGAAGGCACTACACGCGGGTTGAAGTTTCATCAAAGTATTTGTGTTGATGATCTGAGTCTCTATATCTCTGGATCCACATTTTATTGTGACGGGCAGAGGGTCTGCAACAGCTATCAACCATAAATTCTGACTGATTTCTTGAATGTTATAGTCTTTGGCAAGAATGACTAAAACTTGGCATGTTCTGGGTAGATGATCAAGTCTCTTCAGAAGCTGAGCCTCGCAGACTGCATCAGTATCAATTGGATATGGCAGGATGTTGGAACAGATGAACATACGGTTGCCTAGTGGTTTGCAGGACTTCATATTGCGGATGGTTGTATAAAGTAAAGAATCATCATTTCGCGCAATTAGTTTATTAGTTATTGACAAAATGTGATGAAGGCCTGTTCGATTATCCAGAATCGGTATAGGATATAAGTGATAGAGAGTGTATTTTTCAGGTTCGACTAAAGGTATTTCTAGTACAAAAATTATTCTAGTATCTAATTGATATGCCTTTAATTCTATTATGTCGAGGTATTGAGCTACGCTTGAATAATATATCGGCAAGGGAAGATTATTCTTCTGTAATGACTGCGATATATGCTTTAATGAGTCTACTAAATCGTATGGAGTGATGATTGAACTGTGCAAAATTTTTAAACGTGCAAATGTAACAGCGTTTATAGCATCGTTCAAAGTATTTTCGATAAATGAATAGCTTTCTGTTAGTGATTCGCACAAGTCTAGGATATCGAGTTGTGATTGATAAAATTTGAGATGATCGGAAATATCCATAATTGATTCGCGAATTTCTTTAATATCATTATTAAAGGTTTCCTCGTCAATTTGAAGTTTTTGAATGGTTTCGTTAAAGCTTTTGATAACAGAGGTAGTTACAGATATTTGATTTTTCAAAAGATTTTCTATTTGGTATTCATCGTGGGTTAACTTTTCGATGCACTCGTTGAAATATTCACCATCGGAGGCGTCAAGATTACCAGTTATTGATTTCCAAATGGTTCCAATACCATTAAGAATACCACGTTTTTCTCTAAAAATGTACTTTTTAGTGTCGGTCATTATTTCAGTGTACTTTTGGTTAACGGCGTTTGATATTTGTTTAAGGAGACTAACATGAGTTTGAACTTGCGGCTTAAAGGCTTTCATTCGCGGTACGTCTTCGTCTATAGTGTTTAATAAGCTTTCTAATATTTTGTCATTATTACTAATTGTTTCTTTGATTGGTCCGAGGTCTTTGTAAACAAGGAGGGTCCATTTATCATTTGAGATTTTTACGGTCGCTTCTTCATGAAAGAAAATTCCTAAGGTGTTGTTTATTGGTGTTAGAGTGTATTGGGACTGAGTGGTTGTTGAAAGTGCCAAGAACCTAGAAGAGAAAAATTACTCATAGTATGGTTTCAGTCTGTCAAAATTTATTTTAGATTTTTGTTTAGATTCGGGGTTTATCAGAATTGCTGAATTTTGTAAAATTTCGATTATTTCGAATGGACCGTTAAATTTATTTTGGCTTTTGTCCTTGATTTGCGATTCTTTAATGTATACCTTATCTCCTAAATTATATTCATAGGGGTGAGCAGAAACATTTTGGTCGAAGCGCTCTTTGGCTTTTTCTTTTTGTTGACATGTTCTGGCTCGGGCTGTTTTATAAAGGTATTGCATGCGATTGTTTAGATCTTGCATATATTTGGAAATAAGACGTTTTTCATTATATAGGATTTCGGGTGGTCTAGATGAGGTGTGTCCAAAAATAAGTTCGTAAGGCGTGAAACCGTGCGTTTTGTTTTTGGTATTGTTATAACATATAGTTGCATAAGGAAGAACATTAAACGGGTGTTCGTCAGGGTTTTCAGTTTGATTAGCTCGTATCATTTCACTAAGTGTCGCGTGAAATCTCTCAACAGAGCCGTTTGATTGAGGGTGTCCTACGCTAGAGAAAGTTAGCTTGATATCGTAAAGCTCACAGAGGTCATTCATTAAGGTGTTTTTGAATTCTCGGCCATAATCACAATGTATACGTAACGGAGTTCCATAATGTTGAAAAAATACAAGAAGTGTATTAACAACAGATTTTGCTGTCTTTTCCTCTAACGTATGTCCCGTAAGTTTTGGCACAAAATTTAAAACAAAATATTCTTTTAATATGTAGCTTTGGTTAAACTTTTATTATTTACTATAATTAACGGCTTAGTAACTAACAAAATTAATAATTTAAATTAAATTGAAGGGGCCGTGCTGCTCAATTAGACGCAATTTTCTGCGAACATCTCGCATTAGGTTCTGGACAACTTCAACATCAATTTCGCCTATCTTTCTAAAAATTCTACGCCGTAATTGTTCCTCATTTTCGGCTTGCCACCCTCCATCATACACTTTGCGGGATAACAATGCCCAAAAATCTTCAATCGGGCGGGCCTGAGGTAAATTAGGGGGGTTATCTTGTCTTGGTACGAAAGGTATGTTATTTTGACGAAGGTATGTTATTTTGACGAAGGTAATTTTGAGTTGCTCTTGCATAATGACAGCTTGCTAAGTCGGGCCAAAACATTATATCATCTCCCACGTGATGTTGGTGTACAAAATGAACTAATTTATTAAGACAGTTGTCAATATACCTTTCCGCATCCAAAGCTTCCCCCCTAACTCGACCCACATAAGGTCTGGATATCCCTCTAATCGAAATCGCACACCACACCAAAACTTTATCAGCAAATTTTGCTTTTTCCTTATATTTAACATTGTTTGGGCACTCTTCTATATTGTCCGTATAAAAACCATCGTTTCCTTTGATTTCCGAGTTGGAAAGGGTGAAGTATTTTTTATCGTCCAAAATAATGACTTTCTCATTTGAAAAATGTATCCGCCTAAGATTTCGACAGCATCTTGGTATCCGTGCTAATTGATTTTCGGTATATTTAGGACACTTTCGTCTTTTTCGATATTTTTGACCATTTCTTGTCAATTCCCGCCATACTGTACTCTTTGAAGATCGGAATTGACGCGCTAATTTTCTTGTAGAAACTCCGACTCTGTCTTTTGCTCTTCTTACCAATCTTTCCGTCCTTTCTCGCGTGAAACTTCTTGGTCTTCCACTTTTTGGAAGATTTAAACAGGGAATTCCTTCTTCACATTCGGCTATAGTACGGTAAATACTTCTGCGTGAAATATTTTGGTTTTGAAAAATGCGAACTATTTCAGCCTTAGGAATTTGCCCAACCAAATTATAAATACTTTTTCGTATTTCTAATTTATAAGACATTTTAATGCAACTGACTTTAAAAAATGACTTGTCAAACTAATGTCAAGCAAATAAACATTTTTTTGTTTCCAAAGCCATCTCGATATATTATCTTTACAACCTATTTTCAAGCCCCTCAATTTTGTGCCAAAACTTACGGGACATACGTTATAGGGTAAGCTTGTGTAAATTTTGTTAGTTCGTCACGTACTGTTAGGGCGTAATTTCGAGTTGGGTATTCAAATATGTCTATGTTTATTCTTTCAAAAGGTGTTTTGGGCGTTTCTGTTACGACTAGGGGACTGCTTAGATTTTTACGACAGATTTTTACTTTTTGGCAAGTTTCGCAACTTTTAATAAAGTTTTCTACGGCTTTTATTATGCCTGGCCAATTGTATTTTTCTTTTATGCGTCTTAACGTCTCGTTAATTTCGCGATGTAAGTTGGTTTTTCCGCGATGGTAATGATCTAAGATCTGAGGTATTTCGTCTTCATTAGGGGTTGTTGTGATGTTTTGGCAGATACTTAATTTTATATTTTTGTCTGCAAAAATATACGAAAATATTTCAAGGATAGGAAGTTCGAGTGTGTTTTCCACGAAATAGGTACAAGAGATGTCAAGTTCGTCTTGACCGGTATAGAGAATGTAAAAGAGAAGTTGTGTGACAGTTTCTGGGTTAAACGGGAGAGGAATAATGAAATATTTACGATTTTTTGTTGATTTACTGGAGAAAATATTTATTTGTTTTGGATTAAATTCCATGTTTTCCTCGAAAATATCGTCAAGAATCTTATGATGTAGTTCTTCTAATTTATTTTGTCGAAAGAATGTTATAATATTTTTGTGTGACTTATCCAACAGCTGGTCGTTGGTTGTTTCGATTTTAGAATAATCGATCAGGGATCTGGTTTCGTAAAGGCTTACGAATTTATTGTATTCTTCGGCTATTACATCGTCGTCATAGGTTTTAGGTTTTTCGATAGGTTCTTCGGATTCTGTCTCATTTGATGCAAAAACGGATATTTTTGTTTGAAGCTTTGCGCATTCTTGGAAATGATTTACTTTTATTCGAGATAAAGCATCAGCGTTTTTATTAATTTTTCCCGGTTTATAAATTATTTCGTACTGATATTCTCCTAGTTTTAGCCGCCATCGTGCTAATCTACTACCTGGGTCTTTAATAGAAAGTAACCAAGTAAGGGGACGATGATCTGTGACTAGAATGAACTTTCTTCCAAATAAATATGGACGAAATTATTTCACGGCACATACAATAGCAAGTAGTTCTCTCTCTATTGTCGAGTAATTGGTTTCGGCTTTACATAGTGTTCTTGAGGCATAACCAATGGGTAAGTCTTTGCCAATGGGACCTTGGGAAAGTACAGCGCCTATCGCAAATGCGCTTGCATCCGTTGTTAGTAGGAAAGGCTCATCGAAATTTGGATAGATGAGAATTGGGTCAGAAGTCAGAAATTGTTTTAGTTCGTCGAAAGCTTGACGACAATCTGAGTCGAAATCAAATTTGATATCTTTTTTCAACAATCTGGTAAGGGGCTTTGATATTTTCGCAAAGTTTGGAATAAACCTACGATAATAACCAGCTAAACCCAGAAAGGATTTTATGTCTTTTGAATTTTTTGGTTCTGGAAATTTCTGTATACAATCGATTTTAGTGGGATTAGGTTTAACTCCGTCCTGAGTGATTAGGTGACCAAGGTATGCTACCTCTTTTCTCAGGAACTCACATTTGTCAGGTTGTATTTTGAGGTTTGCTTTTCGAACACGTTTAAAAACTTCGCGTAAGCGTGTGATGTGGTCATGGATTGTGGGTGAATACACAATGATGTCGTCCATATAGACGAGACAACGTTCATTGAGAATGCCTAGAAGGATGTTGTCCATTACTCTCTGGAAAGTGGACGGGGCGTTTTTAAGACCAAAGGGCATTCTTATAAATTCGTAGTGTCCGTTCTCGACAGAGAAAGCAGTTTTTGGAATATCTTTAGGGTCTAGCTCGATCTGGCGAAATCCTGAAGCTAGATCCAGGGTTGTAAAATACTGGCACTTGCCTAGCTGATCCAAAAGATCGGAAATATTGGGAAGCGGGTACTTATCATCTACCGTAGATTCATTCAATTTACGATAATCTATGACTACTCTCCATTTTTGTTTGCCTGAGGAATCAAGTTTCTTGGGGACGACCCAAACTGGAGATGACCAAGGTGAAATAGAGGGTTTTGTGATTCCTTGTTCTAACATTTTATTAACCTGAGTTTTTACCTCTTCTTTGTGAATATGGGGATACCTGTATGATTTGGTGAAAACAGGAAGAAAATCCTGATATTCATCGTAATTCGTTTTATCTTGTTGATCAATATTTTCAACATTTTGATATTCGTAATCGGGGTTATCTTCATACATTCCTGCGTATTGGTTACAATACACGTCATATTGGTGTTCGGAATAGTTATTGTTGGAATATTGGTCATTATCGAAATTGACAACATGAGCACGATGCTGGGGATTATTTTGTATTACTGAAGGACGTTGAAAATTGTTAAATGGTATTTGACGTTGGAAATTGTTTTGGTTTGATTGGTTATGGGGTGTGTACTGCGGTCTTGGCTGACCGTTGTTTGGTCTATTCGACTGAAAGGAGGTGCTTGATTGAAAAGAATTTGATTGTTGATTGGTATTAGGCCTTTGGAAATTGCCAAAATTCTGGGAAGTATAACCATTAGGACGTTGTTGCGATCTACATTCATTTGCTAAGTGACCATTGCGACCACAGCTATGACATTTAAGGGATTGTACATTAGGTCTTTTATTAGTTTGAATAATAGGTCTAGCAGGCGGATTGGGTCTAGAAGATTTTTGGGATTCGAAATATGATAGTTGGAGCTCGCGTCTGATGCGAATTTGTGCTTCCAAAAGATTAGGTGGATTTCCTGCACGTATTATATGGCCAATTCGGGGTTCCAGGCCAGTAAGTAGGCTATTTAGAGACATGGATTCGATTAATGTTATTTGGGCTGCCTTTTGACTGGGGGCGAGTATGGATTTTTGTATGTTGGCATGCATTTTGGCATTTAGGACTTGAAGTCTGTTAAGGAAAGTCAAAGGAGATTCGTTTGGCAGTTGTCTCATTCTTTGTAAGTCCTGAATAAGAGAAGATAGATCTCGCGTATCTCCGAAGTGAGAATTAAGTAATTGCTTTATCTCTAGAAAAGAAAGTGGATTTCGGGAGCTTATCAGCTGCGCTGCTCTCCCTCGCAACCTAT
Source organism: Kuschelorhynchus macadamiae (assembly GCA_030620095.1). Taxonomy (NCBI): domain Eukaryota; kingdom Metazoa; phylum Arthropoda; class Insecta; order Coleoptera; family Curculionidae; genus Kuschelorhynchus; species Kuschelorhynchus macadamiae. The sequence continues at coordinate 334,393 of JAUTXW010001355.1, forward strand.
TTTTTATGTGAACCACTAAAAGATCTTTTTGGTTACCCGTAGACATATCATATGCACATTCGCAGGCATTTAGGAAGGTTTGTAAAAATATTTGATCACCTTCGAATTCGGGGATAATAGAAAAAATCTCGGAAAGTTTATAAGGTTCGATTACTGCTACCGCTGCTCCTGCAGTTATTCTTTCATTTTCCGTCATATTTGCTCAATATATCAACACAATAAACACTAGCAAAATATAATATTAAAAGGATATAAAACACAAAATATTTTACGAAATTTTATGTTGATAGACAGTACGTAAAGTAGTATGCCAACCAACGTAAAATAAACAGTTCTTATTAACTAGTTAGTGTAATTAAATTAAAACTGTGTAATATTTCTTGTTGTAATAAAAATACAAATGTAATCTGGAGATCAGTTAGCAGAATAACTGGTCAAAATAAGTCCAAAAATATTTTAAAATTAATCAATTAACAGAATAACTGATTATACACAAATTATACGTTGTTACACTTAGAAATACAGAAATCAATTAGCAGAATAATTGATTAGCTTATCGAAAAATCAATTAACAGAATAATTGATTATTTTACTAATTAATAAAATGTAAGATCGATTTTGAAAAGTCGAACAGGTACTTAATTAAATGTTATTTTTTTTTTTTTAAATAAACGTGATGATTCGTTACTTACAAGCAGAGTAGAAACATCGCTCGTCGTGTTCTTAGCAGTTAGTTCTACCAGGGGCTTCACTATGTGTTCCTTCCGTAGATGCGTGTTCTGCCAAGTTGATGACGTCACAATGCACAAAATGGGGCTTCTTTGTTCTTCTGGATGAAGGATTGGGATCCATCGTTGCCAGTTAGAGTTCTCTTGTTCTGCCAACGTTGCCAGATCCTACCACGACTGCGCCAATTTGTTATATCACTCGACTTAAAATTCACTTTTTAAAAAATAATTTTTATTTACAAAATCAAAATTAAACTAACAGTATAGAAGCTTAAAAACGAATCATCATTTTATTTACAATTTACACTATTTATATGAAAGACGAATGCTGCGTCAGTGGGAACTTGCTTGCTGGGCAGATTCTGCTGACGAGGCGTCTCGGTACTCGCCGTCTCCTTGAGATAACCGACATCCGATACGGTGGGAACCAAGGGCATCGTACTTGAAGGTGACATTGCTCGTGAGAAAGGATATATATATATATATATATATATATATATATATATATATATATATATATATATATATATATAATATATATATATATATATATATATATATATATATATATATATATATATATATATATATATATATATATATATATATATATATATATATATATATATATATATATATATATATATATATATATAATATATATATATATATATATATATATATATATATATATATATATATATATATATATATATATATATATTATATATAATGTGTTTTCATTCCGGGTGTACATCCGTTCATTACTGTCGTTCTGAAAAGAACAGTTTTGCTGACGTTTCGCCAAAATCACATTTGGCATTTTCGAAGCTTTCTTTCTCGCGTCCGAATAGAGACTGAAGTGATGGTGACTGCGACGCTTCCTTTTATATCCCCACTCGGGGCCGAAGGTTATATCTGCGCAGGCGTTGGTCGTTATTTATGTTTTCCGGATGGTGCTGTTGTTGTTGCGCTAATTGCGCTTGAGTTTTTGCGATTTTAGATTTGTCGATTATTGTCTTCCATACTGTTGGTAGTTTTAATGATTCGTCCCTTTTATTCAAATCACCTTGTTTTTCAATTTCTATGGCTTCTCGGATTATTCTGGTCTTATAATGTTCTATATTGGCAATCTCCCTACACCCATCGAAATTTATTTTATGGCCGGTTTCCTGATGATGTAGGAATAAAGCTGAGGTTGTTTGTTTATTTCTGATGCTGAGTTTATGCTCTTCTACTCTTGCTGATATTCGCCTGTTAGTTTGTCCTACGTACAACTTTTCACAGTCCTGGCACGGAATGCTGTACACTCCGTGGTTTTCCAGTTTGATTTTATCTTTTGGGTTTCCGAGTAGTTTACCTATAGTTGTTTGTGGCTTGTGTATTGTTTGTATGTTGTGTTTCCTCAGAATTCTTCCGATTCTGTCTGTTGTGCCTTTTACATATGGTAAGACTACTCGTTGCTTTCCCGGCTCATATTTTTTGTTGTTCGTTGTTCGGGAAACCTGTGCATTAATAGCTTTCTCTATGGTGCGATTTGTGTAGCCATTTTTCTTTAAAGCACTAGATACTACCTTAAGTTCGTTTTGTCTCGTCTGTGTTTCAGTTAGTCGCACGGATCTAGATATTAGAGTATTTGCCACAGCTTGAATTTGTGCTGGGTGATGATGTGATTTTGCATTTAAATATCTGTCTGTATGTGTTGGTTTTCTATATACGGTGTATTCGAAATGTCCGTTATGTAGTTTTGTGACCAAAACATCTAAAAATAGTAGTTTGTTGTTTGCCTCTAGCTCTAGAGTAAATTGTATTCTGGGGTGGATTGAATTTACGTGAGTCAGAAATTTTTCGAGCTCTGCATGACCATGTTGCCATATAATAAATATGTCATCCACTTAACGAATCCATAATTTGGGTTTTACTTATTTTACTATATATATATATATATATATATATATATATATATATATATATATATATATATATATATATATATATATATATATATATATATATATATATATATATATATATATATATATATATATATATATATATATATATATATATATATATATATATATATATATATATATATATATATATATATATATATATATATATATATATATATATATATATATATATATATATATATATATATATATATATATATATATATATATATATATATATATATATATATATATATATATATATATATATATATATATATATATATATATATATATATATATATATATATTATATATATATATATATATATATATATATATATATATATATATATATATATATATATATATATATATATATATATATATATATATATATATATATATATATATATATATATATATATATATATATATATATATATATATATATATATATATATATATATATATATATATATATATATATATATATATATATATATATATATATATATATATATATATATATATATATATATATATATATATATATATATATATATATATATATATATATATATATATATATATATATATATATATATATATATATATATATATATATATATATATATATATATATATATATATATATATATATATATATATATATATATATATATATATATATATATATATATATATATATATATATATATATATATATATATATATATATATATATATATATATATATATATATATATATATATATATATATATATATATATATATATATATATATATATATATATATATATATATATATATATATATATATATATATATATATATATATATATATATATATATATATATATATATATATATATATATATATATATATATATATATATATATATATATATATATATATATATATATATTGGCATTGGAATGCCTTCCTTGTGTAATTTTGGCAATCCGACCGATCCAATGCGACCAATTGTCTCTTGTATACAATCACCACTAAACAACCTCTCTAAATTTTTAAAACGAATTCTAGAAAATATCATAAACAAAAGCGCTACTTACATTAAAGATTCCTGGGATTTCAAAGAAAAAATAAATAATTTTCCCGTACCACAAAATCATATTCTAATCTCACTTGATGTGGTCTCTTTATACACAAATGTACCAATAGAACTAGCCCTCCAACTTATTGAAAAAAAATGAGCTGAAATTAAAAAATTTACAGATATACCCATGGAAGAATTTCTAATTGCTATCGAATTAAAGTCCACATTTTTCATGTACAAAAATAATTTTTATAAACAAGTAGAGGGATGCGCAATGGGTTCCCCTATATCTGGTGTAGTTGCACAATTAGTTATGGAGGAGTTAGAACTCAATATAATCGAAAAATTAGATATTCCTCTTCCATTCTTCTATAGGTACGTCGACGATTGTATAACCTTAATTCCCAGAGACAAATGTAATTATATTTTAAACGCCTTTAACAATTTTCATGAAAAGCTGAAATTCACTATCGAAACTGAAAACAATTCTCAAATAAACTTTCTAGATATGACATTACATAATAAGAACAACATTATCGAAACAGAATGGTATACAAAAAGCACATGGTCAGGCAGATATGTATATTATTTTTCTCAACATCCAATGAACCAAAAAAAATCAGTTATTATCAGGCTAGCCGATAGAGCAATAAAATTAAGCAATATAAAATATCAACCACAAGCAATAAGAAAAGCTAAAAATATCTTAATTCAAAATAGCTATCCAAAAAAATTAATTAACTCTATATTTAATTCTAGATTGCATAAAATAAACAGCCCAAAAACAAATTATACCAACCGAAAAAAATACAGATAAAAATAAGTTTCTATCAATCCCATACGTACAAGGCCTTTCAGAAAATATAAAAACTATTTTTGATAAACATAATATAACCGTATGTCACAAAAGTTACAATACCTTCCAAAAAAAATTTTTTAGTTCTCTCAAAACCCCAACTCCAACCAATCAAAAAACACACACCATATATAAAATACCTTGTAAAGACTGTCCTGGAGTATACATCGGTCAGACTACACAATACCTCAAAAATCGCTTAAATGGGCATAAACATGATAAAAAAAATAAAACTTCATTAACAAAACATGAGAATGAAACATCCCATAAATTTAATTATAAGGACACACAAATCTTAAAAACTGAAATAAATCAGAAAAAAAGGGAATTCTTGGAAATGATGTACATTAAAAAACACGAAAATTCAATTAATGACAAAACGGAAATTAAAAACCTAAACCAAATATATTACAACGTAATAAAATAACTGCATATATTCTGCAATTTTCTCGTAAATCTAAATTTAAATTTTAAAATTAAATAGCAATTTGCAAAAATAAAAAAATTGTTCAATTTTCTACATTTTATCTTAAATGAAATAATATTAGGTACACTAATTACAAAAATATAAGATAAATGCGCTCGTTCCACATACCAAAATAATAACAATATAAAACACCTTGTTTTTTAACCCAATAAAAACAATATATATGACGAGCAACAGCAGCAAAACGAATTTTAATTTCAGTCAGTCAGTAGTTTTAAGTATGTATATACTGTATTGTCACATATATGTAGAACAAATTTTAAGTGTATATGTCCCATTTGTGAATGGATTAAAAAAATTTACCTTCCTAGGTGAGTTATAGTATAATTATACATCCAATTTGAACGTTTTGTTTTAAAAATAAAAAAAAAGTAATATTAATTAGGTTATACGTGTTTATTAAATTTCTGTATATATGTATATATCTGTGCAGGGATGTACCTATGTATGGATGTATATGTATATAAAAGAACATTTTTATCCTCTTAAACAAAACAAAAAAAAAAGAAAAAAGTAGACATGTTTATAAGTAAGAATCCAAAACAGCATTGTTTGTTAGTTTTAGTGACCTGTATTAAAATCCACTGATGAAGGCATGTTGCCGAAACGTTTGGGAAAAAAAAGGAAAAAAAACAAATTAAAATGATTTCCGAAGAATAAACAAGTTTTATTTTTCAAAAAGATAATTCAGACCAGAAACCCAAGAAAATCTCCTAAGAATATAAATCAATTGGTACAGACACTCCATATAAATATATATATATATATATATATATATATATATATATATATATATATATATATATATATATATATATATATATATATATATATATATAGGTGCAAAACGGCCTACAAGAAGAATTGCTTTCGATTATGTCACAGGGTACCCTCCTACGATCATGATTTCTGGGCCTTTACCCTCATCAGGCAGGCTTGTACCCAGGGAGATATAACAGATTGCTCGATATGACAAAATCGAAAACGAAACGTCTATCATACTGAAACAGTACTACATGCTAAGTATAACACTTAGCGCCACCTATTGGGGCTCCGGTGGTTTCCGGCTGCAATCCCATAGGAATTTGGCAAAGTATGCACTAGCACCATCATACGGAGAGTAGATACTAAAATCAATAAAAATGCGCTTTCACACACCTTTATCAAAAGTTCTTGGCCGGAAAAGATATATGTAGAATAGCAGAAATATATAATTTCTGCAGGTGCAAAACGGCCTACAAGAAGAATTGCTTTGGATTATGTCACAGGGTACCCTCCTGCGATCATGATTTCTGGGCCTTTACCCTCATCAGGCAGGCTTGTACCCAGGGAGATCTGAAATAACAGATTGCTCGATATGACAAAATCAAAAACGAAACGTCTATCATACTGAAACAGTACTACATGCTAAGTATAACACTTAGCGCCACCTATTGGGGCTCCGGTGGTTTCCGGCTGCAATCCCATAAGAATTTGGCAAAGTATGCACTAGCACCATCATACGGAGAGTAGATACTAAAATCAATAAAAATGCGCTTTCACACACCTTTATCAAAAGTTTTTGGCCGGAAAAGATATATGTAGAATAGCAGAAATATATAATTTCCGCAGGTGCAAAACGGCCTACAAGAAGAATTGCTTTGGATTATGTCACAGGGTACCCTCCTGCGATCATGATTTCTGGGCCTTTACCCTCATCAGGCAGGCTTGTACCCAGGGAGATCTGAAATAACAGATTGCTCGATATGACAAAATCAAAAACGAAACGTCTATCATACTGAAACAGTACTACATGCTAAGTATAACACTTAGCGCCACCTATTGGGGCTCCGGTGGTTTCCGGCTGCAATCCCATAAGAATTTGGCAAAGTATGCACTAGCACCATCATACGGAGAGTAGATACTAAAATCAATAAAAATGCGCTTTCACACACCTTTATCAAAAGTTCTTGGCCGGAAAAGATATATGTAGAATAGCAGAAATATATAATTTCTGCAGGTGCAAAACGGCCTACAAGAAGAATTGCTTTCGATTATGTCACAGGGTACCCTCCTGCGATCATGATTTCTGGGCCTTTACCCTCGGAAACCACCGTAGCCCCAATAGGTGGCGCTAAGTGTTATACTTAGCATGTAGTACTGTTTCAGTATGATAGACGTTTCGTTTTCGATTTTGTCATATCGAGCAATCTGTTATTTCAGATCTCCCTGGGTACAAGCCTGCCTGATGAGGGTAAAGGCCCAGAAATCATGATCGCAGGAGGGTACCCTGTGACATAATCGAAAGCAATTCTTCTTGTAGGCCGTTTTGCACCTGCAGAAATTATATATTTCTGCTATTCTACATATATCTTTTCCGGCCAAGAACTTTTGATGAAGGAGTGTGAAAGAGCATTTTTATTGATTTTAGTATCTACTCTCCGTATGATGGTGCTAGTGCATACTTTGCCAAATTCCTATGGGATTGCAGCCGGAAACCACCGGAGCCCCAATAGGTGGCGCTAAGTGTTATACTTAGCATGTAGTACTGTTTCAGTATGATAGACGTTTCGTTTTCGATTTTGTCATATCGAGCAATCTGTTATTTCAGATCTCCCTGGGTACAAGCCTGCCTGATGAGGGTAAAGACCCAGAAATCATGATCGCAGGAGGGTACCCTGTGACATAATCGAAAGCAATTCTTCTTGTAGGCCGTTTTGCACCTGCAGAAATTATATATTTCTGCTATTCTACATATATCTTTTCCGGCCAAGAACTTTTGATAAAGGTGTGTGAAAGCGCATTTTTATTGATTTTAGTATCTACTCTCCGTATGATGGTGCTAGTGCATGCTTTGCCAAATTCCTATGGGTTTGCAGCCGGAAACCACCGGAGCCCCAATAGGTGGCGCTAAGTGTTATACTCAGCATGTAGTACTGTTTCAGTATGATAGACGTTTCGTTTTCGATTTTGTCATATCGAGCAATCTGTTATTTCAGATCTCCCTGGGTACAAGCCTGCCTGATGAGGGTAAAGGCCCAGAAATCATGATCGCAGGAGGGTACCCTGTGACATAATCGAAAGCAATTCTTCTTGTAGGCCGTTTTGCACCTGCAGAAATTATATATTTCTGCTATTCTACATATATCTTTTCCGGCCAAGAACTTTTGATAAAGGTGTGTGAAAGCGCATTTTTATTGATTTTAGTATCTATATATATATATATATATATATATATATATATATATATATATATATATATATATATATATATATATATATATATATATATATATGTATATATATATATATATATATATATATATATATATATATATATATATATATATATATATATATATATATATATATATATATATAATATATATATATATATATATATATATATATATATATATATATATATATATATATATATATATATATTATATATGCTAAAATATACTGTATCGCGTATATGGCAAAAAATATAAATAAAACTACTTCGGAATACTCGTATACTGAAGAAAGCATCTGCTCCGATGTCATGTTTAAGGCCAGTAACCAATTTATTTTTTTTTCTTACTAATTAGTTCATTTGGAAAACGAAATTGGACATGAAACAATTTTTAGAACTTTATTCTTAATCTATATCACGGGCGTACGGTGAAATTTTAAGAAAGGGAAGCAATTTTTAGAAACTTACCTATTTGTAATGTAATTCGATTCTTCGATCATTTTTTGCAAATTCGTCAATGACGTCATCATAAAAACGTCGATGCTCCGACATATTTTGGAGAAGTTTATTATCAACGGACAACAGCGATGTGAACTTCTCACGAAATTTTTTATACGGTTAAGTGTTATATAGTAACTGTAAGTATTCCGCCTAACCATTTTTTTATATACATATAGTAAATCAGATATTTGTTTTCTTTTACTGAGCGAAAGAAATCCAAAACGCTGCATTGCCCTTTCCCGATCTACTTCGAAATTAAATCTTTTACTACTTAAAACTTTTAAGTATTTTAAAAATATATTTTGAACTTTTTAAACTTTCAATATAGCTTAGTCATGATACCACATATACCTTGTATAGGTAACTAATAAGTTTAGCCAATGAAAAATGTGTAGAAGATCTAATAATCAAGCCTAGAAATTTAGAACAAAAGTTAGAGATGAATTCCACATGTTCATTAAACATTAGTTTGTTTTCAAATACCACGCCTAAATTCCATATATTTTCCACTTTCGGAGAGCAGTTTTTATTTAGCGCGTATATAAAATTAATATGATTTATATATCTAGCATAAGTTATGGACAAAAATTTTAAAAAATCAGACCATTTGTTTTACAACATGCTACAAGCCTGTCTAAATCATATTGTTCAATATTAAGGACGTCACTTGCAAAACCTCATTCCTTATTACACCCTCTATGGTTAATTAAATAATAATTATTTTTTTTTATAATTTAGTAGGATTACATTTTAGGATTTCTTAAACGATGGGAATATACAAACATCCTATAAAAACATGTGCCTTGTTCTTCTTCAATAGAGAATCAGAGCATTCTTTCAGATTTGTTACATTATCCCTATACGAAAATATTAAATCTAGAAGGTTTCTATAAATATTTAAAACATAATTATATCGTGTGTCAACGAATACGAAGTAAAGACATTAAAAGGTTCATGAAACTTCTCATTTGGAACAGAGGCCCAGATAACCGATGAAAAATTAAAATCACAACATACTAAATAGTCACTGTTTCCCTTAAACTTCATTAATTCCAGTTTAGAATTAAAGTACGTGATAACTCGTAATTAGGATAGAGATTCTTGGGAACATTTAGCCTATCAGAGGGGCACTACATTATTGATTCTAATGCAGACAATTAATTTAGTAAGCGGAGGGCCATCTGCCTTTTGATAGGCGGCATAGAGCTAAACTGTATTTTTATAGGTTAAAATCGCGTTGGTTCTATTAGCATTGTAATTAATTTAAATATTTATTTTTACTTGTAATTAAATGCCGCAAAGAAAAGATAGACTAGATAAATTTTACACAAAAATTGACACAATATATTTGGATACATAAACGATTAAAGTTTAATGTAATTTTTACTGATAGTTCGCTAACTCTTTTTTCACTCTAAATTAATAATGTTGCTTATAATTTAGGGTCTGATATTTAAATAACTATAACATTTGAGTTATAATAAAAATAGGTGGTTTGCAATGAGGTCATTGTTGCTTAATTGAAAAATTGTTATTTTAAAGAAAACAACTGTTATTTGAGTCCTGCTATTGCCTCTTTCTCGTCTTTTCTAACTTTCAAAATTAACGTGAAATGCTTGCGTTTAACGAATCGTCTTCATCGATACTAGTACAAGCAGCTCATAGATGTAGCTGCCATGGAGTTCCAATAAGCTTACTTTTTAGGAGCTGCTTACTCTTTATAATGAAAGTAACGTAAATTGTATCTACAGGGGTCGTAGATCAAACAACGGTGTCCACTTTTCCCTTCAACTCACGACCAATTCTCCTCAGGGGAGAAATATAGTAACAGATCGTCACATTTTTAGGAAGTTATTTCTCAAACTTTGACGTCAAAAAGACCAAGGACTAGATTAAACATACATATGAACATTAGGCTTACAATTTAGATAGGAGAACGTCTCTGACAAGACAGATTTCTAAGGGAACAATTATGTCATTTTATTCCCTGTTCAGCTGTGTCCCGAGCAGTTTGTTTATAATATGAATTTCTGACAGCAATTAGATGTCCACCTCCGTCTGCCTTGTCACTTGCCGATGTTTCTCTGTCGCGACGATAAACTATATATTCACTGAAATTAATCATTCCAAAGTCAAAGACAGTACTATTTAGCCAAATTTTCGTGATGTATACAATGTCTGAAATATTAGCAGATATATTACTCTTAAAAATATCAGATTCAGTTCGTAAACCGCGAAGATTCTGATATGCTGAGAGATATTAAAACAAAATTACGTTACGTTACGTCTATTGTAAAATTAAATTCAGCTGTTCACTTTTTGAGATCTGTTTAATTTTCGAACTATCGGTTTTTCCCATAAGAATATAAATAAAACAAAAAGGTTCTCTTTCGATTAACTAATCGTCCTCAGTGCTACTCGTAAACAAGCATAAAGATCCATGGTTTCAAATTAATGCACTTTAAAATTTTACATGTAACAAAGACAAAACAAACACTGACGAACATCAGATCACATTTTAAAAACTATATTGCTAAAAGCAGCCATATTTTAAGCAGGCATGGTGAAACTAATGTTGACAAGTCAGTTTCTAATTACTTACCTTTGTTTCTCTACTTACACTCTTGCTATTAATTTTTTTACAAGTTATCAACAAATATTTTACTTCCTGTTTTGGTCAAAAGGATTAGGTAAATTTTATTAAATTGCAATCACTTGATTATTATACATAAATATTACAATATTATCATAATTTGAATATTATTTGAGCAGCTATAGTTACTTTTAATTCCGTGTCAATTTGACGACTCCGTTGATTGTCGGTTTTGCCTTCTATTAAAGAAATTCGTCTTTGTTACATGTGAAATTAAAAGTGTGTTAATTTGAAAACCATGTGTCTTTCTGCCAGTTTACTGACGAGTAAGTATATCTTTTAATTCAAGCTTTGTCCACCATCTTTACAAAAGAAGTATACTTTTACTAGATTTTCTTATTTACAAGTAGTAGATGACTAATTAATCGAAATTGGTATACTATGATTTTTGGATTTGGATAATATACACGTTATACAGACAACCTTTTTGGTTTCATTGATTATAAAGACGTCGAAAATGCTTTTTCCATTTTTTTATTCGTTTGTTCTTACTAGTTTCAGGTGGCGAGATATTCTTCAAACGGTCCTGAACTTCTGTCATAAATTTTAAACATCTCCCTTTCGCCCCAATACATTATTTTTGGCTATGCTAGTGGTTCTATGTATGTTGAACTAAAATTAACTTGATTGAGACAAAATTTAAAAATAAACTAATATGTAATATGATCATATTGAAAGCATGTTGGCTAATAAATTAAATAAAACAATGAAATGAATGTGAAAATTATTATTATACTGTAATCTGATTAAAATCATCTGTAGAGATGTTAATTAATACAAACCCTTTAATTTATATATTCCGTTAATTGATAGTAATATTCTGGGAACAAAATATTTGTGTATATATTATACCCATATTTGATTTATTTTTATTCCGAAAAAAATATGTACTGTTTTTAAACCATACATTCGATTAGAATATATCGGAAAGTCCTTTATTTATAGTGTAAGGCCAACTTCTATGCATGTTTTAAGTATATTATTGATAAGACTGAGAGCTTAGTAAGTAGGTCAAAGCTTAAAGGATATGCTTTTCATTTTTAAGTTCTGAAGGTGTAGCACAATTTACTACTATTTGAGTTTTGAAGCATTTTATTTTCTCTTCTGGTCTACATTTAAACGTAAGAGTTTTGATATATTTAGTTAGATTGGTTTTATAAATTACTTTATTTTCATTATTTATTTACACTATCCCACAGGGCAATAACTCGTATTATGGGGTAGGGTAGGATACAAGGTTAAGATATATATAAAAATGTCTAATAGTACAATTATCAAACGTCTAACACAGGTTTATAAATAATTAAAACAAATAGATAACTAGAAGATTTACTTACCTCGTAAAAGGGAAGGTTGTAATCGTGAGAAAATCACCAATCACATTTTTTCAGATCTTTACGGTTCAGGCTTCCTAGATGCCGAAAAACATGTTTTCTCAATTCTGTCGGTTTTTCTGTGTGTATGTCGGTCTAACTTTCCGTGGCATAGCTAAAAAAATACTTACCCGATTTCCGTCAAACATTAAAGATCATATGGGGGTGACCGGGTAACAATTTGGTAAAAATCCAATCCAGCATTTAAAGCAAAATGGCTAAAAAACTACATATCCATTTTATCTGAAATGTTGAACAAAAATCAAGTATTATGTAGAAATCAACTGGAAAATTTTTGGTACTAATAGCGGGTTAATAAAATATTTTAAAATTCAGCCTGAAAAAACTACTTAATGGACAGATTTCACATTGTCTGTCATAATTAATTTTGGTATTGAGATGAACTAATTAAACTGTGGTACTAATTCAAGATGGCGGAACAAAATGGCGGCTAAATAAAATATTTCTAATCGAGAAAAAATCACCCTCTCAGGTTTTACATATTTTCAGGTGTTAGCGTCCCTAGATGCCGAAAAATATGTTTTATCAGTCCCGTCTGTTCGTCTGTCGGTTTGCCTATCTGTTAGCTCGCGGCATAAATTAAAAAATACCCATCAGATTGACTTCAAACTGCCTAGTGAAACGTTAAAAAAATTATTACAAAAAAAAAACTAATTATCTAGTTTCTTCAAATTTTGCACAAAAATCAAGTGTTATGTAGGAATGAACTAGTAACATTTTGGTATGAATATAAGATAGCAAAACAATTAGAATAATTTTAAATTTTGTGCAAGCAAGTGTGATTTAGAGATAAACTGGTAAATTTGTGGTATGAATTAAACATGGCGTAAAAAAATGGCGGTGTGTGTTAATGTAAAAACTACTTATTAAATTCATTTTCAATTATGCCTAAAAATCAAGTGCAACAAGGTACAAAACTGGTAAAATATTGGTAGGAATCCAATATGAGGGAACAAGATGGTGCTTCATAAAAATATTTGAGAGGAATAATATATATGTTTTACTAAATGACTGTACTGAACTAAATTGGGTCACACTTCACAATTACTAATAAAAGGAAAGCTTCATAGCGAGGGAAATTCCGGGTAAAGGAAATTTACCGATTTTTTAGAAATTCAATGGAAAATATCCAAATAATCTGCAAGCGATTGTAATCTGAGCACATAATATCTAGTGGTGATAATTTTAGAATGTTTATTCTAGGTTTTGCTAGATAAAATAATGATCACGACTGAGTTCGTGTAGCGGATATGTAAAAGTTGACCTGAGAGAATAGGTTAGGAGCAGACATTCTATTATTTACTAACTTGCATACAAATTCGAACAAAAAATATTTTTTCTTTTCTCAACGTACATTTCAAATATTATATTTTGACTCATAATTGGAAAATTATACATCAGATATAATATTTGAAAGCAACACAAATGAAATGTGCCGATTTTAATGCAAATTTAAAAAACAAACCAAATCTAAATTGTTTCATTGAATTGAAAGAATAAATATTAAATTTACCATCACGACCAGGAAAGCAAATTGAAAAAATTATGTATTCGACAGAATTCTTATTTTTCTATGTGGTTTATTTTCCAAATCTTTATTTTTATGACTATGCATTCGGAATCTTACTTTATTTGTTTGTATAGCATGGTTTTTGGGGATGGGAGGGCATAAATTAATAAGTTAAATAAATTATTTGTGTTTTATTGTTGCATCCAACATACCCACAATCTATTTTTTTTTTGACAGCATGATTGCATTAACAATTTTACAAGAACAAAACGAACTCCAGTCTCGTAGAGTCAAAAATGTACGGGTTTGACTCGGAAACGGACGAAAAGCAATAACCACTATGACATAAACGATACAGGTAAGCGATTCCTACGTCTCCGCAAACTATCTATCGTCTGAAATCTTACTGAATAAACTATGGAACAGAATTCGTTCTCCTCACTGCATAAGATTGGCAGCGCGCAGCGCCAAGTAAAATCTCGGACACCTTCCTTGGCGACGACCGGTCTCGGCAGCTACATCTCGGACAACTTTTGTGCCACGAATTCGCCCATAGGAAAAAACTAACGATATTGTCAATAATATTAATAATAATACTAACCAAAACATTAGTGCAAACGTTAATTATGATTCAAATAATAGGAGACATTATGATTTAAATGTTCAGTACCATTCTCAAGATATGGGACCATTTTATATACACGTGGAATCTTTTAAATATAATGTTGGTAAACTACATGCCATAATAGTGGGTCATTTTCTTAAACAGGATAAATCTCTCCCTAATATTATTAATTTTACTCCTATAGGTAGAAACAAAATTAAAATTCAGTTAGGTAGAGTTGAAGTGGCAAATAAATTAATGTTATCTAATTGTATATCTGCTAACGAACTAGTTGCATATATTCCTAAGATCTTCGTTCAAAGAAAGGACATTGTACGCGGGGTAGAGACATTCATTAAAGAAAATTATTTGGATAATGAAACTAAAATAGAACAGCCCGATATTACAGAAGTTAAACGGTTTATGCGTAAAATATCAAATAATGGGACCGACACTATGGTTCCTCCACAAATAGTTTCAGTATCTTTTTTGGAAACTAAACTACAACGCAAGAATGTCTACATTACGGACACGTTGCTGTCATGTCATTGTTTGAAGCCAAAAAGATATACTTTAAACCATCTTATGCCCATGTTACGGTAGCAAATAGATCTGAAATATTTAATAACATCAATGAGTTTCCAAACTTGCCTTTTTGCGACATCAATAACACCCTAATAACTAAACCGAGAAATACACCATCCAAAAATTACAGTAACTATAAAAATAGCCCAAACAAATATGATAATAATAAAAAACACGTAAAGCTGACACCATCGCCGAAACGAACAGACGCCGACGCGTAGTAACTTCATGGTTAGCTCCTCTTCAATTTTACCTAACCCTCTTTTATCTAACAAACACAGTTTCAGTAAATTGAAAACGAAAATGTTGCGGAGATGAATGAACGAATGGACGAATAGTGAGTAACGGGCTTTACATTAACAATTCGGTATACGAATTAACAATAAATAATCTAATAGATCCGTTCTGGTCAAAAAGAATTCACCTCCTTTGGGGGTAAACCTTTGGGTAGAAAATCTACACTTGTTTATACTGACGGATCAAAAACAACTCATAAGTTCAGCAGTGCTTTTTATATACTATCTATAAAATATAATGAAGAGTTTTTATTACACTCACATTCAAACATATTTTCTTCTGAAGTAGTCAATGTCACCATAACCTCAGACTCTATGTCCGTACTCAAAGACATTGACAATCACCTAAATAAAGCAATTAATAATTTTATTTTTCTAATCTAACCTAACCTTACAAGAAGGATCATCCTTCGTCATGCGTGTCAGCTTTGTTTTAGTTAAAGCTCATTCAAATGTTCAAACTTCCATATTTTAACCTTGCAGAATTAATTGAGATATTTTAAAAAACACTAAAGCAGAAATGGAATGAACATTGGATAAAATATGGTACATCCATACTAATTGTTTTAAAATGCATCCATATATTCCTGATAAACATTGGTATAGATAATCCACCTTTGCTAGATAATCTATAATAATTATCACTCGAGTAGAAACAAACCATGGGAAGTTTTCAGCCTACCTAAATTTTTTATTTAAAACTGCGGAATTTTTTTTTCAACTGTATATACGTGGTACATAGTCAACAACTTATGCGGACCTATTTACCCACTGTATTCCAATCGGGAAGTAGTATATCAGGTTCTAATACATTTTCTCAAACAATCAAACTTAAACATATAGGCAAATAATAAACATATATGAGAGTGAATGTGATTAACCATTTCTATTCTTTGTGTTACCTAGTCTTACAGTATGAAAATAAGGCTTAAAAAGAAAATAAGAAAAACATTTGAAAAAAAATTATTTAAAAAAAATAAAAAATATAAAGAAACAAATAAAGATTTATTATATTAAAAATCGAAGCTTGGTTATTCTTGAAAATCCCAATACACTTCAAAATAAGTTTATTATAGATATTATACTGAAACCTTACTATCTTTCGTGGCTAAAACGCTAGTACCTAAGGCCAATATCACAAAAAAAAAGTATAATATTAATAAGACTAAAAGCGAAAAATTGAGTTACGTTCAGAAGATGTGGCACAATTTACTACTATTCGAGTTTTAAAGCATTTAATAATCTCTTTTAGTTTGCATTTAACCGTAAATGTGCATTGTTTGATACAGTTAAACTGGCTTCATAATTTATTTTATAGTTGAAAAATTATTTATCAAAATATAATATTTGAAAGCCGTATATATTACAGATAGTAATTAAACCGGATCGAGTATAAACAATAAGAGAAGAAAGAATAAAAACAACATCTTTAGGCGATGGTCAAATAACTTTTTCGTCTACAGATTATTTTAAAACAAACAATAGAAAAATTCGCCCTTGAAAATTTCAGTTGCAAGGAATGTAGACAATAGTATATTTTGCCCAAGGCAAGTAGGCAAAATAAAAACGTAACCCAAGAACGTTGTTCATTTTTCACATTGCAAAGCCAGGCAAGATGTTTTGTTTTTGTGAAGCCCTAAAAATAATTACTGGATGTTTATAAAAAAGTAAATGATAAATATTTCTTCTTTGATCTAAAACTGCAAGTAGTTCTTTTTTTGTAAATATAAATTATGAATAATGAGTATATATGAGCAATCAGAAATTTAGATAAGTTAGATGTGATTTTTAAAATTTCTTGTTAATTTTACCTTTCCATAGTTTAAAACCATACAGGAAATGTCTATAATCAGGATTATATTGATTGTGAAGCAATCGCATCTTCTGGGGTGACGTACTTTCTAAACAGTAAATAAATAAAAAACTAACCGTACCTACAAAGTATTGAATATGTTGCATAAAATAGATGTTTGTTTTGTTCATTTTAGGTTGATTCTTCTTAGCATTTAATTAATTGGATCCCAGATTAAATCTGATCCCTTACTTATTTATTTATTTATTCATCATTGATCGTAAAGTAAATAGTTTAAAGCTCAGAAATGTCACCACATATTACAAGTTGTGTGAAAGTCAGACAATACTAAATACAATAACTAAATTAAAAGGTGAAATTAGTTACCATAATCGTGTGTTTAATTTTCTTGTTAAAAGCCGAAGGAGATAAATTGAAAATATCTACATCCTGGTAAGTTCCGTTGTAAATTTGTATCATTCTGTTTATTGGAGTATCTACCTGAAAACCAAAATTCACAGTATCGTATTATATATCCAACCATTTGGTTACATTTAGAAAGTACATAATCGATATGGCCACTGAAAGCCATTTTATCGTAAATTACACTTAGGTTCTTTATTTTATATACCTACTTAAGTAATACTAATTTTAAATTTAATAATATAATCATTAAAGTTAAAAAAAAGGTACTGGAAATAGTTTACATTTCGCGAAAGTGATACAAAAAGTCACTTTTGCAGTCAAATATAACTTATCGGCACCGCAATAATTCTTAAAATCTGTCACGTCATTAGGTAACAGTAAGCAGTCACCAACATTGCCGACAGATGAGGTAATCTTAATATTATCAGCGTAAATGAGATATTTGCCAAAATTAAAACACTCTTTTATCTCATTTATTTAAATCGTAAAACGTAAAGGTCCCAAGTGGTACATGCGAAGTGACCATTCACTATTACATACTCAGATCGGTAAGATATAAATGAAATAACCCATTACAGAAGTTCCCCATGCACACTGATCAAGGCAAGCTTTAAAACAAATATGTTATGGTCAATTTTATCAAAAACTTTACCACAGATTACCACTACAGATGTGCAAGTCAGACAGAGGAACGAAAATTGGAAGTGAGATACATAGCACATCCCGTCTAAAGATCCTGAGCGTTAATGCGCATGCTGCTCATGCTCTGTAACTCGTGTTTCTCGAAGAACATGCCAGCGTCCGTTTCATATTTTTGTAGTAGGTTAAAGTCACATATTACACATATAACTTAGGAATTTAACCTCGTTTCGCCGCACAGTGGTTTGAAATGTTATTGTATTAGTACAAAAAGGGCCAACCCAGTGAAATGTTAACCAACTTTAAAAACATTATATCAAATAACTAACTAAATAATATAATTACTCTTTTTGATTTTAAAACTGATAATTTTGTATATACAGAGTATTCGAAAATTTTAAGATATTGGGTTAATAGCTATTAAAATTCACAAATATTTGAATACAATGTAGGTATTATGTTAACAAATTAGGCTTTATAGAGTAGAGATATTATAAAAGGATTATTTAGTTGATTGATGTACACTACAAAATATTTTGAGGTATTTATTTTTACTGTTACATTTTGAGAATTGAGAATATTTTTCAAAAAAAATAAATGCAGAGCAGATCATATTTTAAATTCTCAAATATAAAATATTTGTTAGACAAGTACATACATTGTGCGTCATAAATAACATTGTAGTCTGTAAATGGTTAATTTGGAAATGTGTGGAATTATTTTTTAGCATTAGTTTATATAGTTTTGGTAATAATTCTTCTTGGTGTATAGGAAAAAGATTTGGTTGTAAATTTCTAATATTGAAAAAATATTTTTATTTTGTTAACTGGGGCTTAAAACACATTGGCTCATGTATCATCCCGGTGGTTAGCGTTTAACATGGTAAGATATTTAATCGGAAAGGTAAAAAAACTGGTTTATTGATATGTACTTGATGATTGAGTTATAAAAAATATCAAGGAAAAGGTAATAAGTAAAGTCATGACGTCTTTTGAAATCGTCGAGAGCATTATATTTAGGCTAGAAATTGTAGGTTTTATTTATTTTCTTTATGGTTGATTATACGTTTGAATTACGACCATTTTATTTCCAAATTTAACAATAAAAATTTAAAAATTATGTAAAATGTTTTATCTCATTTCCATTAATTTTTAATACACGGTATATAATATAAAAAATATGTAGAATTTTCTTTTTAAGATTTTCTAAATAAGAAAACCTGTGTCAATGGAAAAGTTAATATATATATATATATATATATATATATATATATATATATATATATATATATATAATATATTATTCCATCATATTAGGAATCTAATATGATATTTTACATTTCCTACCTATGTCACACTTGATTTTTTGGCATAATTTAAAATAAATTCAATAAGAAGTTTTTAATTGATACACCCCGCCATTTTCTTACGTCATGTTGAATTCGTACCAGCTTATTCCAATATCCCATTTAATTTTTCTGCAAAATTTAAAGCCAATTTTCTCAAAACATTACAACAGTAAATGAATAAAGTATAAGCCTGTTGACAACTTATATGAGTTAATTGTTTGTACTTAGGTGCGGGAATGACAGATGAAACTAAAAAAAACATCATTTGAACGATCTAGAAGCTCATATATAGGGCGATATAAGGCTCAAAAACAGGGGCATCTCAAAAATGAAAATTTTTGTTTATGGATGTTTTCAAAATAACTAGAATATGTTAGATAAAGTCAAAATACACCATTTTTGAAAATTTGAGTCAAATCAGACAAATAGAAATTTTCTACAGCCTTTGAAAGACATATTTTGACCTAAACCTAAAAACCTCCATAAAACCTAAACTAAGGTCGATAATCGATCAAACTCGAAACAAAAAGATATATTTCATCTAAGCTTCATCCTAGAGAATCCTAGCAGGACCTTTCTAGATAACTTAATGACCAAAACTCCAGTAAATTTTCGCTTTCGCTGTGGTATCAAAAGAAAGATACAAATCCGCGCTTTGTCTTATCTAAGTAACGTCTTTGCAAATTCTTAATAGAAAACGTGATTTTGACCCAATTCTGTTTCTCAGAGGAAAACGTCCGTACGCGGTTATAAAAGCGTTGCAGCTACGGCGAAGATCCCAATCAATTCTATGGATTTAACACGATTAAATAATACCCACGGCCGTGGACTAAACAGACCTGGTGATTTTTAACTGAATTAAAAAAATTTAAATTATAGAAAAAATCCGGAAAAAATCATAGATTTTTAAACGTAGATTACGGGAAAAATAATTTCTATTCTATAAAACATTTAAATAAGTTAAGAAAAAATAAAAACCAATTCTCGGGAGCTCAACATTTTGCTGTAGCTTCTACATATCTGCAAACAAGATTGACCAATTTGGGAGAGCCTCAAATTTCCAACTTTGTTCTGACTGACCCAAATGTGCAAAAATAGACGGGTTCCAAAAAAGTTAACAAAACTGGAGCATTTTTTGGCCCCAGAATCAGTTCACCTCGCGTCAACACGTAAAGTATCGAAGCCATGGATAAGAAATTTTCCTTCACCGAAGAAGTGCCCGCCGGGACTGGCTTCTGAAATTTGGCTTTGCACGATGCTTAAAAGTATGTGCTTGTCCGTGGATTACGCCTGAGAGTCGTGTGTCATACACATAGCTCAAAGATGTCAATCTGAAAAACCGAAGAAGTTTTAAGTGGTACTTTAAATTTTCACATAGAAACCGTATCTAGATATGTGCGAGTAATATGTCTAATGCGTTCGAAAGTTAATTTATAGCCTTGTTTGACCCTATCTGTGTTTAATCCAAATAGCCGTATTTTTTACAAATGTTTAAGAAATTTCCCGGTGGTACTTTTATCTCTTTGGAGAGTTTGAAATTTTTGAGTATTCCTTAAGCCTTCAGCAGTGTTGACTTTAAACTTATATTTTTTTAACTAGCGACCTTTAATTAACTTTTGTAATTTTGCTTATTGTGACATTTTTCATTTTTAAAACTGAGGTATTTTAATCAAATTTTTTATGGTGTTGTCAGATAAAGCCTTTCCAAGTTCGCGACCTTTTTATTTATTGATCTGCTTAAAATATATTTGCTCTTCATAAATAATATTAGCTTAACATTTTTTAATTTAAAATATTTTTCTGAATCGACTTATGAAATTTACATCTTAACTGCGAAGTATATTTTTTAAGATTCGACTTTTAATAACTCAAGTGTTTATTTTTTAATGCATAATCATTTTTGCTTTGTGCCATTAAATAACTTTAGTTGTTGATAATAACTTTAACATTTTTTTCAGTTCTATCTTAATTGTGTCCACCTTTTAATTTTTGACAAACCGATTTGTGACTTTGTAGTTTTTTCCTTACTTAAAGGGTTCCTAATTTTACTTATCACATAAGACTGAGGTAAAATAAACATATGTACTGAGTGTTTTCCCAAATAGACATTTTAAATATATAAGGTAGAATTTAAAGTGTAGCTTCGAAAATTACTCTTTTAACATATCCTATCAGACTAATTGGCTCGCACAGATACTGAAACTTACGAGTTGTGCATTTACAAATACTGAATGTTTTAAGTTTTACTTAACTGATGCAGGGAAATTGAATATGCAGGTATTTGTTGTATATATAACTACCATAATTTTAATTATTCGCGAACTAACATTTCAAGGCACGTGAAACGTCGTGGTGGAATAAGATTTTGTTGTGAATAATTTTCTGAAAAAACTTTTGATTATCAATTGTTCAACAAATTTGTTCTTAACTTTTCAATATTTATAAAATTCTTTTGATATTCGTACTGCCAGCAATTTTTTAAAAAATCTTAAAGTAAAAGCTTTCTTTCTGTTGGAACTTATACAAAAATTCTATCAAGCCCAAAACAGCTTATCGCTACCTGAAGTAGTAGTTAGCCAATTTTTTAAATAAAAATGAAAAGAATTATTGTTGGGTAAGCTCGTTCGCGATTGGAGTTATCCTTTTCTATAACGAAATTTTGAAAAGAGGAAATAGAATCCCATCAAAAACATAAAAAAAATAAACTAAAAAAGATCCATTTGTACATTTGTTAAAAAATAACCAGCCTTTTAAACTTTTAAATTGTATTTATCTCGTTGTCCCTAGGATATTTTATAAATAATTTTAACACAAAACTATTGTTGATAAGTTTTGTGCTTAACCGTAGCTAGTAGAGATAAACTCTTGCTCAGCTGAACTAATTTGAAAGTGAAATTTAACAGTACTACTATAAACTGAAAATTGAAATAACGGACTCAAATCATAACCACGGAATTCCAACAAACTTAAAAACCTTAAGGAAAAAACTAAACTGTAGATCCCTTGAAAGATTTTGTGTAAGCTTTCAAAAAATATGCATGCATTTTAACAAAAAAACCATTTGTAAATTTAGTTTTAGTACTTTATCCACCCGGCTCGGCGTCCACGTTACAAAGGTTAAAAATCGTATAGAAATTACCTGTGTATATAATATTGAAATCATTTTAACTAAATGACTTACTTCCCTCTATAATACCTTCTCGTCGCTAGCCTCAGAACTTGTTTCACAGTTGTGAAATTTAGTTTAAAAAATAAAAAATACTGAATAGCATATCCGGCCAAAGACCGGTTTCGTGGCCCTGTTTTCCGCGAAAATATGTCTAAATTCCAGCCGAGTGACTTTTCTTCTCCTCGGGACTCACAATCTTTTTTGAGGCGGGTACCCAATGTCCAGAGGGTCACCGGGTATATGGTGGCGGGACCTCGGCTAGTCTTTCGGGATTAACCCCATTAAACAACCCCCATAGTAAAATCTCGTACGATTGAGATTGACAAACCATGTTAATAATTAATATAGCAAATACCTACTCCAGTCGGGAGATCTCAAAAACTCTATCAGAAAATTCATGTAGAGCCAAACATGATGAATGTAACACTAAAGTTTAAACTTACGGGTCAGCCGACGTCGCTGTCCTCAGCTACACGTATTTTGTGACAGTTGACTTGAAATAAATAAATATTTTAATGACGACTCAAGTTATAAATCTCTAAGTCAAAGTTCGCTTGTTACTACAGATCGTAACACCACGTACAATACTTTCAACCACAGCACTCAAGTTAATAGTGATACCTTCGAGGTACATGATTTAAACGAATTTAATGACCGTA
This sequence comes from Kuschelorhynchus macadamiae, assembly GCA_030620095.1. Classification (NCBI taxonomy): domain Eukaryota; kingdom Metazoa; phylum Arthropoda; class Insecta; order Coleoptera; family Curculionidae; genus Kuschelorhynchus; species Kuschelorhynchus macadamiae. The sequence goes on from JAUTXW010001355.1 coordinate 358,294, forward strand.
AGTCAACTCGTTCAATTACTAATAAAACTACAGGGATCAATTCTATTTTTATCCCACATGATGCCGTACAAAACGACATTTTAGTTGGGTGTTCTTACCTTCATCAGGTACAATTGCATGAACCCATACCTTTGAGGGAAATTAACTTGATAAATCAAAATATTACTGATAAAAATGCTATTATATCTTCCACTGCGTTTACTTTTTTTGATGACACCACCAGCCCTTTTAACAACCTTCAACAACGTCCAGGCCATGGCACAGAACATAGCATCCCGTCTATGTTTTCAGACATAACAAATTCTCAAAATAATAATTTTTCGAACCGAAAATATCATTGTCGAGAACATATTCCACAATTAGTTATGGCACACAGTTTGAAATCAGTCCATTAAGTAGTTTTTTCAAGCCGAATTTTTAAATATTTTATTAAGTCGCCATTTTGTTCCGTCATCTTGGATTCGTACCAAAATCTGCAAATTAATTCCTGAATAATACTTGAATTTTGTACAAAATTTCAGATAAATTGGATAAGTAGTTTTTTAGTAGTAATTTTTTTAACACTTCGCTAGACTGCCATTTTGTTTCGCTGTTCTGGATTTTTACTAAAATATTACCGGGTTCTACCCATATGTCCCTTAATTTTTTAACAAAATTTGAAGTCAATCGGGACAGACAGACCGACGGAATTGAGAAAACACATGGTTTTCGGCGTCTAAGGATCCTGAACCGTAAAGATCTGAAAAAATCTCGGTAGGTGATTTTTTCACGATTACAATATTTTCCTTTTACGAGGAAAATAAAAATACCATCGACATTGTCATTTTAAACCTTTATAACATGTTTCTATAGATGGGTAACTTCTTACTGTTTATAAATATATCAAGTGTGATACCTTTTTCTTGATCTTTAAAAACAACCGTCAGCTTATCAGGTGTTTACAATGTTCTAACTATTAATATCAGTTATTTTACTCTCCCGAACGCCACTGACATGGATAATTATAATATTCTTACTATTAAATAAGCCTCCTACAATAGCAAAAAAACATGCCTATATGAACTTTAAGTCATAAAATAAGCAAACCTCCTTATATACATGACATCGAGGAACACTATGTATCATAAATAGTTACTTCGATACATTATTTATATAACTCCTTATATTTTAGTAAGTATACTTAATATTTAATAAATATTTAATTTGGCAAGTAACTTACTTTTTGCATTTGCCTATAAAACGTACGTAAAAATACTTATTTGTTATTCTATTCCTAGATGTTTAGTTTTTTTAGTTGATTTTACATAAACACCTAATAAATAATATACCAGAATCTTACTGAATTCAAGATGGAAAATAATATATTTATACTCTAAAGGCATAAATTCGGCATATCATTGGTTTTGGGCAGCCTAAGGCTTATAAAAAATGAAATAAAACTGCAGCAAGTTAAATGGTTTTACCCGGAACTTCCCTCGCTATTAATCCTTCCTTTTATGAAGGAAAGTGCAGTATGATCCAGCTTGGTTTCGCATGTAGTTAAACAAAAATTCTGCATAAAACTAATGACTTAAAGGACCAATGTCTTGTACTAAAGCTTTAGTTAAATGTGCTACTTATTATAAGTTTCCAATATCGTTCGAGGGTGGTATGGACATTCCACATAACTCGTACAGTACATTTTTTTATGATGAAAGAAAAATCTTAAACATTTTTAAATATTTAACGTTGTTAAATAAAATATGTATTACTGCTAATTAACCAAATATATAAGATACCTATTTCGTTGTTTAATTATATAGAGTTTTTATAAGGAACTTTTTCTGTTTTAAATCTACATAATTATTTCCTAGAATACTGTTGTTTTTAGACGATGCTAATTCAGTTAAAGAACTATTTTCGATTGCTAAAGTTGATTTCCAAACACCAAAGTTTTTTATTATCAGGGTATTTTCACCCGCATCTGCCAAAATTGTAGCCCCCGAGGCAAATTTAAAAATTCAGGAATTATTTTTGGTTAATTTCCAATTTTAGTCATGCCGGCAACTTGCTTAAAACGTTTACTATTTTAATAATTTACAAAATATTGCTCCATATCTGGAGGTCATTAAAATTCCAGGGATTACAATCATCAACAATCTTTACTTGGAATTCATGTTCTAAATCTCTTATATTACGAGTTGCTTCAAAGTTTTCTGTTTCGTGTCGGGAGCATCCTCGAGAAAAGCAGAAAATTAATGTTACTTAAAATATTAATCAATATATATTGAAAGTACATATTTTTTTTGTAAATAAAAAAGTAAAAAATCAAGTTCCCTCAAAGATGCGAGGCGGATGATACTTCAGGGTTGCGGCACCCGATAATACTTAGTTGTTTCTAGGAATACATATAAGACGTGATTTAAAAGATATTTTGTCGATTTATAAATACTGCTTGCCTTAAATACTTAGAATGGGAATTTAGACACTTTTGTATTTCGTGCAATTTTTTTATTAAATTAAAAACGTAGCAGAGCGCTTTCGGCTTTCGCCACCATCAGTGCCACCTGAAAGCAAGGAATCACTTTCTTTAAATGGTAAGAATAAAAAGGACGATAATATTTTATATATCAACTATTTTAAGGGGAAGAAAACAAATAGAAAATAAATTTAATTAAGATGCATTCCTCCACTTAACAAATGGTCAATTTCCATTTAGAATGGTTCACCATTTTGTACAGATTTTTTACATAGAAATAAATACATTCAGAACCTGTTTGACTTTTTGCTCTTTAGCCTTCGACTCTATCTGGGTTTGTTTCTGTTCTTCCCTTGAATTTAAGATTTTTTAATAATAAGTGCTTTCCTTATGATATCTTGCTAGATTCAACCCTGCATTATTAAAAAATTCCTCTAACAGTTTGTAACCTAGATTTTAAATTTTCCAATTTTATATTAATATTATATGTTAACCTTTGAATTTTCTACATTAATTTTCTCCTTTTGATCGATTTTCTTAAAATTCTGGCTTAAAAATTTCCACGCTTTAATGACATTGTTTTGTTTTATCGCATTTATTGGTTTTTACATTTAGCCAACTTCACGTAGTTAACTTCCCCTTTAGACTTAACCTACAAAAAGATTTGTCATTTGAAGCGACCATGTGTTGAAAACCTTTTAAAACACATTTCTTTCTCAAAGAGCTATATAATTGTTTTAATGCCCAATTATGTTGCAAATTTTCATAATTCATCAACTAGATACCTCAGCTCTTTTAGTAACCGTCTTTTATCTTCACCACTTAATTATACAAATAATTTATCTAATTCTCTCCTCCATATCCTTTGCATCTGATATATAATTTGTTTTCATTCCCTTAAAATATTTAATTTATAAAATATTATCGTCTTTTTAATTCTTACTATTTAAAGAAAGTGATTTCCTTGCTTTCAGGTGGCACTGATGCCGAAAGCGCTCTGCTACGTTTTTAATTTAATACAAAAATTGCACGAAATACAAAAGTGTCTATTTTCCCATTTTATATCTACGTGCACACAGCCGCCTATTCTTATTAAATACTTAGAATTAGCATTTCTTATCTTTGTCAATAAGATACATGATCTGGTGCTTAAACTAGAAATATTTTAATTCGTTCTGATTTTAAAATCGACTTTTTTGTTTTATATCCCCTGTATTGCAATTTCAAAAATGTCCCCAATTTACAATAGATCGAAATACCGTAGTTATAATTAATATTTAACATCGTTTTAGTATTTGTTCAAAAAGTTGATGGTTTTATGTCTTGAGATAATGTCTTCAAGTAAGCAATTAAAACATGTTCTAAAAAATTATTTACCAGTGTTAAGTCCATAAATTATTATAGGCTATTTCGATTTAGTTTTTAATTTATTGGCTACTAAATTTCATGTGCTTCATATGATTATCTTTTATAGATTCATCTTCGCTGGACTCACTTAATATTTCCTAGTTGGAGTCAGTCATTATTTCCTAACTATCAATAAATTCTTAAATACCTATATACGCACAATTAATTTCACAAATTACACCATTTGCCGTTTTAGAATAAAACAAAAAAACAGCTGCCCGGGTAATTATATCGCTAATTGTTGTCGGTGGTATTCATATCCTAACAAGGAAGGAAGTAGAATCATATCCGTTCATTTAACTGAAATTGCCTATTTAACCATTTCCTGGATGGTGAAAAAATGTGCAAATTTACGCATGTGAGTAGAAAAAATATTATGTATGTTAACTCTTGTAATGTAGTACTAACGTTTCCTTTTAGCAAATTGTTACTGGCTTTTTTTAGTTATTTCGTTTAACTTAACCACTTTTTTGAATATCGTTTTTAGAATTTTTACAGAAAGAGAAAATATATGTTTACAAGTCACGTTTTACGATGTTTATTTTAAAGAATAATTTAAGACATTTTTCCTGTAATGGAACAATTTCATGGAGCAACTAAGCAAAGTACAGCCTTAGGCAGAAACTTTATGTAAATTCGTCGGATTCGAAATAGAATATTAACATCACAAGCACATAAAAGCTACAGCGGCGAGTTACACCCGCTGTTAGTCACGCATTAATTATTTAGAGGAGATCTGTTGCTTAACTTTAGGAATATTTTCGTCGTAGTAGAGAGGGATACTGCCGTCAAAATGTTCAACACAATTAGAGTTAATTAAATGCATTCTGTCAGATGTAAGAGAATAAATAATAATTTTAGACCAGTACATTACTCATCAGGGCGCAAGAAATTGCAACAAATATTTGTTATTTATGTTATTTGAACTGTAGTTTTTTTCTTCCCTAGTAAGAGGAAAGTATTGCAATCGTGAAAAAATCACCCTTCGAGGATTTTGCAGATTTTGGCGTTTTAGTGCATGTAGATACCGAAAAACACGTTCTTCCATTTCCACCGTTCTGTCTGTGCTCGGAATAGATTAAAACTCTGTCTGGATAAAATGGTAATATTTTATCAAAAATGTAATCTAGCCGAATAAAATGGCGACCTAAAATAAATGTTAAAAACTACTTACCCGATTGACTTCAAATTTTGCATAAAAAATCAAGTATGACGTAGGGATAAACTGGTAAAAATTTAATGCGAAGCTATTATGAGGAAACAAAACGTCGACATAATGAAATGATCAGTACCAGAAAGTTACTTATCCAACTACTTGATTTTTTTCTACAAAAATAAAGTGTAAAAACAGGGTTAAAATTCTAGTGCGCATTCTGTATGGCCAAAAAAATGGCGGAATAGAATGTTTAAAAATCCGGTAAAATTCCTTTACCTGGAATAAAATTTTCTTTTTATCGAGGACACTATTAATTTTTTTATATGTAAATAAAATTAAAAAAGAAGAAATAAACTGAATTATAGAAGCAATGGTAAGTGAATAAATGTGTGTGTATCTTAAATAAAACACTGTGTTGTCATAAATTCTAATTTTCGCATGCGCAAAACGACTATTGAATAGAATGGTGACTAGTGATGCAGGTGAGACTAGACATTCCCGCCTCTCGTATCGTCTCTTCTCCATGAGACGAGCTGAGAGAGTAGTCTTCGCCGAGAATTTCTGGTCTCAAGCATAAAAAGTTTCTAAGTTTTAATGTTGAATAAGACAAATTATAAAAAAAAACAAAAACATCGAGTGCTTATGTAAACTGATCCCAAAAAATTAAACATATCCTTAACGAACCCGAAATATCATGGTCTTGTATCTTTACTTATATAAAACTTATTTTAATCTGCAATACGAGAATAAAAATTGCGTTTCTTTTTTTATGGTAACGTTTTACAACTTAGATTGAACAATTTGTCCTGTTTTGCAGTTTTCTAAAAAGCTAAGCGTTATGGAAATAAAAAATATTTGCAAGGGACTCTTGTATCCCCTTATGGAAAAAATGTTTTATAAACAAAGAGATAAAATAAAGTTGACATGACTGCTCTATATGTCTAGAACTATCCTGAAAAATAAACAAAGTGTAACTATATATAAAACAAAAAATAAAAGAAATTTAAAGTCTGTTAGAGAAGCCTACGAAATATTTTTCAGGAGGCTGATTTTCCTAGGGCTACTATGTATAATGGAAAAAATGTTTCTAATTACAAAATAGTAAAAGAAATTTCACGTATTTCTCTGTTTTCTAAGCATACTGAATGCTTCTGTAATATGTATTTTTTTCATCCTGCTAGGACTGCTAATTGGAAAAAAAAATTTTACATACAAAAAAATAAAAGCTAAATGCTTCATTTTTAGGTGACTCTTTAAGCCACCTAGTACCACCTTGTAGAATTAAGAACAATGTTTTTATATACAAAAAAATCGGTAAATTTCCTTTACCAGGAACTTCCGTCGTTATCAATTCTCCCTTCCTTCCAATTTAGTTCCGCACATGGTCACATATATACCATGTGCCACAAAAAAGTGGCACTTTTTTCGTTTCTAAAATGAAATTTTGATAGTTCAAATAGGAGAAAATTTCGCATTTTTTGACTGTTAGAGCGTTGATATATCTTGCTTAGTTTCGTAGTTTTTGCTTCTAACTTTTGATTTTTAAATGGAATACCCTCTATATTTTTGCTTATTTACGTTCTATCAACATTCTACGAACAGACATATTTCATTTTTCACATTTTGACATAGAAAACTATTTTAATTTTAATTTTAAATTTCTGATCTAGCGGGCTGTGAATTATCAAAATCGATTAATTCATGCCCATGTACTCTAAGAAAAATTTTCCCTTTTTTACTCATTTTAATTTTTTTAATTAATTAAATTTTAAATAAAAATATTTTTCTGGATTACTCAATTTGTTTAAAAGGTCAGAGGGTAGCTCGTTAGGGCAGTCGAAAAGAGCATTCCCTTACGAAGAATTTGATATTCACTTTAATATGTTGTCTCAAAATAATTAGGTCAATAACGTTAAAACGTCACTAAATATATTAGTATTACTGACATCCATTATCTAGTCATCCTTGAAATTAAAATATGGTGCCTTTAATAAAACACAAAACGTACGTTAAAGTGGTAATGTTAACTATATTATCCATATCCAAAATCAATAGGTATGATAAAAATTAAAAGTTTATCTTAGATAATTAAAATGTAATGAAAATGAATATCACGTCGAAGTCTGAAACAATTGGTGACCAAATAATAGAAACCACTTAAATTTTTAATTTAAAGTCATTAGTCATAAGTCATAGCCCAAAAGCTATTCTACTAAAGTATACCTACCAAAACCAAAACAAAGGCAACAGTCATCTCGTGAATATTAAAATAAAATATTTAATCCGTAAATATGACATATTCTGTTGTAATGTTCACGGGATGACTGGTAATTTTGTTTTTCTGCACTACATTCAAAAGGTAAAGTTTAAATTAAAAAAAAAAACTTTTCCTTTAAATTATAAGACAATTATTTATTAATAATAAGCTATAATAGTTAACTAAAGCAAATAAGTATAAAACATAATACAAAACATTGGTTTCCTATGCACCTCTAGAAGTTTGCTCAAAATGACCGCCTCCTTCCCTTATACATTTTCTCGCCCTCTTAATTGCGTTTTGTAAAACGTCTTGAATCATTTCAGGAGTAACGGCATTAAATGCACGTTTAATACGATGCTCAAGTTCCTCTAGATCTCGTACTGGAGTTTTATAAACTTCACTTTTAATATAACCCCATAAAAAATAGTCTAGAGGCGAGAGGTCAGGTGACGTAATCTGTAACAATTCGAGTGCTATGAGGAGGTGCTCGGTCTTGTTGAAAATAAATATTTCTAATATTGCATAACGGTATATCTTACAGTTCATTCCAAATATAGTTTTGAAGAAAATCCAGGTATGTTTCCCCATTTAATGGTTCATAGAAAAGTATTGGCCCAATAATTTTATCTTTGTAAATACCTGCCCACACGTTTACTCCAAATCGTTTTTCGATCGAAAATTTCCTATTCTTATTCTCCGTTCTTTTCCTTGTGCCCAATACCTTACATTCTGGCGATTAAACATGGCATTATTTGTGAATCGAGACTCGTCGGAAAATAAAATATTATTTGTGAAATCATTATTGTCATTGTATTTGTAAAGCAGCCACTCACGATATTGCAGTCTTCTAATATCACCTTCGTATAAACGTTGATGTAAATTATATTCGAAAGAACGATAACTGTGCTTTTTAAAATTCTTCTTACAGTCTCTTTATTGGATCCTAACTCTTCCGGTATATGCCTAGTTGACATACTTGAATCATAACTTATCATAGCCAATACATTTATCTCCATTTCTTCACTAACAATAACAATAACTTGTCTCATTTTTTGTTCAAGCTTCTTGAAGTAATGACGCGATGGGTGATTTCTGTCCGGAAACCTTTCTGTATAAGTTTGGCAAGCACGAAAGGAATTTTTCAAACGTTATCCACAAATTCAAATCATATCAGTCATTATTTCAATAAACCGTTGTAATTACTAGAAAGTATGACACAGAAAGCTCTTTTGACAACTTTCAACGTTTAACGTACATATTTTGTTTTATCAAAAATACTATATTTTAATATCATGGATGACTAGATATTAAATGTCAATATTCGCGATTTGTAACCAAATGTATGTTTTAACGTTCTTGACTTAATTATTTTGAGAAAACATATTGAAGTGGAATATCAAATTATTCGTAAGGGAATGCTTTTTTCGACTGACCTAACGAGTAAGACGTGGCTCTTACCATTTAAAAAAATTGAATAATCCAGGAAAATATTTTTATTTCATATTTAAATCGATGTAAAAAAATTAAAATGAGTGAAAAAGGGAAAATTCTATTTTTCTTAAGACATGTAGTCTTAATTAATGGCCTGAATTAATCGATTTTAATAATTCCCAGCCCTCTAGATCTAAAATTTAAAATTAAAATAGTTTTGTATGTCAAAATGTGACAAATGACATATGTCTGTTCGTAGAATGTTGTATAGAATGTAAATAAGCAAAATCAAAAGTTAGTAGCAAAAACTACGCAACTAAGCAAGATATGACAACGCTGTAACCATCAGCAAATGCGAAATTTTGTCCTATTTAAACCACCAAAATATAATTTTATTATCTTGAAAACGAAAAAAGTTATAAGGGTGAGCCACTTTTTGTGGCACCCGGATACTGTCTTTTATTTATTAATTTAATGGGCGCCAATTTATTCCACCATATTGGATTCGTATCAATATTTTACCAGTTTCTACCTATGCCAGCTTTGATTTTTGATTTTGAATTTAAAATAAATTAAATAAGTAGTTTTTACACTGATTTTTTAACACCAGGACCGGACCAGGTTATCCCCATATCAAATTTAGTTTTTTTGCAAAACTACTTACCCGATTAACTTCAAATTTTGGTCAAAAATTAAGGGTCATACGAGATGACCTGGTAATATTTTGGTCAAATTCCAATATGCGAACAAAATGGCGGTCTAGTGAAATTAAAAAACTACTTATCCAAATTATCTCAAATTTTGAACAAACATCTAGTATTATACTTGGTGTTTGTTCAAACATCAAAGTATTATGATGGAATCAACTGGTGACATTTTTATACGAATCCAAGATAGCGGAACAAAATAGAGGCTTAATAAAATATTTTAAAATTCAGCCTGAAAAATATTTAATGAACTGATTTCAAATTGTGTGTAATAACTAATTGAAGTATAGAGATGAACTAGTAAAACTGTGATATTAATTTAATGGAGGAATAAAATGGCGGCCAAATAAAATGTTTGTAATCGTGAAAAAATCATTTTCACGTTTTAGCGTCCTTTGATGCCAAAAAATATATTTTATCAATTCTGTCTGACTGTCTATTCGCGCCATACCTTAAAAATTACTTATCAGATTAACTTCACACTTTAGTCAAGTATTAAACGTCATATAGATTTATCTAGTAATATTTTGGTAAAAATTCAATATGCCGGAACAAGATGGCGGTCTAGTGAATCGTTAAAAAAATTATTACTAAAGGAAATGATTATCAAATTTACCTTAAATTTTGCACAAAAATCAAGTGTTCCATAGGTACGAACTAGTAACATTTTGGTATAAATCCAAAATAGTCAAACAAAATGGCGGCCTAATAAAATATTAAGAAAATCATCCTGAAATAACTACTTATTAGATTAATTTCAAATTTTGTGCAAGCATTAAGTATGATACCGATGGCGGAATAAAATAGCGAATAAATAGAATTTTAAAAAAATTAACGTAAAAAAATCCTATTTAGTTGACTTTAAATTTTGTAGAAAAATTACAAAATGGATGTGTGTGTGTGTCAATGTAAAAACCGCTAATTGAATATGGTGGAACAAAATGGCGTCAATTAAAATATTTGAAAATACAGTCATGACTATGTACTGAACTAAATTGGGCCACACTTCACTCTAATAAATGGAAATATTTATAACGAAGGAAGTTGCGGGTAAAGAAAAATTTCATTTCTAAAGCCCGCTACTCACTATTATGTTCGATTCGTCAATTCACATGCAATTTTTATTTAATTCGTTAGCATGAATTTCATGTGTTTCAATGTTTGACAATACACAAAAAAAATAAAAGATTTCATGTGGACTCATATATCTCCGAAGTCAACGATTACTTTGATGATTCTTCCCAAAAGCTATAATTACCGCGCAACGAATCGCAAGGGCGAACTGGAACCTTTATATTTTGCGGATGAATGGAGTAATCAACGGATAGTGGGTAGGCTTTAAAATAAATAGAATATTTCTCTTAAAGTATTGGTATAAAGGTATAAAATCAAAAAAGAAATAGTATTTTCCTTTATCATTTGTCTAAATTAAAAATAAAGCATGTTTTACCATTTTTGGGAAAAAGTCAAATTTGTCAGATAACATAAATCACGTGAGTAACTTGGAAGACGAATTTAAAATTAATGAAAACTATTTTCGCGTCCGGAGTCTTATTTACTTATAAAAAATTATTACTAAAACTAGGACTTGTATATAAACTCTAATGATTTTTGATAATCATTAGTTTACCTTTAACTTGATGAGCATAGTAGTCGACAGACCTTTCCTTTCCTTTTACCTCAGTCTTTGTTATTATTTGGGAAATATATGCTTCACAAACACGATGAGCACAGTGATTTTATGGTCGCCTATGAGAATTATGTTGATCAGCTGATTAAACACAAAAAATAGATTTTTGTGACTATTTCAATTTAACCGGTAAAATTCAATGACAAAGAGCTGTTTCCTACTGGCAAAACGACCCACATACCAATTAAAAAAAATGTTGTATAAATATTTCTGCATTCAATGTTTGTTTTTCTCGTGAAATAGCCATGTCGAATATCACACGAGGAAAAAAAATGCAGGGAAAATTGTTCTCTTGTAATATTCAAGTGTGTTATTTTTTGGCAATTTCGCGATAACAAAATTCGCAAAAATGTCATGAGGAACAAATTTTCATAATAATCGCAGTTTTGCCAGCAAAATTTTCCCTCTTGTGGTATTATAGGAGCCCAGTCGCATATTGGACCAAGGGCATATTTAAAATAATTTTATTTTTGTCACCTAGTATTTTTACTACATGTATAACTTCAACAAATGCAACTACGTTTATTTGATAGTATGTGGTATTAACAATTAATTAACAATATCGCATATCTATATCACTAACAATAATAATGATAAGAAAAATAAATTTTTGTTAGGCTTGGAGCATATTAATTGGGCCATAAACGCATGCACTCACATAAAACCGCGTGATTACTTAGTGATATCTGATACAAAATTTATTAAGGTAAATATCTAATCGAGTGGGCTTTAAAAATAATTGAAAACAAAGATGGCATTAATATTTGAGTCTTGAAACTGTTTAGTTGTCATTATTAGTGCCCACAAAAATAGTCCCTCTGGACATAGTATTGCAAAAAATCTAAACATTTCTCAAAGGGCAATAAGAAATATTATTTCCCAATTCAAAAAAAGCGGAAATGTTCGGTTAAAAGCGAAGTCTGGCTGTTCTTCGAAAATTACAGAAAGAGATAAGCGGGCTCTCCGTACACTAATTAAACAAGATCGTCGAGCTTCATCACTTAGCTGTAAAATGGGTAGATGTAATTGGTAAACGTATTTCAAAAGACATCTGGTTGAGAAATACGAGGCAGGAAAATGGGATATCGCTTCTATAAAGTAAGATTATAGCAAAATACAAAAAAAAACAAATTTAAATGTTTTCATTTTAGGCCAAGGAAAGACCGCTTTTGTCGCAAAAACAAAAAAGAAATCGACTTTTGTGGGCAAAGGAGCATAAAAGCTGGTCACAACGTCAGTGGGATTCCGTTATATGGAGCGACGAGTCTAAATTTGCAGTATGTGTTGTGATTCACGAATTCGAATTATCCGAACGCAAGGGGAAGAATATCATAGAGACTGCCTCAAGAGAAAAGTTAAATTTCCAGCCTCCATCATGGTATGTGGATGTATGTCTTCACAAGGGGTTGATCGCCTTCTTTTATTAATGGTATCGTCAATGCTGTAAAGTATAAGTCAATTTTACAAGAAGAACTAATTCCTTTCAGGATTCATATTCCAGTAAGACGACGCAGCATGCCATACCGCCAAAACCATAACATTCTGGCTGCAAGAAATGATTATTCATGTTTTAAAATGGCCATCTAGTAGCCCCGACTTATCGCGTATCGAAACACTAAGGCATCAAATAAAACAAACTCTACGAACCAGTCCCGTCCGCACCATTCTCGAATTAAAGGATAAAATTCATGAAATCTTCTAACCAAAATATTGTAAAACATTAGTAGACACCACGCAAGCAAGACTTGATGCAGTTATAAAACAAAAAGTGACTGTACTGAGTGGTAACAGTGGCAAATTATTGAAATTTTTATGGTCCAATTAATATGCGACAAGCCTAACAAAAATATTTTTTATCATCATTATTATTGTTAGTGATATAGATAAGGAATATTGTTGATTAATTGTTAATACCACATACTATCAAATAAACGTAGTTGTATTTGTTGAATTTATGTTATGTAAAATAAATACTAGGTAACAAAAATAAATATCTCTTACGAATTCCTTTAGTCTAATACTAATTAATTAATATTAATTATTAATTAATTAATAATATGATAATACCATATTAATTTTCAATATGCGAGGCTTCCCTGTATTAACAGTAGTGGTTTTTGGATCTTTTCTAAGGGATAATAAAGTTCATTCTGAAGAGCAGTAAGGGTAAGAGGACAATCAAAGTAATAAAAGATCTGAGGAATGCTTAAAACGGTTTTAAAAATATTTAGGATTGACAAATAACTTTTCGTAGATGGTTTTTGCCTTCGTATTACAAAATTTAATATTAGGGTTTTAATATTAAAATTATATCGTCTATTAACAAATTTGGAATACTTTTTCTGATATTTATAATACGAGAGAAACGAGGCGAGACGGGAGAGGGTCTCTCTCGACCAAAAGAAGGGCATTCTCGTCGAGAGATATTTATCTTGTGTCACAAGACGAGACGATAGAAGGCCTTCTTTCGTCTTGTCTCGTCTCGATGCATCACTAATGGTTACTCTTGACTTGACAAGCACAACATAAAAATATTGCAAAAATGGCAAAGAACTTATATAAAATTATTATCAGGAAAAAAGAAAATTTAAAAATCGATAAATTTATCTTCACCCGCAACTTCCCTCGTAAATAATTCTACCACACACAGATAGAACGATTTATATATTTAGGTATTTGGCAATAACTCTAAAGGTGTATTTTATATACATTGTAATATAATCCACTTTTCTTAATAAAACGAACGTTTTATTATGACGTAAGTTCTGAATACTTTGGTGGTTAAAAAATAGGTAAAGCCATTTTAACAGTAGTTTATTCGTAATTAAATTTCACCTTTATTAAATAAATTATAATATAGTACAAATGATATATTATTAAAGCTCGTATTCACGGAAAATTACAATTTCCAATAGTCAGTTGTTCATTTTTAAAAATAACATTAAAAAATTAGTATAAAAATATTAAATACTCGTCTTTGCAATCTTTTGGTATCTTGGTAATTCACACCAGGAGCATGCGGATTAATATATTGAGTACATACAATGTATGTGCATGACAAAAAAATAAAATTATTAATCCGAAAAAAAAATATATTTTTTATGGGAATAATATTATACAAAACTATTTTTTAACGAAACTGTTAAATGTTTTTCTAATTGATCTTCTAAAAAATATTGCCTCTTATCGCTTAATACTATTTTATAAGTAGAAAAATTGCTTTCTTCATCGACTTATATTATAGGAGCGTATTTCAAGCCAGACGTTCTATCAGGAGACATCTCTAAATCATAAAAAGTACCAGACAATTCTTTCGATGTTTTAAGCAGAGTTTATATCTTTCGTTTTTATTTAACACGTCGTTTAGTGTTTTAGCAATAAGACTTCAAATGTTATCTGTGGCCGAACCTATATTTCGTTCTAAAATTTCAATCAAACCTATTGAGTTCGAAAAACTCAATTTAAAACACTTACCGTCTTTCCACGTGCTTTGCAAAAAACACCATCATCTTCTAACGTTAATTCCGGATGCGGTTTTATCAACAATACTACTTTGTTAGATATTTTAAAATGCACAACTTGACAATAATACACTTCTCAGAGTAAATAGTTCACATCTAAGTGAACGGCTAAATGTTACTGATATAAAGATAAAATATTTTATGTAGTGAATGACCTTGTTAGGAGAAGGAATATCTCAGGCTTCAGAATTCCATCTACCTAATGCAATAACATGTTTGAGAAGGGTTTCACTCAACTGCCATATACTTTTTATTGGGGAATTCAAATATTTTAGATGCCTATCTAAGAAACGACAGGTAAATATTACATTTCATTTAAAATATTCAACTTTATGCAAAAATTATTAAAATATAAAAATATTGCATAAATATGCATTTTGCATATAATTCGAGCTTTGTATTATGCGTATACCTTTTACCAAAGAACTAAATATTTGCTTATATAAATTGTGTTATCTGTCTGTGATACAAGTCGTTACTAGGGAAGTTCTGGGTAAAGATGATAATGTATTTTACCTGTCGATAGGCGCTAGGTAAAAAATACTCGATACATTTTAGTTATTTATAATTATTGCTACCCGTTAATAGTTGCGACGAAGGCGTTATTCCTAGGTAGTGAACGTCCTGGAAACGCATAAGAAGGAAAAAAGTCCTCATTTTTATTTTATAATTTAAAAAAATGTGTTTAAGGTCCTCACCTTCATAAAAATATTACCCTTTTTTAATTTTAAAACTATCGATAATTCTCAGATACCTATCTATACCTACCTATTTTTTATTTACTAATTCTTATTAGATATCTCGATAACCTATCGATATATTGATAAGAAGCTCATCCTTAGCAAAGATCGATTTATCGATTTTTAGGCTAAATCTCCTCTCGGCGTCGATGCAAATTTAGACTTATCCAGTTTATCCATGGCTCCGATTTTGTACAATTTTAAATCCTAATAACATACTTCTTGCCGTTTTCAGATAAAACAATGTTATTTCTTTCCAGCCTTCCGAATTTTACTAGAATTTTAAAAATGTAACCTATGATTCCTGTATAAAAAATCCTGAATTTAATCATGATATCCACTTTTTAGAAAACAGGTTGTTATTTTTAAAATTATATTGGCGACTCACATGAAGGCAATGCCGTATTGTGGCTTTTCAATAGGGGTTTTTTGGGAGCAACATTAAGTCAATATAATTAAATGTTATTTACTTTTACTTCCCTCGTAAAGGGGAAGTATTGTTTTATTCTATAATATTATGAAGTAAAAAAACATTATTTTTATTTGTATTGTATAATGAAAGCTGGTCATTGATCCATGGACTTGCAAAATATACTGACACAATACAAACATTTCTTACCTCCCTATTACATCAGCGGTATTTTGCCACTTTTAAGACATGGGGTAAATCCACTAATAACACTTATCTGAAATGTAAAATCATCACAAACAGTTAGAAACAAGATCACTGGACCAAGACAAAAGTCCTCCGTTGATCAATAGGTACTTACTTCTCTCTCTGGCTACCGCCGACGATGGCAGTCATTTAAGTGGGGTCTCTGACCTACGATTGGTTAGTGTTCGTTAAAGAAACCTACAATGAAATAAACAATAATAACAACAATAAACGGGTCTTATCGCATTCAACGAAATTAATTCGAAAAAAATTGAAAATATCATTTTATTGTTTTGACCAAATACATACTGACAGGGGGACTCTAGCTGTAGCAGTGCTGAAACTAATAGCTCCTACTTCATCTGAGGAAGATGAACAATAATTACCCATGATCCGAACAAATTCTTGACATGAGCATACAGCCCCCTCTATACACGTCAATGGTCAGCGCTCTCGAATACGTTTGATTATTCCTTAAAGCTAGCTAGCCCACTGTCATGCAAAAACTACTTAATATTTCATACATATCTTCGTTTACCCGCAGCCTTTAACCTAACCTATACGGATATGTCACTGCTAGAACTAAAGTAACAACAACATTAGAGTGTTGTTATTTCAAGGCAGAACTTAAGTTAATGAGAATGCTGTATCTGTGTTTAGTTTAGATACCAATATTTCATAAAATGAATTTATATATTCGTTGATCTAAATCTAAGTACAAGTAAGAACTGTTAGGATAACAGAAAAAAATTAAGTAGGCGGAGCCTTAGAGTCGTAGTGAACACTACGCCCCTGCATGCAAGTATAAAACCTAGTGAGTCGAGTTACCAGGTTTTTACTTGGTATTCTTACTATAAATTATTAGTTCTACAATAGTAAGTTGTGATTCTATCTTGTAAGCGTGGAATTTATATAAAATAAATATATGTATACTTTAACATTTTTTTTTATTTGACTGTAAAATATAACACTAAACAGCTAAATATTGATTATTCTAAAATCTTAAATAAGTTATGTTTTGAAATACAAGATGTATATAAAACTAAAAATAATAACAACCACCGTGGGTTTAAAACAAGATATTGGAAATATAAAACCTTAATTAAGAAAGATATAAATCCATTTCCAAGAGTGAACAGAGCTTGATATTGCCTGTATCGAAAACTTCAGAACGCTTGTTTATGACTTATATTATAAGAAATATGACCATATCATTTGGAAATTAATTGTAAATAATTGGTTGAACCTGTGTCAGAGGCGTTATGTACAGGGTGATCAGTTAAGGGTAGCGAGCGGCCATATCTCATAAGATATTGGTCGTATAGATTTGAGAAAAAAAAATCATAATAAAAGTCGCCAAGAGAAATTGCTGAAAATTATTTTCGAGTTTGTCAAACGTCCGCTAGAGGGCGTAACAACCAACACCAAGTAGAAAAATGGGGTTTTTATAGAATTTTGCCTAATGAAAATATATCGATTATATCATTTTCATATTTAGTGACCATTTCCCTACACTTTTTGTCTCAAATGTTTTGTTCTATATATCAAAATAAAGCGGTGGGGGAAGTTCAATTGTTTTTTCAAACAAACCAAGATGTCTCCCGTTTCTTTTGACCGACTTAGCAAACTTAGGCTCATATGAAAGAGCATAAATTGCACTACAAAACGCTTATTTGGTTTTGAATTTTTGACTTTTGCTGGCGTCGCTAGATGGCGTTAACTGAATTAGTAGCATATTTTTTAGTTTTTTTCAAAAAAAAAACAAATGTAATGGTATATTCATTTTTACATATTTTAAAAGGGGATAAATTTCTCTATAATTTAATGAAAATAATTTATCATCTACCTTTTTTTGAACCGTTGATATTGACTAAAATATTATTTTATTTTATTAAAAAATGGCACGCCACTGCTTTTTGTCAAAATAAAAATCATTTTCGTAATCACTTATTAGTTCCTAACAAAAAGAACCTCTTGACTTTTTTTCGTTAGACGAACGATTTTGGATTGAAAAAATAAGATGTTTAACAATGAAAAATCTTAATAAAACTGTCCAACAACAGCAGGAGCAATAACACTAAAAACAAGAACATCGAACTTTAAAAATAAACGTTAAAAATAAATTAATAGTTTTGTCGTAAATGTTCAAAATGTTGTCCATTATTTTGAATGCACTGGTCCAATCTCTTCTGGGTGGAGTTGACAGCTGTCTCAATTTCCGCTCTTGGTATAATATTTATGGCGTTTTGAATTCGGACTATCATGTCTTCTCGAGTAGTTGGTCGACTTTTATACACCAAATCCTTTATTCGGCCTTACAGATAAAAATCAAGGCAGGTTAAATCGGGGGACCGTGGTGGCCAGAAAAATAGACTGCCTCTACCAATCCAACGGTTAGGAAAATGCCTGTTCAAAAAATCTTGCACATTTCGTGAATAATGTGCCGGGCATCCGTCTTGTTGAAACCACATATTTCTTCTTACTTGTAAAGGCACATTTTCTAAGAGTCCTGGTAAATCGTTAAATAAAAAGTTCAAATACATATCACCGGTTAGATTGCCATTAAAGATGTGCGGATCGATAATAGCACCATTAATAACACCGCACCAGACGTTGACGCTCCATCGACCCTGCTGATAATCTTCACGTAACCAGCGTGGATTAGTGTCTGACCAGTAATGCACGTTATGAAGATTTACCCTGCCATTACTGCAAAACGATGCTTCGTCTGTCCACTATATTTGTGACAAAATATGATGGTTTTCCCTAATGAAGTCTCTAAGCCAGTAGCAGTAATCGAGCCTACGTTCAAAGTCAGTGTCATTTAGGGCTTGCATGCTATGCATTTTAAAATCCATTAATATTTTTTGCACTGAGCCATAGGATATTCCTAAATCTCTGGAGATCTCTCTTATGCTTAAATGGGGGTCTGCATGAATATAAGCCAACACATTTATAATGTTATCTTTTCTTCTTACTCTACGATTTCTTCTCAAAGTTGGAGTTGGTTGCACTTGGCCATGTTGCCTTAAACGTAAGGCTAAACGATGAAAAACCATTCTTGAATGGTGTCTTCGGAGGGGATAGCGCAGTGCATACTGCCTAGAAGCAATCGCCGCATTTTCAAAACATTGAAAATAAATTCTCAACATATCAAAGGCTTCTTCATTCGTAAAAGGCACGATTTGTTGTAAAAATAGTTTTTACATAACATTAAATTAGATGTCAATAGCAGGAACTATCAAAATGAATATCAACGTGATTGACAATTTGGTGTTTTGTTTCTTAACGTAGATCATGGCCTGCTTCGCTTAAATGCGATGTTAGTTAAGTTTGATTTTTAATTTAATTTATGCAATATTAATAATTATTAATAATAAATTACGAACTATAGCATTCTCTCGCTAATTAAATGATTATTAATGATAAAAATAATAGGTAATAATTTTATTATTGTGAGATGTAATATTTAAAAATAATTTTGAACCTTATAGTTATCATTGTTAAACATCTTATTTTTTCAATCCAAAACCGTTCGTCTAACGAAAAAAAGTCAAGAGGTTCTTTTTGTTAGCAACTAATAAGTGATTACGAAAATGATTTTTATTTTGACAAAAAGCAGTGGCGTGCCATTTTTTAATAAAATAAAATAATATTTTGGTCAATATCAACGGTTCAAAAAAAGGTAGATGATAAATTATTTTCATTAAATTATAGAGAAATTTATCCCCTTTTAAAATATGTAAAAATGAATATACCATTACATTTGTTTTTTTTGAAAAAAACTAAAAAATATGCTACTAATTCAGTTAACGCCATCTAGCGACGCCAGCAAAAGTCAAAAATTCAAAACCACTGTACACACTGTCTGTCAATATCATTCAATAATCCAAAACAAAACGCCATCCTATTTCTATAGAAAAATCAGGCTTCGCACAGACGTTTATAATATTTATAAAGGGTGTCCGGAAATTGCGTCGCCAAATTTCAGAGGGTAATTCTACATAAAAAAATATGACAAAAACTTCATATGCACCTATTTTGTATACCATTTTGTACCAGTTATGAATTTTGGTACAGGAATAGTAACTAAACAAAGCCAAAATGGCTTTGTTTAGTTACTATTCCTGCTAGCAGCTAGCAAATTTTAAATTTCTTAATCAGCGGCGTGCCGGCAGGGGGTGTGGTGTTTTTAGTTCGTTATTATTTTTTCAACCCTGTACTTTTTTGACATTTTAATAGAATATTAGGATTTTCTACTATTTTTTGCGTAAAAAAGGTGCTCTTGGTAAATGGTCGAAAAGTTAACGGTTTCCGAGAAAAGTCGTTCCAATATTTTTAGGTCGATCGAAATAACTCATTTAGAAGAGAAAAGAAAAGAAAATGTTACCTGAACTTTTATAAGTGCAAATGGTAAAGTGGCTTACAATGAACGTAAAAGAAATAAGTGCAACCTCGGGGTGAGGGAGGGTTCACGTAGGGGGTCGATAAGGAGAGCAAATAGTATTTATGGAATTCTCGGCGAAAGTTGTTGTCTGATAGAGAATATCCTATACAACAGTTGTAGGTCGGGCAAAAGTGTTCAAGTTTTGTACTGTACCAGTTTTTAACATAACTTCAAAATTTTCGAGAAAAACGAAAATAAAAACAAAAAAAAATCCTTTGATTTGTTTTTTAATTTCAACAAAACTAACTCAATTTTAACGGAACTTTTGCTTTAAAGACTGTCGTATTTTTCTTAACTGTGTACAACATAGGATTTGTCCGTAGAAGTATGCAACAAATGGGAAACTTTTTGGTAACTTATTTCTCAGAAAAATTTGATCTTAATAAAAGTTGGGGCATGAAGAAAAAAACCATTTTTAGAGTATTAAATTTTAGGTCAAATGTACAGCGTGTTCAAAAAGAACAAAAAAAAATCTACTTCTAATAAATAAAAATTTAAATTTAAACAAATAAAATTTTGTGACAGCAGCTTTATAAAAGCCACAAAAAATCTTAAGTAAAAGTTAAGTGAAGTTTTTCATATTATACGGAGATATTTGGATTGAAAATTACAAAGCGTTTTTTTTTTCAGTGTTTGACCATAAATACCTCCTTAATTATTAATAATATGAGAAAACTCTACTTAACTTTTAATTATGATGTCTAGTGGCCATTAAAAATGCCGTGATAAAAATCTTATTTTTTTTAAATACTTACCACTTTTTTTACTTTGGTTAAAAAATGAAACAAGTTACTATTGAATTTTTTTTTCGTAGAATGCTATTTTTGGTGATGGTTTTGAATTGTAATAATTTTTTTACCGAAAAGAATATTTCAAAACGAAAAAATTGAGGACACGTGGAACTCTGTAAAATGAATTTTCACCCTAGAATTTTCCTTTGAACAAAATTATTTTGGACCGGGACAAATGGATATCCCGAAAAATACTTAATTAAGAAATAAAATTATTGTTATTAATCGCAAAAAAAACTGCAAACATGTGTTGGATATTTTAAAAATATAATAACCACAAACAAAATTTGACATTCCTAAGGATCTACCTAAACCAAATAAAATTAAGAACAAGCACAAACGTTAGGTTTTCAGGCAATTTAGCTACAATAAAAGCTAAGGAAATTACAGCAAATGTTGAAAATGACTACCATTCATAGCTACACATCCAGCTTAACGATTTCACATCGATAATCGTACACGTTCAAGTATTCCATATTTGTTGCGAATCTCTTGACACTGCTCCATCACCCGTTGTTCAAGATGTGCCTCATTTTCAACTGGCACGGAATAAACCAACTCTCTTAAATATCCCCAAAGAAAATAGTCTAACGGATTTAGGTCTGGAGAACGGGACGGCCAAGCAATAGGTCTACCACGTCCTATCCATCGTTCACCATAAAGTTGATTCAAATATTGTCGCACTTGAATGCTGAAATGGGGTGGGACCCCATCCTGCATAAATCAATGTTGTAGTCTAAGTTCGTAAGGCACATTATCAAGTAACTCAGGTAGATTATTTTGTAAAAAATATAAATATGAAGCACCATTTAGAGGTTGCGGCAAAAACGTGTAAAACCTGCTTCATCGATGAAAAAAACTTTTTCAAGGAAATGGGCATCTTGTCGGCATTTCATTCGCATCCATTCACATAACTCCAATCTCGGTTGTAAATCCTGGGGCTTTAGCGCTTGCAAACGTTGTCAGTGGTATGGTCGAAGAAGTTGTTCTTTTAAAATTTCCCAAACACTACTTATGGGAACACGCTGTCTTAAAGCTTGTTTTCTAGTACTGATTCCCAGATTACCTGCAACCTGCTCTAAAAACCGTTCTTCTGCTTCTGCAGTACGGGTAATACGAGTCCTTCCACAATCTGCTTTTCGTGGTGAAAGGGTACCATTTTCTCTAAGCCGTTGATGTAAACTGCTGAATATTTGTTTAACGGGAAGCTGACGATTTGAAAATGCCTGTTAATAAAGTCTACGAGCTTTACGAGCGCAACCATTCGCTTTTCCATACATGAAGTGCATGTCTGCCATTTCAGAAAATGTGTACTCTAACATTTTTGAAAATTAACAAAACTGATTTTTGTAAGTAAATTTTCAAAATAAACCGCCAAAGAAATTATGAAGTTGACATTTGGTTAATATGTGATTTGAACGAGTACGATCATCGATGCTAAATAGTTTAGTCGAATATTTTTCTATGGTCAACATTTGCTGTAACTTTATTAGCTTTTATTGTAGCCAAATTATTGACTGAAAATCTAACGTTTCCGTTTGGTTTTAATTTTATTAACCGACTTCAATAACAATTCAAAAAAGGAGGAAGTTCTTAATTTGACCCTATGTATTTTTTTTTATCTTTGTACATCGGTTACTCCGCGATGGTTTGACCAATTTAGCTGAAATTTTTTTTTCTTCATGCCTCAATTAAGATCAAATTTTTCTGAGAAATAAGTTATCAAAAAGTTTCCCATTTGTTGCATACTTCTGTGGACAAATCCTATGTTGTACACAATTAAGAAAAATACGACAGTCTTTAAAGCAAAAGTTCCGCTAAAATTGAGTTAGTTTTGTGGAAATGAAAAAAAAATCAAAGGAATTTTTTTGTTTTTTATTTTTCATTTTTCTCGCAAATTTTGAAGTTATGTTAAAAAGTGGTCACTACAAAATTTGTACACTTTTGCACGACCTACAACTGTTGTATATGATATTCTCTATCAGACATCAACTTTCGCCGAGAATTCCATAAATACTATTTGCCCTCCTTATCGACTTCGTACGTGAATTTTCCCCCAACCCCAAGTTGCACTTATTTTTTTTACGTTTATTGTAAGCCCCTTTACCATTTGTACTTCAAAAAGTTCAGGTAACATTTTATTTTCTTTTCTCTTCGAAATGAGTTATTTCGATCGACCTAAAAATATTGGAACGATTTTTCTCGGAAACCGTTAACTTTTCGACCATTTACCAAGAGAACCTTTTTATGTTAAAAGTAATACAATAATCAGAACCACTAAAATCCTTTAATTCACATATGTCGTTGTTCATTATTTGTTCTTCCACTACATTGTTGACATTTTACAATTGAGGCAATTTTTTACTGCAATCCTTCTTACAGATGTCGAAAGTGATATCAGCATCAGAGCAAAAATCGATTATATTTCGGATAGAAAGTTTATCAGGTACAAATAAATTAACCACATCAATTGTTCGTACCGCTGTTTAATTTAAAGGCAAGCAACAATATTTGGCTGAGTATTCTAAGAAGATCTATTTGTTTCGAAATCTAATACAAAATTTTGCTTCAAACACAAATATGAATTTTTGTGACTTATATTATAGAGAATATGACCATATGTGCTCGAAATTAACTGAAAATAATTGGTTGACTGCGTTAGACGTATTATCTACACAGTGTCTATCAGTATGACTCAATATTCCAAACCAAATGCCATCCTATGTCTATAGAAAAATCTGGTTTTTGCACAGACATTTATAATATTAATACAAGATTTAACGGAAAGTTTGCAACATTTTTAAAACGATATTTTGCTTATAATACAGCGAATTCATTTTTGAAAAATATGTTTTACAGACCTTTATCTATTAAAACAATCGTGGTTTAGCAAAATTATGTGTACTCGTATACTTAATCGGTCTGAATCTCGCCTATTTATTTAGGAATTTTTGATATTGTGATATGTTATTAAATTAAGGTCCTTTACTATTACAACGAAAGCATTGTTTCCAATTCAGCAGCGGTCCCACTTGCTGGGAGTCCTTGTCAAAATGTTTTTTAATCCGAATATGAAGACGTAAGATTTTTTCAATTTTCTTTTTTGCTGCTATTTAAGCTCTTATTTCCCGTAACGTTTTGTCCTTCCATCCCGGTACTTATTCGAGTTTTATGTTAAAAATAATTCAATCATCAGAAATGTGAAAATCCTTTAATTTAAATACATGGTTCATCATTTGTTCATCTAGCACATTCTTGATATTTTACAATTAAGGTAATTTTTTACTGCAATGTTTCTCACATAAGTCAAAAGTGAGATTATACTTCTTATTATATTTCGAATAGAGAGTCCATCAGGTAAACTTAAATTAATGATATCAACTGCTCGTGTCGCTGTTTAATTAGAAGTAACGCAAACATATTTTGCTTGGTGTTGCCAGAAGGTCTACTTGTTTAGAAATCCTGTACAACAAATTTGATTTAAGTTCAAATACGATTTCCTGGTAGTAGCGTAACACCGATTTATAAACGAGTTTAACATGCCCATCAGATGCTGTTTGTCGCGGACTGTCAACTTTGAACGTGGAGTTACGCGAAAATCTATCGATTCATTTATACTATACGAAATACAATATAAAGTGGGGATCCATTTAGAAGGTATTTTGTTTTACATTGGATGCCTGATCTATTCGGAGTATAATCTGTCTTTGATCAGAGTTATTTACATCAGAACTATCTCGGAAATTAGCGGTGTCTGTTGTAGCTGTAGAACACGACACAAGCAAACCTTTTTTTTTCTTTAATTGAAGCGGTAAGGGTATTATTACTTACTTCCATTGTAACAGGGAAGTATCATAATCGTAAAAAAAATGCCCTCCGAGAAAAACGTGTTCTCCCATTTCCGTCTGTACGTGACATAGCTCAAAAACTATTTCGATTGCCTTCAAAAATTAAGAGTCATATAGGGATGAAATGTTGATGAAATATTTTGGTGAAAATACAATAAGGCGGAACAAAATGGCGACTCCACAAAACGTAAAAAAATCATTATTAGGAAAAATAAAGTGTGAGATAGTGATAAACTTGTAAAATTTTTGTGTAAATCTATTATTGCGGAAAAAATGGTGGCCTAATAAAAAGTTTAAATATTAGGTAACAATTCATTTCCTGGATAAACCTTTTCGTGGAGGAAAAAAATAATAAGGGACATAATTTATTTTTTCTAACTACGTAAAATACATATTTTTGTAACTATGGAAAATAAATATTAATAATAATAAATAAATTTAAAACTTAAAAAAATGGAAATAAATTCTGTTCTGTATTTTATCAGTTTTTGGTTAATGGTTTTAAGAGGACATAATGCCATATTATATTATATAAGTGAATATTAAATGAACACTCCTCCAAGATATAGCAAATTAATTCTTTCCAGAGAACTGGAAGTGAAATATGAGATATTTTACATTTTTTCAAATATTTGGTAGACATAATTCACGAATTTTAAGTTGAAACGTAAATGGGTGATGTTTCTGAAAGTAATAAATGAAATACTGAAAATAGGTTCATTTTCAGATAAAAACTAGTTAACTAAGTAAGATTTGTATCTAACCTTTCAAATAGCTTTTTTCCTATTTCTGAATGA
Organism: Kuschelorhynchus macadamiae; assembly: GCA_030620095.1. NCBI lineage: Eukaryota > Metazoa > Arthropoda > Insecta > Coleoptera > Curculionidae > Kuschelorhynchus > Kuschelorhynchus macadamiae. Next base: position 384,202 of record JAUTXW010001355.1, read on the forward strand.
AACAAAATTATGCATCTGAAACGCTCTTGAAAATTGTCATTATAGATTATCTAAGCCAAATATAGCCAAGCTAAAATAATATATATTTTACTAAATTCACGATTATAAATTTTCTCTATACTTTAAGCAAAAATTTAATTGTTATTGACGATATTTGTTACATGCGTTCCAAATACTGCCAGAGCCGTAGTAATAATGGGAACCCTAATTTCAAACAGATTTACTTTAAATACAGTCACCTTTAGTACAAAATTATCTTCCAATGTAACTGCACATAAGAAAGGATTGGGAAATAATGTTGTATGTTGAAATTTCAACAAAATTTGTATTATGACGAGAATATATTACAAACCCTTTGCAATTGGGGTTAAACCATTTTTGTAATTTCTTTGAGATAAAGGAGCATATATTTAGAATGCGTACAGTAATTCCACTTAATAGTACAGTGCAGAGTGATCCAAGGGAGAGTAAAAATTATTTATATCTCAGTTATTATAGTACACAGAAAAAAATTTGAAATATAAAAGTAACTGAGATTTTTACAAAGAATTTAAAATTTATTTTCGAATAAACAGTTGAACCTCTAAAAGAGAAAATATATAACAAATATATAACAAAACTATCCAGATTGTTCGCATTTTGAAAGTAATGACTCTATTTTACTTAATTTTACAAATCTACGGAAAAACTAAGCAAATTGCATATAACGTATTCTATATCAAACGATGATCGTTCTTCAGATATTTAAAGCCAATATCCAATTTTCCCTAACTTTAAATACGTGATATGGAAAATCTATAGCTAATAAAAACAAGTGAAATCCATGCTTTTTTCTTACTATATTATAGTAACTTCAAAGTTTATAAAAAGAAAATATATTAATGAATAAATAGAAATATAAAACATATTAACAGCCGAATAATTATTTCAAGGCTCTCTTGAAATATTTATCCAAATGAGATTATGAAGATAGGAACATAGGCGTCATTTGTTACTATTGGGTATCGATTTTCAAAACGCTTGTTTGGATTTATGAAAATTTGGATATTTAACCTTAAATATCTAGAAATTTTGGATAGCTCTATTATATATTATGTATATATATATATATATATATATATATATATATATATATTGTTTTTTCGGAAATAAATTTGAATGAATTGAAAAATCTCAGTTACTTTTATATATTACATTTATGTCTTATAACAACGGATATATAAAACTTCTTTACTCTCCTTTATATCACCCTGTACTCCTTAATTTCAATTGCCCAATTTTCAATAGTCCTATGGTTCTAAACATTTACCTTTATCAAATGCTACCGATGGGAAACCCAAAATCCATATAAATGACTAACTGCGCTAATAAATCAATTATCTTGGAAATGACGTTGGTCTGCTTCATTCACGTCCATATTAGCCACAGTCGCGCCATTTCAATTTGCCAGATATTGACACATTCCTGCTTTGAATTCCGTTTCCAAGCATGCAGAATATTTCCCAGGAGACAGCGTAAATATTGGCCGTTCTGTGTTAAGCCTGCTTAGTGCTTTATTAGTTTATAATGCTTATACTAATTAAATTTAAGTTGGTTAACAAGCTACTTTTCGATGAATGCATTATATAAAGTATAAGTTGCAAATTTTGATAACAATTAAAGATGAGTTTCTAGAAATAATCTTGTAATAAAATAATTTTAGTCTCTTATGCATACTTAATTTACTTTCTTCTTACTGTGCAGGTAATAAGGTAATTTCTTTTTTTGGGAAATAAATAGTACCCCGCGTGCAGTGCGCAGAGTGCTGCTAAGGTCTTTAAGATACACATACATTTTAGCCAAAGTTTCTGATGTACCTGCAATTTAGGCTTTTAAAAACAATGCTTCAACTTATCAAAACCGAACCAGAAAGAATAGATTTATAGATACCGTCATGAGTTTGCTACTACAAAACTAATTTTTCCTACGAATTCTCTTTTTTACTTCGGGTAAGGTAGTATTGTAATCGTGAAAAAATTATTTCTCAATTCCGTCGGTCTGTCTGTCTCTCAGTCTCTATGTTCGAAGCATAGCTAAAAAACTACTTGCATAATGGACTTAAAATTTTGATCAAAAATTAAGGCTCATATAAAGATGACTTGATAACATTTTGGTAGAAATCCAATATGGCAAAACGATGGCGGCCTCGTGAATCTTAAAAAAATATTACTAAAAAACTACTTATCTAATTTATCTCAAACTTTGCACAAAAGTCAAGTATTATGTAGGAAACAAGTGGTAAAATTTTGGTACGAATGCAAAGTGGCGAAACAAAATACCGGCTTAATAAAATTATTAAGAATTCAGCCCGAAAAACTGTTTAGTGGATTGATTTCAAATTGTGTGTCATAACTAATTGTGGTAAAGAGATGAACTAGTAAAATTGCGGTACTAACTCAAGGCGGCGAAACAAAATGGCAGCCAAATAAACTGTTTGTAATCATTAAAAAAAAAATCAGGCTCTCAGGTTTTATTTACATTCACGTTTTAGAGTCCCTAGGTGCCAAAAAATAGGTTTTATCAATTCCGTCTGTCGTCTGTTTGTCTATCTGCCAGTTTTCGGCACAGCCTTAAAATGACTTACCAGATTGACTTAATTATTACTGAAAAACCAATTATCCAACTTACCTCAAATATTGCACAAAAATGGAGTGTTACATAGAAATGAACTGCTAACATTTTGGTGTGAATCCAAGATAGCAAAACAAAATAGCGGCCTAATGAAATATTTAAAAAATCAGTCTAAAAAAACTACCTATTAGATTAATTTCAAATTTTGTGCAAGCATGTGTGTCCTAGACAAAACTGGTAAAGTTGTGGTACAAATTCAAGATGGCGGAACAAAATGGCGGCGAAATGAAATCCTTAAAAAAGTCAACGTAAAAAAAATCTTATTCAATTGACTTTAAATTTTGCAGGAATATTAAATGTGATAAAGGGATAAACTGGTACGAATTCAACATGACGTTACAAAATGGCGGCGGTGTGTGTCAATGTAAAAACTACTTGTTGAACTTATATTAAATTGTGCCCAAAAGTGTGGCATATGTAGAAGCTGGTAAAATGTTGGTAGGAATCCAATACGATGGAACAAAATGGCACCCAATAAAATGTATAAAAATGCAGTATATATGTGATACTAAATGACTATGTACTATGCACTGAACTAAATTGGGTCCCACTTCACTATTCCTAATAAAAGGAAATACTCATAACTAGCGAAGTTCCGGGTAAAGGAAATTTACCCATTTTTATAACAATGTAGACCAACACTCTTACAGTAGGATTAAACTTAATCTGGTATACATTATTACCATTATATCCATTCGGAATTCACCGCAATTTTCTGATCTTTGGAAAAGTCTAGACACATACTGCCTTAATTTTTCTAGCCATCTGAGCTATTTTAATACAGCAGAGTATAAAATTATTGTATATACAAATATTTGTAAAAATGGTTTACATAATATGCCTGTTGTTCTCTATAAAATGTTATATGTAGCTCGCCATAAGATGTTATTTTGAGTGTTATAATACAATAATACAGCTTTAACTTCTAACATCACTGTCCAAATTAAATATGTTATCTTGTTGTAAAAATTGGGTTTGCTGATTTTAGTCTCCTAAACACACAATCACATACTCGTTTCCAATTAAAAACTGTCTATTTTTTAGTTAACTTATGTAATGAAGCTGCTACCTACGCGATGTTCTTAACGAAATGGTGTTATAAGAAACCTCAAGAAACGACATTGTTCGTGCGTCTTTCAGTATAGTTATAATTAATGCCTTAAAAAAATTACATTTTCCAATAATTAATTTTTTTTTGAAGCAGGCAGATGCAATACAATAAATTATTAAAAGCCCTTGCTTGGTTTAAAATTGGGTTTCTTCTTGCATCCTCTTCATAAATGACTACTTGTTTAGTAAATACAGCATTGGAAACTGTTTAGAATTTTGGGTAGCTCTTCTTTTTGATAACGCGATTAAGTCTCCAGTAGTCTACTCAAAACCTAATGGTTTTTTGTTACAAGATTTACTAGTGCCGATCATAGATTATTCAATAACTCTGTCACGAAGCGTTTTCTTAACTTTTCTTCCAACTTATTTCTATTTGATTTAATGTTGTAAGCATGCCACTTTCGTTTAGCACAGAAAACCTATTTTCGTGTGATTTCTTAACCTGCAAAATATCTTTATTTAGTTCTATTTTGAATTTTTGGCTTGCGAAGGTCGGATTTACATCTACATTACCAATTCTACTGGAATTGGAATATCATATCATTCAATCCACATGTAATCATAATTTATTATTCAGGAGTATGAAATGTTCAATACGAGCGAAGCGAATTTTATATTTTATCTGAATGATTAATAATAACCATTACACGCGAGTTAAATACAATGCTTTTTCTACGGCCAAAAACTAAATATTTCAATTTTGAGACTATTTTAAAGGCTAAGGTATCTACTTTTAAGCACTGAATAATGTGCCCATAATGAAGATGATTTTTATTTCTCTGCTAACTATCCAAAATAAACGAGGAGCATGTTTCCCGAAAAGGAGCAGCACCAATCTATGAAACTTTTGAATACCATTTCACATTTTTTGTTGGATTTCTGGAACTCTGATCCGACAGTTACTGCTAATAAAAATCAAGAAAAATATCAATTATGAATTTTAGACCTGACAGGTATAATAACAACAATGATTCGTCGCTTTAAAATGACGGTCATGACGCACTTAATGCTTTTGCTATAGCCGGTCTTAGGGACCCAATTCTAGAAATATGAGAAATAGTTCTTATGAAAAACATTATACAAAATAGTACAATCGACCTTTAAACCTACCTGAATTTTGCTTTCTAATATATAATTGATGAAAATGCTTAAATTGGGATCGATATACGTCAGCTGTATTTAGAAAAGCCAGAAACTGTCCCCGTTGCGTCCCATTTTCCCGCATTTAAAAATAAGCACCCTATTTTACCTTTATATTGCTCGAAAATCCAGTTCTAAAAAAAACCTACGATATGATTGAACCCGTGAGTAATAAGCCATAAGAGTAACCGGTACTTTTACCAGAGTCTATATATATTCTAAATAATCCGAGCACTAGGCTATTCCGCAATAAATTTCCCTCGTGCTTCCCGCACCTACGAACTGCCGCTTCTAGCGGTCAGTCGGCAGGTCACTTCGCAGTGGTTAGGTACGCGGTGTCTTAAGATTTTAAACCTACGTGTTTACGGAGCGTGGTACGCTGTGAGCAAAAATATAGAATTTGGAACAAAAGTGCGTTTAAATGTAACTTTTTGGAGAGTTTTGGAAATGGCTTTTCAAGCTAGTCATTCTTCTTACTGCAGTGTTGATAAATGTTCCTCAAGATTTAGCAAGGTGTGTTTAAAGAACTTTTAAAAAGTTGTTTATTATTAATTTTTTTTTAATGAAATTTGGCCAAGAACTTAATTCCGGTAAAATGAGCATAATAAAGATTTTTCTCAAATTTTGTATGTTAATAATATACCATTACTAGTTTTGCTCTAAAAATGTACATTCAGTCTTCACAACTGTAAATGACTCCTGCATAGCCTAGCATGAACCGATTGTGTTCAATTTGACTTCTTTTAAATAACAATATTTTTTGTTTATTTACCTATGGCCAAAATTATGGGTAGTTTATTTAAAAAATAAAAAAATCCAATTTTCTTGCTTCTGATATTTAAAGTAACCATGTCAATCGTATTTCACCACTTATTTTCATCAGAATCCGTTTTTGTACTATGGAATAGTAATAGGTTTCTTTACCGTCTTGCATCAATCAGTATTTATTCAGAAAAAAAAGTTTTAAGAAGGCTTTATAAAACATTTTAATTTATATTTTAAAGCACTTATGACTATTGGATGTTAGTATTAAAACCAAAATGTCTTAAGATAGCTGTTAGGAGCAAACTTTTAATAAAGGGATTTAATGGTAACAATAGGGCTTTCATATAAAACTTATTTAATATAAATGCTTAAGAGCTTTGTGGTTTGGTTTTATGTGCGTGAGAGTCAAAACCCCTGCATTGGATCAATGGGTCTTGTAGTGTTTTGACTCATATTAAAACACCTATAAAGTCACCGACTCAAAACTGGGATAAAGTTATCATGAATCCATTTAAGACATTTAAAAAATGTTTATTTGGTAGTTATAAATAATCTGTAATGTAAGCTGCGTGTGTACTGACATATTTATTTCCTAGTATTTATGGCGAAACTAGATGTTTCTTCGTATATGTGAGCAATCATCCCCTTGAAATTTGAACATTTGATATCGGCGCCAAACGAGACGAAGTTCCCGTTACACCACCTATTAGATTTACGACTATTAGTTTTAAGAATTAGCCATTTAAGTGTTATGCTATTAGAAAATTGCTTTTTTTAGGGAACATGTATTCCCATTCTCTATTTCTAAGAACTTGGTAGAATGTTTTTGAAGTACAATCGATTTTGATATCCTGTCGCGAACGTATTGATTGCAGTTCGGATAATTTTTGTAACTTAAATTAGAATAAAACTAATTGTTGGAAGTTCTTTGCATCATTTCGCAAATATAATTAATACATTTTTATTTTACATTTGTTGTTAATACTTATCAAATTTAGTCCATAAATTAACCTTTTATTAAGTTGAACATCTACTACTCTAAATATTAATAGGAATACCTAAAGTAACCAATACAGTTATTGATCGTGCCCCGTAGATGTATTCATTGGGATAAAATAACGCGCGGCCTCGTATACCTCGCATCTAGCTGTTAGTTGCAGGTGTTCGCTGTGATTTACGACCGCTCGCAAAAAAAGCCGGCTTTTGGGAGCACAACAAAGAGGTGAGAGAACCGTTTCTTTCTTAAACTGTACTTTTACTTTACCAAAATCATATTGAAAATGTAGGCAATATTTATTAGTAGAAGAAAAAAGATATTTGCAACGCGAAAGAAAATTTTCTTGGTATCTGTTGTGTCCGATCACTTTCCTGGACATTTTTTCCTATACTACGAGGTATTCGCACGGTATCAGCATCCATGGTGTTTGTTTTCCGGATATTTTTTTTGCAAAACTAATAATTCGATTTCAATTTTTGCAATGTTTAGTTCAGGGTCATATGTTAGCATAGTGAATTACTTTGTATCGCACACTCTTGTGTAATTTGATAAATTAGAACAGTAAGAAAAAGGTACACATTTATTTAAACATAGGCCCTTATTCCACGGTGAATATACGCAATAACATTTTTTCAGATTTTAGGAAATATATTTTCAGCACATAACCAGCCGCTGCTCTGTTTCCTGCACTGATAATTGTTTTTCATTTACTATCTATTTAACTGTTAAACTGTCAAGAAATCCTAGATTAAATTCGTCCAAATATTGATATTCAGCCAAATATACCTTAGTAAAATGTCGTTCATAAATGAGATACAGGATGTTAGAGTTTAAATCTCGAAATTGTTATTTTTTTATAGCTCAAGCTGTTTTTGAGATATGGACACAAAAACTGGTAATTATGAGTTTGTGGGGATGGGGAATACGACTAAATTCTATTTTTTGTATAATATGTAGACGGCGCTTGTTACACCCTATACACTCGCTATTTCATGTCATAATTTTTTTTAGTACCGTCGCATTATTTTTTATTGAAAATTGTGATAGAGTGATGATTTCTAAAAAAAAGATATGCTACATTTAATTCGATTAAACAAACCGTTTTCCAAATATTTACATTTTAATATTTTAGTAGCCGGCCAGGCTGAAAAATATGGCTTAGTGTTTTAAATATAGAGATTGCAAGTCAAATCACGGGCTCAAAAACAGTTCGTTAAGAATAGAGTAGGCTATGGTTAAGAAATGCTCGTAGTCATAGATATTTGACATACATTAGTGTTGACATTCATTTATTTGAATAAATGGTCCTTTAACGTTATTTGAAATAGTCGTAAAAAATAGCTTCTAGTATATGCCTAGGCATAATGGACATTCCAATAGTGAAATGATAGATATGATTTGTATTTATGCTCAAGTAAATTTTATCAGTCGTGCGGCAGCAAGATGCTGCCAACAACAACATTCAAATAGAAGGCAGCCGGATCGATACATTTGTCAAAGATTATACGGACGACTAGGCGAAACACAGTCTTTTCGGCCTCAGAGTCATGTTGGGCGTCCTAAAGCTGTATTTCTAGAACAAGATATTTTAGTGCGAGAACGTAAAAATCCAGGTATAAGTACAAGACATTTGGTGAATTCAACTCATGTGAAAAGGACATCGGTTTTACAAGTTTTACACACTGAAAAACTACACCGATATTATTTTAATGCCGTTTAATACCCACTACCAACCGATTTATCAGCCAGGTTTCAGTTTTGTCAATTTCTGCTTCATTATCACAATCAGCGTCCAATGTTTATCAATAGAATCCTTTTCATGGATAAGGTGACCTTCACCAGACAAGTTATATTTAACTGGCGAAATAACCATAGGTGGGAAATAAAAAAAACCACACTTAACCAAAGAACGGCATTTTCAGCAAGAATTTCGACATTTAATTCGATTAAACAAACCGTTTTCTAAATATTTGCATTTTAATATTTTATTGCATGTCAAATCACGGGCTCAAAAACAGTTCGTTAAGAATGGAGTAGGCTATGGTTAAGAAATAAACGTAGTCATGGATACTTGACATAAATTAGTGTTGACACTCATTAATTTGAATTAAAGGTCTTTTAAGGTTAATTTAAATCGTCATAAAATATAACTTCTAGTAAATAATATGCCTAGGTATAATGAATATTTCAATAATGAAATGAGAGTTATGATTTGTATTTATGCTCACGTAAGTTTTAATAGTCGTGAGACAGTAAGAAGCTACCAACAACAATATCTAAATAGTCATGTTGGGCATCCTAAATCTATATCCTAGAACAAGCAAAAGAGATTTTAGTGCGAGTACGTAAAAATCTAAGTATAAGTACGAGACATTAGGGGAATGCTACTGATATGAAAAGGACATCGATTTTACACGTTTAACACACCGAAAACCTACACTCATATCATTTGAATCCCGTTCAACACCTACTACTTACCGATATACCAGCCAGGTTTCAGTTTTGTCAATTTCTGCTTCATAATCACAATCAGGATCAATAGAATCCTTTTTATGGACAGGGCGAGCTTTACCAGACGAGCTATATTTAATTGGCGAAATAAACAACTGTGGGAACTGGAAAATCCACACTTAACCAAAGAACGGCATTTTAGCAGGAATTTTCTATCAATATTTGGTGTGGCGTAATTGCTGATTTTATTATTCTACCGTTTGAGGTGCCCACATGGTAAAATGGTAACCACTACTTGCGGTTTATACAAAATGATTTTCCAAATCTACTTGATCATGTTCCTTTAAATTTACGACAAAACAAGTGGTATATGCACGATGATGATTCACCGCATTATCCAGTTGCGGTTCGCAATTTTTTAGATAAATGGTTGCCTCACACATGGTTTGGTCGTAGCAGAGAATTCCCATGGCTACCGCGTAGCCCGGATCTCAATCCTTTGGATCTATACTTTTGGGGTTATATTAAATCTTTAGTGTATACTGGAGAAATTCGGTCACTTCACACTTTTGTGTATATATAGTACAAATTTGTGTATATTGCAAAAAATTCAAAATGCTACCAATGTTATCAGAAATAAGGAGGCGCTATTTCGTAAAGTGATTAAGAAAATGTATAGAAGTAGATGGTAGACATTGCCCAGTTGTTGAAGTGACGCTTTTCATTATTTGTTCATGATAAACTCATTATTCGTTATAAAGTATGTTATTTCAGTTTTAGTATTTACCTATTTTTTGACTTTTAATAAAATATTAAAATGCAAATATTTCGAAAACGATTTGTTTAATCGAATTAAATGTAATATACCTCTTTTTCTTAGAAATCATCACTGTATAACAATTTTCAATAAAAATCACAATTTTCAATAAAAAATACTGAAACGGTACTAACAAGAAAGTTATATCATGAAATAGCGGTTTTTATGTTGATATCTCAAAAATAGCTTGAGCTACAGAAAAATAGCAATTTCGAGATATAAATGTTTACACCCTGTATTTCATTAATGAGCGACATTTTACTAAGGTATATTTGGCTCAATATCATTATTTTGACGAGTTTCTTCTAGGATTGCTTTTTGGTGCATTCATTACAGAGAACAAATATTAGATAAACGGGCTGTATGAGGACTAGTTAAAAGAAAACTGTTTTCTATTATGCCGAGCATTATTTATTTCCTTCTTCAATTCTAAAATATAGAGTTGAGGGAAAATAAAAAAAATTATAAAATCTGTGAGCTATACTTATTTGTAAAATGAGTGCAGTTAAAATTGGTACATATTTTAAAAGTTTCTGGACCCTAGCAATTTGCAAAAATTATTTAAAATACATATTTCTGATAAATTGATTATAATTAGAAAATAACTACAAATATCTTGTTATTGACAGTTAAATGAGGTGATCGGATAGAAGAAAATGAAAATCATTTAACTGTCAATAACAAGACGTTTGGTGTTATTTTCTAATTATAATCAATTTAGCATAAATATACATTTTAAATAATTTATGCAAATTGCTAGGATCCAAAAAGTTTTAAAATATGTACCAATTTTAACTGCACAGAAAGTTTAGGTAAAGATTATAGAAAGCTCGGCATAGTAGAAAAGAGTCATCTTCTAACCAGCCCTCATACTGACCGTTTACCCAATATTTGTACTCGGCTGTCTAGCTAGTCGGTCAAGATTATTTTATCACTGTATTTGTATATATATATATATATATATATATATATATATATATATATATATATATATATATATATATATATATATATATATATATATATATATATATATATATATATATAGATATATATATATATATATAGATATATAGATATATATATAAATAAATATATAATATATAGATATAGATATAGATATATATATATATATATATATATATAGATAAACATTTTTATTGGCCGTCAGTTTGTTCATATTGGATTACTACCAATATTTACCAGTTTCGTTCTATCTATGCCACACTTGACTTCTGGGTATAATTTAAAATAAATTCAATAAGTAGTTTTTACATTGCCACATACCGCCATCTTCTAACCAGTCCTCATACAGACCGTTTACCCGATATTTGTACTCTGCTCTGTAGCTAGTCGGTCAAGATTATATTATCACTCTATTTGTATGTGTATATATATATATATATATATATATATATATATATATATATATATATATATATATATATATATATATATACAGGGTTCGCCAAACTCAGTGGCGTATTAGAAGTATATGGAGAACGAGTAAAGATATTTACTTGAGATTTGGGTAAGGTTCATACTAAGAAGTGAACTATATTTTAAAAATATTTTCGAAGTTGCGGCGTTGCCAGCTCTATTGCAGACAGACAGGAAGTTTCTTTTTTTAAATACAATACCCTGTATATTATTGCATTGTCAAATTCTACGAACTATTCTGAGCATTTTTTATGTAGTATGTTCTATACATATTTTGAGCAGTTTTGGAAATAAAAATTATTTTCTAATTTTTAAGGGTCAAATCGGCTTCAATGTAAAACACGATGTATTTTTAGAATATAGTCCCAGAATTCTGAAATTTTTATACGAGTTTCCGAACATGTAGGTTAATTGACGGCTGAAGGTATTTTTTAATAAAAGGTTATACAGGGTGTATAAAAATATAGTTTATTCGCAAGGAACAGAATGTCCATAACTCGATTTTTTTTAAATGGAACACCCTGTATATTTTAATTGCATCAAATAGAGAGAGACATTGCCTTTCAAATGACATTAGGTGTTCCTATACCTATCTCTGATGGGTAATGAATTAAATGGCATTTAAAAGAAAAAATCGACCATTTTATTATTTTCTGGAAAAAAAATGTATGTTAAAAGCACTAAATAGACAAGTAAACATTTTTGTCAATAATATATCTATCTTAATGATAACTAAATGAAAATACGTTTGTTGAGAAAAATCTATAGTTTAATATTTACAATATGTATTCACAAACGCTTGAGATAAAAAATTAACGATACAACCGAATAAAACAATATTACAAAAATATAGCTAACAACAGAACTATCCCCAAATGAATGGTCAGTAACTGAACTGTTTAAAGTGTCCTCCATTAACTCTGAGGCATTCCAGAACTTGTGTCATTACATGACTCGTTGCTTTTTGAATCTCTTCCGCGGATAATGTCAGCAGTGCTTCTCTTGTCCGATTTAGGAGTTCTTCCTTTGTTTCTACTGGCGTCTGATAAACTATCCCTTTTACCCTGCCCCAAAGATGGAAGTCGAGAGGGGTAAGGTCTGGGGACCTAGGTGGCCAAATCCATGGACCTCGTCGGCCAATCCATCTGTCTTCGAAGATTGTAGTAAGTTCCGCACTTACTTCGTTTGTACAGTGAGCCGGTGCCCCATCTAACTGATACCAGCAGCTCCGGAGTAAGTTCAATGGTAACTCGTCGAGAAAATCAGAAACTGTAGTTTTCAATATTTCCAAATATTTTTCAGAATTTAAATTTTCATCGTAAAAGCAAAACTTTATTTTGTCATTCATCATGAGGCAAAATACATTGAAACCGAACTTGTATTGAAAACCTTTTTCTCTGATAAAATAAGGATTTTCTTTGGACCAAAAATGTGAATTTCTTCTGTTAAATATCCCTTCTTTTGTGAATTTGCTCTCATCCGTCCAAATAACTTTTTTTAAAAAGTTGGGATCTTCTTGTGTACGCATCAGGATCATTTCGCAGTATGCGACGCGCTGAGGAGGATCAGTAGGCTCTAAAGCCTGGGCTGTTATAAATTTATAATTATGCATTCTATGTTTGTGCAAAATTCTTTCCACCGATTTGTAAGAAATGCCTAAATCTTTCTCTGCGCTATTAATTGATGCGTGAGGGTATGTATGGAAATAAGACAAAACAGTAATTTCATTGTCTTCGTTACCTGTTACAGGTTTGACTTGAAGTCTTGGTCTTTTAACATTATTGTACTCTCTGTAATTCTTCTCTATTCTTTTAAACTTTTTCTCGTTCATTGGGACAGAATCTGGATAAAGTTGATTAAATTGTCTACATGTTCTTGATATTATTTTATCACATTGACCGTGTACATAAAACAAATTTAGAATTTCTACACTTGAGTAAGAATTTGCCATTTTAAATTAGTGAATTTTTGACAACTATGCATATTAAAAACAAATGTTCTCTGTTTGGTTTCCTGGGAGATGACAGGCGTGCACAGCCTACTAGTTAAATAATCTTTCGTTTTACGAGATATTATTCGTGCTTCTACTAAATGGCATCTAATTAATTAATCATCAGTGATGCTAATACTATTGAAAGGTAATTTTTTCTCTGTTGGATGCAACAAAAATATACAGGGTGTTCCATCGTGAGTATTGTTTTATTCGGTAGTATCGTTAATTTTTTATCAAAAGCGTTTGTGAATACATATTGTTACTATTAAATTATCGATTTTTCTCAAGAAAAGTATTTCCATTTAGGTATCATTAAGACAGATATACGTAGAAATAACTTGCCAGTATTTGACAAAAATGTTTACTTCTCTATTCAGTGCGCTTAAAATAGATTTTTTTTACAGAAAATACTAAATTGGTCGATTTTTTTTTAAAATGCCACTTATCATTACCCATCAGAGATAGGTATATATGTATTTGAAAGGCAATGTCTCTCTCTATTTGATGCAATTAAAATATACAGGGTGTTTCATTTAAAAAAATCGAGTTATGAACATTTCTGTTATATATATATTTTTATATATATATAAAAATATATCAATTAATATATATAAAAATTTCAGAATTCTGGGACGTTCTAAAAATATATCGTGTTTTACATTGAACTCGATTTGACCCTTAAAAATTAGAAAATAATTTTTATTTCAGAAACCTCTCAAATTAGGTATAGGACATACTACATAAAAAATGCTCAGAATAATACATAGAATTTGACAATGCAATAATATACAGGGTATTGTATTTAAAAAAAGAAACTTTCTGTCTGTCTGCAATAGAGCTGGCAACGCCGCAACTTCGAAATTATTTTTAAAATAAAGTTCACTTCTTAGTATGAAACTTACCCAAATCTCAAGTAAATATCTTTACTCGTTCTCCATATACTTCTAATACGCCACTGAGTTTGGCGAACCCTGTATATATATATATATATATATGTCCTTCACGGATGGAAAAATACAATGTGTTTTCATTCCGGGTGTACATCCGTTCACTACTGTCGTTCTGAAAAGAACAGTTTTGCTGACGTTTCGCCAAAATCACATTTGGCATTTTCGAAACTTTCTTTCTTTCTCGCGTCCGAATAGAGACTCACTCTTGTACACACGGAATGAAAACACATATATATATATATATATATATATATATATATATATATATATATATATAGAATTTGTGTACTCGTGAAATTGTAAAACAATAGATAAAAGTATGACCCAATTTAGTTCAGTTCATAGTCACAGTATTTATTCAATAAGTAGTTTTTACATTGCTACATACCGCCATTTTGTTACATCAAGTTAAATTCGTACCAGTTTATCCCATTTTCACATTTTTCTGCAAAATTTAAAGTCAATTGAACAAAATTTTTTTACATTGATATAGTTTAATTTGTACCAAAGCTTTACTAATTCATCTTTATAACACACTTAATTCTTGCACAAAAATTGAAATTAATTTAATCAATAATATTTTCAGGCTGTTTTTTAAAAATAAATATTTTATTTGGCCGCTATTTTGTTTTGCTGCTTGCTGTTTGCTATGTTGGATTCATATCAAAATATTACCAGTTCATTCCTATACGTAACACTTGACTTTGTACGGAATTTGAGGCAAACTGGATTATTAGTTTTTTTAGTAACGTTTTTTTAACTTTCTAAAAGGTTTTTGTTAACGATCCTCTTGTTGTATTACAGTGGTGTATTATTTGGAGTTAGGAGATCCAGTAAAAAAAAACAAAAATCTTTTTTTAAATTGTCTATGTTTTGCAACTTTCGTTGCATCCTTAGGAACACACAGATTCTATATGCTGCGTGATACCCATATTATCAGTCTTTACCTATTCCGTTGGTCCGCAGATATTTCCTAACCCCAAACAATATACCACTCTAATATAAAAACAAGAAGATCGTTAACGAAAACCATTTAATATCTGGGAAATATCTGCGAGTCAACCGGAGGCGGTAAAAATGGTAATATGTGTTTCATGCAGGATATAAAAATCTATATACATGTGTGTCTTGATTATACTACAGCGTTGCGCGAAAATTTTAAAAAGACGTTTGTTTTTTTACTGGATCCTAACCTCAAATAGTACACCATTCTAACATAACAAAAAGATGATTGGTCATTGAAACCATGTAGAAATTTAATATCTGGGAAATATCTGCGGAACAACGTAGTAGATAAAGACTGATAATACGGGGTTCATCCAGGATATGAAATCTATATATGTGTCCTGAGGATGCAACAATAAAGTTACGAAACGTTGACAATAAAAAAAAAGTTTTTGTCTTATTTTACTGGATCATAACCCCAAATAATACAGCACTCTAACATAACAACAAAAGGATCGTTAACGAAAACCATTTAGAAACTTAATGTCTGGGAAATATCTGTGGACAAACAGAGTAGGTAAAGACTGATAATATGGGTTTCACCCAGGATATAGAATCTATCTGTGCCCTGAGTATGCAACAATAAAGTTCCGAAAACTCGAGAATTAAAAAAAAGACTTTGGTCTTCTTTTACTGGATCCTAACCCCAAAAAATACACCGCTCTAAAATAACAACAAGAGGATCGTTAACGGAAATTCTTTAGAAACTTAATATCTGGGAAATATCTGTGGACCAACGGAGTAGGTAAAGAATGATAATATGGGTTTCATGCAGGATTTAGAATATATATATATATATATATATATATATATATATATATATATACAGGGTAAGTTTTTTTTCAAAAATTCAACTGATGAACCATATGTGATGATTAGGCATTACCGAATTTCCCCGACCTTTTGGTGCATACCGCAATGTTGTCAGGTTTTCAGTTTTTCGGCAAACTAACCTAACTCCTTTTTTTCAAATCAAATGATGTTTTTTTAAGCGTGATTTATTCCTCGTATTATCCTTAGTATAACTCCAAAACTGCAAACTTTTTTCTTGATTCTTTAAATGTCAAATTTATTAAATGTTTTTGAAAATACATCGACAATTTAGGAACTAAAAATCTAAAACTAAAATAATTTAATGATTAATAGGATGTTAAAAATGTTATCCTTCCTCAGCTTCCAAAGCGGTCAATACATTCTCGAATAGTATTTTCGAGCCATTCCGGGGGTATTCCTTCTATTTCAGCTCTAATACTTCCCATTAGATCTACAAGGTTCTCGGACTTCGTTTTATACACGGTCGTTTTAGTTGACCCCAAAGGAAAAAGTCAAGTGTATTTAAGTCTAGTGACCTTGGAGGCCAGTCAACAATCCCCCTTCATTCAATTCAGCGTCCCAGAAACGTCGTTTTTAAATAATTTCTAACAGCAACTGTAAAATACGGTGGAGCCCCATCATGTTGGAACTATATGTGGCCAAGATCATTAGGAAAAATATCATTTAATGCTGGAATAATTTATTCCTACATTAATCAATGGAATGCTGGAATACTTATTCCAGCATTAAATGATATTTTTCCTAATGGTTTTGGCCACGTATTGTTCTAACATGATGGGGCACCGCCGCATTTCGCAGTTGCTGTCATAAATTATTTAAACACGACGTTTCCGGGACGCTCGATTGGGCGAAGGGGGGGTTGTTAAGTGGCCTCCATGGTCATCGGATTTAAATCCGCTAGACTTTTTCCTTTGGGGTCACCTAAAAACGACCGTTTACAAACTGATGCTCGAGAACCTTGAAGTTCTAATGGGAAGAATTAGAGCTGAAATAGAACGAAAACCCACGGAAGGGCTGCAAAACACTATTCGAGAAATTATTGACCATTTAGGATACCGTCAAGTTGTAGAAGGACAACATTTTCTACATCCTATTAATCATTACATTATTTTAGTTTTGGTTTGTTAATTTCTAATTTGTCAATGTGTTTTTAAAAACATTTAATACATTTAACATTTAACGGATCAAGATAAAAGTTTACAATTTTGGAGTTATACTAAGGATAATACGAGGAATGAGTCACGCTTATAAAACATATCATTTGATTTGAAAAAAAAAGTTTGGTTAATTTGCCGAAAAACTGAAAATCTGGCAACATTGCGATATGCACCAAAGGGTCGGAAGAATTCGGTAATGCCTAATCACCACATATGGTTCAGATCGGTTGAGAGGTTTTTGAGATATTTGACCGTTTCCAGACATCTGACTAACCTTGTATATACGTGTCCTAAGGTTGCACCAATAAAGTGGCGACAGTCAACTGTTTAGAAAAGACTTTTGTTTCCTTTAGTAGATCCTAACCCCAAATAATACACCACTCTAACATAACAACAAAGTAGGTAAATACTGATAATATGGGTTCCTGCAGAATATAGAATCTATATATGTGACCTGAAGATGCCAATTTAGACTTGTTTTTTTTTACTGGATCTTAATTCCAAATAATACAGCACTCTAGCAATTTTTTTTTTAACATTGTTTCTCCAAACTTGATTTTTACCAAAATATTACCAGGTCATCCCATAATATGACATTTAATTTTTGGTCAAAATTTGATGTCAAGCGGGTAAGTAGTTTTTAATCCATGCCACGAACTGACAAACAGACACACGGACCGATAGAGTTAATGAAACAAGTTTTTTGGCATCTAGGGACGCTAAAACGTGAAGATATTTAAAACCTGAGCTGGTCATTTTTCTCACGATTACATTGCATTTTGTTATGCCATCTTGAATTAATAACATAATTTTACTAGTTGATCCCTATACCACAATTAGTTATGGCACACATTTCAAATCAATCCATTAAGTAGTTTTTAAGGCTGAATTTTTAAATATTTAATTATACCGCCATTTTGGATTGGTACCAAAATTTTACCAGTTGATTCCAGCATAATACTTGATGTTCGTGCAAAATTTGAAATACATTGGGTAAGTAGTTTTTTCATAATAATTCTTTTAACATTTCACTAGGCCGCCATTTTGTTTCGCCATACTGGATTTTCACCAAAATATTACTATTATCCCCATATGATTTTTAATTTTTGATCAAATTTTAAAGTCAATCGGGTTAGTTTTTAAGCTATACCACGAATTGATAGGCAGACAGACCGACGGTCGGGCCGACGGAATTGATAAAATATATTTTTCGACATGAAGATATGTAAAACCATTTTTTTTAAAGATTACAAACATTTCATTTGGCCGTCATTTTGGGTTCTTATTATGATTTTGCCAGTTAATTCCAACATAATACTTTGAAACTTGTACAAAATTTGAGATAACTTGGATAAGTAGTTTTTTAATAATAATTTTTTTAACATTTGACTAGGCCGCCATTTTGTCTCGCCATATGGCCCTTAATTTTTGGTCAAAACTTGATGTCAATCGGATAAGTAGTCTTTAAGCTATGCCTCGAACTGTCAGACAAACAGACAGACAGACAGACTGACAGACAGAACGACAGAATTGATAAAAACATGACATTTAGGGCCGCTAAAACAGGAAGATATGTAAAACCTCATTGGTTGATTTTTTTTACAAATACATACATTTTATTTGGCCGCCATTTTGTTCGGCCATCTTGAATTAGTACCACAATTTTACTAGTTTATACCTATACTACAATTAGTTAAGCACACAATGTGAAATCAAACCATTTAGCAGTATTTTAAAATTAAATATTTTATTAAGCCACCATTTTGTTCCGGCATTTTAGATTCTTACCAAAGCGCTACCCGTTGATTCCAATATAATACTTGATGTTTTTGCAAAATTCGAGATAAGTTGGACTAGTAGTTTATAATAATATTTTTTTTTACATTTCACTAGGCCGCCATTTTGTTTCGCCATATTGGACTTTTACCAAAATGTTAGCAGGTCATCCCCATATGACCCTTATTTTTTTACCAAAATTTCAAGTCAATCGGGTAAGTAGTTTTTTCGCTACGCCGCGAACAAACAGACAGACGGACAGATATACCTACGGAATTGAGAAAACATGTTTTTCGGCATCTGGAGACCCTGAAACGTGAAGATCTGAAACCATCTCAGAGGGTGTTTTTGCACGATTACAATACTTCCATTTTACGAGGGAAGTAAAAATAGATAAAAATAAATATTTTTAATATCTATGTTTCATGTAGGTATATACTAATACAAAAATCGGTAAATTCCTTTACCCGGAACTTCCTTCGTTATGAATTATTACTCTTATTGGGAAGAGCGCAGTGTGATGTGTTACACATACTGTTTCGCCATTTTGTTCCATCATATTATTCCTACTAATATGTTTACCATTTCCTTTCTACCTATGCCACACTTGACTTTTGGGCATAATTTAAAATAAACTAAAGTATAGTAAATAAGTATCCCGTATTCACATTTAATTCTTCTGCAAAATTTAAAATGAAATGAACAAAATTTTTTACGTTGATTTTTGATTTTTAAAAATTTTATTTAGCCGTTTTTTTTTGTTTCCCTATTTTAAATTGAATCCCATATTATCAGTCTTTACCTGCTCATGGTCCTGGTCCGCAGATACCCCAGAAATTAAGTTTCTGAATGGTTTTCATTAACGATCCTCTTGTTGTTATGATAGAGTGGTGTTTTATTTGGGGTTTGGATCCAATAAAAAAAACAAAGGCTCTTTAAATTGCCGACGTTTCACCAATTTATTGTTGCATTCTCAGGACACATAGATTTTATATCCTGCATGAGACTCTTATTAGTCTTTACCTGCTCCATTGCTCCTCAGATATTTCCTAACCCCAAATAATACACCAATCTAACATAACAACACGAAAATCGTTAACGAAAACTATTTAGATATTTAATATCTGGGAAATATCTGCGAACCAACAGAGTAGGTAAAGACTGATAATATGGGTATCACGCAGGATATAAAAGTTGCGAAACGTCGACAACTTGAAAAAAATTTTGTATTTTTTACTGGAGCCTAACACCAAATACTAGACCACTCTAACATAAAAATGAGAGGATCATTAATAAAAACCATTTAGAAACTTAATATCTGGGAAATATCTGCGGACCAACGTATCATATATATATATATATATATATATATATATATATATATATATATATATATATATATATATATATATATCCTAAAGATGCAACAATAGAGTAGACAATTTAAAAAAAAGTAATTTGTTTTTTTACTGGATTCCAACCCCAAATAATACACCACTCTAACAACGAAATGATTGTTACCGAAAACCGTTAAAATTAGAAACTTAATATCTGGGTAATATATGCGGAACAACGGAGTAAAAGTACTGAAAATATGGTTTTAATGCATAATATAAGATCTACATATAACTCCTGAAGATGCAACAATTAAGTTGAAAAACGTCGACAGTTTAAAAAATACTTGTTTTTTTTGTACTGGATCTTAACCCGAAATAATACACTACTCTAACAAACATTTTTTAACGTTGTTTGGCCATATTGGATTATTACCAAAATATCCCCATATGACTCTTAATTTTTGGTCAAAATTTGAAGTCAATCGGGTGAGAAGTATTTAAGCTATGTCGCGAACTGACACACAGACCGACAGACGGACCGACGGAATTGTATTTTGGCATCTAGGGACGCTAAAATGTCAAGATACGTAAATTCTGAGAGGGTGATTTTCTTCACGATTACAATAATTATTTGGCCGCAATTTTGTTCCGCCATTTTGAATTAGTAACACAGTTTTTCTAATTGAGCCCTATACCGCTATTAGTTATAGCACACAATTTGAAATCACTCCATTAAATAGTTTTTTCAGGCTGTATTTTTAAATAAATTATTATGTCGCCATTTTGTTCCGCTATTTTGGAATCGTACCAAAATTTTGCCACTTGATTTCAACATAATACTTGATGTTTCTGTAAAATTTGAGATACATTAGATGAGTAGTTTTTTAATAATATTTTTTTTAACACTTCAGTCGGTTGCTATTTTGATTCGCCATATTGGATTTTTTCCAGAATGTTACCAGGTCATCCCCATATGACCCTTAATTTTTGACTAAAATTTGAAGTCAATCGGATAAGTAGCTACGCCGTGAACAGACAGACACACAGACAGACGGACAGACCGACGGAATTGACAAAACATGTTTTTCGTCATCTGAAAAAATCTCAAAGAGTGATTTTTTCGCGATTACAATACTTCCCTTTTACGAGAGAAGTAAATATTGGCATAACTTAAAAAAAAAAACTTAATTGACTTACGTTACATTTGTCCCGGTTTTAGAAAATAGTATATTGGATGTCACGAAGGGATAACTTGAATGTATATTTTGTATAAATACTGTCAGTGTAGGGTGAAAAAAATATTGAAAACTTTATCTTTTTCCGTTTCTATTAAATAAGGCAATAAACCTGTAGAATCTGATTATTCTAGCAAAACGTTTTTTTATCTTTATTAAGCGGGGGCATTTCCTTAACTGCCAACAAAGTAAAAATCCATTTTAACTTGAATATTAAAATAAAACATATTTTTAAACGTAAATCATAACAATTTGTCCCAGTTGTTTAATTTGGTATTGGAATTTCAATAAAAACGGGCATGGTTTCTTTTGGGCCGTTACAAATTTCGTAGAGTTGATACCTTTATAGGCAACTCATAACAATCTGTAAAGGACCCTAACTGAAAATGCCATTTTATTTTTTTCCTTTTGTCTACAAAAATAAAAGAAGACGCAATCTATATATGTGTTATTAAGTGATTATGTGCGGAACTAAATCGGATCCTACTTCAACGAGCGCAGTTCCGGGAAAAGGAAATTTAGCGGTTTTTTTTTAAAGCATTAAAACAATTTTAAACTGTGCAATGTGCATTGCTACCAAATCCGTACAGATATTTTTATAATTTAAAATACCTGCATAACGTGGAAATCAATTGCAATTGCGAAATATGCTATTACGAACATCACGTAACATAACATAAATATAATCCTCTTTGTTGAGAATTTATATGCAGATGGTATTGCAAAATAAAACATTTTATTCGGCATCCTTCTAATAGTTAACTTCTCTACATTCGTTTGTTGCCAAGAACCGGTAAATGTGTAAACAAATTGATAACTACGAATTACGCGATCTCAAGCCTAAACAAACTTTTAACCTTTCATACCATTTTTCTCTAAAAATGTTTGCGAAGTATCGTTCTACAAACTTCGCGCCTAATTAAATGGAACTTTTACTTATAACTCAAAAAGCTGTTGAAATTAAAAGGAACCGTAACTATCCTATTTAAGCGAAGAGCGCATTTTATTAAAATGTTAAGCTAAGCTATGCAGCTATCGTGGTGAATACATGATATTCATTCAAATTATAACACTTTTTTAACAAGGTAAAATACAGGGTTTTGCCTATACTGAGCTTTATTTGAGGAGATAGAGACAGTTTTCTAAAGATTTAAGGTTTTGTTATTTTAAATACTACATTCCACATAATATTAGCTAATGCGAAAGTGCATTTTCATGATTTCAAAAATAAAATGTTTTCTACGTTTAGTTTAACAGTTAGTTGTAACATTAAACTTATACTAATACCTGAAAAACTAACCGTTCGTGGTAAATCTTAAGCACGAATCTTGTCTAGTTTTTCTTGTGACAACCCTTGTTTTAATATAGATATATCAGGGATAACCTAAACGCAAATGCTTTTTAAAACCCAATTTTTTTCGGCCAACCATAAAAAAAACACTCACCGTTAGGAAATGTACTCAATCCACCCACGTGACGGTCAAACGTCGTACCACTAAGCTAAACTACGGATGCCGAAAAATAAAACTCCACATGATACATATCAACTAAGACTCGGCAAAGGGCGAGACTCGTGCGGATGTTTAAGAATAAAAAATCTGCGTGCCGTCATTGGTTTTTATTTTAATATTTCCGTTTTGTCATTATGCCCAATGCCTACTTTAGTTATATTCTATTCGCTATACCGATTAGCACGTTGCCTTTGTTTGTGAAATTAATAAAAAACGCGATAAAATTGCATATAATTTCTGAAGGAAATCTATTAATCCTTTTTCTCTAACACTCCTAGTTGAGAGACGAGTACGATTAGCGCCAAACTTAACACACAAAACCACACCAGAGTAACCACCTTGACTCTTGATAACCGCACTTGTGGTTATCAAGAGAACATCTTGATAATATCTTTAATCTTTTTTACTTTTAATTTAATTACTCTTGAGTTATCAGTTTTGTCCAAGGTAGCTTCATGCTGCTCCGTGGTAATACAGTATCAAGTCGGGCAAAGATTTCGGATGTTCTCTTGATAACCACAAAAATGTCCTCTGAGGTGGCCTTGTGTGTTAAGTTTGCCGCTAGTTATATTCGTCTCTCAAGTAGTTGACTGTACTGATGAAGACCTTAAGTCAGAAACACTTCAAATTGAAACAACAAAATTCATTAGCGGTCATCCGAAAAAAAACCTTTTTTAGTAACTATATAATGTATAAATAAATATATATATATATATATATATATATATATATATATATATATATATATATATATATATATATATATATATATATATATATATATATATATATATATATATATATATATATATATATATATATATATATATATATATATATATGTATATATAAAGAAGTCTATTTACTCAAGCTACAAAATAACAACAATTAGGTATAACGGTACACATTAAATCGGTTAATGTTCTTTACCCGGAATTTCCCTCGTTATGATTATTTCCTTTTATTAGAAAGAGTGAAGTGTCATCCAATTTAGTTCAGTTCAGGCCATTTTGTTCTATTATATTGGAGTCTTACAAATATTGTACCCGTTTCTATCTATGCCAGACTTGATTTTTGGTCATAATTTAAAAAAAATTCAATAAGTAGTTTTTACATTGACACAGACTGCCGTTCTGTCATTAAAAGTCGTCATTTAAAGTCAATGGAAAAAGATTTTTTTACTTTTATTTAAAAAAAAATATTTGGCGGCCATTTTGTTTCGCCGTCTTGAATTCGTAGCACAACTTTACCAGTATATCTCTATATAATACTTAATGCGTGCACAAAATTTGAAATTAATCTAAGAAGCAGTTTTTTCAGGCTGATTGTTTTAAATATTTTACTATACCGCTATTTTGGTTTGCTTTCTTATTTATATTCGTACCAAAATGCTACCAGTTCATTCGTATGTAACACTTGATTTTTGTACAAAATTTGAAGAAATTGGGTAATTAGTATTTTTAAGAACATTTTTTAACGTTTCACTAGGCCGCCATCTTGTTCGGGCATATTAGATTTTTACCAAAATATTACCAGGTCATAGCCATATGACCAGTAATTTTCGCCTAAAATTTGAAGCCACTCAGATGAGTAATTTTTAAGCCACGTAACGAACTGACAGATGCACTGACGGAATTGATAAAACATATTTTTTGCTATCTAGGCATGCTAAGATGTGAATATATGTAAAACCTGAGAGGGTGATTTTTTCACGATTACAAACATTTTATTTGGCCGCCATTTTGTTCAGTCATAAATTAGTTCCGCAGTTTTACTAGTTCATCTGTGTACCACAATTAGTTATGACACACAATTTGAAATTTGAAATTAATTAGTTTTTTTCAGGGTAAATTTTTAAATATTGTTGATTCGGACATAATATTTGATTTTTTGGCAAAATTTGAGATAAATTCGATAAGTAATTTTTTAGTAATAATTTTTTTAACATTTCGGTTTGTCGTATTGAATTTTTACCAAAATGTTACCAGGTCATCGCCATATGACCCTTATTTTTTTTCCAAAATTTAAAGTCATTCGGGTAAATAGACAAACCAGACCACGACGGCAGACCGACAATATGTTTTTTTGGCATCTAGGGACCTAGAAACGTAAAAATCTGAAAGAATCTGTTAAAAATAGTACAGTACCTTGAGAATGATGTTATTTGTCTCTCGCTTGGTAGTGCGAAGATAAGTGATACCATGGTTAAAGAATTATATATATATATATATATATATATATATATATATATATATATATATATATATATATATATATGTTGACTCTTGGAAATACAATGTGTTTTCATTCCGGGTGTACATCTGTTCACTACTGTCGTTCTGAAAAGAACAGTTTTGCTGACGTTTTGCCAAAATCACATTTGGCATTTTCGAAGCTTCCTTTCCCGGGGCCGAAGGTTATATCTGAGCGGTCATTGGTCGTTATTTATGTTTTTCGGATAGTGCTGTTGTTGTTGCGCTACGTGCGCTTGATTTTTTTGTGATTTTAGATTTGTCGATTATTGCCTTCCATACTGTTGGTAGTTTTAATGGTTCATCCCTTTTATTCAAACCACCTTGTTTTTCAACTTCTATGGCTTTTCTGATGACTCTGGTCTTATAATGTTCTATATTAGCAATCTCACTATATCCATCGAACTTGATTTTATGGCCGGTTTCCCGATGATGTAGGAATAGAGCTGAGGTTGTTTGTTTGTTTCTGATTGTTGATATTCGCCTGTGAGTTTGCCCCACGTACATCTTGTTACAGTCCTGGCACGGAATGCTGTATACGCCGAAATTTTTCAGTTTGATTTTATCTTTTGGGTTTCCAAGTGGTTTACCTTGTTTGTGGCTTGTGTATTATTCGCATGTTGTGTTTTTTAAGAATTCTTCCGATTCTGTCTGATGTACATGGTAAGACTCCTTGTTACTTTCCAGATCCATAAATTTTGTTGTTCGTTGTTCGGGAACCCTGTACATTAATAGCTTTCTTTATGCACTAAATATTAAGTTCGTTTTGTCTCGTCTGTGTTTCAGTTAATCGCATGGATCTAGATATTACGGTATTGGCCTTGAATTTGTGCTGGATGATGTGATCTTGCATTTAAATATCTGTTTGTATGAACAAAAATTTCAATTTCTGTGCCGATCTTGGTCGTAAAAAGTTATACAAACGAAATAATTCACGGTAAGGATTACTCCGGTTTTGGTCGATATATATATATATATATATATATATATATATATATATATATATATATATATATATATATATATATATATATATATATATATATATATATATATATATATATATATATATATATATATATATATATATATATATATATATATATATATATATATATATATATATATATATATATATATATATATATATATATATATATATATATATATATATATATATATATATATATATATATATATATATATATATATATATATATATATATATATATATATATATATATATATATATATATGTATATATATATATATATATATATATATATATATATATATATATATATATATATATGTATATATATGTCCGTAGAGACATAAACAAGAAAGAAATTTACGACCATTCGGACAAAATATTCTGCCTGTGGTAAGCTTATGCAAGTATAGGGTTCAAAAATCATGGACCATTATACTGACATTCTTTTAAGCGTTTTCCATCATCTCTACCGGCATAATTGACGACGTTTCGCTTTATATGGGGCTCATCAGGCCAATGCAGCCGTGTGGTAGAGATGATGGAAAACACTCAACGGAATGTTGAATATAAACGATGAAAATATTAGGCAGTGAAATATTATAACCCATAGAGTAAGAGGTGCCATCTATGGGAACAAATGCGAGATTTGTTATTTATACCTCTAGTAATATTTAAAAACATTAAACTAAGCGGGACATACTCAGGCTTTCATTGTTTTTGTGTAAGCCGTGCGATACCAATTATTTTATTGGCGTAAAGACAGCCTACAAAGGTATGAAATCCATAATACCGGCTTTTTACGCCAAAGTGTTAATAAAAAACAAAATTATAACGACCGTAGATACATAAACAAGCAAGAAATTAACGGCTATTTGGACAAAATATTCTGCCTGTGGTAAGCTTATTTAAGTATAGGGTCCAAAAATCATTGACCATTATACTGACAAGCCTTTAAGCGCTTTCCATCATTTTTACCAGCATAATTGACGACGTTTCGCCCTATATGGGGCTGATCAGGCCAATGCAGCCGTGTGGTAGAGATGATGGAAACCACCAGTGGCGGCTCGTGAGTATATTGAAAGGTGAGGCTACATGAGGTTAATTTTGTTTAAATGTGAATAAATTTCCACGTCACCCATGAGGTATTATTCTGCGACGCGTTGACCTTTTTTTTTAATGGAGGTCATCGCCAATAGCCCTACTAAACCATTAAAAACTAAAAAAATAAACTCTAAAAAAAGTAAATAAGAAGTAAACAAAACAAGTAAAATATGTACACCTATCACTAAAATATAGCGGTGATTGCGATAATAAAAACATAATTTAGTTTATTTAAACTTACAATAAATAGTTGTATGAAATAAGATAAAAAAACTACTTTTTGTACATTAAATCTATACGTCTGTCTTTTAAGGTTGCAAATTTATCTATAATTTGGTCGTAAAAGTTTTGGTCTTCACTAAGTTCTGACAGTAATTCCTGCTCTATTGACATCATTGCTAAACCCGAAAGCCGTTCTTGTGTCATTGTGTTTCTTAGGTAGGTTTTGATCTGTTTAAGACATGAAAAATTTCGTTCGGCCGATACACTTGTTGCGGGAATAGTTAAAACTAAATTAAAAAGCTTATATGCTTCCGCAAAAATTGCTTTAAAATCTTTAAATAACAAAGCTAGACTTTTTTCGACATCTAAATTTGAAAATTGTTCATCACTATACAATACAGAAATAATCTATCTCTGTCAAAAATGTTTGGATAATTTTTTAATAAATTATTTAATAAGTCGTCTGGAAAGCATTTAACATATTCCGAATATTTTGTGCAATCGACTTAAGCAAAGAAATTTAAATTATTTAAATTTTCAAACCGCGTCCCTAATTGAAGAATTATACAATCTATTATTTCGAAATATAATATTTTATATTTAGTAAAAATATCAAAGTCGCTAGAACATTGCCCTCGACGTGTGTTAGTTGGCAGAATAGTGGCTTTTTTAGCAATATTGAAAAGTTCTTTGAAATGGTCCTCGTTTCTAAATTCAATAATTCGTTGCTTGGCAAGGTTTATTTGCGAAATGCAGTAATTTATATCTAAATGCTTTAACTGTAATATTTGAAACAGTACATCAGTTATTTTGTGTGTTGTTATATAGTCAAAATTGGTTTATAAATATGCGTTAAAAGGCAAAATTCGAAATCATTAAAATGCTTTAGAAATCCTTTTGCACCATTAATAGATTCTGTTCCAGAACTTAAGTCATTAATAATAGTTTCAAATACTATAATTAAATTGTCCCATTCATTAGCCACTAAGTTTAAAATTTTAGGCCGTGTATACCATCGCGTTTCTACAGCTCGCGGAATTCTTTTACCTACTATCTGATTAAGCACAAAAGACCGTTTTGGTGATTGGTGGAAATAATTTGGTATTCCTAATAAAGTGGCAAAAAATATACGACTTTGGGTAATCAGTTTTGTTCCCTGTTGTAAAACTAGATTTAATCTGTGGGCGCAACAATGAGTAAACATAGCTAAAGGAGCAATAGATCTAACTTTTGTTTGAAGCCCGTTTATTTCACCTGCCATAACACTAGCCCCATCGTAACACTGCGCGACCAATTTATTTTTAAAGTCATAAGGCTCTAAGCTGTTTTGTATTAAATGAAAAAGGCTCTCTGCTGTTCTATTATCGCTAACGTCCAAAAATCCTAAAAATCTTTCTTTTAAAGATCCGTTGGTCACATACCTAACTGTTATCGAACACTGTGATTTTTCTGTTATATCAGTACTATCATCCGCAATTACGCCAAAAAAAACAACAATCGGTGTCATTGATTTCTTTTTTTATATATTCTTGAATATAGTCATGTATGCAACCAATTAGTTAATTTTGTATAGTCTTAGATTGTCCCGTAAAAATATTACTAAATTTAGCACAATGTTCAGTAAGTTCGGCATTTCTTTTTATTAAGCATGCAAATATTTCCTTAAAATTGCCACGGTTAAAAGAATCTGTTGTTTCATTATGACCTCGAAATGCCAAGTCCTGTTTACCCAAAGTAATAGTAACATCAGTTAAATAATTTAATAATAAACGGTTTTTTCATTATCATTATAAACATATTATTAAGACTTGCATTTTCTTGTAGTGCATCCGCAATAGTCGCCCTACTTTGCTCCAGTCTTGTAAGTGCTACCGAATTTTTAATATGCTCTCTTGAACTTTCATGCGATTTTACTGCTCGTGAAAATTTTTTTAAATCCGAATATCCGCCCCCTGAACTCCAATTATTTTTGACGCAACCTAATAAAATACAAGGCCAACAATATAAGCTTTCTTTATAAATACTTCCGCATAGCCACCTATAAGTTTCGTACCAAGATATTTGAAAAGTTCTTGAATATTTTTTACCTTGCCTCTTATCGTTAAATATTGCTAAAATTTTCGGCGTCGGACGGCTACCTAATATCTGTTTCTTTTCAGTTTCGCTTCTTCTTAAAAAAGGCGTTTCAATTAATGAAGCAATAATGTCGTGAATAGGATTCATTTCAAAAACAAAAAGCAAATACAAAAAATGGAACGGTCCAACTTACCAAATCAAAACAAAACAAAAACTTACTCACGCGTATTTATTCACCTTAAAAGACAGAACGCCCTCAATCAGCGATTATCGCAATCTATTTCCTATTTCTTTCTCAGCCGCACGCACCACGTAAAAAGAAGCCGTTGGAATATTTCGCTAGTCATGTGATTTAAATAACCAATAAAAGCATATCCAAGCTACAGATTTATCGCCTCAAGAATGCAATAGAAAACGCGTGCATCAGCAATCGCCATCCCGCTCTGTCGTAATCAGGTGTCTCGCCGGCATCGGCACCGGCCGTTGATAAATAGGTCAGAAGTCGAAACTTTCCAAGCTAAAATTATTTCGCCTCATTCGAGAGCACTTTCTTTAGGAATGAGTTTGCACGGTCGGTTTTTTGATGTGGTCAGAATTTATTTTATAAAATATTTATTATGGGATTATATTTTGTTTTTTTTTTAATGTTATTATATTGTAAAACTGTTAAAAAGTATATTTCTAATTGGTAATAGATAAAAAGTTATATAAAAAAATTCTCTTTTCCTTTATTTTGGGGGTGAGGCGAGGCCTACCCTGACGAGCCGCCACTGGAAACCACTCAACGGTAAAAATATTAGGCAGTGAGATGTTATAACCCATAAACCAATAAAATAATTGGTATCGCACAGCTTACACATAAACAATGAAAGCCTGAGTATGTCGGGCTTCGTTTATTATTTTTAAACATTACTAGATGTATAAATAACAAACCTCGCATTTGTTCCCATAGATGGC
This sequence comes from Kuschelorhynchus macadamiae, assembly GCA_030620095.1. Lineage (NCBI taxonomy): Eukaryota > Metazoa > Arthropoda > Insecta > Coleoptera > Curculionidae > Kuschelorhynchus > Kuschelorhynchus macadamiae. The sequence goes on from JAUTXW010001355.1 coordinate 414,992, forward strand.
ACCTCTTACTCTATGGGTTATAATATCTTACTGCCTAATATTTTCATCGTTTATATTCAACATACCGTTGAGTGTTTTCCATCATCTCTACCACACGGTGCACTGGCCTGATGAGCTCCATATAGGTCAAAAGATGATTTTTTGACCCTATACTTGAATAAGTTTACCACAGGCAGAATATTTTGTCCGAATGGAAGTTAATTTCTTTCTTGTTTATGTATCTACCGACGTTACAATTTTGTTTTTTATTAACACTTTGGCCTAAAAAGCCGGTATCCTGGATTTCATACCTTTGGTGGCCGTCTTTTCGTTAATAAAATAATTGGTATCGCACGGCTTACTCAAAAACAATGAAAGTCTGAATATGTCGCGCTTAGTTTAATGTTTTTAAACATTGCTAGAAGCATAAATAACAAACCTCGCATTTGTTCTCATAGATGGCACCTCTTACTCTATGGGTTATAATATCTCACTACCTAATATTATCATCGTTTTTATTCAACATAGCGTTGAGTGTTTTCCATCATCTCTACCACACCGCTGCATTGGCCTGCTGAGCCCTATATAGGGCGAAACGTCGTCAATAATGCCGGTAGAGAGGATGGAAAGCGCTTAAAGGCTTGTCAGTATAACGGTCCATGCTTTACTTGAATAAGCTTACCACAGGCAGAATATTTTGTCCGAATGGCCGTTAATTTCTTTCTTGTTTATGTGTCTACGGACGTTATAATTTTGTTTTTTAAATAAACTGTGGAAATGGCCATCCTCTACTAGGCTGCAGGGATCCAATCTTCTTTGCATGGATTCTCGTACACGCGCTAAGATATCTGGTCCGTTTCTTATTAATTAAAAATGATCGATCGGTTTCTAAGATTTTGATTTTTCACTGGTATTTTTAAATAAGTGACTTCAATTGTCTAAACAAATAAAAACCAAGAGGACTTAAATCTGGAGACCTTGATGGCCACGGTTGATTCCCTTCTTCAACTCCTCTACCCAACCATCGATTTACGATTTAGGTATTTTCTGGCAATTGCGCTGAAATAAGCGGGAGCTCCGTCATGCGTAAACCCATGCACCTTTGAATTTCTAATAGTACATTGCGCAATAAAAGAGGAAGTTTCGGTAATTTTCGCCATTCAGTCCAAGTGGAAGAAAAAAAGGGCCTCTTAAGGAATCACCCAATATTCCTGCCCACACGTTTAATGAAAATTGGAAGTGGAAGAAAAAAAGGGCCTCTTAAGGAATCACCCAATATTCCTGCCCACACGTTTAATGAAAATTGAAATTGAAACCGAGTGTGGATTTTCCAAAGACCAAAAATGATTATTGCGTAAGTCTGGGATAGCATTTTGAGAAAAAGTTGCATCGTCAGTAAAAAGCACATAATTTGAAAATTGTGGATTCTCCGCTAATTTCCCCGAAAAGCAATGAGACATATTGATGCGCTGGAGAAAGTCTTTTGGTAGAAAGGTTTGTCCTTTTTGAATGTGCTATGGATATAGCTGATGCTTGTTCAAAACTCGCCAAACTGTAACGTGGGTAGAGTTCAAAGCAATAGCAATAAATCGGGTGCTCGTATCCGGATTTTCCTCCACAGAGTTTAAAACAGCTGTTCCAATTCCGGTAGTCGGGCTGTTCGCGTTCTTCTAGTAATGTCACGTGCCCTTGCAAAACTCCCAAGGACCATAGTTTACTAGAACTTCTTATACTCAAAATACTGTCAAGAATCATGTCCTTAAGTTTGCCAAAGTACTTTTGAAACATCCTGTGTGAGTGCAGGAATATTTTAATTCAGGCTTGCGTATATTCATTTACTTATATGAAAATTCATTAAAAAAATCGGTAATTGGCTTTTACCCGGAACTTTTTTCGTAACCATATGGTCATTTTGTAATGAATTAACACATTATATAAAGCCGTAACACTGGAACCTGTGGTGAAAGATAGATCAAAATACAAGAGTTCTAATCACACTTCACCACAACTGGACGCGCGTTTCGCTAACCAAGTTAGCATCATCAGTAGATGATATAAACTAAAGTAACTTATCCTAACCGAGAATATTTATAGGTAAATGTGGTCAAACTTATTTGCACTCGACTGCACCGTTGTCAAGTAAACAATAGAGGGGACTATATGGAATAGGCCCTCTGTCTTTATTTAGTGCTTACTACATTTAACTATTTTTATACTCTCAAATGTATCCAATTAGAATTATTATATTCAATAATCAACTTAAGATTATTTATTCTTATTTGGTGATTGTTTTCCAAAGCATGTTGGGCAACGCTTGACTTTTCTGTTCTTCCGTATCTTAAATGTGCCATCTGTTCTTTAAAACGAATGTTTATGTAGCGGTTAGTTTGCCCAACATATTTTAGATAGCGGCTATTACAGCTAATTTAATAGATGCCACTCCTCTCCTTCAAGTCGACTTTGTCTTTAGGAGATTTTTCAAACTGTTCTCCGTTTATGGGCTACTCTAAAACCTACGTTTTTAAATACTTTTTCTAGACCTCTCGTATATCTGGGATTATATGGGATTACTATGAACTTATTGGAAGCCTCAGGTACTTGAAGAGTAGTGGCATCTTTTCACATTTTCTTATGCGTATGTCTATTTATTAATTTATGTACAAAACTATCATTATATCCATTACTTTCAGCTATATTTTTAATCCGATTCATTTTATTGTTAAAACGTTCTGAACTTAATGGAAAATTGAGTAACCTGTGAGTTAAGAAATGAAATGCTGCCATTTTGTGTTGAAGGCAATGGAATGAGTTGGATGTTATATACCTATCAGTATTAGTAAATTTTCTATTAATATCAAATTCTAATTTATCGTTATTTCTAATAACTAACGTGTCTAGAAAAGGTAATTGCCCATTGTTCTCCTTTTCGTACGTAAAATTAATGGAAGGATATTTATTGTTTAATGTTTCTAAGAAAGTGTCCAAATTTTCTGTTTTAGTATCAAAAATAACAAATATATCGTCTAAGTATCTACACCAAACCCTCGAGAAATACTTGACTTCTTTTTTGAATTGGGTTTCTAATCTACCCATAAACAAATTTGCAAGGAACGGAGATAGGCAATTGCCCATCGCAGTTCCCTCAAGTTGTTTATAATATTTATTGTTATATTGAAAAAAAATTTGATTCATACATAATTTTGTGAGAAGTAAATTAGCTGTAATGACTGCGCTCTAAAATATGTTGGGCAAACTAAACGCTCTATAAACATTCGTTTTAAAGAACACAGGGCACATTTAAGATACGGAAGAACAGAAAAGTCAAGCGTTGCCCAACATGCTTTGGAAAACAACCACCAAATAGGAATAAATAATCTTAAGTTGATTAAAAATGTGTCTAATAATAGATTATTGGATGCATTTGAAAGTATAGAAATAGTTAAATGTGGTAAGAAAGTACTAAATAAAGACAGAGAGCCTATTCCATATAGTCCCCTCTACTGTTTGTTTACCTGATAACGGTACAGTCGGGTGCGAACAAGTGTGACCACATTTACTTATAATTAGTCTCGGTTAGGATAAGTTACTTTAGTTTATATCATCTGCTGATGATGCTAACTTGGTTAGCGAAACACGCGTCCAGAACGTAACAAGTTGTGGTGTAGTGTGGTTAGAACTCTTGTATTTTGAACATTATACAAATATCAATACGTGTCAATTTTCCATATTACTAGGAAAGTTCTGCTATTTTATTTTCTTACTGGAAATGGAAAAAATAGCGGCCTGGTGAAATGAAAAAAATTATTACTAAAAAACAAATCATTCGATTTAGGTCAAACTTTACACAAAAATCAAGTGTTACATAGAAATTAAGTGCTAACATTTTGATGCGAATGCAAGATAGCGGCCTAATAAAATATTTAAAATATCAGCCTGAAAAAACTACTTATTAGATTAATTTCAAATGTTGTGCATCAGTAAAGTGTGATATAGAGATAAACTAGTAAAATTGTTTAAATATTTAAAAAGTCAGCGTAAAAAACATTCCTATAGGGATAAACTGGTACGAATTCAACATGACGGAACAAAATGACGCCTAACAAAACAATATATATATATATACAGTGTGTATCAGCCAAATGGAATAAATTCGATAATAAATAAATGGGGGCGTGTTCGGAAAAACGCTTGGACCCGTCGATTGGTATTTTTAGTTGCTCATTTTCTCCAATAAAAACTTTTTATACAGGGTGTGTCCTGTAACAGTGGTCAATGCCAACTTTCTTATTTCAAATGCAACACCCCGGATATTATTTAATTTTTGGATTCTTTAGGAGATTCTAAACATATTTTATGTTCAATGTCCTATACCTATCTTCAACTATTTCAGCAATATTAAGTGTTTTCAAATTTATTTTTATTTTATTTATTTCGAATTGGTTACTGAACTATTTATTTGATTATAAAAATTCGCTACAACACACTCAATACTTATTTACCATTTAGGTCTTCATATTAAGAATGTAAGCAAAAACCATTTTAGCGTTCCTTTTTATTGATATGGAACAAAAAGAGCCAGTTTTGTTTACTTTTAAGTTTTGTTTACTTTTGTGTAAAATGCCTGGCCTTTCTCTTTGCAAGACAGTAGTTGTCAGTGTCAGTGTCATAGTCTTTTGAATTTCGTTAACTGCATAATACCTAATATCAGAAAAATGGTTCATTTAACAGAAATGCATAAAATAACAATTCTACAAATGATTGGTTATGGAGATAACACACGAACACAAGTGGAAGTTGCTCGCTTATTTCATGAAAAATTTCCAAATTTGCCGCATATATCCCAAGGGACAATTAGTAAAATAGAAAAGCAGTTTCGCGAACTTGGACATGTGAGGCAGATAAAAAAAGCAGCTGCCAATTCAATAAATGATGATACTAAATTGGATATTATGCTTGAGTTTGAGGAAAACCCACATATTTCTAGTCGACAAGCCGCCGCAATGTTCGATATTAGCCATTCGTCGATTATTCGAACATTAAAAGAAAATAAAATGCATCCCTATAAAGTGATACCAACTCAGGAGCTCATGGAAGACGATTATGATAGGAGAACTTATTTTTGTGAACAAATGATGGCTATGTTAGATAACAATGTTATTCAATTAGAACATGTTTTGTTTTCGGATGAGTGCACCTTTACACTTCACGGTCATGTAAATCGTCAAAATTGCCGCTATTGGTCTAGGGAAAATCCTCACTGGATCAGCGAAGAACATACTCAATATCCTGAAAAGGTTAATGTTTGGGCAGGAATTGTTAGGGATCATATCATAGGCCCCTTTTTCATTGACGGCAATTTGAATGGGGATAATTATTTAGCACTGCTCCAAAATAATGTCGTGCCAACTTTGACAAATTTGTATCCGGATCCAGCAAACCCACAAGTTCCAGCGAATATGATATGGTTTCAGCAAGATGGAGCACCGCCCCATTACCAAATTAATGTCCGGCAGTACCTCAACGGAATATTTCCAAATCGGTGGATAGGGAGACGAGGATCGATAGAATGGCCAGCGCGATCCCCTGATCTGACGCCATTAGACTTTTTCTTATGGGGACATATTAAAAATGTTGTATACAAAACTAAACCCCTCGACGTAGCTGACTTAAGAAGACGAATAACGCTTGCGATTAGATCGGTCACGCCTGAGATGCTAAATAACGTTAGAAGAAATTTCTATTTAAGATTAGGAATTTGCCAAGACGTTCGCGGCGAGCATATTCAACAGTTCCTAAATTAACTTTTTACTTTTGTTTATACATTATGAAGAAATAAATAATTTTATTTTTTTAATCTTAATTTTTGCAATAAATTTGAAAACACTTAATATTGCCGAAATAGTTGAAGATAGGTATAGGACATTGAACATAAAATATGTTTAGAATCTCCTAAAGAATCCAAAAATTAAATAATATCCGTGGTGTTGCATTTGAAATAAGAAAGTTGGCATTGACACCTGTTACAGGACACACCCTGTATAAAAAGTTTTTATTGGAGAAAATGAGCAACTAAAAATACCAATCGACGGGTCCAAGTGTTTTTCCGAACACGCCCCCATTTATTTATTATCGAATTTATTCCATTTGGCTGATACACACTGTATATATATATATATATATATATATATATATATATATATATATATATATATATATATATATATATATATATATATATATATATATATATATATATATATATATATATATATATATATATATATATATATATATATATATATATATATATATATATATATATATGTGTGTGTGTGTGTGTCTGCATGCCGACGTAGGTAATTTTCTTAAATATTCTTAGTTGCGAGAAAACCAAGATTTAGATGTATAACATCAGAAAGTACATCTTAAAAAGCATAGAAACCACATTTTTAAAACATATTTTTATTCAGTGGACAACAAAGGAATAAATTTTGAACTGTGAGCTTTAATATTTAGGTACACAATTTAATTCGAAACGTTTCTTTATGACTTTTTTGTGCGCTTCTTTCAAAATACATTTCACTCTTCGCCGTGATTCAAACTTTCTTTTTAAACATTAAACTGAAAATCTAGATATTTAATGAACTTTCAAGAAAAGCAAAAAGATTTTTATGATGAGTGACTTTTTCTTAAACCCATAAATAAAAGCGTTTTTCCTGTCGTTAAAACAATCTGAAAATGGTAATTAAAGACTTTTTAATTAATTTTTTTGTGAATCCTTAAAAACAGAGGGCCTATATTTTTCGCACTTTTAAGCACTATTTGATGTTTTAAGTATTTGGTACATAAAAAATAGTTACTTATAATACAACTTTTATAAAGCACCAACATTCTTATGAAGAGAGACTTTTTTAAACCGACGATTTTTTTCCTTTTATCAAAATGGTCTGAAAAAAAAAAGAAGTGCAAACAGGACATGCAATACTGGTATTTTCTGATACAAAACAATTTTTTTAACACAAATTTTTCCTTAATCTTCATTGAGCCTATATATTAAGATAACCAAGTATTTAATGAAAAGTATATAATATACAACACGTAGAAACTAATGGCATATATTTATACCACCTAAAACTTTGGAAATAAATTTGGGAAACATATATAGCATATAAAGTTGTGAGTACTCTAATGCATCTATAAAATAAAATAATAATAGTCTATAAAAAGCGTCTTAAATTTTATCAAGTTTGTTACCAATCAGTTAACGAATAAACGCCAAACTAGACAACTTTTTTTCTTTTATCCTTAGTATAACTAACTAAAGTTATTAATGAGTTCTGTTGCTTGTAATCGAAATTGACCTCTTTCGGTATAGATTTGAGAGTTGAAGGACTAGAAGTTTCACAGGGTTAGATAAACTATATGCGGTGTTGGCACCTTGCTGTAGTGAGGAATTCACGTACCGTTTTCCCACATTTTTAGTATTTTCATTTAGGTGTTGGTCTTGCGAGTGTTGAGCCAGTAGACAGACAAAAGAATACATATTAGCATCTATCTGAGGTAACTATTATCGACGTAACAAAATAACCCACACCTCCTATATAGGCAATAATTTTGTATTAAAAGTCAATCCCAAAACTATAAGTTTTTACTTATTATTCCACACATCTTTATTTCCCGATTCGAAAATTGGCTACCCATGATATAATATATTTTAACTCTAAAGGAACACATGTTTATTTATTATTTACATATTGGTCTTTCAGTAAGAAACTAATTAAACTAACGTTTGGTAATCGCTTTTCTAAAAAAACTCTTTATTTTAAAATTTGCAAAGGTTTAAAAATTAATAGTTATAATAGTACATCCAATTTCATGCCATTTACTTAAATTTAAAGTAGGCAGGATTGTTGTTGCCTCTTCAAAATTTGGAAACAGGATAGGCTTCGTTATTTGTTTTTCATTAATTATCACAACTGATTCGACAGTGATTTGACATCCAGTTGGAATTTAGCATAGGTAAGTGCACATTATATTTGGTGTTTGCATTTAAAGTTAATTTTTGTTTAGCAGGAAGGACCAATCCAGTAATCGGTTTGATCTCGTTGATCGAATATCAGTTAGCTTCACTTCCATTTGCTTATATGCAGACGTATTCTCGTCAGATGTCAAGAGTTTTACATAACAAGGTCTGTCTTCTTGGATTTTCTTTAGGTCTTCTTTCTTGCAAATTTAGGACTTGGGAAGGATTTCTTGACATTCTCGACCATAGTATGCGTAATACAATTGATTTTGTATTAAACAACCATAAACCGACTCTGGCAGTATGTAAGATTTGAATAAAAGTCAAAATAATCAAAGGTTTTAGGTACGTTATTGGAATAAGGAGAAGATAGGTTGTTTTATTATTTATAATAAATGATTCAACCCGAATTATTTTTTCGAAAAGCAGAGTGCTTTCTAATGTTCTATACGTTCTTGCAAAAGTTTAAGTTCACAGAAAAGATCTTCCGTACTTATTATGATAGGATGCATAAATTTTAATTTTGAAAAGGTTAATGAATTTTGTAAAATTGAATCGATAAAATAAATTCAAATAAATTTACGATGTGATTGATTACGTCTTCAATATAAAGAAAGTTTTTTCTGCAAGTAGTTTTCTGAACAATGAATGCAATTTTATTTATTTTTTATTGTAAAAGTGTTTCATTGTGATTCATTTGTTCTATTGTATAATTAAATTTTCCAATTACTGCTAAAGAAAGCGAGTTTTGTTTCAGAATACTTTCTTTTAAATTGTTTTGGTTCTTTTCAAATTCCTAATAAGATTTTCGTACCGTTCTTCATCCTGGGCGTCGAGGTTTCCTGTTATAGCTTTAAATACCGAACCTAAACCATTTATTATTATTGTCTACTCAACTTTGGGTGAGATTTAATAATTTCAAATAATTGCTAACATTAGCATTATACTCTTGATGCTTCCATAACAGCAGTAATATTTTTTGATTTTAAATTCAATTTGTTTATTTCTTATAATAGTTTAGTTTTGTCTTTATGTTCTGTAACAGTCCGTTAATAGCATTTGATCTAAATTTAAGTTAAATTGATCACTTGTACTTATGTGTACGTTGATTATATCAACTGGCTTAAAATTTGTTATAGAGTCAATGATGTTATATGCTAAATTTGCATATTTCATTTTATGGGTTATCGGTGTTTTTAGGAATCCTTTATTACTTAATAATCTTATATGCTCCAATAAGGTAGAATGGAACCTTTCAATATTGCCATTTGATTGTGGGTGGTTTTATGAGCAAAAGTGTATTTTTATTTTATGTAGTTGTAATAATTCTATAACGGTGTTCTTAAGTTCTGTCCCATTGTCCACGATGATTTTTGTCGGAATTCCATGTTGTGAGAAGAAGGATATCAAAGTATCTGATATTTTTGATGCGGACATTGCAAATAGTTTATAATTGTCATATATCTAAATGCATAATATCGAAAGGTTTGGTCGCTGTTGGTGTAATATTCATTTCCATTTTGATTGGGTATTTTTCATATTTACTTCTTTGACAGATCTCACATTCGTTTATGTAGGTTGGCCAATAATACTTATTCTTAATACGTTTTTCTACTGCGCCTAGACTTCCGTCTTACTATCACGGTAGTTTTGTATTATTTTGTCTGCACCTAATTGTCTTAGACATCGTCTGATTCTCAAGGATGGTTATTTAAAATTCATTCTTATTATTCATATGTATTTGGATTTTCGAAATAAAGTGAAGATAGTTTTTCTGGGACAAAATATTCTCTAACAATCTAGAATGTCGTTTTTGAAGTTGTTTTCTGAAAGCTGCACCAAGAGCCTTTCTTCTTAAATAGTATAATCCTTCTTGTTTTCGCTGGTGAAAGCAACACTTGAGAGATTATAACCTGATTTGCACCATCATTGGCAGCTGATTCGATTATAGGTACTCGTACTATCGGATCTTTTTCGTTGTTTGTGTGAGTTGTGTTGTTGTCATCTTCTGCATTAGTTGTTTCTTGACGTTGTTCTAGGTCAGGTTGAACGACAGTTGACACTTGATCTAGATTTTCTTTGTTTTCGTTATTGGTTTCGGCTTCTACTTGCTAATAAAAATCTTTCATGCAGGAGGCAATGTTTGCAAATCCATCTGTTTATTTTGTGTGTTACGTCTTAAGCCGTCGGCATTGGTGCTTCTCCATTGTAGAATAGTTTTGTTCCGAGTCGTTGAAAGTTGGTGACGCATATACTATTGGTAAATCTTGACCTATAGTACTCTTGGGCAATACTGCATCCAGTACCACATTGCTTGCATCACAAGTCAAGTTGAATGGTTTTGAAAAATCCAGATATCGGGATGGGCTGAATTACTAATAAGTTTATATACGTCTCGAAACAATCAATAAACTATTGATTGTGTTCGATTTTAGCACTTTTTTAGTGGTTTTGTTACCTTAGCGAAATTATTAATAAAGCGTCAGTAGTAGCGTAAGCACCCAAGAAATCCTTTTATCTGTTTTGTGGTTTTCGGCAGAGAATAATTTTTAAGGGTTTTTATTTCATCTGGGTTAGATGTTACAACGTGCTCTAAATAAGCCGCTTCTCAACGTAAAAATTAGCTCGTATCTACTTGTTTTTTGAAATTTGACTTACGTGATCTTTTAAACCCTGACCTAAGACGTTCTACGTTCTCTTGCAATGACTTAGAGAATATGCCGATGTCCCCAAAGTAACCCCAGAGTATATTTTCCATCACTCTTTGAAACATTGCTGGTGCATTTTTTACGCCGAATGACATGCGAGTGTACTCAAACGGCCATTCTCGGTATTAAAAACATTAGGATTGTCATTCTCGGCCATTTGTATATGGTGAAAACCGCTGGCAACGTCTAACTTCAACTTCATAATATATTGACATTTGACCAGTTTGTCGTGCAAATCTTAATATTTGGGACGAGATATTTATCATCAGTAGTATTTTCATTCAGCCTCCGGACGTCTGCTACAATTCTCCATTTTGGTTTCTCAGGAGCATCCGCCTTTTTTGGGGCCATCGATATGGGTGAGGGCCAAAAAGAACTGCTTGGCATACCATCATCTGATCGATCACCTTTCTTATTTGTGTTTCTACTTCTTTTTTATGAATAAAAGGATATCTGTATGTTTTTGTATATAAAGGCTATTTATTGTTGGCCCTATCGAATATTTGATTTTGCCAGTGAGGGTTAAAGACATATTTTCGTAATAGAATTCTGACATCAAAATAAATAAAATTTGAGATATTTATTTCTAGGTAATTTAAATATAGAAGATGCTGGGATTTTAAGACTAAGTTCATATTATTGAAATACAGTTGAAAGTAAATTTCGGCCGATAAATGATGCAGTCCACTAAAAATTTTAAATTGTGTTCTGAACATATAATGTATGATAGTTCACTTGAATTAGTGTTATTATTTGGGTGTTATGTGTCTGGTGTCTTGTAAATTTGCGGCTTGAAAATACTGATCATGACATTGTTCGTCATATGTTTGAGTGTCATTGTCTTGTTGCTCGTCTGAATAGCCGTAACTATTTTCAAAATCAGCGTAATATTGTTGGCTATTTTGGTCTATAGTATCGGTATTATACAGTTCTTCCGACATAAAGTTACGTGATTGGTTGCTAGGAAAATAATTACAATTATATTTTTGACTCGATGTGGGTTTAGACATATTTGTTTGCATTTTTGATACACTTATTGGGTAGGTTTTGGTAAAGATTTTTTTCGGTTTCGTCTAAATACGTTATTTGTATATGCATGTTTACATAATTGCGAGTTGGTGGGAAATCTTTGTAGTATCATGTTAAGATTCGACTTTATTTGGATAGGTCCGGTTAGAAATGTCGGTTTTGTTTGAAATTGGTTTTGTGGTGTATTTCCATTCAATGTGTTTACTGGTCGTCTAAAAAATTGTTGGTCTAAAATGTAGCATAGGTTGTCTTAAATTACTCGTTTGTAATATATTTTGAAAGTAGTGAACGTTATATTCATCAGTAACAAATTGTAATACCTCGGGAAGGTCTTTAGGATGCATGCAACGTATCGTTGTTCCTAATGGCTCTTTAAGCCCAGATAAAAATATTTTAATGCTAATTTGTTATACAGATTTTTTTAAGTTCTTTTGCAGCCTGCTATGCTTGACGTACGTCGATATATATATATATATATATATATATATATATATATATATATATATATATATATATATATATATATATATATATATATATATATATATATATATATATATATATATATATATATATAATATATAATATATATATATATATATATATATATATATATATATATATATATATATATATATATATATATATATATTTATATATAAAAATATTTTCGCGTTTTTTTTTTGAAACCGCTTATAGTTAAATTTTGAAAATTGGTGTGCTGTATAAACATTTGATGCTGAATCTTATTCTGAATTCAGATTTTCAAAATTTTTGTCAGAGGCGTCACATACCGGGAAGGTTAAGGGTGAAAATAACCCTATTTTTTTATCCTTTATTTTATTGGGATTTTGTTTAGAAATTATTAAATTTCAGACTTTCCTACGTAAAAAAGGTACCCTTAGTTGAATACCATTTACGAGAGAATTGACTCTGAATCTAACATTTAATTAATCGTACTTACCTACCATTGTTCAACTTCCGTTTAGCCGATCATCAATCACTTATGCAAGATATTTTTGTTTATTTAGTATTTAAAAGACTCTCCAAACAGAAAATCCCAAAAAAGTTTCTGCGGAAATGCGCCATTTTCATTTTCCCAACTTTAGAATAACCGAAATCAGGTACATAAGAACATGTTTTTGTTTTACATTTTAGACGTTTTTGTAAATGTAGATCCGCAATCCGTCATTTTCATTTTTTGATAAAGTATTGTAGATTACTTTTTATGTTCGTTTATCTTAGGTAAGGTGAGGTTAAGTTAGTTTAGGTTAGTTATGTTAGCTTGAATTAAGTCAAGTTATGTTATGTTAACTAGCCTAACCTAAAAATAATTTTAAAAAATCCTCAAAAAATTAGAAAAAATTTTTTTGCCCGCAAACTTATTCTTGTATACTTTTATTCAGAATAATATTTAGAATGTTAAACAAATTAAAGTATTCGTTGTTATCGGCTATTCTAAAGCCTACAATATTTTATCAAAAAAATAAAAATGACGCATTTCCGCAGAAAAAATGGCAAAAAAAGGCCTCTAAATACTAAATAAACAAAAATTTCTTACATAGGTGATTACTGCTAAACGAAAGTTTACCTCTTACCATAGGACACATTTTTTATTATTATTTTATTTACAATTTACAGGAAATGTTGAAAATGATCGCAATTAGCATCACGACAAGCTATTAATCTTTTTATTAAATTGCGATGCACACGTGGTAGAATCATCGGGTTGTTTCTAATTGCCTGAAAGCCTTCCTGTATCCTTTGTCTCAAAACTTCAACATTAGGTATTGGTCGAGAATAAACTAGTTGTTTTAAGTGTCCCCATAAATAAAAATCAAGTGGATTTAGGTCAGAAGACCGTGGTGGCCATGATACTGGTCCCCCACGACCTGTCCAATTGTTTCGGTAGGTATTATTTAAAAGATCTCTAGCGACAATGCTAAAATGAGGGGGGCGCCATCGTGCATAAACCACATTTCTGCTCGTAATTGAAGTGGCAGATTTTCTAATAATTCTGGTAATTCAGTTTGTAAAAAATGTGTGTAACTTTGTCCATTTAACCGTTGCGGTAAAAATGCGGGTCCTATTAAATACTCATCAATAATTCCCGCCCAGACATCTAAGCTAAATTGTTGCTGATGTCCTCTCTGTACTACAGCATGAGGATTCTCATCCGCCCATACGTGGTTGTTATGAAAATTGAATATTCCATTTCTTGTAAAGCCGGCCTCGTCGGTAAATAAAATTCTCTTTTCAAAATCCTAGGCGACGGCAACTCGTTGTTGTTGAAGCCACTCACAAAACTGTACACACAGATGAAAATCTCGTGCTTCCAATGCCTGAACCCGTTGTATATGGTATGGGTAAAGCAACATCTCGTACAAAATTTTCCATACAGTTGTCTGAGAGGAGCCCTCTTCACTTGCAATTAAAGCGAGTACTTAGAGAGGGATCTTCTTCAACACGATCTAGCACTCGTTCCTCTAATGCAAGTGTTCTAGCATTCCTCGGTCGCCCAACAACTTCCTGTCTATGAAAACTTCCTAAGGAAAAACGTAATAACATTATTACGGGACACCATTGTAGTTAATTTTTTGAACTAACCTGTTTCCCTTAAGTTACGATCCACTCTTGCGAACACAGAACGGTGGGGTACACGTCGATTAGGAAATGCCTCTTCGTACAACCGCCTTGCTTTATTGCAATCCCCAAAAGCCCTCGCAAACAAAATATGAATATCAGCTTGCTCTTGATAGGTAAATTCCATTTTTGTTTTCAGAACCTCTGTACGTAATTCTTTAGGTATGGGTAATTAGTACAAATTCAACAAAGCCTTATTATTGAAAAAGTGTAAAAAATTTAACATACACTGTCACTGTGTCACAGTTAACCACATGTTTGTCCGTCAAAACATTTCTGAAAGCATAAAAAACTTACCTTCGTTATCAGACGACTTGTATTTATGGTAATAAAAAAGTGTGTTCTATCTATGGTAGGTACTTACTCGGTATTAAATGTTAGATGCAGAATTTTATTGAATAAACATAGAAGAATCAGATAATTTTTAGAGTCAATTCTCTCGTAAACGGTACGCTCTAGCGAATTCAACTAAGGGTACCTTTTTACGTAGAAAAGTCTGAAATTTAATAATTTCTAATCAAAATCGCAACAAAATAAAGGATAAAAAAATAGGGTTATCTTCACCCTTAACCTTCCCGGTATGTGACGCCTCTGACAAAAATTTTGAAAATCTGAATTCAGAATAAAATTCAGCATCAAATGTTTATACAGCACACCGATTTTCAAAATTTAACTATAAGCGGTTTCAAAAATATCGCGAAAAAGTCGTTTTTAGGGTGCCCCTTAGAAATGGGCGTAGTTCCTCTAGGAATCATTTCCGGACCCATGTTAATAGGAACTTTCTGTTTTATTTTTACGCAAGGATTATACCCACAAACGGATAACGCTTACTTTTGAATCACCCTGTATATATATGTATATAGATAGAGAGAGAGATTTTGCTAAAACTGATTTAAATCCAAAAATTAATATTTTTATATAGCAGAGCTTTCTGTGAACAATTAAAAATGCTTATTAGAAAGGATTTCACCTTTCGATCGATAGTAATAAAATTAATTTATTATGATTATTATTATTATATCTTATCTTATGTCTCAAAAGTTGATTTACTTCGAAAAGGAATTTGGGTTGTCAGTGTTTGTGAAAATGAAAACAAATCGCTGTTTAAATAAGTTAAATGAATCACCAGAATATTTAGAATTCGTTTAAAGTCAAATATATCGAAGAAAAGAGATATTGACATTAGCTTGGCGGTATTTAATAAACCAATTTTTCATAAATCCTTTTTTTAGCCTACCATGCTCTGTCCGAATTAGGTGCCGTCAAGTTATAGATGAACAAGTCACCGTCGATTCGTGGTTGATTCGAGTTGTTCTAACGCAAATTACACATCATTGGTAAAAATTAAAAGAAAATATCTATAAAATTCTTCGTGTGTTTTAGATTGCCCCAATATTCTCTCAAAACCTAACTTTTACGTTCCTCCAAGATTTCAGAGGGATACAAAAACTTTTGAAAACCAACACCACCGTTCTAGATATGGGGAAAATTCTGCAACGAATAGATTTAAGAGGGGAGCTAATGAAGTGGATTTAGATTAGTTTTTGTGTCTTTAGGACGTCACCTTGCAGGTGATAGGTAACATGGAATATGTTTTTATGTTTACTCTTTATTACTTACATTATATTATTATTTGTATTTTTGTAATGATTGGATGATGTCCGTTAGGTAAATTAACAAATAAAACTACTTCTGAATCCCCCGTATAACAAAGAAAGTATTTACTCCATTGTCATGATTGACACCACTAACCAATGTATTATTTTTATTATAATTAAGTTTGGTAAACAAATTCAGTATGAAATAGATGTTAGAATTTTACAAGACTTGGTTAGTATCCGTGAAATGTATTCTACTTTTTGACCTACATCCATTTTTACTGCCCGTAAAAGCATTTCAAGAGATATTAGGAAATTTGAACCTAGGACTAAAAATCCGTCTTGTCAAAGGCTTATCTTGAAAAAGTGACAGTTTTCTTTAAGACCGAAAAATTTGTGCTTTTTTTCCAAACTCGATTGTCCTCAATTTCTTGACCTAAGGCAAATAAATATATATCCATGACTTGTAACAAACATATAGATCTTTTGACCTGCCTCATCATTTTTGCGCTAGAAGGTATCGATACGCAGGTACGAAGGCTGAAATCCAAGCAAAAACAATTCGTGCATCTTACATTTCAAAAATTTCTCAAAAGCAGCTTTAACGCCGACCTCGCTGAATTTTGTAATCTCTAGACGGTAATAGATGATTCTTCGGTTTATTTACTTATTTCGCCCAAGATTAATTTCGAATATTCGAAGGCGAGAAAGAAAGCTTCGAAAATGCCAAATGTGATTTTGGCGAAACGTCAGCAAAACTGTTCTTTTCAGAACGACAGTAGTGAACGGATGTACACCCGGAATGAAAACACATTATATATATATATATATATATATATATATATATATATATATATATATATATATATATATATATACATAACATTCAAAAACATTCTATTTAAAACAAACTTGATCATGAATACAAAAATACATTTAAAACAAAATTAATATTATACAGAGTACGTACCCTGAAAACATGTCAGTTTTACGAATGTTTTAAGATTTCGTATAGTTAGTATTTAATTTTAAAATTTAAATACTAACTATACATCTTTTTATTGTAGAAAATAAATATCTTGAGAAAGCTCAATATAATGAGCGAAACATCGATTGAATTATAGTTTTACGTCTCAATGAGTTAAACTATGTACAAGAAAATAATTAACAAAATATTTATATGTGGATAAAGAAAAAAAAGCGGAAATATATATATATATATATATATATATATATATATATATATATATTATATATATATGCATAAATATATATATATATATATATATATATATATATATATATATATATATATATATATATATATATATATATATATATATATATATATATATATATATATATATATATATATATATATATATATATATATATTGAAATGAAACAAAATTTCGGGTATGCGGTCTGTGACTACAAAAACACTCTTTTGGTTTTTAATTCTCTATATTTCGTCAATTTTTTGTCGACTTCATCAGGAGAGGGCTAAAATACAATTAAAATTTCTTGTTAATGAAAACATTAAATAAAAGATTACTTACAAAACTTAGAGTTAGTCCATTGTATATATAAAATAGTGGACGTTTTGTTGACGTCGAGCCTGAACAGAGCGGTACAGTTATTCTAAATATTGAAATGATCATTTTCTTTGCAACTTATTCACAAATACAATAAAAACAAATATGTATTATTAAAAAAACCTTACAAAAACAAACAATAGGAATAAAATAACTTTGTCAGTATTAACAGTAAAATCAATATGATACAGTGTGGAAACATTTAAAAACACAATTAAATTAATCTTAATATATTACAGTATATATTGCTCAATTGATTGGTATCAGTTTTGTAGTTGACACAGTTTTTTCTTTTGTTAATGTGGTACATTTCAAGGAATAATCTGCTTTTGTAATTATTTTGGTGTTCCAAAATTTTAACATTGGTATAATCAAAATGTTGTCCAGTGTTTTGATGATGTTCAACAACAGCACAAGTGTTTTTTCCCAAACGACAATCGCTCTTGTGTTGGGTAACACGTTGTTTTAACCATTGGGACGTTTGCCCAATATAACATCCTTGGCATCCTAAACAAGACAACTCATAAACTACATTGCTGTTATATAGTAAGGGTGTTTTATCTTTAACTTTTGAAAATAAGTTGGAGTTATTGAGAAAATTATATTTGACTATTTTAATGTGTGGGAAGTTTTTAAAAATCGAAATAATTGAATGGGTTAAGTTATTTACAACTGGGAGTTTTTTATACTTAAATTGTTGTACAGATTCTTCAGTAGGGCCATCAAACATATTAGAATTATAAATTAATTTTTTCAGAATATGTTTAGGATACCCAGTATTGATAAAAATATCAAACAACTTTCTCAAATTGGTTTTCAACAAGCTCTCATGACAAATATGGGTTATTCGGTTTTTCATAGCAATAACCGTGTTATATTTCTGTTTAGTAGGGTGATTTGAAAAGTAATTTATAAATCTACCTGAAGATGTTTGTTTTTGATACCAGTCCAAAATTATTTTATTGTCTTCGATTCTTATAACTCTGGTATCTAGAAAAGGAACGCTATGATCACTTTCACATTCAATTGTGAACTGTAAATGCTTATTGAAAGAATTGAATATATTAAGTGTTGTTTGGATGGAATCTTTTGGTATCGCACAAATAATATCATCAACGTACTTATAAATGAACGCAAATTTAAAAGGTAATGTAGGAATAATGTTGTCTAAGAGGTAGTCAAGTACGATAGTGGCTAGAATATGGCTTAATGGAAATCCCATAGCAGTTCCAAAAATCTGCCGGTAAAATTTATTATTAAAACAAAAAAATGTGTTGTCAAATAGAAAGTTAATTAATTTAAGAAAGTTATTTTTTGATAAGAAGGTAAAACTTTCAATTTTTTCCCATTTGAATTCCAAAATTTTGATTATTAAATTTACTGGGATGTTAGTAAATAGGGAGACAACATCCAGTGATATCAAAACATAATTATGAGGCAATACAATGTATGATACTGCGTTTACGAAAGAAAACGTATCCTTAATGTTATAGTCGGAACTATTTTCAAAAGTCAATTTTAAGATGTTAGCCAGAAATTTAGAAATATTGTAGGTGGTTGAGTTAATTGAACTTACAATTGGACGTAGTGGTATATCCGGTTTATGGACTTTTGGCAAACAGTATAATTTAGGAGAAGAAGAATTGTAAATCAATAAATTTTTTGCTTCTTGGTCATTTATTTCTCCACTGTCTTGTAGGAGTTTGATTAATTTATTATACCTTATTTGAGTAGAGGAAGTAGGGTCATTATTTAAGTCTTGGTAAGTGCATGTATCTTGTAATAAAATTTCCGTTTTATTGATGTAATCAGCCTTGTCCATGGCAACTGTGCAACCCCCCTAATTTATGTATTTTACAAGCAGACAAGGGGGGGTATCAGTATCCTTTAAATTTCTGGGATTTGGCTGCAATTTCTTGGTAACAAGGTCTTGGTGAATTTTTTACTTTCAGCTCAATTCTAGGGCCAATATCTGGGTTTCCTTGCTGATCTTTGGATAACATTTTAGAGTCCCACTCTTGAGAGCTTTGAAGGGCTGTTCTTTGTCAACGAAAATCGTCAGGATCTTCTCTTTCCTCGTGTCTGTTACAGTGTTGGCAACTTTCTAGGCATGGTCTTCTTGATAAAGCATCTGCATTTTTATGATTTAACCCTTTGCGATGTTCAACTTTAAAGTCATATTCATGTAGGCGCTGCAACCACCTGGCTATTTGTCCTTCGGGATTCTTAAATTGTAGCAAACATTTGAGTGATGCATGATCCATCCTTAAAAGGAATTTTTGCCCGAACAAGTACTTGTAAAAGTGCTCCAATGTTTTAACAATAGCAAGTAGTTCTTTCTTTGTCACACAATAGTTGCGTTCAGGTTTAGAAAGAACCTTGCTGAAATATGCTATTACTTTTTCTTCGCCATTTTGTACTTGTGACAAAATACCACCTATAGCGATATTGCTTGCATCGGTATCTACGATAAACATCTGGGATGACTCAGGATATGACAAAACTGGGGGATTACACAAGGCTTTCCTCAAGTCGTTAATTTCTTCTCCACATTCTTCGGTCCATACATAGCTGTGATTACTTTCAGTAAGTCGATGTAACGGTCTAGCGATTTTAGCAAAACCGTTTATGAATCGTCTGTAGTATGTACAAAGTCCCAGAAGACTCCTTAGTTCATGTCTGTCCTTTGGTATTGGCCAATTTTGAATGGCTTCAGTCTTTTTTGGATCGGTTTTTACTCCATGTTCGGTATAACATGTCCTTCCTTTTAGAAAAACGTGATAATAACATAATAATAACATGTCCTTCCTTTTAGAAAAACTGGCACTCTTGGGACTGAGTTTCAAGCCAGCCATTCTCAGTTTCGGGAAAACAGCTTCAGTATTCTTCGAATGACCTTGGAATGTTTTGCCAAGAATAATGATGTCACATAATATACTGATACTACTGATTACGTCAGCGTGGGGCTCCCTCCTCCTATGTAGGAGCAGATATATATATATAACTCCTATGTATGAGTAGAATATATATATATATATATATATATATATATATATATATATATATATATGTATACATAACATTCAAAAACATTCTATTTAAAACAAACTATGATCATGAATACAAAAATACATTTAAAACAAAATTAATATTATACAGAGTACGGACCCTGAAAACATGTCAGTTTTACGAATGTTTTAAGATTTCGTATAGTTAGTATTTAATTTTAAAATTTAAATACTAACTATACAACTTTTTATTGTAGAAAATAAATATCTTGAGAAAGCTCAATATAATGAGCGAAATATCGATTGAATTATAATTTTACGTCTCAATGAGTTAAACTATGTACAAGAAAATAATTAACAAAATATTTATATATGGTTAAAGAAAAAAAAAACGGAATATATATATATATATATATATATATATATATATGTAAGTATACACATATATATATATATATATATATATATATATATATATATATATATATATATATATATATATATATATATATATATATATATATATATATATATATATATATATATATATATATATATATATATATATATATATATATATATATATATATATATATATATATATATATATATATATATATATATATATATATATATATATATATATATATATATATATATATATATATATATATATATATATATATATATATATATATATATATATATATATATATATATATATATATATATATATATATATATATATATATATATATATATATATATATATATATATATATATATATATATATATATATATATATATATATATATATATATATATATATATATATATATATATATATATATATATATATATATATATATATATATATATATATATATATATATATATATATATATATATATATACGTCTCAATGAGTTAACCTATGTCCAAGAAAATAATTAACAAAATATTTATATATGGTTAAAGAAAAAAAACGAACATACAATAAATACAACATAAATTGAAATAAAACAAAATCAACTATTTTACAAACAAAAACAAAAAAAAACATGCAATTTACAAATTTAGTAATTTTTTCTTATATCTATACTTAAAGGTGGCGACATTCAACTGCAACAGATCACTGGGTATTGCATTAAAGTATTTCACGGCATTATAAGAAAAGCTACGTTGAAACAGAGCACTCCTATGACGAGGCATAGTTAATCGTTCTGCGTCCCTAACATCCCTGTTATGAATATCGCGGCGGTAAATAAGTCTTTCACGAACTGAAAGAGTGGTAGCGGGATCATTAATAACTTTTATCAAAAATGCACAAAAATGCAACTCTCTACGAGCATCCATTTTTAACCATGTAAGTTCCGTATATAAATGTGAGACGTGATCGAATTTTCTTAAACCATATATATACCTGACGCAAGTATTTTGAAGTTTTTGTATGCGAGTTTTACTTTCGTTATCCAAGCAAAATCCATAAATAAAATCGCAATAATTAAGGTTAGACAAGACCAAAGATTCACAGAGTTTCTTCCTTAAATGTTTACTTAAAATATGTCTATTATTATAAAGCATTTTCAGCGTGGTGTAGCATTTTGGGAAGAGCTTTTTTAAGTGCTCCTTAAATCTTAGCTCTGTATCTAATATTAAACCTAAATTCTTAGCACTATCAACAAACTGCAATCGAGTATTATTAATAAATATGTTTAAGGAATTTTTAAGGAAGTTTGTATGATTTTTATTGCCAAATATTAATAAATAAGATTTTTGAGGGTTTAATTTCAGATTATGTTTTAGAGAAAGCTCACTGAGGGTTTTAAGGTCATTATTAATATAACGTTGCGTCTCAAGGTAATCTTCAGTATCAAAGCAGCAATAAATCTGTGTATCATCAGCAAATGCCTGAACTTTGCAGTGCGATAATGCCTTAAGTATATCTGCTGTATATACAAGAAAGAGTAGGGGACCAAGGATCGAACCTTGTGGTACTCCAGAAAGAGTGTTCGCTGGATCCGAGTATTTATTATCCGAAAATATTGTTTGCTGCCTGTTGCTCAAATACGAGAAGATAAGCGATAATGAATTACTACAAAGTCCATAATATTTTAATTTTGAAATAAGAAGGTTATGATTTATAGTATCGAATGCTTTTGAAAAGTCCAAAAGCGCTAAAATTGTGCTCATTTTTTTATCGTGAGCTCGAATGATGTCATCAATAACGTTAGTTAGAGCTACTTCTGTGCCACATTTTTTTTAAAACCCACATTGTACCTGTGGAACAATATCATTGGAAATAAAGTAATTGTACATCTGATCGTTGAGAATTTTTTCGAATATTTTAGAAATTGCGGGGAGAATACTAATTATGCGTAAGTCATTAAAACTTGAAGGGTTAGTAGATTTAGGTAGAGGTTTACCAATAGACGCTTTCCACTGATTAGGGAAATAACATAGCTCTATACAAAAGTTAATAATATGCGTAATATACTTGTCGAAAAATGGGCTGCAGTATTTGAGCATTAAGGGGGATATTTCGTCGACTCCAGTTGCGTTGGTTTTAATACTATTGAGAGCCTTATTTACATCTGATATATTTGCCAAAGAAAACGAAAACTGCAAGTTATTATTATAAATATTATTATTACAAAAAGTTATTTTTTCTGAACAATCTGAAACATTTTGAACAAAAGCTGAAAAAAAGTTATTTATTTGATTAGGATTAGACAAGGTTTTAGGAATTGGGCAGTTTTTATCCGAGCATATGTTAAATTTTTTAAGAGTCCTCCAAGTCTTTTTTGGGTTGTTCTCACCGCATACAGAGTCTAAATGTTTCTTTTTTTCCTTACGAATTGCAGATAACGTGAAATTTCTCAAATATTTATAATTTGCCCAGTCACGTGCGTCCTTCGTCCGTTTAAATTTCTTTAAAGCACTATCTCTCTGCTTCATAAATTCTTTTATATTGGATGTTAGCCAGGGGGCCTTTGGCTTAGTTATACGTGATTCTCTCATGGGGGCATGCTGATCAAATAAATGTAATATAAGATTATTAAAAAGTTCGATTTTTTTGTCAATATTATTTTCATATAGTATGCTATCCCAAAGCAGAGCTCTCATGGTATTAAGAAAATTCGTTAAATTAAAGCCCCTAAAACAACGATAGCGTATTATTGTTGGTATAATGGGTGCTTTATTCAGGTTTGCAACACAAAATATCATTTTATGATCCGAAATGTTATCAGCTGATATAACACCACAGGCAGTAATTAAAGAGGTGTTAGTGACAAAAATTGCATCAATTAGTGTACTTACCGTGGCAGATATCCGGGTAGGTTCATTTATTATTTGGGTGAGATTATAGTTTTCGAATAACGAGATTAGCGGATTTTGTAAATTGAGCAAGTTAATATTAAAATCGCCTAAACAGAAAATTTCATCAACAGTTGAGTAAATACAAGAAAAAATGTTATCGAAATCTTGTGTTATTAGATTAAAATTTAGTGCTGGTGGTCTATAAAATACCATAAATGCATATTTTTTATTTTTAAGCCTCATTTTAAAAACAAAATACTCCAGTTGCACATTAATATTAAACTCGAAAGTGACTAAATCAATTGCATATTCGTCTCTAATATATGGCGCCACACCCCCTCCCCTTCCAGTTCGATCTTTTCTAAAAAAGTAGTACCCCGGAACAGAAAAAAGCTCCGAATCATCACCATCAGATAGCCAAGTCTCAGACAGTAGCACAATGTCAAAATTATCAGGGTGATTCAGAAATAAGTACCGAAAATTTGCAGGTATGTAAACCTTGACGAAATATAAAAAAAAGTTTTATATAATTTTTCTCTAAGCCTCAACGTTTAGAATATACAGGGCATTAAATATGTGTGATAAAAAGGACATTTAAATATGTAATATCTGTTAGGAGAGAGATATCAATTTCAATTTTGGAACATGTTATCAGTGCATGTAGACCCATTAACCCAACAAACGACAACCTTATGGGTCACTTCAGAGGCGTAGAACAGGGATATATGTCTCGCATTTATGCTCATATCTTTTTACCACTCGGTATATTGTCTATTTTTATTATAAATTTTTATAGCTTAGTTTTTTCACTAAAAATTATTACTCTTAAAATTTTTTCATACGAG
Organism: Kuschelorhynchus macadamiae; assembly: GCA_030620095.1. Taxonomy (NCBI): domain Eukaryota; kingdom Metazoa; phylum Arthropoda; class Insecta; order Coleoptera; family Curculionidae; genus Kuschelorhynchus; species Kuschelorhynchus macadamiae. The sequence continues at coordinate 439,741 of JAUTXW010001355.1, forward strand.
CTGTCGTTTCGGAGTTTTAGTCGAGTTAATGCGTCAAAACCCTTTAGGATACAACATTATTTAAGTATTTCCATTATTCATAACAAAATGTATGCAAGCCATGGCTGAATAATTTTAGCAATTAATAAAGATGTAACAAAATCATGTGCGAATAACGTTTTATTAACTTGAGATAACAAAATACATAAAATGAGAAAAATAATTCAGAATATTACAACAAGTGTTTAAAATGTCGTCCTTCAACTTCTATACATTTTTCAGCATATGTGATCAGTTTCCATGTAATAGCACTTAGCATCTGCCTGGAATTAGATAACTCAAAACAAGCATCTTTTATTCTTTGGGTTAGTTGTTCAGGGATGGTAATTGGAACTGAATAAACATTTTCCTTTAAAATACCCCAAACGCTGTAATCTAATGGGTTGAGGTCGGGCGAACGAGGCGGCCAATGAATAGGCGCATCAATTCCGCGACCTATCCATTTATGAGGGAAATTAACATGTAGCCAAGCCCTAACTTCTCTTGAGTAATGGGGCGGCGCGCCATCTTGCATGAACCACATATTATATCGTTGTAAAACAGGGACATCATCAAGCAGTTGAAAAAAATTATTTCTCAAAAACTCCAAGTAGTTCTGACCATTCAAGTAAGGCGGCAAAAACCAAGGTCCAATAAAATTACTTCTAATAATACCCGCCCAAACGTTTATTTTAAACTGATGCTGGAAGCTTGTAACATGTGTGGAATGGGGATTATCCTCCGCCCATACATGCGCATTATGCATATTAAAAATTCCGTTTCGGGTAAAACAAGCTTCATCAGTAAATAAAACGAATTCAGGAAAATTATTATTTTCTTGATACTTCTGAAGGTACCACTCACATAAATCAACCCTGGGCTGAAAATCCGTTGGCAGTAATTCTTGTACCTTTTGCTTATGGAAAGGATGCAAACCCATATCATTCAATGTATGCCACGTTGAACTTTGGGAAATTCCAGTTTGAAGAGAAATTCTTCTGGTACTTGTCTCAGGATTGATCTCAAGCAAGTTTAAAATATTTGCTTCGTTTCCAAGTGTTCTGGTAGAAACATGTCGCCCACGCCTATGTGCGGCAGATTTAAATGTGCCTGTCTCCCTTAGACGACGATCAACCGAAATAAAAGTTCTCCTGTTTGGAATCTGTCGTCGTGGAAATTTTTCAGAATATCTCCTGACAGCCATTTCTGAATTTCCGTTGCATTCTCCAAGGACTAAGTGCATGTCTGCATATTCATTATTAGTATAAACAACCATAATTATTTAAAAGTATGAGCAAACAATTTTTTATGAACTGACAACTAGACAACCAAATTATTGAAATATGACAAGTACATTCATTTTCGTTTGCCAGAGATAAGTCATGGCTTGCTTCAATTTCATTGTGGATATTAGAAATACACACATATTAGTGTATCCTAATAGGCCAATCAATAGAGATTTTTTGTGACAAAAATACTACTTGAATATCAACTGGGCGATTATTTAAAAGACATTCTTTATTAATTTATTTATCTTTATTAATCGCTAGAATTATTCAGCCATGACTTGCTTACATTTTGTTATGAATAATGGCAATACTTAAATAGTGTTGTATCCTAAAGGGTTTTGACGCATTAACTCGACTAGAACTCAGAAACGATAGCTCGTATGAAAAAATTTTAAGAGCAATAATTTTTAGTGAAGATACTAAGCTATAAATATTTTTAATAAAAATAAGCAATATACTGAGTGGTAAAAAAATATGACCATAAATGTAAGGCATATATCCCTGTTCTACGCCTCTGAAGTGACCCATAAGGTTGTCGTTTGTTGGGTTAATGGTCTATATGTACTGATAACATGTTCCAAAATTGAAATTGATATCTCTCTCCTAACAGATATTACATATTTAAATGTCTTTTTTATCACACATATTTAATGCCCTGTATATTCTAAACGGTGAGGCTTAGAGCAAAATTATATAAATTTTTTTTTTATATTTCGTCAAGGTTTACATACCTGCAAATTTTCGGTACTTATTTCTGAATCACCCTGTATATATATATATATATATATATATATATATATATATATATATATATATATATATATATATATATATATATATATATATATATCTAATGAAACAAAATTTCGGGTATGCGGTCTGTGACTACAAACACACTCTTTTGGTTTTTAATTCTCTATATTTCGTCAATTTTTTGTCGACTTCATCAGGAGAGAGCTAAAATACAATTTAAAAAATACAATTAAAATTTCTTGTTAATGAAAACATTAAATAAAAGATTACTTACAAAACTTAGAGTTAGTCCATTGTATATATAAAATAGTGGACGTTTTGTTGAGCGGTACAGTTATTCTAAATATTGAAATGATCATTTTCTTTGCAACTTATTCACAAATACAATAAAAACAAATATGTATAATTAAAAAAAACCTTACAAAAACAAACAATAGGGATAAAATAACTTTGTCAGTATTAACAGTAAAATCAATATGATACAGTGTGGAAACAAAACATTTAAAAACACAATTAATTTAATCTTAATATATTACAGTATATATTGCTCAATTGATTGGTATCAGTTTTGTAGTTGACACAGTTTTTTCTTTTGTTAATGTGGTACATTTCAAGGAATAATCTGCTTTTGTAATTATTTTGGTATTACAAAATTTTAACATTGGTATAATCAAAATGTTGTCCAGTGTTTTGATGATGTTCAACAACAGCACAAGTGTTTTTTCCCAAACGACAATCGCTCTTGTGTTGGGTAACACGTTGTTTTAACCATTGGGACGTTTGCCCAATATAACATCCTTGGCATCCTAAACAAGACAACTCATAAACTACATTGCTGTTATATAGTAAGGGTGTTTTATCTTTAACTTTTGAAAATAAGTTGGAGTTATTGAGAAAATTATATTTGACTATTTTAATGTGTGGGAAGTTTTTAAAAATCGAAATAATTGAATGGGTTAAGTTATTTACAAATGGGAGTTTTTTATACTAAAATTGTTGGACAGATTCTTCAGTAGGGCCATCAAACATATTAGAATTATAAATTAATTTTTTCAGAATATGTTTAGGATACCCATTATTGATAAAAATATCAAACAACTTTCTCAAATTGGTTTTCAACAAGCTCTCATGACAAATATGGGTTATTCGGTTTTTCATAGCAATAACCGTGTTATATTTCTGGTTGGTAGGGTGATTTGAAAAGTAATTTATAAATCTACCTGAAGATGTTTGTTTTTGATACCAGTCCAAAATTATTTTATTGTCTTCCATTCTTATAACTCTGGTATCTAGAAAAGGAACGCTATGATCACTTTCACATTCAATTGTGAACTGTAAATGCTTATTGAAAGAATTGAATATATTAAGTGTAGTTTGGATGGAATCTTTTGGTATCGCACAAATAATATCATCAACGTACTTATAAATGAACGCAAATTTAAAAGGCAATGTGGGAATAATGTTGTCTAAGAGGTAGTCAAGTACGATAGTGGCTAGAATAGGGCTTAATGGAGATCCCATAGGAGTTCCAAAAATCTGCCGGTAAAATTTATTATTAAAACAAAAAAATGTGTTGTCAAATAGAAAGTTAATTAATTTAAGAAAGTTATTTTTTGATAAGGAGGTAAAACTTTCAATTTTTTCCCATTTGGATTCCAAAATTTTGATTATTAAATTTACTGGGATGTTAGTAAATAGGGAGACAACATCCAGTGATATCAAAACATAATTATGAGGCAATACAATGTCTGATACTGCGTTTACGAAAGAAAACGTATCTTTAATGTTATAGTCGGAACTATTTTCAAAAGTCAATTTTAAGATGTTAGCCAGAAATTTAGAAATATTGTAGGTGTGTGTAAATCAATAAATTTTTTGCTTCTTGGTCATTTATTTCTCCAATGTCTTGTAGGAGTTTGATTAATTTATTATACCTTAAATAATGACCCTACTTCCTCTACTCAAATAAGGTATAATAAATTAATCAAACTCCTACAAGACAGTGGAGAAATAAATGACCAAGAAGCAAAAAATTTATTGATTTACAATTCTTCTTGTCCTAAATTATACTGTTTGCCAAAAGTCCATAAACCGGATATACCACTACGTCCAATTGTAAGTTCAATTAACTCAACCACCTACAATATTTCTAAATTTCTGGCTAACATCTTAAAATTGACTTTTGAAAATAGTTCCGACTATAACATTAAAGATACGTTTTCTTTCGTAAACGCAGTATCAGACATTGTATTGCCTCATAATTATGTTTTGATATCACTGGATGTTGTCTCCCTATTTACTAACATCCCAGTAAATTTAATAATCAAAATTTTGGAATTCAAATGGGAAAAAATTGAAAGTTTTACCTCCTTATCAAAAAATAACTTTCTTAAATTAATTAACTTTCTATTTGACAACACATTTTTTTGTTTTAATATTAAATTTTACCGGCAGATTTTTGGAACTCCTATGGGATCTCCACTAAGCTTTATTCTAGCCACTATCGTACTTGACTACCTCTTAGACAACATTATTCCCACATTACCTTTTAAATTTGCGTTCATTTATAAGTACGTTGATGATATTATTTGTGCGATACCAAAAGATTCCATCCAAACTACACTTAATATATTCAGTTCTTTCAATAAGCATTTACAGTTCACAATTGAATGTGAAAGTGATCATAGCGTTCCTTTTCTAGATACCAGAGTTATAAGAATGGAAGACAACAAAATAATTTTGGACTGGTATCAAAAACAAACATCTTCAGGTAGATTTATAAATTACTTTTCAAATCACCCTACCAACCAGAAATATAACACGATAATTGCTATGAAAAACCGAATAACCCGTATTTGTCATGAGAGCTTGTTGAAAATCAATTTAGGAAAGTTGTTTGATATTTTTATCAATAATGGGTATCCTAAACATATTATGAAAAAATTAATTTATAATTCTAATATGTTTGATGGCCCTACTGAAGAATCTGTCCAACAATTTAGTATAAAAAACTCCCATTTGTAAATAACTTAACCCATTCAATTATTTCGATTTTTAAAAACTTCCCACACATTAAAATAGTTAATTTTCTCAATAACTCCAACTTATTTTCAAAAGTTAAAGATAAAACACCCTTACTATATAACAGCAATGTAGTTTATGAGTTGTCTTGTTTAGGATGCCAAGGATGTTATATTGGGCAAACGTCCCAATGGTTAAAACAACGTGTTACCCAACACAAGACCGATTGTCGTTTGGGAAAAAACACTTGTGCTCTTGTTGAACATCATCAAAACACTGGACACCATTTTGATTATACCAATATTAAAATTTTGGAACACTAAAATAATTACAAAAGCAGATTATTCCATGAAATGTACTACATTAACAAAAGAAAAAACTGTATCAACTACAAAACTGATACCAATCCATTGAGCAATATATACTGTAATATATTAAGATTAATTTAATTGTGTTTTTAAATGTTTTGTTTCCACACTGTATCATATTGATTTTATTGTTAATACTGACAAAGTTATTTTAATCCTATTGTTTGTTTTTTGTAAGGTTTTTTTAATTATACATATTTGTTTTTATTGTATTTGTGAATAAGTTGCAAAGAAAATCATCATTTTAATATTTAGAATAACTGTACCGCTCTGTTCAGGCTTGAAGTCAACAAAACGTCCACTATTTTATATATACAATGGACTAACTAATGGATTTATTACAGTACGGTCGATAACCAAAATTTCTTTATATATATATATATATATATATATATATATATATATATATATATATATATATATATATATAGAAAACATGAACAAAAACGTATATCTGTCAGGTGCAAGCGACCGTGATTCTGCATTTGTAGCCGAGTGGAAATCTTTTAAAATGCTTTCTTCGGTATACGGGGGGTTCAGAAGTAGTTTTATTTGTTTAGAGATCTAGGAGGAACGTAAAAGTTATGTTTTGAGAGAATATTGGTACGGTTTAAACACACGAAGAATTTTATAGACAGGCATAATTTTATTTTAATTTTTACTAACTGAAAACAAATCATTGCTTACCGAAAGAGGGGGCGGCATTTACCGAAAAACGTCGCCATCTAAGGAACGCGGGGAGACAGAGAGCTCCCCGAGCTGCCCTTTGCTACGCCATTGATAAAATATGTACTACAACCATACCAAAGAGGGAATGGACTCTATCTGAAAATCTTTTGTTCACGCAACACACGCGTAAAATCCCAACGATGTGTAATTTGCGTTAGATCAAGCCAAATCAACCACGAATTAACGGTGACTGGGGGTGACTTGTTCATCTATAACTTGACGGCAGCTAATTCGGACAGCGCGTGGTAGGCTACAACTCCTTAGTGTCGTGGTTTTCATAAAAAATTACGAGAAATGAAAAAAAAGAACGGTTTTTATTGCCGTACAAAACCCATTATATAGAGTGAATATTTTGAGGTAGGAACAGCATACATAAAAATATATTCCTCAATTAAAAAAAGAGGGATTTACGAAAAATGTGTTTATTACCGTCAAGCCAATGTCAATATCCCTTTTTCTCGAAATCTTTGACTTTAAACGAATTCTAAATACTCTGGTGATTCATTTAACTTATTGGAGCAGCGATTTGTTTTCATTTTCACAAACACTGACAACCTAAATTCCTTTTCGTAGTAAATCAATTTCGAGACATGAGATAAGATATAAAAATAATAATGATAAATAAATGAATTTTATTACTATCGATCGAAAGGCGAAAGCCTTTCTAATAAGTATTTTTACATGTTCACAAAAAGCTCTACTGTATAAAAATATTATTAATTTTCGAATTTAAATTGGTTTTGGCAAAAATGTCTTTTGTTTTTTGTGTCAATGCACACTGTATTAGACTTTTCGGAATTTACTTTTTGTTGCGTTCTTCAGAAATCCAAACTAATTTTCTATATAGTTTGCAGGATATAAATAGAATAGTTGGATATCATCAGTGTACGTTTGCAGTTAATAGAAGATGTGATTATTTCTATGGTGTAAATGATGAGGAGTAAGGGAGACAGAATAGGATTTTCAGGCACTTCGGACTGAATGCCTGTGCTGTTACATTCATGAATTTAATATTTCGAGAGCGATTTTAAAATTTTTAAAAATGATTTAATAAGTTGAACAGCATCATTATCGAAGCCGTAAAATTTTAATTTCGCGTGTGATCTAAAGTATCGAAAGCTTTTGAGTAGTCGAGTAGGATTACTAAACTCATTTTTTCTTGATCTTAGCTTTCATAATGTATCCAAGACTGTTGTTAATGCAGATGCACTAGAAACTTTTTTTTTTGGAAACCGTTCTTGATCATACAATACTCTTCCTGAAATGTTCTGAATTGTGCCAAAAATGCTAATAATTTTTAAACCTGATAAGCAATGCTGTTTTGGAATACAGCTATTTTTAATGGCGATATTTACATTGTCAATGTTTTAATCACATGCCCTGTTACTGCATAGATAATTAGAACTCTGAACATTATCTTGTCCTATTAATATTACCGCTCTCAACAGCTAAGCAGATATCAGCTTACTTCCCCTTGGTGACAATGCCGCCTTAATTAATCTAAAAGTAAGAAAAACTAACGTTATACCGGTTAAATTTAAATCTTATAGTTGCAGAAGTAAACATGTTATAATCTAATGGTAATAATATAAATAGACTAGTAGGTTGAAGAAAATTAATTAAAACACGTTACATTTTACAAACAATAGAGCAGAAAAGTCGTGACGTCATTTTATCGGACTACTTTCTGTTTCCAAAGTAAATCTCCATAAGAAAGTCTTAATTAAAACGTATATAAACTTAAAGGTAAGCGTACAAGTTAGACTAAACACAATTAGAAACGTAAAAGTGATATAATTTAAATACGTACAATTTAGGTTAGCCAATTATTCTTGAGTTGGTACTTGACATTTTCTTAACAAAACAATTTACAAACTCTTTTGAACACAACAAAAATAAATAGTAATACTAATAATAATAATAATAATAAATTAAAAACTAATAAAAACTGAAATAAATTAGAGTTTATAGAATTTGTATAAAGTTATTACTAAATAATTATATGCATATATAGACTAGTTATTGTAAGTAGTGGAATTCTGTACGAGGGAAGTTGTGGGTAAAGGCGAATCTACCGATTTTTACTCTACTCGTAAGAAGAAAGTATTGTAATCGTAAAAAAATCACTTTCCGAGATGTTTTCAGATATTAACATTTTAAGGTACTAGGCGTCTGTTCGCGGCAGAGCTCAAAAAATATTTATGCAACTTATTGTCAACATTAAGGGCCATTTGGGGATTAAATGGTAACTCTTTGATAAAAATCCAATGTGGTCGAGCAAAATGGCATCCTAGTAAAATGGTAAAAGAAGTATTACTAAAAATCTCTTTATCCGATTCATCTTAAATTTTGCACAAACATTTGATGTGATATGGCAATGAACTGGTAAAACTTTGGTATGAATTGTAGATGGCAAAATAACTGGGCGGCTTGAACGAATGTTTAAAAAATCGGTCTGAAAAACTATTATGTGTGATATAGGGATATATTGGTAAAATTTTGTTAAGGAGCCATTATGATGGAACAAAATGGCGGTCTAATGAAATATTTGAAATGTCAGTATCAACAAAACTACTTATCCGATTGAGTTGAAGCTTTGCACAGAAATCAAGCGTTAAACAAGGATGAACTGGTAACATTTTGTGAATCCTAAATGGCAAAACAAAATAGTGGCCTAGTTAAATGTTTAAAATGGCAATTCAATTTTCTAGAACAAAAATCTTTTTGGGGAGGAAAATATTAAATGTCATATTTTTATTGATTATGTAAATAAAGTTATAAAAATAATAAAACAAAAATAAATTAACAAATAAGAACAAAATTTAAAAAATAGCATATTGGAGTATAGAAGCAGTGGTTTTGTTTAAGTATGGTAAGTATGGTAAGCTGTGGAATGTTTATATGTATGTATGTATATATGTTAAATTTGGATTAAAAAAAAATATGAGGATTAAAAATGTATGTTTTTTCAATCTGAATGATTATTAGATAGGACAATGAAACATCACTACTAACGAATTCCCCTTCACACAGATAATACAGTTTATATATACATATATGTATTTGGCAATATTCTATAAAATGTAATATATTTCACTTTTTGGTAGCAAAATGAAAATTTTATTATAACATAAGTTTTAATTACTTTGGTACAAAAATAGGTAAAGACTTTTAACAGATCTATCCTCGTAATGAAACTTTCTCTTCGTCAACAAAAGTGACACGCATATACCGGGTGACCACGAGAATATGGTACACGCCGCCATTCCGTTAGTAATAAAGATACGCATTTGAAATTAGGATATGCTTAATAAGGTAATAGAGTGCATATTCTGCCACATAATTTAATTTTGGTCATTTCCGGTTTAACCGCAAGTAGTGCCAACTTTCTGATTTTAAGTGGAACCCTGTATATATCTTTATGCCATCTTATTACACGTAAAATTTCCTGTTCAACGATATATCACAATGTGACATTTGCATTTAAAATGGTGACGCTATCGATGATTTTTTGAAAATTTAATTTATTTTGCTAAAAAATAAAAAACCAAAGAAAATCAAAATGTCAATTGTTTTCATAATTTTAGCAACATATTTTTATATCCCTGTTATTTTAAATATTTAAACTCATATTTCCGAGAGATCTTAAATGCACTCCTGTGTATTTAATCTTATTCTGACTTATCACACCATAAGATTTTATTCAAAATCGTGGCACAATTGACAATTTTCTTAAAAATCAAATGAAACATTATTATTATTTAATGATTATTATAATTGTATGAGTGGCTTTAATATTCAATAAACAACTGCTAGTCCAATAATATTGTTCGATACTAGTAATGTACAACGCGTTCATCATTTCTATTGCGACACTTAAAAACTCTGCTCACTGTTTTTCTACGTCCGTTTGCAAAAATTCAAATGATATTGATTGAATAACACTTCTTATTCGATGTTCTAAATTAGGTCAAGTCGTGGGTAGTAGCATTCACCGTTTCCTTTAAATTTGCCCAGATAAAAAAGTCTAAAATAGTAAGGTCAGGTAACCGTGCTGGCCTCTGTCTGTCTGTCATTTAAGTATTGGAACACTACGCAACTATTGTGAGCCGGTGCTCCATCTTTCTGGTATGTGACACTGCTATATTCATCAACCTCTTTCCTTAATATGTCAAGGTAACGTTGTCCATAAAAATATGGGTCATAAATAAATGGGTCCTATTATTCGAGTACTAATTACACCTAGCCATACAATTCCTTCAAATCTCTCTTGATATCCCCTTCTCTTATTAAGCCCGGATTCTCGACAGCACAATGTCTAGGACTGTTTCGGTTAATTAAACTAAGATTACTAAAACGTGATTCGTCGGACCACAAAATATTTAAATCAAAACTACTATTGTCCTTAAACTAGTTAATGTAAGTCAAACGCCTAGCATAATCATTTTTATAAAGGTGGTGCTGAATTTGATATTTGTATGACCTGAATCCATGTTTCTTTAAGATTTTTCTAGCCGATTCCCGCTTAATATTGGTGACTTGCTCCAAGTGGCGAGCTGATACAGTTGGGTCAAATTCAACATATGCCAGAACATTCCAGTTTGTAAAAATAGGTAAAGCAGGATTGCTCACGATTAAGATACTGCTCAGCATAAAGTCTTGCCGCACTTCATCCATTTTTCCGACATTCTTCGTACACTAAAAGCATGTCCACCTGTTCATTTCTCGTATATGATGGTGGTGGCGGTATTTTTATAAAATAAAAATACTCAAATGTTTGAAAAGCTATTTACCGTTACCAAAAATCAAATATTTAATATACTTTTCTCTGTACATAGTACCGCATGGGATACTTTTAAGTGGAACTAACACAACTGTAGGTGCTACATGAAAACCGATTGTACATTTTCGAGTTCGATTTACAAATGAACTCTAATCATGCTTACTGATAATCTCTAACTTGACCCGTTATTGAGCTACGGGGTGTTTTCTTATTATTGGAGATGGAAGAAAAAATTAAATTGGCGATTTATGGAGTTTTTGTGCGTAGATTTCAGGGACGTTCTTACTTTTGTTCTATCTATTCCAGCTTTTGAGATGACATAAAGTTATGTTTTTTCAATGGGACATCCTGTATATTTTTTCTTAGTGGATTGGAAGTTAAATTACCTTTCCCACGGTACCAAACACTTTTTGCAAAATATTAATTTTTTCATTATATTTTATAGTCGATTTTATATAATCCAGAAGCCAAAGCCAAAGTCATATAGAAAGGAAAATAATGAATTAGAAGAAATCAACACAATCGCATATTTTGTACCGAATCGAACTTCATCTTCAGGGCAGATTAGAGACGAAATAGGCGTCAACAGAAAAAAAATTAATAAGATATTAAAGAAGTACAAATTTCGCCAGAATTGTTATAAGAAGGTTCAAACTTCACACCCAAGGGACGCAGAACGTAGACGGCTAAGTGGTACTCAAGGTACCCAAAAGAATCGTTGTAGTTGAATATAAGGTCAGTTTAAATAAAAGTGAGTAATTTAAAAAAGTTTATTATGTAGAAACGCATACATTTTAAACGGAAACTTGAGTTTACCCCTTTCGTATAACTGGAACTATTATCACTTATCGATGAAGCCTTTGATAGTTTTTATCAAAATCTCCCTACGAAACAAAACGTTGTAGATACTATATGTGGATGCAGTTGAAGCGAATAGTTTGTTTTGTACATTTAGTTTAGTTGTACTTTAATTTTTTATAACCTTCAATTAAGAACATTTTTCATACTTAATTTTATACTTATACTAATTTTTTATTAAATATTGAGAATTATATAAGTCGTTTTTTTTTGCTAAAATACAATTTTATATTTTTAAAAGTGACAAAAAGTTATTATTAATTATGTGTCATTTTTTAACTTAATTTACAATTTTCTCAAAACTTAAATTTTATACTTGAACCACTTTTCCAACCGGACTGCTATTTATCCTTTATTTTTACAGATTGTGGTTGAAACTCTCTAAATATTTTTAATATGATGGAGGATAATGTTGCATAGTTGCAAGATGTTTAATTGAAATGTCAATATTGAATTGTTATCAAAATGTTAACAGGGCATACCCATATGACCCATAATTTTTGAATAAAATTTAAAGTCAATTGGTTAAGTAGTTTTTTAGCTAGGCCGCGAACAGACCGACGGAATTAAGAAAACATGCTTTTCAAAGTGTCTTCCCTGAAACGTAAAGATGTGAAAAAATCTCGGAGCGTTATTGTTTCGCGATTATAATACCTCGCTTTATGAGGGAAGTAAAAAACAAAGCGGTAAAATGGAAAAGTATTTTCCTGTACCCGATGAAATTAAAAAAGCAACAAGAAAAGTGCTCATAATACTACTAGTGTTTTCTGTTACCACTACATAATATGCTTGCATAACAAACTAAGCTATGCCCATTAGCACACGAAAATGAGTCATTCTTGACATTTGCTCTATATTCAGGAAGTTGTGTAATATACAATAAAATTGTAGTGTATAATAGAGAAGGAGAATATTGAATGCTGAAGTTAACTTGCAAACTACTGAGCCTAACAAACGGTAACTTTCATGGTATTTAATGGCTTATTATTAACTTATACAGGGGTTATTCACGGTGATTGGCCTACAAAAAATCTTCGGGAATTGCAAAAGGAATATGTTTTAAAATTTGGTACGAGCTATAATTGATTTTGATCTTTCTAATTAGAATATTTTGGCTTTCGTGTCACTTTTGGTTTTCATGGCAACCAATACAGTTTTGTGATTTAGATACTCCGGAGAAATCTAAGCATTATTAAAAGTTACATATACTTATCGTTAACCGTTTTTTTATATAAAAATTAATTAGTAATAATAAAGTTTAGTACAAATATTTAGCAAAAGTCGAATTATAAGATCTTAACAATCAATAGCCAAAGCATACCTTTTTTGGTCTCGAAACGGTTTAATATGTATTTCATTTCCAATAAGTGTGACGGGATACCTTTTAGAAACGTTTAATTTAAGTTTCTCATTATCCTCGTATTTATACATGATAGATTCACCTGGTTCGAAGAGCCGGGGTCGCGTGTTGCAATTTAATTTATTAATTTAACGTCAGTCTAGCTAGAACCACGAGCAGGCCAGCATCTCCCAAAAACCAGCCGTTGGGAACCACGTGGACGACGTCTATTTTGAATGTGTCTTTGCATTGACCAAAAATTTGACCTAGGTGTGTCCTCTTGGTATTTTTAATGTGCAAATAATTGTTTATTTAAATTATTTGGCTGATATAAAGCCCTCATTTTTTATCCGGTCACATTTACGCATTTATTTAATTTTGGTTTCTTAACACATTTTAATTAATTTTAAATTCAATATTATTTGATTAAGCAAATAATGCTACAGTCCACGTAATCTTTACAATCTTGAGCTAGAGTAATCTGTGATAAAAGTGATTATTCAACACGGAACTAATACTTGACATTCTTAGTACAGGAGCTCTACAAAAACGATGTGATTCTGTCAGTCAAAAGAATAGACCTAATTGAATTTTATCAAATGTGACACCCTCTATATTTTGTTATTCGAGGCACACAAAGTAAATTAAAATAACAAAATTGAATTGGGTTGCACGATACCAAATGAAACAAAAACGTCCAAATATTTTAATTAGAAAGATCAATGTCAGTTATAGCTCCCACCAAATTTTAAAAAATATGTCTTTTGTAATTCACGATATTTTCTGATAGACCACTTACCGTGAACCTTCTGATGGACTGGTAGGAATTCGTAATTTTTTTATAGCGTTGAATACTCATTTTAATAAAAATAACATTCCAATAGAGGTAATATAAGTTTATATATGCTTATAGTTACTTGATATTAACTTTATAACGATAGCACGCCAATAGCGGTTCTACTGTGTCTTTCTAAAAGTGATTTATTAGGCATTAACAAATAGCAAATCTGAAAAAAAAGCATATTTATTTTTTTTCTCCCTCTTCCTCCCGTGGGAATATATTTCTCATTTTAAACCCGAACCGGTCTTCCCTTGAGTAAAATTCCGGTCCCGAATTTGAAGCCAATATATTTGTTTGTGCCATTTCTCCCTTTTGCTCAGTCGGATATGTCATAAAATACCACTTCTCCTAACTTAAATAATAATTACTAAATACTATACATTAATAAAAATATTTTTAATAAAAACTAAAAAAAAACCTCTGTGAATCCCTGGTTTTATCTAACTTCATCTACTGCGTCGTAGTCTCGTATTCAAAAGGTTCAAAATACATACCCACGCTTTATTTGCGGTGTTAGGAAATACGATCATATTTCACATATGTACAAACAAATAAATTGGCTAAAGATGGATTACCGACGTATTCTTCATTTCTGTACTTTTTTAATTAAGACGTTTAACGAACCAATATCTCCTCCTTCAATCAGAGAACGATTAATTTTTCGAAGTAATGTCGATAATAGAAACATCAGAGTAAAAGATAAATTGTGTATGCCTCACCATCGGAGTGCTATGTTCCAACGTTCATTTTCGTATAATGCAGTATATTTTTTTTATTTTTATAATGCTATACCAAATGTGTTCATTAACTTAAATGTAAATTCTTTTAAGATTCAATATAAAAAGCACGTTCTAATATTACATACATATAACGGTCGAATTTAATTTTTTTTAACTACTTTTGATTTAACTTATAATTATAGTTTAACTATTATTAGTATTATAATGTTACCATTATACCTACTTATAGCGTCTCTGACAGGTTGAGTAGAGTTGCTAATAAAGTTAGACTGCGCCTGTCTTTGATGCATACAATGTGATTGTTTTGAATATTGTATATGCATAAACGAAATAAAACACATTTATTATTATTATTGATATAATCCTCCGAAGAAGTCTTAACAAATAAATAAGATATTACAATATGGAATCACAAAAACACCTACTCCGTTGGCTAATACTACAACCGAAATTAAATTATATTGGAAAAAAATCGCCAGGAGTCAAGAGTATAATTCAATGCTGGTCGTGGTATTCTCCAGCGGGGTAGTAGATTCCATTTTGTGCCTTTATCCTACATGGAGCTCGCTAGTCTATGCCGGCCTGATGCGCTGTAAAAAGAGCGAAAACCGCGATCATCGTTTGATCAAAACGGATCGTTGCTTCTGCTGCGATGCAAAACATGTTCCAGATAGGGATCATATTATCTTTGTTATGACCTTGGTGTACGTAGAATAAAATATAATAACAAATAAAATAGTAGTTTCAAACTTGTGTACTAGATTCGTTTGGGATGACTTTGATTAAGTTCTTTTAAGATGGGCAAATTATATTTAGGTAGATGTTAGTCTGAATTGTACAGGGTGTCCACAGATGAGACCGAAGATGTTTGATGAAAAATGTTTTTTTGTCAAAAATGTACTTTTACGTCGATAATCGTTAAAGTGGTACATTTTAGCTCCTTAAGCTTACTTTATAAATCCATAAAAAAGAAGTTATATTTTACCGCCAGCTTTAAACGACACTGTATGAAAGGTTATTTTAGCTTATTACTGAGTGCCCCACCGTCTACCTATCAGGTGGCGAGCGTAGGCGTAGCGTAATTAAGAAATGATTTGATATCTATATTACAAACAGAAGCTGCAGTTTGTAATATTATACAAAACCTTTTTACTAAAGTGATGTCTAAATCAGTAGTTTCCGCAGATTTTTCAGCGCTCTCAAAAATTCTTCTGGCCGTATTTCCGTCGTTTGATATTTCAACCCCCTGCTTTATTAATTCAATCTTTCTTGTATAATCCTTCTAGTGTTTTTCTTTTCTTCGCTGCTGACCATTTTTCTATGTTAATATTATAGGAAATATAAAGGAGACTCAAACATACGTATGTTCCAAGTTTGTAGAGAAGACAATACAAAAATAGTATATGTCGGCTGGCAGAATTTCTAACGAAAAAAATACCTTTTTAATGTATGTTTTAACGGTATACTGTCAAGGTGTCAAAAAATCTCATAAAATAACGAAGCCAATTTTTTTTCCCTTTGCAGGGGGCTGCTTCATCCATTTTGGGCAACCCTGTATAATGGACAAATATTATTCGTATCAAAATTAAATAAATTTGACGTGTTTCGCCGTGTTTCAAAATATTACCTTAATTTTATTTTAAATATGTATAATTGAAAGAAAAAAATAAGTAACTAATTAAATGACTTCCACTATTTTTCAATAATAGAACATTCATCCCTATTATTTCCATATTAAGTACTACTAGACCCCGTATGTGTAGGAATGAATATATAATCATGTATATTGAACCCTGAAAATTATCTACTGGTGGTCTTGTGTATATAGTATAAAAACCCGCACGGGATATCGAAAGTTGGCAATAAATTAACAAAAAGGTCCTATACCTTACGTACTATCCCGTACCTTAAAAACCTGCCACAGTGTGAAAATATCTCGGCCTATATTATACCGAGAAATGCATCTATCCTGTACACTGACAGGCAAGCATTTCGCTACCTTAACTTATCCAAAAAAGGTAATCAAATATTACTTGTATCAACCGAATATCGACATTTACCGTATATTGAAAATGTTCCTAATAATATTTTACAAAATTGGGGGCTTAAAATTAAATTGAAATTATTATTGAAAAATATAAACTCCTTTAATTCTGATTGCGGCTTTATCCACGCTTTACGCTCGTTTTGTCAAAGGCAACTCGATACTTTTACGAGTTTTCAATTGATAGAACTTCCAAAATAAAAATGGGTCTTTTTTTAACTACATTTTACCAATTTTCTTGTGTAATGTAAATTTATGCTTTGTAGAAAAAATATGGTCTTTTCATTCTGCTCAAATTTTGACAGCTTTTCTCGTCATTTTCGGTATATGTACCCTATTTTGATTTCTCCTTCAAATTTTCTATCGAACCCTCGTCTTACCTACAACAAGTAGATCTGGTTTCGGCCCCCCAAAATACCTCCAAGGTGACCCCATTTTTTTACCTATTTATTTTTGCCACATGTCGTGCTCCGATACTGCTGATTTATGAACGTTTTCGAGATGTTTAGAGGAAAAATCTGAAAAAAATGGCCCATCTCAATCTCCCCTACGTTTCTTTACCGAGCCACAGCGTGCTGATTTTGACCAAATTTTTTTCAAGTTTGATTTAAGGATATTTTGGTACCTCGAGGAAGCAAATAGTAAATTGGAAAGATGTGGAAAATATTTTAGAGGTTTTGAATCTGCTTTGCTTTTGTGTAAAAAAGGAAGAACTTCGGCTACATGCGGCTTTAAAGTAAGGGCACCGTTGGTGGTTAGCTCAATTTTCAAAAAACTGTAACTTTTTTAATTTTTATCCGATTCTGTCCATATTTTGGCAGAACCTCGAGGAATCGATGTGATTTTAGAAAAAATGTACCTCCGAACTTCAGGGCGTTTTGCTGATTTATAATAAAATTTAATGTTGGTCAGTAGCGGACGAATATCACACAAACTCGAAAAAAAATTGAATGCTTTAAACGCAAGTACTTTTTCTTAGTTGCAAACTTGAAAGGCATTTTTGTATCTTTTGCCTTATGGCAATTTATATATACAGTTTATAGATCAAAATAGAAGAGTTCTAACCACACTTCACAACCGCGTTCTGGACGCGCGTTTCCCTAACCAAGTTAGCATCATTGTCTCACTATCTGAAAGAGACCCCTTAGGGCTACCTACAAAAAGTACAAAAATTTCAAGTTGATATATGAAGAAATGACCAACTTATGGAAGGAAGAAGGTAAGCGTCGTGAACGCCACACCTAGAAAAGGACGCCACGTCCATAACTCCTGAACGCGAACTCCTATAGGAAAAAGTCACTAGGAAGAAAATGTTCAAAATGACCCAAACTGTATCAAAATTTCAACTTCTTAGCAAAACTTTTGTAGAAGAAAAATTTTTCGTTTTTGGACTTGCCGAATTTTCGAATAAACAAAAAATCCAAAATTAAAATATCCAAATGGGACTTTCACAGGATGAAAGCCCTAAACAAAAGAAACGTTTTTTATATAATAAAACATTTTGTGAAAAAACTAATAGAAAAGCAGAAAATAGACCTCGGAAGGAAAGCACCAGGTCCTTAAAGAAAGGTGAAATATTTTAGTGGTGTACGGACTTAGAAAAGCCTACACACGGCAAGAGCCATAATTAACAGGTTTTTATAAGTAAATAAATCATTAAGATTTTTGTAATTAAAACTTAGGCTAAGAGATAGGAATCCACTCGGGTGACGTTTCTTAGTTTTAAGTGACTTTACCCCGACTTACTTCCGTTGCTCCTAATTTGTTGTCCAGCAGGGCTGGACTTTGAATTTTTAATTTCTAAATTTTTCTTACTGACTACCACTGGCCACCTCAACGTCTAACGTGGTTCCCAAGCACGGTAGATCAGCCTTCACTATGCCCAGCAACACTGTCCCCCTCTCTGAGCAAAAGCTCACTCGATTCTCTGGCAAGGGGAACGACCATCCTAATGTTCCTCTGGTGAGTGGTGGGTGCCTGACAAGCTTGTCAAGCTTGTCTCATAACGCCCCTGACTATTACCTCAGACATGACAATTCATTTAAACCATATTTACATGAGACATTTGCCGGAGCCACCTACATGGCGGACCTCTCCAAGGAGGAGGCCCGAGGAAGAGAATACCCAAGAGACTCTTTCATAATTAATCATAATTCAAATCTTAACTTACAAAATATTAACTATGATAAAAATACAACTCCTAATTCAGACCTGTTGCTCGATAATACTAGCCGCAAGCGCGATACTTTGCGAACAATATTTAATAACAGTTCGTTGGAATTAAGGAGACCCATAAGAAATATAAACTCCTGAATCCCTTTTAGAAATGGATTTCTCTCCTCAAAAACAGAGTCAGGATGGGGAATAGTCGACCTCAGTTCAATCTGTGAGGGCGACATTGACCTAAACATTGACTTGGACCGCAGGTCCGTACTTAGAAAAAATAAAGTAAAAAATAATACTACAGGACACCCCGAAAGTAGTTTGTATTCATTGTTTAGTGATGACATGGAACACAGCGTCCCTGCAGGGGGCATACCCCAAAAGAAAGTTGTGTTCGAAAAGAAATCAAATAATAATTTTTTTAACAGTACAAACTATACCCAGTTAGAACATCATCAGCAGATGATAGAAACTAAAGTAACTTATCCTAACGGAGACTATTTATAGGTAAATGTGGTCACACTTGGTTGCCCCCGAGTGCATCGTTGTTAAGTATGCAATAGAGGAGACTATAGGGAATAGACCCTCTGTCTTTATTTAGTGCTTTCTTACAACATTTAACTATTTCTATATTCTCAAATGCAGCCAATAATTTATTATTAGATACATTTTAAATTAACTTAAGATTATTTACTCCTATTTGGTGATTGTTTTCCAAAGCATGTTGGGCAGCGCTCGACTTTTCTGTTCTTCCGTATCTTAAATGTGCCATATGTTCTTTAAAAACGAATTTTCATGAAGCGTTTAGTTTGCACAACATATTTTAGATCGCAATCATTACAGTTAATTACATAGATAACACTCCTCTCCTTCAAGTTGACTTTGTTTTTAGGGTTTCCAAGGAGATTTTTCAAAACTGTTCTGCGTTTTGTAGGCTACCCTAAAACCTACGTTTTTAAGTATTTTTCTAGACCTCGTATATCTGGGATCATATGGAATTATTATGAACTTATTGGGAGCCTCAGGTGCTTGAAGAGTAGTGGCATCTTTTAACATTTTCTTATGCTTATGTCTATTTACTAATCTATGTACAAAATTATCATTATATCCATTACTTTTAGCTATATTTTTACTTCGATTCAATTCATTGTTAAAACGTTCTTTACTTAATGGAAAATTGACTAACTTGTGAGTTAAGAAATAAAATGCTGCCATTTTGTGTTGACGGCAATGAAATGAGTCGGATGTTATATACTTATCAGTATTAGTAAATTTCTTATAAATATCAAATTCTATCTACTGTATCGTTATTTCAAATAACTAACGTCGAGGAAAGCTAATTGCCCATTGTTCTCCTTTTCATACGTAAAATTAATGGAAGGATATTTATTGTTTGATGTTTCTAAGAAAGTGTCAAAATTTTCTGTTTTAGTATCAAAAATAGCAAATATATCATCTACGTATTTATACCACACCCTTGGGAAATACTTGAGTTCTTTTTTGAATTGGGTTTCTAATCTACCCATAAACACGTTTGCAAGGAATGGAGATAAGCAATTGCCCATCGCAGTTTCCTCAAGTTGTTTATAATATTTATTGTTGAACTGACAAAAAATTGATTCATACATAATTTTGTGAGGAGCAAATATTCATCAATAATTTCTTTTTTCAAATTATTGAATTCAAGTAGTTCCTTTAGATACTCTAACGCTAGTGGTATGGGTACACTAGGAAACAATGAGCTTACATCAAAAGATTGGGAAGTGCAATTGGGATGGCAATACAGTTTAGAAAACTGTGGGTTACTATGTGTTAGTCCGAATTTTAGTTTAACGGACACGAGGTTTTTATACTGTTTGAAGGTACTTTTTGCTTGTGTTATCATTTTTGACAACGGGGTTTTCTCAATTAAATCGTAAGGACCAGTTTGAATCAAATTGTCTACTGTTTCAAAATAATCTGTTTTGTCTAGTATAACAACCTTATTTCCTTTGTTAGCTTTTATATAAAAAGATTCTTTTTTCTTCTTTCTTTTCTATTTTTACGAGAAACATATTTTAACTTGTTGTTAACAACGTTTTTTGAGATTTGATTTCTGCAAGCCTCTCTAATGAATCCCTTAGTTGACTCTGGTCCGTATTGAATGGAACTCTCTATATTCGCTATAATAGTTGGTAAACTATTTTTTACTGGAGGCTCTGCAAAATTCAAAACTTTGTTCAAAAGGACGATTTCTCTATTATCAAAGGACTGAGGCGAAAAGTTTTCTACAATGTTCTCGAATTCCGAAGAAATTTGTTTTTGTAGTTTCAACTTTCTCAGTGTGTTTTTAAGTGAAAATATTTTTTTTAAAAATTTGGCATCGATAATTACGAACATTTTTCTTTGGAAATCCAACCATTGTTCAAATTCTTAATTACTAAGCTTATAAGTGAGGTTTTTAAATAATCCGTATGCTTCAATTTCAAGCATACTTCGTTTGCTATACAGATTTTTAATTTCTAAATCTAGCCACTTTTGTTTGGCAAAACCAACCTTCCCAGTAATTAGTGATGGTTTAAGTATCTTGACTGAAATGAATTTAGGGAAAACTAAAAAAGACTTGCATGATTTTAAAAACCAAATATCTGCTGCTATTAACCTACTCCTAGTACAGAACCTACAATAAAGGTTTTGTTCCGTTGACCGTGAAGTCATGTTAAGTCCTAACACTGGAACCTGTGCTGGAAGATAGATCAAAATACAAGAGTTCTAACCACACTACACCACAGCTTGTTACGTTCTAAAGTATGTTGGGTAAACTAAAGGCTTAATAAACATTCGTTTTAAAGAACATATGGCACATTTAAGATACATACGGAAGAACAAAAAAGTCAAGCGTTGCCCAACATGCTTTGGAAAACAATCACCAAATAGGAATAAATAATTTTAAGTTAATTAAAATGTATCTAATAATAGATTATAGGATACATTTGAGAGTATAGAAATTAAATGTGGTAAGAAAGTACTAAATAAAGACAGACCCCCTTTTCCATATTCTTGCTTACCTGACAACGGTACAGTCAGGTGCAAACAAATGTGACCACATTTACTTATAAATAGTCTAGGTTAGGATAAGTTATTTTAGTTTATATCATCTGCTCATCATGCTAAGGTTAGCGAAACACAAGTCCAGAACGTAACAAGTTGTGGTATAGTGTGGTTAGAACTCTTGTATTTTGATCTATCTTCCACCACAGGTTCCAGTGTTAGGACATAAAATTTATAGAACTAATTTTTAGCGAACGAAAAAGCGAAAAAACAATCAAATAACAAGAAAATTGAATATTTTTTAAAAAAGCGGCGATGAATGTAATTTGCTCACACTTTTTTGAAAAAAATAAAAATTTGTTGTTTGTCTATGCTCTTTTATAATCTTTTTTGTTTTTGTCGAAAACCTAAACAGCTTGGCTACCAGAAGGCGTTCCTTGGCCCTTGTTTTTGACAAAGAACGATATTTAAAAATAAAAAAAAAAAAACTTCTCAAACTTCGATCACACCCATTTTCAATAGGGTCAATGAGACCTTAAATATGAAGTTTTCCCAACAATTTCAAATCGATATTTTAATTTTTTCGTCAGTTGTCGTATTTCATAGGAAATTCTAGAAAACTCGAAAAAAACTTTTTGATTTCATTAACAGACGAAAAACCAAACGCGATACGAAGATCCGTTTAGTACCGTTCGAGAGCCCTAGGTATGCTCTAAAAAACGTACCAAATTTAAAAAGTTTATGAGAAAGCGCTTACGAGATATAGCGACCGAAAAGTAAAAATGAACAAAAAGAACGTCGTGCCACGGCCACGACGAGCACGGACATTTGAAGATAGTAGGGACGTAATAAACTCTCGTCGAGAAGAGTTTATAATAAGCAAAGGATTAACAATATTTACATTTAAAAGGGTAAAATATAGATTACCAATTATTACTTAAACTAACACAATGTTTACACACATATATAAGGAACAGCATGATCGTTATTTTTTATTGAGAAAATGCATCTAGTCTCTAAATATCCGGATCGTCGAAAAACTTCTTCAATGAGTTGAATGCTTTGTGTGTTAGATACTTCATAAATTTGTCCTTACATTAAAGATGTGTATTGCATTCTATAATCTAGCCCGATATTTTCTTGAACATTCTTACACATGTTTAACTTGGGGATTTTTCATAAAAGGCAGATTTGTTGGTCGGGAAGATAAGATTGTTTTTATGTTTGGTTTGGCAGGAATGTAGTCCACAATTCTTATGATAGATGCGATATTTTTCTTATATAGGGTGCATTTATATTTGTAGATTTTCAGTTTTTTTTATAACCTGAAACTTGTGCTGCATGTTTCTAGGGGGTTTAAATTAAATATTAGATGAATAATTCTTTTTTGCGCTACTAATACCGGATTGATGTCAACAGCTCGCTCCAAAGTATTAAATTGTAGCTAAGATGAGGGTATACCATTCCATAATATGATGTTAACAATGATATCACAGAAACATTTTACTTTAGTTTTAGCTGTTCAGTGTAAGATTTGCTCAGTTAATTTGGATTTTCCATGATAGTATTGAATTCACGTAGTTGCACCGGTATTTTACCACTGACTTACTTTTGTCCACTTCTTTGCCTTTGGTCTCAATTATATAAAAAGGACCCACGCCTGTTTTGTTCTTGTTTAGGACTAGTTGATTTGAGAAACACCATTCATGTCAGTCAGAACTTGGTCAATTTTTGCATTTATTTTTAGTCCTGTAGGATCGGTAGCGAACTTGATAGTTATAACTGGTAATTGGAGATAACTTATATATATATATATATATATATATATATATATATATATATATATATATATAATAAAAGTGGCGCCAGTACGGATTATTGTGCTGCTCTGTCTATAATATCCGGAAAAGTAATCCTCTACCTTTACAAGAAGTTTCTTTCAACAAGAAATTACATTATTAATGCTGTTTCCCTTATTCCAATTTCGCTTAGTTTTTTGGAAACAAAATCCAAATTTGTGGTGTCAAATACGCGAGACAAATCGAAAAATAACATCACCACAAAACGATTGAGCTCCAGCTTTCTGTAGATGAAGTCTGCAAGGTCAAGAGATGCGGTCTTCGTAGACATTCTGAGTTGAAAACCATTCGCATTTGTCTGTTGAATATCACAAGCTAGAAGATTTTTCAGAAGCTAATTAGTAGCGATATGGCTATATAGTTTTCAATGTTAGATTTATAGTTTTTGAAGATTAGAACGACAATAGCTAGTTTGAGTATGGAAGGGAATTTTTAGCAGCTTAATGAACTAAATGGTTCTTTTAATTCAACGCATGCTTTCTTATTCTTGAAACCCTACTGTTTTCTTTACCTCATCTGTTGTTACGGGGTGAAGAAATAACGCTAAGTTCATTGTTAGTGTAGAAGACCTGATATTTCTAAAGCGTTTTTGTATTACTGTTGTCGCTATGTTATAGAAATACTGCGCAAAAGAGTTTGTTTTCTTTTGTTTATCTGTTACTACTTCGTCATT
This sequence comes from Kuschelorhynchus macadamiae, assembly GCA_030620095.1. NCBI lineage: Eukaryota > Metazoa > Arthropoda > Insecta > Coleoptera > Curculionidae > Kuschelorhynchus > Kuschelorhynchus macadamiae. The sequence goes on from JAUTXW010001355.1 coordinate 464,249, forward strand.
TACTTTGATATTTTGTCTGTTAATTGTTCTCTGTTTGCCAAGTTCCGAATGTATAAGGTTCGATACCACTTTTGAAGGGTCTGTAGCTGTTTTAATAAGGGTTTGTAGTTGTTTTTAATAATATTTTAGTTGTAATTGTAAAAAATCACCCTCCGAGATTTTTCAGATCTTTACGTTTCAGTGTCACTAAATGCTGAAAAACATATGTTTTCAATTTCGCCGGTCTGTCTGTTTGTCTGTCTGCCAGTCTGTCTGTTCAACTGACTTTAAGTTTTGCAGGAAAATTAAATGTGATATAGGGATAAACTGTTACGAATGTGTGTGTGTGTGTGTCAATGTAAAAACTACTTAATAAATTTATGCCCAAAAATTAAGTGTGGCATAGGTAGAAACTTGTATTATATATTGGTAGAAAACAAAATGGCTCCCAATAAAAATGTTTGAAAAGGTAATATATTTATGTATGTTCCTAAATGACTATGTACTGAACTAAATTGGGCCACACTTCACTATTCGTAATAAAAGGGAATATTCTTAACCAGGGAAGTTCCGGGTAAAGAAAATTTACCGATTTTTTCCTTATATAGTTCTTTAAATCATTGGGCTTGGTAATAAGCATTAGATCATATATGTCCCTAATCTCTTGTCTTTGGTTTAGAAATCCCTGTCTAATCTATGTATTTTTCTGTTTTTTTTTCTATTGGTGATTATTGTTTGTAGGCATGTTATGTTAAAGTGCCACAAGACTAAATCCATAAAGTTCTTAAAAGCGCTCTCGATTTGCAATATGTGCCTTCCCGGTAGTGATTTTTTAATTTTTTTTTAAAGTGGCTCACATTTTTATCTGTTAGTGTTTATGACCAGTATTTATTTGATATTCTCTCTGTCTCGGCATTAATATCAAAGTAAAGTCCCAATTGATGGTGATCTGAGATATGAGGTACCATGGAGGAATGGTTGTGCCTTTTTGGGATGTCCAGACTCGGGTAGGTGAGTTGCAAAAGTTGTTTAGGTCAGACGACTGTAAGACATCACTTAGCAGTTTTAGTTTATGTGGCAATTCTTAAGGTTATTTATATTGAAATCTCCACATCAGAAGATGCTTGGAGCGATTTTTGTTGCTGAATCTAGAAGTGCGGCCAGTTGGTTAATAAATGTTTCCAGGTCTCTAATGGGACAGCTGTATACGTCAATCCCGATTGTGTTACTGGCCCTGCGTTTACTGCCACAACATCATATCTCCATTTTACGGCTAACAATTGTGTCTATGTTTTTAATTCTCGAGTGTAAGCTGATATATATATTGCTCTGCCTCCATGTTATGTACATTACAGTACATCGGTATTAGCTTGTATACTGGTATTGTCATATTTTCCATTCTCTTACCCATGCTTCTGTAAGACTCAATATGTTTGATTCCTGTTTACGTACTAATATTTCCATGTTGGTAAATTTATTTGGAAGAGATTGTATGTCTCGATATAAGGATGAACTGGTGACATTTTTGTGTAGATCTTTGGCGGAACAAAAAAAAAAGAAATGTTTGAGATTTCAGTACCCGAAACTAATCATCAGAGTGAGTTGAAATCTTGCAAAAAAATCCAGTGTAAAACAGATGGCTGATAATATTTTAGTGCGAATCATATATGGCAAAATCAAATAGCGGCTTAATATAATGTTTAATAAGACCTTGTTTTTATGGAGGAAAATAATAAATAACATAATTTATATTTATAGACAATGTAAATAAAACTTTGAAAATTAAATAATAATAAAAATTAAATTAAATACTTAAAAAATTAAATAAATTATTGTTTATAAGATTTCTATAATGTTATTAAGCATATAATTATATGCTTATATAAACTGTGGTATATGTACGTAGTTCTATACAAAGGAAGTTGTATGTAATGGCGAATATGCCTTCTTTTTAATATTATAGGTATAGAAACTTTTATTGGTCCGACCGAAACCAAAAAGATCAGATTTTTCGTTTTCAATTTTCTGACACAGCTATATATATATATATATATATATATATATATATATATATATATATATATATATACATATATAAGTTACAAAACAACAAAAACCGTATGACTTAAAGAATTTTAGGATTTTATTTATAATTTTTTATGTATTTAATGAATTTGTTAAAATATACTAACGGTTACTAATAAGGATACCAAATTTTAAGTATTTGTATCTATTAGAACTGCTAAAGACTATAATTCAATTTGACAATTGAATCGCCTGTAGTTTTTGCGCAAACAGGTCAAATTAAATGTTTTAATTTTTTTAAATATATATTGTTCTCTCTTCAAAATAAGTCTAAAAATTATTGAAAAAATAAATAAATTAATTTAAGTATACCCAAAATTTTAATTACATATAGAGCAAAAGTGGAATATATTCTAAAAGTAAACTCAGTATTTACAAAAGCTTATTTTTAAACAAAGAAAAAAATAATTATGAATAGCAATATTTAATTTTTAAATAAAATACATTTAATATTTAATTAATTACTTAAATATTAAATTTAAAATACCCCATTCTAGCATCTTTCTTCTTTCCGTATTATAAATAATCCTTGATATTTAGTTTTGTTAAGGTATTGAAAAATTGAATAATACTGTTCAATCAGTACTAAAATATAGCTTTATCCTTTGAATAATGTTGAAAAGCAAAGCGTCAATTATTTCCATCAATATAGGAAATTGAATTGTGATGTACATCATTTATTCCTTACTAAAATGACAGCAATGAAATAAGGTGTTTCGCGTGAAGTTTCCCTTTTCCCAAGAAATATTTCCAAACATTTATAGAACAAGATAATTATATGGAACTATATATTTCGAGGTATATGTATTATTATTTATGTTAGATGTCAAACTATCCAGGAACTAAGTTTTGCTGCTGCAGAATTATTTACATACAAGTGAATATTTATCAGTTGTACTTTTCGGCATATTTTGCAGTATTGAGAGTTTTATCTTTTGCATTAGTGAAATAGTTTTCTTGCTGATTGCTGAAAATTGAATTTGATTATCCAAATCTGGAGGTATTTTTATGAATGGATAGAAATGAAATATTTTTCATAACTTAAATAAATACGATAACCAACAATTATTTATTTCTGATCATAAAATCATATTAATTACTAATAGATTGAGTACAGTTGCTCAGCAACCTTGAGTGTCATATATTTTTTAAACTTTTATATATATACATATATATATATATATATATATAGGCATAACGGCCATATATATATATATATATAAAATTTTCAACCCTCTAAGCGGGGGTGTCATCCCCCAAACTTTTTCAAATGGGAAGATATATATATATATATATATATATATATATATATATATATATAAATGATAAGGATAAATATATATATATATATATATATATATATATATATATATATATATATATATATATATATTTTAAAAATATATATATATATATATAGTAGCATATTTATGAATAAAATATAGTAAATGAAGCTATGGAGGTCTTTGTATTGGGCCAAGTTGCCATGGATAGTACGCTGAGTACAAGAAAATTAGCCAATGAGACCGGCGTGAATTACAAGTGTCCAAAGAATATTGAAAAAACACCATTTCCACCCGTATAAAAAGTTGGTATCAACGAAGACGATTTTGATCGCCGCTTGCAATTTTGTGAAACTATTAGTGAACGAGTGGCCAATAAAATAATTTTCTATTCAATGTGTGTTTTTCGGGTGATGCACTTTCTTTTTGAACGGTGTAGTTAATCGGCATAACTGTCGGTACTGGGCTGAGAACAACCCCAGGGTATTTCACGAGGTGCACACACAACATCCTCAGAAATTGAACGTGTGGGCTGGTATTTTTGGAAATTCTATTGTGGGTCCTTTTTTTCTTCCTGGAACTCTAACAGGTGATATGTACTTAGATTTACTGGAAAATACCATCGACCCAGCCCTAACTGACATCATCGAAAATAATCCTGGATACGTTGAAGCGGAACTGATATTTCAACAAGACGGTGCACCTCCACATTACTCTCAAAATGTGCGTAATTATTTAAACACTAACTTTCCCGGGCGGTGGATAGGACGAAGGGGTGCCATTGAGTGGCCTCCCCGGTCACCCGACTTGACTCCTTTAGACTTTTTTCTATGGGGACACATAAAAAGTAAAGTGTATAGCACTCCACTTGCCTTATTAGAAAATCTGCGAACACGAATTATTGACGTTTGTCGCGAAGTGACCCCTCAAGTTCTTCAGAATGTTCGAGAACGATTTGAAGCTAATTTGTTTCAGCATTTGCTTCATTAATACGGTAAGTTTTTTTTTATTTAATTCAATTTATGCGTTTTTTGAAAAATGTATTTTTCAAATTTCAATCCTTCATATTTTCTAAATGACTTGACCGATTTTCAAAACCAAAGCGGGAATGTATAGAGAATAGAAAGCCCTTTTCATTGCGGTACCACTTGACCCCTCTTCCCATTTGAAAAAGTTTGTGGGATGACATAGAGGGTTGAAAATTTTGCGATCATTTTATATCACAAACAAAATTGATGTGTTTTTGGATTTTTTGAAAAAAAAAATTATATGCCTTATACGTTTTCGATATATATATATATATATATATATATATATATATATATATATATATATATATATATATATATATATATATATATATATATATATATATATATATATAACACACACATATATATATATATATATATATATATATATATATATATATATATATATATATAATGAGGGCAGAAAGTCTGGAAACCTTGAGATATGTCAAAAACTATACAAGTTGGGTAAAAAAGTTTCATATAAAAGTTGTATAGTCCCTTACGATTAATGATTGAAAAATGTCTTAAAATGTACAGGGTGTTTTAAAATCAAATTACACGCCAAAACTTCAGAATCTCTAATGCAACACTCTGTATATTATTTCATTTTAAGAATCTACATGAAATTCTGATCATATTTTATTAAGCATACCCTATCCCTAAAGTCAACTGTTTTTGAGATAAAAAAATGAGAAAATGGAAATTTGGCTATATACAAAATTAACTCATTTCCTCATGCATAGTGAAACCTGGTGGATTATTTTAGAACTCCCATAGAAACTGTCATGTACTGACAAGAAACTGTGTCCATTTTTAACATATTGTTGGAGAGTTACTTTTTTCGTGATAAAAATGCTTTCAGAAAGAGAAAGAATAGAGATTCTTATGATGTTTGGATGGGGAGATCGCCAAAGAAATCTTGACGAAGTATTTGAACTTTTTAATAATACGCATCCCGAGCGAGGACAAGCAATTGCAAAATCCACAGTTAGCAAAATTATCAAAAAATTTCGTGATCATGGTTGTGTAAAAGATCTTCCCAGGACAGGTAGGCCAAAACTAGATGATGATATGAAATTGAATGTTTTACTCAGTTATAACGAAAATCCACATTTACCTACAAGTCAAGCAGCATTAGATTTAAACCTTAGTCAATCATCGGTAAAAAATATTCTGCACACGGCAATATCATCCCTACAAAATAAGATTAGTCCATGAATTAAATGAAGACGACTTTGACCGCCGACTTGAGTTTTGCGAAAGTATGCAAGAGCGGTGCAACCTGGATCCACTCTTTTGTAGAAATATTTTATTTTCCGATGAAGCCACCTTTTTTCTTAATCGTACTGTCAACCGACAAAACTGTAGATATTGGTCTACAGAGAATCCCCATTGGGCTCAAGTGGCTCATACGCAATATCCCGAGAAAATCAATGTTTGGGCTGGAATATTTCAAGATAGAATTATAGGTCCCTACTTTTTCGACGTAAATTTAACCGGCGAAATTTATCTTGATTTTTTACAACTCGAGTTGATTCCTGCCTTAGCTCAATTGTATCCAGGTAATGAGCCCGATATGCCTACTGCAGCAATGTGGTTCCAACAAGATGGAGCACCACCTCACTACGCGTTACCTGTTCGGCAGTATCTCAGTGAAATATTTATTAACAGGTGGATAGGACGTCGTGGTCCCTACGAATGGCCGGCCAGGTCCCCGGACTTAACTCACCTAGATTATTTTCTGTGGGGATATTTAAAGAGCAAAGTTTATTTGAACAGACCTCCTAATATCGATGCGCTGAAAAATCGTATAAGAGATGAAATCCGACAAATCCCACCTACTTTCATTCGAAATCTACAACAAGAGTTCATCAATCGATTAGGATATTGTCAGGAAGTGAACGGACAATATCGTTGTTAATCATTTTTAAAAAAATTTTGTAAAACAGTTTTCTCATTTTTTTATCTCAAAAACAGTTGACTTTAGGGATAGGGTATGCTTAATAAAATATGATCAGAATTTCATGTAGATTCTTAAAATGAAATAATATACAGGGTATTCCCTTAGAGATTCTGAAGTTTTGGCGTGTAACTTGATTTTAAAACACCCTATATATTTCAAGACATTTTTGAATCATAAATCGTAAGGAACTGTACAACTTTTATATGAAACTTTTTTACCCAACTTGTATAGTTTTTGACATATCTCAAGGTTTCCAGACTTTATCCCCTCATTGTATATATATATATATATATATATATATATATATATATATATATATATATATATATATATATATATATATATATATATATATATATATATATATATATATATATATATATATATATATATATATATATATATATATATAATAGTTAGTTTCACTATAATCATCGCCCCTTTAAAATGCAGTTTTCAACGCTTTATTTATCTTACATCGGTATTGTATTTTAATAAAACGTGACATACAGTTTTTTTTTTCAGTAGAACATCATGTATATTACAACTTAATTAAACAGTCAACTTCTTACTGGTTATAAATATACCAGCTTAATACATTTACATGGACCGAACAGTTACAGTTACAGGAATGGCAAATTCCGAAAACTCATTAAATAGACAATCCATTCTATGAGAGCTCTAGTCTACAATTGCCTACATTTTATAATCTCCTTGGATAACATAATTCATTCTACAAAAATATGCTGGGTGCTGATTAGGATGAGAAGTGTTCTCAGATGCGATATGCAGACTTAAATTATAACGGCTTACAGTTATAAATACATCATTCTAATAACTTGTGGTAATCAACTGCAAATGTGTAAGTGTAACAATATTCTCTGTTCATGTTCCTTATAACTTAGCTGTTTTCAGTATTATAAGCATCCCGGAATGATGCTTTGCAACATGGTAAAAACCAATTTCAAATCCGTTCAGTAGTTGCAGTGAAAATCGCGAAGACATACACACATATAGGTCGAAAACAGAACCTCCTTCTTTTGAAGTCGATTAAAAATATAAATCTTTAACAAAATGCACTCACAACACGTGTTTGAACAACGGGAAGCCCTCTAAAGCATCTATCTGATCATATTTTTTAAATTAGCCAGCTGGTATCAATTAAACCCTTCCGTAAAGAAAATAAGCATTTGAAAGAAATAGTATTGAGGACAAATTTATTTCATTTATGAGTTAATACAGAGGAGAATCGCCAACACTGGTCTAAGATGTTAAGTGGATGGCTAGTTTGTTCGTTAGCCGGTTTGTTCGTCAAACACTTATGGCAACAAACTTGCATCACGCCTAAGGGTGTAGCGTAATAATGTCAGTAACTATGGAAAATTAAAATTCATATTTTAATTTCTTAGTAGAGAAGCCAGAAAAATAAATAAATGGTACACTTTTAAAATTAGATATACACGAGTCTTATTAGAAGGTACTGAAATAGTGTTACCGCATTTGCCTTAGTTATCTCTCACACCCGTATAAAAATCGCCAAGGATTAAAAATTCCGTCGACGATAAGATTTTAAAATCACACCGCAATTTTCTATGTTTTTTATTTCAGGCTGACAACTTAATTTAAAAATGTGTTGAAAATAAAAGTTCATTCGGCCAAAACAACATTTTTACTGTACACATACATTATTTTAATTAAGCGGTTACCATGACGGAAAGACAACAGTAGCGTACAAACTTCCCTCGATATGATTTTTTTCCATTTATTAGGAATAGTGAATTGTGACCCAATTTAGTTCAGTACATAATCACAGTATATATGTGTTAGATATGCTGTTTTTCTATTTTTATTTGTTCCATTATATTGGATTCGTGCCAATACTTTACCATTTTCTTTCTACCTATGCCACACTTGACTATTGGGCATAATTTAAAATTAATTCAAAAGTAGTTTTTACATTGACACCTACCGTCATTTTGCTACGCCATGTTGAATTCGTACCAGTTTACACCATTTTCACATCTAATTTTTCTGCAAAATTTAAAGTCAGTTGAACGAGATTTGTTTACGTTGATTTTTTAAAACTTTTATTTGGCTCCCATTTTGTTTCGCCATTTTAAATTGAAACCCATATTATCAGTCTTTACGTACTCCGTTGATCTGCATATACTACCCAGATATTAAGTTTCTAAATGGTTTTCGTTAACGATCCTCTTGTGGTTATTTTAAAGTGGTGTATTATTTGTGGTTAGGATCCAGTAAAAAAACATAAGTTTTTTTTTTAAATGTCGACGTTTTGCAACTTAAATAGATTTTATATGCTACATGAAACTCATAATATCAGTCTTTACCTGCTCCGTTGGTCTGCAGATATTTCCTAACCCCAAATAATACACCACTTTAACAACAAGAATATCGCTAACGAAAACCATTGCGAACCAACGAAGTAGGTAACGACTGATAATATGGATTTCATACCAGATACAAAACCTATATGCATCCTGAGAATGCAACAATAAAGTTGCGAAACCTCGACAATTTTGAAAAAAGACTTGGTTCTTTCCTGGATCTCCTAATCTCAAATAATACACTACTATAACATAAAAACAAGAGAATTGTTAACAAAAACCATTTAGAAACTTAATATCTGGAAAATATCTGGAGACCAACGTAGTAGGTAAAGACTGATAATATGGGTTTAATGCAGGATATATATTCTATATATGTGTCCTGAGGATGCAACAATAAGGTTGCGAAACGTCGACAATTTAAAAATGCTTTTGTTTCTTTTCTGGACTCTAACCCCAAATAATACACCGCTCTAAAAGAACAACAAGAAGATCGTTAACGAAAACCATAAAAACATAATATCTTGGAAATATCTGCGGACCAACGGAGTAGGTAAAGACTGATAATATGAGGTCCATGCAGAATATAGAATCTATATGTGTCTTGAGGATGCAACAATAAAGTTGCGAAACGTCGACTATGTAAAAACAGACTTTTGTCAATACACCACTGTAACATAACAACAAGAGGTTTGTTAACGTAAACCATTTAGAAACTTAATATCTACGAAATATGCAGACCAAGTGACTAGGTAAAGACTAATAATATGGGTTTCATTCAGGATATAGGATCCATATGTGTCCTGAGGATGCACAAATTAAGTTCCGAAACGTCGAAAACTTAAAAAAAAGACTTGTTTTTTTTACTGGATCTTAGCTCCAAATAATACCACTCTAATAAAAAATTTTTAACATTGTTCAGCTATATTGGATTTTTACCAAAATATTACCAGGTCATCCCCATCTGACCTTCATACTGAAGTCAATCGGGTAAGTAATGTGTAAGCTATGTCGCGAAATGGCAGACAGCCGACAGACGGAATTGATGAAACGTGTTTTTTGGCATCTAGGGACGCTAAAACGAGAAGATATGTAAAACCTGAGAGGGTGATTTTTTCACGATTACAAAAATTGTATTTGGCCGCAATTTTGTTCCGTCATCTTGAATTAGTAACACGGTTTTACTAGTTAAGCCCTATACTATAATTTGAAATCACCAAGTAGTTTTTTGTTTTTGGTTTTATTTCGCCATCTTGAAATCGTACCAAAATTTCACCAGTTGATTTCAACATAATACTTGGTGTTTATGCAAAATTTGAAATAAATTCGACAAGTAACTTTTTCATAATAATTTTTTCTACATTTCACTAGGCCGTCATTTTGTTTTTGCCATACTCGTTTTTTACCAAAATATTACTAGATCATCCCCATATGACTCTTAATTTTTTATCAAAATTTGTAGTCAATCGGGTTAGTTTTTAAGCTATGCCGCGAACTAACAGACAGATAGACGGGCCGACGGGATTGATGAAACATATATTTTGGCATCTAAGGAGTAGTTTTGTAATATTAATTTTTTTAACATTTCACTAAGCCGCCATTTTCTTTCGCCATATTGGATTTTTACTAAAATCTTACCAGACCATCCACATAAGTCAATCGGGTAAGTAGTCTTTAAGTTATGCCGCGAATTTACAGACAGACAGACATACCGACGGAGTTGATATAACATATTTTTTAGCATCTACCGACGCTAAAACGTAAAAATGTGTAAAAATGAGAGGGTGACTTTTTCACGATAAAAAACATTTTATTTGGCTGCCGTTTTGTTCGGCCATCTTTAATTAGTACCACTATTTTACTAGTTGATCCCTATACCACAATTAGTTATGCCACACAATTTGAAATCAAACCATTAAGCAGTTTTTGTCAGTCTGAATTTTTAAATATTTTATACTAGTTGATTCCAACATGATACTTGTAGTTCTTGCAAAACTTGAAATAAATTGGAGGAGTAGTTTTTTAATAAACATTTCACTAAGCCGGCATTTTGTTACACCATATTGGATTTTTACCAAAATGTTAGCAGGTCATCCCCATGACCCTTAATTTTTGACTAAAATTTGAAGTCAATCGGAAGTGAAAAAAAACGTGTTTTTCATCATCTAGGGATCCTAAAACGTGAAGATCTGAAAAAATCTCGGAGAGTGATTTTTTCACGATTATAATACGTCCGTTTTACGAGGTAAGTAATAGGAAATAGTATATTGTTAACATAACAAAATTAGTTTTTTTATGAATTATTGTTTTTCTAACAACAAGGATGTTCTCCTCTAGAATTAAATAGATGACTGGCCTAGGGGCCTTTCAGATTTAGAGGCGGTTAATTAAAGATAACATGCAGTTTCATATTATTTTTAAAAGTTGTAAAAAATCGGGATGTTTCGGGATCGCTCTAGAGCGCAATCGAACGATTGTACATTACACTAGTAGCAAAAGATTCGATTTTTAATATATCGATAATTTTATGGCGGAACAAAATGGCCGCCTCACAAAATGTTTAAAAACGCATTATAAGAAGAATGAACCTCAAATTTTTCACGAACATCCATCAAGTGTGATGTAGGGATAAACTAGTAAAAATGGCGTCTTAATGAAAAGTTTAAAAATTCAGTACCAAGAAACTGCTTATTCAAATGACTTGAAATTTTGCACAAAAATCCAGTGTCAAACAGGGGTAAACTGGCAGAATTTTAGTGTGAATCTTGTGTGGCAAAATAAAATGGCGGCCTAATTAAATGTTTAAATATTCAGCAAATACCATTTCTTAGAACAAAATCTCGTTTTTCGGAGAAAAATAATAAATGGTATATTTTTTATCGACTATGTTTATAAATGTATAAAAAATAAAGAAAAGTAATATTAATAATAATAATATAAAAATAAATTTCAAACAAATTAAAGAATCGGTAATTTCTCCTTTAGCCAAAACATCCCTCGTACAGAATTTTACTACACACAGATAAAACATTTTATGAGTCCATATAGTTGTTCGGTAAAAACAAAATAAACGATTTGTATTAAGCTGTTCCAAAGAAATTATCTGCATATATAAATTGTGTGTACATAGTGTACGAGGCTACATGGGAATTTACTACATGAATTTAAATTGTTTTAATTTTATAAGTTACTCTTTATTACGCAGACTAAACAATACGTCTGTGTGAATAAAATGACAAATACAAAAAAAATCATGTTATTATTTTTATTAGTATTCTATATTAATTACATTTATGCATTCAGCATTTTTATTAGGAGATAACTTTTATATTTCTGTCCAACATTTGTGAGAATTGGTTATTTCATTTAAATTTGAATGACCAAGCCTGAATTAGTCGCATTCATATATACCAGCACCACCGATATTAGTGATTCTATTTCCGCATAGTAATAAATGAACTGTCCATTTTGTTTTCATAAAAAAAATAGCACAGTAAGGGATAACCGCGAACTGCTTTTTAAATTTGCTCTTTTTACGCTAAAGTTGAACCTCAGAAATATGCATATAACAGTGAGTAGCCATTGATCAATCACTAATAATCATTGACATAAAAACACACCTATTTCAGTTCCAAACAAACCGGTCAATAACACTTGGTCATGTTCGATCTACCGTAATTGATGCAATGTGACGGTTGACTTCAATTAACAATTCAGAATATCGTTCAACAAATTGCAGTTAACCATCATTTTGAGGAATCGTTGGCCGATGAGTAATACAAAAGAAGGAAAACAAAGAGGTTGTAGTAAGGAGGGGGGCGCAGTCTAGTTGAAAGAACTTTGTGGCCATTAAAAAAAAGGTAAGAGATCAACTTTTTTCCTCAGCCGTTATTTAATATCTAATACGGGTAAGGATAAATGTGCTGCAGTAACGTATATTAATCCTATCTCTTATAAATTACTCAAAACTATTTTAAGAACATAATTTTATTATATAATCGCTTTTAAAACTAATAAAGCAATAGGTAACAAAATGGTAAAATAAGGATAATATAGACAACTTACAAATATGTATATATAACACTGTTTTGAGACTATGAGGTCGTATAATTATTTTTTCTACAAACGTGCGGAAAACCTCACTTTTCCGCACTTATTTTAGTTTGCAACGAGCTACTTTTCCGCACTAGTGCCGAAAAAGTCTACTTTTCCGCACTAGTGCGCTGATAGTTAGCAAAATGATTTTAGAACATAAATTTGCTAGAATCCTGCTATAATTTTCAACAAAATAGTAAAAAATATGTTAAACGTGTTTTAAAAAATTATTTAATGACTCTCGTATTATGCCTTATAAAATCAATGATAAGCAATAATAAACACCTGCCTTTTTTATTTGGCAGTTTGAATCACCATAAACACAAAGTAAAAATACGCGTGTTATTCATTGTCAATCAAAACCAATTTTGCAGTATTTTTAATGGATTTTTCAGACGAAGATTTACCAGAGTCACTATTGGAAGCAGCTAGAACTGCAAACTTCAATATGCTACCATCAAAATCAATCCCGTCATAGGTATGACAAAGAATATATTCTGTTTAGAACCTAGTGTCAAAACTTCGAAAGGACCCGTTTTTTTGGCATATTTTGCCGAACTTTCCAAAACATGTAAGCCAAACACGCTTTGGTCTAGATACTCAATGTTAAAAATTATGATCAAACTCAATGAAAACATGGATTTAAGCAAGTTTTTCAAAGTCACGGCCTATTTAAAAAAAAACAAAATGTTGGATTAAGACCAAAGAAGGCGAAAATTTTTTCAAAAGAGGAAATTTCTAAATTTATAAATGAAGTGTTGAAGAAATTTATCTCCATATTAAAGTGGCTACTAAAATGCCATCAAATATTGCAGGTTATCTGAAGTTCCCAAAACCTATACAGGCAACAGTTTCCGACGTTCAGCCGCCACAGTGCCTGCAGATTCCGGAGAAGGAATATCAAACGCCTCGGAGGTTGGACCGTGGCAGAAGGTTATTTAGAAAGCTCAACAAGTTTTAAAAAGAATCTATCCAATGAAGTATATATACTAGTCACCAACTTTGACCAGTGCAGTCTACCAAATTGACCTCTTCCAACCAAACAGTTACCACCTCAGCGAAGGTTACAATTATAAGTACTCGGGAAAGAGAACTGGAAAATCCAAACCCAACCTACAAGTCCCCGAGTTCTTTGGAAAAAAATCTAGTCTCAATTAATTTACAAAATGCTACAAACTGCACGTTAACTATTCATGTTGTTAATAATAATTAATTTGTAATTATGTATTTGATATAAATAAACTATTTTTTTTAACTTTTGGGTTTTTCCGCACGCTTGTAGGAAAAATAATGTACCTTACACGCGCGTAAAGTGACTTTTCTGCACGCGATTGATGGCCAACTTCAATTGCGTGCGTAAAAGTAGCACTTTCCGAACTTGTTTGGTAAACTACTATTAAATTTAGAAGAAATAAACATCTCCGATACCTATAAAATAACTAAAAAATATCTGTTTGCTAGGCATATTATAGAAACCAGTCACTTATTTCATATTATTTATAGTTTTAAAGTAATGCATGTATGTCAATAATTTAGAAGTAATAGAAATACTTAGACATAATAACAGTCAATTATTTTTACAGTTTGAATTCCCTACAAAATTTTTGACAATAATTACATTTTTCCTTTGTTTTTCTAAAAAATATTAGGCTTAGATATTTCAGTACTCTTTATTTTAGGAATACGTTCTACTGTGTCTATAATTCAAATTTGTCATTATGTAAATCAACCAATTACCAAGTAATTACGATATCATTAATATATTCATTAGGGTACTATCTTTTAGTGTCAACTGGAAGTAAATGGTTATTCAACGAGGATAAGACAATCCAGTTTTCTTCGCCATGATTTGGAAAACCACCAAAATAGCCATTTATTTTATTTCTTTCCGTGGTATCCGAAAATGATGAGTGATAAACGTTCAGCTGTTTAATAAATATGATACAGTTCATATTGATATTTTTTAAATGGATTACCATCTTTTTATATTACTTTTCGATAACTAGTATATTTTTGGGTCTAAAGTAATTTTCCTCTCTTCTAAATTGGGAGAATGTCCATCTTCCGTGGCGATATTTCCAACTCACACCTGAAACACTAGCATTGATACCGCTAGCTGTTAAGTCTTTGACGGTACTTAAATGTTCTTATCACTAAGAAAAAATCAGACCTTAAGACTGTGACGTATTTTTTTATTATTGGCGAATTAGCAACGCTGAATTAGCGTTAAAACATGAAATATTGGTTAGTTGGCCGTCTACGAATGGTAAAATTATTTTACAAAAGTAGAGAAAATTCTCGAGAAACACAAAGAAGATTTTTTGAGAGTTTTCAGAGACGTATTTCAATGAATACAATTATCAAACAAAATCGTTAAAAGACAGGAAGAACCTTCACATATGAAAAGTCAAGTAATTGCTCAACATTTCATGATAAATTCGAGTTCTATTCCGTTCAATATCTAACAATGAAACAAAAAAATTTCGTTTTCGGTTTAGTTCTTTGATCCTTATGAGGGAACAAGACGAGGACAAAATTTGTAATGTTCATTTTGGCAATAAGATATAAATTATACAAAAAAAATTATTTATTTTTTTAAAGTTAACATCGCTAATTCGTCGGAAATAAAAAATCTTGTTACAGATTTAAAGCTTGATTTTTTCTTTATTATAATGAAGTACCTTTGAAGATTGAACAGGTAGCGGTAGCAATACTATCTTTAGACCAAAAAATATACCAGCATTCGAAAAATCGCATAAAAAATTTGGTATTCCTTTTGAAAAAATGTCAAAAGCTATAGCAGTTTAACTGAATATTAATTATAGAATTACATTTTTGACAAAAACACGAGATATATTTCTTGGCATAAATAAATAAGGATTTGCACTTTCCGATCAGAAGAGGGAAACTTAGTAAATAAAATAAGATTTTCGGCATTCAAGTAGGTAGACAGATTTCTGAACAAAGGAAGCGTTATTGAAAGCACCTGAAACCGGTTAACCCAATAAATATTCTTGTGAGAGTATTTTTCTTTATTTGTGTGTTATTAATGTTCACATAATTTGCTTTAATTTTAGTCGATTAAAGACGCTTGTCCACGACCGTTCACTGGGACTGGACCCTGAAAGGCAAATAAACTGCACCTCCACATCATAACTTTTATAAACTATTAGATGGTGTCATCGATTAGCTACCAGTCGATAAGTATCAATAGTTCACTATTATGTCTTTCTTAGGATAGTGTAATTATTTTATCCCCATATATAACCGTTTTATCTTTGTTTCGATTAAAACTGTTCAAAATGCCTATTTTCATTTGAGCGTAGCCATAAAGTTAAAAATCATTTTGGGATCATACAATTTGAAATAAGACTTTCTTGTACTATGAATATGTATGCTAAAATGCACTCCTCCCAAGTTACAGCTCTTTAACATTTTTGAAAAAAAAATTTAATTGTTAACGATAAATAAGAAAGAATCCAAATACTCTAGGTTTAGGTTTTTGAAAATGCTCTATTCAAGTAAAAAAAATCTAGAAAAATCAGGTGTGCCGATCGCTATTTCATTCAGTACATAGTCATTTAGAAACACACATAAATATACTGTCTTTTCAAACATTTTTATTGGGGGCCATTTTGTTCCATCGTATTAGATTTCTACCAATATTTTACAAGTTTCTACACACTTGATGTTTGGAGATAATTTAAGATAAATTTAGTAAGTAGTTTTTACATTGACACACACCGCCATTTTGTTATGTCATGTTGAATTCGTAACAGTTTATCCCTATATCACATTTAATTTGTCTGCAAAACTGTCTATTTAATAAGATTTTTTCACTGATTTTTAAAAAAATTATTTGGTTGCCATGTTTTTCCACCATCTTGAATTCGTACCACAACTGTACCAGTTTATCTCTATATTACACTTAATGCTTGCACAAAATTTAAAATTAATCTAATAAGTAGTTTTCTCAGGGTGATTGTTTAAATATTTTATTAGACCACCATTTTGTTTTGCTACCTTATATTTATACCAAAATGTTACCAGTTCATTCCTATGTAATACTTAATTTTTGGCCGCCATTTTGATCCGCCATCTTTTCATAGTTCATAACTTGACTTGAAATTCCTTCTAAATTTTCATGTGTGAAAAATATAATATGAAAATTCGATTTTTTTCTGTGTTTTACCCCAATATGTGATTTTTTGTGTCTATGGCATCTAAAATACTTAAGAAGATCGAGTTTATTCTTGAAATTGTTTAGATATTTTCGGCTGATAAAAACTTTCTTTGAAAGAATAAAGCGATATAAATTAAAGGTTTGGAATTAATTAATAAGTTTGTTAATCGATCAAAAGCTTCTTTATATAAAAAGAACCTATCTGAAATTGGTATTCTAATAACAGATATTTACTAGCCTCTAGAGAGAAATAAATAAAGGAGTTTACAAATTAGTTAGATTTTATAGGTGCAAATTATTTCAGTTATTTATGCGTCATAAAGTCAGAGGAAACTAATTTAAAAACGCTACTTCATATTTATATGACCCACTTGTAGTGTAGTGACACCCTGTATTAGTTGTTGGCATTAAAGTTACTTCATATTCATAATAAAAGCAGAATGAGCACGCTGACGCTGCATCGCGCTCTTGGTAACGGTGTCCTACATCACGCATTCACCCATATGGAGATATACGCTAGCTTTTAACCAAAGTGGTAGTAAGGGCAAGGGTGGACCTTGTCGGTCCAGCCCTTGGACTGTACATTATTCATATCAGTGTTCTTAATAGAATTATTGTTAATAACAACGAGTCTCATTCCGTCTACCAACAGGAACCATTACATGGCGACCCTGCCTTAAACGATCCGTAAGGACAACCTGCCGTAAGTGCCTTAAAAGATCCAGCCTGCTGAAATATTACTGTATATATGGGCGAAAGAAGGCCAAAGAGCACTTCACTAGATAACAAGGCCAAATTTGATAAATTAAGAACTGAATGATGAAGACCACCATAATATGGACCAGAACGAGTTTTTATTTTTTAGCTTTTTTTAGGTGCAAGATACAAAAAAGAAATTATATAATATGGAAATGGAAATGTAGAAGTTACTGGAATTTGTAGAGTTTTAAAGTATGTAAATATATGATAAGGAACTAAAAGTCGCAAAATCGAGTGTGGGCATAAGGTACTAGAATAATTAATAATTAATTCTCAATGGTCATCTGGAACATAAGGGCGTGTTTAAATCTTTTTATTAAGTAGTGTTAAATTTTAGATTAGGGTGTAATATTGCATAAAAATACGAATATTAACGTATATATATTTAATAGGAGGTATATTTTATTTTAAAAATAATGAGTATTACCAAACCTAAGAAGTTTAATTTACGAACTAGAAGCAAGTGCTAATTAATAATTATAATGTTTATCTTAATCTTGCTATCTGACAAGTAATAATATTAAAATATTTTATATAAATAAATAAATAAAACAGACATATTGGACATTAGATGCTGATTATCCTATATGATTTTTTAAAGTTCGTAGAGTTATGCGAAAACGGCTAGTGCTGTAGATGGATAACGCTGGTGTAATTATCATTGATTACGCTATTTTATTAAACATCTTTTGTCTAAGAAAATGATATTTTACATATCAATCAGATGAATTGCGAATATAAGCAAACAAAGTAATATTTAAAATGTGAATAACTAAGCAAAGTCAGGCTAACCTACTTATTTTGTTTTTGTTACCTACTAAAACAATTATTGCATTCCAAAACAATGCGTTGTCACGTCTTACTAAACTAAGTAGTTATTATTTAATTTATTGCTCAATGTAAATGAAAAAAGTTTTTGGCCACTTCAAAATAAGTAAATTTCTAAATAAGTAACTACCTAAAATTTTCTTTAGCTTTGCAGTTGTCATATTATTGCTTCATTTTGATTAGACTTATATTGGTTCAAAATCAATAAAAATATGAAATCTAAGAATGACTAAAAATACATGGTTTAATGTATAATAAATGGTTGATTGAACAGGAGTCTCGCTTAAACTTTCGATACGATTACTTAACCATGACTTACTAAAACGAAATATTTTTGGTTGTCACATAGACTGACAAATGGGCTTTTAATTCATAACTAACCCAAACTAAGAATGGTCAGTTTTCATAGGTTAAATATGTATTACACTTGTTTGTAACTACGATAATTGAAATTTAATTCAAAACGTCATTGGTAAAATAAGCCTTTTCACTTCATAAATCAAATATCGACGACCCCGTCTTATTTTTGTAATTTCGTCAGCTTAATAACTAATTCTTGGTTGATTTTTCGTTCTCTATATATTTTAAGGAAGAAATTGTGCTAAATAAAGACTAGCGAGTTGATTATTTTTACTAATTTATAATGGTTAAAATATAAAATGTTTTAAGACTAATATTGCATAGTAATAAAAGCTAAATTAGATGCTTGAACTTCCAAGAAAGTTAATATAAATTTTTCATTATGTATTAAAACTTGAGCTCATTAGGTTCATAGCCTACAAATACACTTGTTGCAACAAACACAGTCCTAGATTTTCTGCTGATATGGTGATTTTGATGGTGGATTTTGTCAACTAATTGCATTCCAGCAATTAAACAAGGTTATTTAATGTGTTAATCTATTCTTATATTGGATGTTAAATAAATATAATTTATAATAATTATTGATTATAAAAGTACACTAACGCTTAACATGACGTAAATGTTCTGGTAAAATGTACAGAATAAATAAGATTTACTTTTATATATCTGAAATTATTGGTAATTAATATCAGAAGATACATTAAATAATATGCAGCATATGCATTGGGTCATATTTATGAAATTCATGATTATTGAGCTGCAAGCAATATAATTCACACATCATTCAGTTGCTCCTTCGGCAACATATCCATACTAGAGAACTTGCTAATCTGACCGTATGCTAGTAAACCCCTTGGCGTATCTGCTATCCTGATTTTGAAGTATATAAAATAATAATAATAAATAATAATGTTAATAAATAATTTAATATTAATAAATAATAAGTATATTAATAATAAATAGGTATTATAAATATAGTAATTAATTACATACACATCGTCAAAGAAAAGCCCCCTTGGTTACGTCATTGTATGTGTTATTTAATCAAAATCGAGCAACGTCTACCAAAGTATTTAGATGTCTCAACGTTGCCATGTTGCCTCGCTGAATATCCCCAGGCACAGCTGAATAATTCCACAAATTCGCCATATTTATGAAAAAAAAAATCCCCCAGATTTTCTTTCTTTTAATTTCAAGTGGATTTTTTCTAAACGATATTTTCGTATTAAATTGAAATATTTTTTAAAGAAAATTTTTAGAAGCCCCAAAAAAAAAATACTTGACAACCCCGAGATAACTAAATAGGGTTACAAAAATAAATAAGAGCAGATTATGCAGCTTATGCTGGCTAAACGTTAGGTGGCTAGCACAAAATTCAGATACAAAACATATTCAATTATATTTCTAATACATTCAATAATTATTAGAGCATTAAAAATTTGAAGTCGAATTTTACCATAATTCTGTGACATAAATAAGTAAATTCATTAATAAACCAAAAGGGAAAATTATTAACGCTTACGCAACGAAAAGCTTATTTTATTAAAATTCTAAGAACTTAGACAGTAGCTCAGCGTATATGTGTAAAGTTACTTCTACTTAAGAAAGTTGTGAAATTAAGCCGTATTTACCTAAATATTAACAAAAAAAAAATTAGCGCTGATAAAACAAAACTTGATCATTATTGTTAGATTTTTTTTCGAGGAAATATTGCTTGGCCTTAATGAATGGCTGATGAGCAAAAGTTTGTTGTTAGGAATGGCAAAATAGATGAGAATGGTTAAAGAATGTATGAGTATATAAAATGGAATGTGCAACAGTTAATATCATACTTAAATTGTTAGAAATTATACAGGATTGGTCTGATCACCCGAAAATGTATAAAATTTCTAAACGCGTATAGATATTAGCTGGTCTGCATAGAAAGTAAAAAGAAAAGAAATAGGAGCACTTTCCCACTCATTAATGGTAAGCTGGGCGTTAGCGCCATTACCTAAGCTAGGTATGTAGGCTGATGAAAGGGAGTGCATGTGCCTAAAAATAATACGAGAAATGATGAAAGTAGTGCTTATTGCACAATAGGGTACCCGCAGTCTAATAACGGTTTTCTTATATACATATCAAAAATCTAGTTTTAAATCGTACGAAGCATTGAATTCAAGACGTCAAAAGTATTAATAGATACTGTTAAAGTGGACTGTAAAAAAAAAAAAAAAAAAAAAAATATATATATATATAGTAAGCCAGAAATCCCGATCAGCGTCTGACTTAGGTACGTCGCCGAGGGAACTGGAAAAAACTATAATGTAAATATATTAATGAAATGCATGCAAAAATACGAAAATATAATATATAAAGTGAATAAGGGACAAAGTAAGTAAAGTATAAGATAAGTAGTAGAGATTTAAAAATCTTTGAAGAAAGGAATTACAAATGCGCTAATAATAATAATAATAATAATAATAATAATATTAATAATAATAATAAAAAAAAAAAAAAAGTTAGTTATAATCAGTAAAAGTAACGACAATATTTGTTTTTTTTGATTAAGCTACCTATGACACAATAAAAATGAGCATCTAATGATCTCAATCTAGTAATAATTTGTTTTTGTAATTACAAGCTAATATTACATAATAATTTGAGCCTGAACAAAATATACATAATAACTGCATCTATTCGGATATGACTTTAAAAATTATATACACTGTATTCCTTGTCAATAATACAAAAATATTCGAATTGTCGAATTTAATCACTTAATGTGTAACTTATAATAGGTACATAATGAATTTTGAATAATAAAACTTACATTTTATATTACCTTTTTGCGCACACCCGACTATATGCATATATATAAACTTTGTAATTATTGTTTGGCTTATTGTAGGTGTTTGGGTATAATTATTGACTATACTTAACTTGGAATTTTATTATATACTATATTGCGTATTGGTTTTATTTTATTATTCATAGATTATTATATTATATATTATTATATTGCTTATTTATATTTATTTTATTATATTTTATTGGTTGACAAAACTATACAAGAAACACTCATATAATATTAACAAAAAAAAAAAAAAAACAAACCATTCATTGAAGCATCAATTAACTCATTACACAGTAGTGTCCTTCACAAGTGCGCATAGTGAAAGCCATTACCTGTCACATTTTAAATAGTATGTTAAATGTATAAGTTTTGTCAAAAGCTGATTAGTTATAACGATTTTTTTTTTGGTTACTTTTGTGTTAGGTTGTTGTAAGAATGATTCAACAAGTATAATCATTCTTTCAAAAGGGGGAAGGTGTAGTGTAGTGACACCCTGTATTAGTTGTTGGCATTAAAGTTACTTCATATTCATAATAAAAGCAGAATGAGCACGCTGACGCTGCATCGCGCTCTTGGTAACGGTGTCCTACATCACGCATTCACCCATATGGAGATATACGCTAGCTTTTAACCAAAGTGGTAGTAAGGGCAAGGGTGGACCTTGTCGGTCCAGCCCTTGGACTGTACATTATTCATATCAGTGTTCTTAATAGAATTATTGTTAATAACAACGAGTCTCATTCCGTCTACCAACAGGAAACGTTACACACTAGAGAATTCGTAAAATTGTTCAAATGCCAGGGAGTAAGCGAGCTTCGTAAAAATCCAAACTTAAAAAAAAATAAATACACTGAATGTGTACCGAATACCGATATTGAAAAATTCCCATTGCTGGCCTCGACCTTCGTTCTTTTAGCTAATGGATAGATAAATCGATATAGATAAACACCGCACCGGCCAAATTGATAAAGTTGCATTTGCATCTTTATCTAGAGGTAGTTTAATTAAATTAACGTAGCCTTTGAAAACGCCCACTTAAAGAGACGAGAAAAAAATTCACTAGTTACGTGGTGCTCTATACCGGATGTCTCAGTACCCCTGGAATAATTCAGTCAAATGGAAATGTGGTGTTCTCAGGATAGAAAACACATATAAAGACAAATTTAAAGCTTATCAAATTCATGTTCATCAAGAACTAATCCCGGAGATCATGACAGACGACTTGAATTTATTTGTGAGCAGTGGCGCAAGATGATTGAATTCTAAATAAAATTTTGTGGTCGGATAAAAGCCATTTTCACAATAACGGCATGGTAAATTGAAATAATTATTGTCCTTTTTCAAGATATGGGTGTAAACGTCTGGTGTGACATTACAGCCAGTCACATTGTTGGTTCAAAATTGTTTGAGGGACTTCAGAAAGTTTCTTGTTCAAGAATTGCTTGCATACTTCGAAAATATTTCTTTAGATGTGCATCGTGATTTATGTTTTTAGCAGGATGGGCTACCTGCTCATAATGGCCAAGTGATACCGAAATGTCTTCATGAAATCTTTTATAAGAAGTAGATAGGAACAAGTGGACAATTAGGTGGCGACCTATCAATTTCCAGATCTTACCGAACTAGATTATGTTTTTTGGTATATCTGAAGTCTATGCTACACCTCTAACTGATATAGAGGATTTAGAAAGAAGAATGCAAATGAATACAGTGCACTTAACGCTGCAGAATTAAGAACAATTACTTTTCGTGAACTAATTTACTTAGCGTAGTATTGCGTGGAAGTTAAAATATTTTTGGAGTCGCCATATTAGTCATGGTCAAGGCCAACTATATTTAAAATGTAAATTTCATGTAAATTATCAATATGGAAATCATATACTGTAAAGATGTTAAAAATTCCGG
The DNA here is from genome assembly GCA_030620095.1 of Kuschelorhynchus macadamiae. Classification (NCBI taxonomy): domain Eukaryota; kingdom Metazoa; phylum Arthropoda; class Insecta; order Coleoptera; family Curculionidae; genus Kuschelorhynchus; species Kuschelorhynchus macadamiae. Next base: position 487,910 of record JAUTXW010001355.1, read on the forward strand.
TAAAACCGGGAGTGATATCAACTGAATACTTGACCAACTATTAACGTCTTTATATCTTTATCCTACCCTGTAAAACTCAAATTTGTATGTTTTTACTTGACTGAATTATTCTACTCGAACAGGGGTAGACACATTGTATTTTGATATATTTTTTTGTTTAAGAAAAGAGTGCCTTAAAACAGGATATCAAAATGAGCCAGAAATTTGTGAATTATCGTGACTCATTTACGCGATAATTTCTCCCTAACCCAAATTAGGCTTGATTGTGTTGTCAAAATCCAAAATTCAAATTTAATCATAAAAACTAAATATTGACGAACAAAGAGTGAAAATTAACATAAATTAATCATTTATCGTTATTAAACTAATTGACACATTTTAATAATTCCCCAATGTTGAACCCCCATTAATTATTTCACATGTTTAATGCAAAAATTTAACTGTTCCTCTGCATTTTCTATACACTGTGGCCAAACTAAATTCGGCATGATAATAGAGCAGTTAAAATAGAATTGAATTTTTAGTTAAGTATATAATTGTTTTAATGTATTATAGGATATATTTTAACTTTTGTGCTATATTCTGAGAGTAAGGTAATGTGATATATTTTTTCTTGGTTGCAGCATTTTGTTGTTTTTTTTTGTTGAATTTTCAAGTAGTATATATTCCAAAGGTTTTCCATTTTCTCTATGTATTTGTATCTTTTTCTAGAACGTACCACACGACAAAATAAATTTCATTTACAAAGCCTTTAATAGTTTCCGTAGTAAACAATTGACTGTTAAACTAGAACATAATGATCAACTAAATATCTTAGAACTAACACTAATTGGGAATTTTGAAAATAATAATGTTAAATAGCACTTGGACTTCGCACTACGTTGAAATTGTTCTTTTTGAGAATTTCTTTAAGTTTTTTAATAATATTTGGAGAAAATTCAGGCGATGTCAGTTCTACCGCCAAATCAGTTAAACTTACGATAACACTTATGTTTTTATTATTTTAGGTAGTGTGTTTAAAATTTAATTTTATCGTTGTCAGGTTTCATTCCTTCTTTGCAAAACTTATTACCTAAATATTTTACTTCAGACATACGAAATAGAATCTGTTTTCTTTTAAATTTGACATTTAATTGCCTTGCTCGTTGTAGTACAATATTTAAAGACCTATCATGTGACTCTAAAGTTCCTCCAAAAATCAAGAGATCATCAAAATATACTAAAAAACCTGGAATATCACCAAAGGTTTCACAGTTTAGTTTTTGAAAATATTCACAATTTAGGCCAAAAGGCATCCTGTCAAACTTATAGGTTCCAAACACAGTTCCAAACGCGCATAAATTACTTGAAGGCTCATCAAGTTCTACTTGATAAAACCCTTCTCTAAAATCGTAAAATAACATTGACCTTTTAATTTTGACGTAATTTCATCCAGAGTGGGAATTATACAATATTCACGTTCTAGTGACTTATTTAAATCCCGCGGATTTAAACATAACTATAAACTTTTATCGTTTTTCTCAACCATAACCAGGTTATTAAGCTATTCGGTAGGTCCATCAAATGTCGAAATTATGACTGTTTCTACAAGACTATCTAATTGCTTCTTTAATCTGTCTTAAATGGCAAAAGGAACCCTACGTGGTGGCTTAGCAACTAGTTAGGCACTTGGTTTAAGTTTTAAAGTATATTTTTTTGCTAAATTTACCTAGACCATTAAATAGATAAGAGTTATTTTTTGAAAAGTTGTCCATGTCATCATAAAGCTTAACTGTATTAATCTCACTTACTATTTTTAATTGTAAACACACAGATATACAATACATTTTTGTATGTACAATTAAAAGTAACTGGCACATTCTGTCAAAGTCCGACATCTCTTACCATAGGCAGGACACATTCTAGGTTTATGATTTGTTCCACAATTTCTAGATTCATGCCGTACATACTTTTTGTCGTAGTTTTCTTCACTTCTACTCTTATCATAATCAATGCCATCCCATTTGTCCTTTCTAAGCGACTCTACTTTTGAAATCTCACTTCTTTTGACTTCAGTAATCTGAGCTTTTGCGATTTCATGAGCTTTACAAACTTCTATCGCTTTACCAAGAACGAGATTATCCATATGGAGTAACCTTTCTTGTAACTCCCTAACTTCCCTTATACCTAGAACTATGCGATCGTGGATCATCGATTTGGAGCCAACAAACTCACAGCTTTTTGAGAGTTTTTTTAAGATCTGCTAAGAACTGATCAAATTTTTCATATTCTTCTTAGTTACGGCTGTAAAAAAGAAACCTTTCATACACCACATTTCTTTTTGGAGTATAATGCTTCTCTATTTCTTGAACGACCGTATCAAATTTATTTTTTTCGTCCTCAGTAAGTTTAAGAGCATTAAATATTTCTACACCTTCATCACCAATCAGATTTAAAAGAACAACTATTTTCACCTTATCGCCGTTCTCATCTTTACCACTTGCTATTAAATATGTGTTAAAATTCTGCTTAAATCTTTTAAAGTTCTCAGCAACATTACCTTCGAACGACATAGGAAGAGGTAATCGTACATCCATACTGGGCAAATATTTCTTGATACTGTTTTCTCTTATCGTTGAAAACAAGAGCGTGTTAAAATTTTGTTTCACTAGACTGCTCCATGTAATTTGAAGACTAATACTTTTAATAAGTTTATTTTACAAGTTTACACAGATTATATATAATATGACTTGTATGTCAACTTCCTTCATGATAATGATAACACCTTATAAGTAACCCAATCATATCTAAGATTACCTAACTAAGATAAATAGGAATATAACCTTGTTACTTACAAACACCACTTAAATACAACATTCAGACCTGTATTCAGGTAACCAATATCTATAGGGTTTTTGGGGCAAAGGGTACTAGGTAAATTTTGATGCAGCCAAGAAATCGACGAATGATTCTGAAACGAACTTTCTTTTTACCACTTTATTTTTGTGTTATTATTGCGAAAATTCTTTTGATTTCGGCTGTCTCCCAGTTACTATTAAAAGATAATCGGAATAAATTTACGCCAGGATGTGCACAAGTACTGAAGCTCCTCTGATAGTCTTGTTGGAAATAAAGCTTTTATTTGTAAAAACTGTCAAAATGTTTCTTTCAGTTACGATATTTATTTTGATTGCATTCCACTATTATAAACGGTTTTGGTTTGACTCGTTATCTTTAAAAACCTGTGTCCAGTCTGAAGGTACCTCGGCTCAAATTTTCTGATTAACTAGACCCACTCTAAGTAAAAGTGCCCTCTAATCGAAAATGTTACTTTAACTGAATGAATCTGAAAAAGGTAATATTTTTATTTTGTTCTCCGCAGGAGTCCCAAAACATTTTTAACATCAGTGTTGAGATGACTGTAAATAAAATTGTGCAACGTGGAACACCTTTTTTGGCTGAAGTCACGGGATACGTGTAAAAAACACTTTCGTCCGAAGATAATACATAAATACTGAAAATAAAGATTGTCTTTATAATAAACGTCATTAGTAGGTATATCAGAAATCAAGAAAAATCGCTGCCTTAATTGCAGTCCCTCGATTATTTTTTTGTTCGTTTCTTTTCCTTTCATAAAGATATATCAGCTTTTAATCTGTGAAGTTTATTTTGGGGTTGTTAAACTTATTATTTTCCTTTAAATTTGATCTTTTTTGTCATCATCTTTTTCATCGCGTTTTTCTACGTCCAGACATCTAATTTTGGCTAAGAGCTCATCACATGCACTACAGGTGTAGCAATGAGGATACCCGAAAGAAATATTAAACCCTTTGTTGAATATGGTTCTATATAACTTATAGCAAATTTTAAATTCTGTGCATTTTTTAATGTTGTAATGATTTTCAGACAAATACACTTTTGTAAAATCCTTTAAACTATAATGATGAATTTTTATGTTTGCCTCGCCCCTCGTATAAAATTAGCAAATGTTTAAGCAAATATTCTGTCTTATTATTAGGTATGCCATTTATAGTAATGCGACTTGCAAATTAATTTTTACTCGTAAAAGGGTTAAAATCACCCTACCTGTCAGTTCGGGGCATAGCTAAAAAGCTATTTCCCAACTGTCTCCAAGTTTTGGTCAAAAACTAAGGGTCATATAAGGATGACCTGGTAACATTTGGTAATTAATTCATGAAAAAGCTACTTATTAGAATTATTTCAAATTTTGTGCAAGAACTAAATTAAAATTAAAATGGCGACCAAATAAAAAAAATAACGTAAAAAAGCCTTATTCAATTCATTTAAAATTACAAAAATTAGATGTGATATAGCGATGGTAACAATTTAGTACGAATTCAACATGGCAACATGACGAAACAACATGGCGGTCTAACGAAATGTTTAAAAAATGAATGTAAGAAACAACCTCTTGAGTTTATTTTAAATCACGTCCAAAAATCAAGTGTGGCCCATAGGTAGAAACTGGTAAAATATTGGTACGAATCCAATACGGTGGAACAAAATGGCGCTCTATAAAAATGTTTAAACAAAAAGTATGTATCTCTTCCTAAATGACTATGAGTAGATCTAAACTGAATCACACCTCTCTATTCCTATTAAAAGGAATTATTCAGAACGAGTTTGGACTTCCGACCTTCCGATGACCGGGATGCTTCCGAGAAGCGCGAATAACGTGAAGTTCGCTGTGGTTGTAAAGCACTGCCAACAAGATATTCCCAAAAAATATTAGAAAACAAATCCCAACGTGTAAAACATTGTGCATTGTGGTGCCATTTTTCGACGTCAGTTCTTATTCTAGTCCTTTTTAATGTCTATGTTTTTCCTAGGATGCCAATAAGTTTAATTGTTATAACTTGTTACTAAGTCCTTTTTCTTCTCTGTTTGAGTATTATAGGTATTCGGGCAATCATTGATATATCAAGTGGCCGAATATCGTCAAATTATAAAACAAATAGAGTAAGTCGGTTCTTTTCCTGCATAATTCAAATAGCAATAACTACGCTTATTTCCTAATTTTTTGTTTCTCAAAACCTAAATAACTGTTCCCGTGTTAAGTGCTTTTAAGTTTATTTTTTAAAAGTCTAACCTGAGAATAAAAATTCTGTATACATTTCTTAGCACTCACGTTAGCCAAATCAGGACTTTTAATAATACTGTACAAAAAACAGCGGCCAAAGAACAACAATAAAAAGTGGTTTCTGTGAAATGTTCTAATTTTTACATGTAACATAGCTTATGATTTCTAGTTTTACTTTTCGAAAAAAGGGGGGTATGGCTATATTTAGGGTTACGGGGACCCATAGGCCTACGTGCCAAAAATTTAATATTTATATAATCTGTTTATATTAGTTTCTAGAATTGTCTTTTTAGTTTTATTAAGTAGGTTGTCTGCTATTTTTAATAATATTACACAGGGCGATTTGTTAAGCATTTATCATATTTTAATAACTCTTAAGAAAGAAGGAGAGGTATATTCACTTATTCACTTTTCAGGTTATAAAACTCTATAAGAGAACATAACATGTAACTTATTTATAAATTGTGTTTAAAATGAACATGTCACTTTGTATGCTTAAATTTTTATCTTTGCAGTTGAGAAAAATCAGCAAATATAAAATATTTATTTAAATAAGTGTATTGATGTTACCTAATCAAAGAACTTCTATATTATACAGGGAAGGTTTTTTCTGGATAATAAAGATTTTTAAACGAAATCAAAAAGTTATAATAGTATTATCAAATAAATACTTATATCTGATATTAATTATATTCGTTTATCGTGGTACATATTTATAATTACACTTATATAATTAATCCGCAATTTATTTTGTTTTACAGACATCCCATTCAAGACAAAATGTTTTTTAAGCTTTTACACCCCATCTAAAATCCAAAAAAAGAAATAAAGGGCAAAAAAATCTCACTTTTAATATTGATGTTGAAGCTCGAATTCAAGGTCCGCAATTCAACGTACGCAATAGAGGATTTTTAGTGTAGGGGAATAGCCGAAAAAATATTGTGTTTAAATCATGAATGAATTATTTATTTAACAAATCCCATGTTTTACCAAATATTGACTAACTTGATAAAAGCCTAAAATGCAGATTATTTTTCATTTTAAACTTCACTATTCAAACAAAGTTAATGCAGACTTGCGAAAGGTGGACCATTATATTCCGAGTTTGGTTTAAAATATCAATTTGTAGGTCATGATCATGTTGCCTTGTGCTCTGAATACAAGATTGTACAAATAGTATGTGCCAACTCGGGCATATGATGTTCTTCTAAGCTAAAAATTCTTCCAGGTCTTTGAACCAGATTTTCATTTTCCACTATTTCTTTTAGCAGTACTCTGGTGCAAAACTTCTGGACACTGAATATTCAATTCTCCCATTAAAACTAAATCATGATATTTTATTTATTATACCTCCTCATATTTTGTAACACTCTCGTAAATAAACCTTATGATGCATACTAAAAATATTGTGTTTAAATCATGAATGAATTATTTATTTAACAAACTCCATGTTTTATCATCTATTAACTAAGTTGGTTAAAAATGTAGATTTTTTTTAGTTTAAACTTCATCATTCAAACAAAAATCATTTTTACCTGTGAAATAATTTAAAAAATGGTAGCAATGGAAAATGTGCACACTAAACATATAAAATACTTGTAATATGCTTTCTATGCCAACTAAAAAACAACACTATCTAACTCTTAATTTAGAACCATTAGATCGGGATTATTTTAATTAGCAGTTGATACATGTTTGCCATTATTTTTTAATCGGAAGTAAACAAGAAAGCAAACAACTTGGCTAAAAGTGTTACAAGTGCCTTATATGTGGTCGATGGTTGCAAGAGGGATGCACAACATTCGGAAATTTGTGTCAATTGAGTGGAAAACACAGCGCTAAAAAAGTAGCTGTTGGTCAATCTCTCCTTATAGACCCAGTCCGCCTCTCCTACCCTATAGAGAAGAGATAGACTTTAGCAGTGTTGTTGAATTTTTTTTGTTAATAAACATAAATTATGTTTAGTGTGGTTGCTAGTAATAGTGTGTCAAAGAAAGTTTTTGTGAACCTGCCTTTTTTTAGTAATAAAGAGTTATATTTTGATCTCCAAAATGTGATCGATCTCTTCTTCACTTACCCTATTATACCTCCTCATATTTTGAGGATAAGGAAATAAACCTCATGATGCATACTAATTACTTCGGAAAAGTTCTTCGACGATCCAACGTGTTTTGCTTAGAGGTCGATTTGTAACTCTTATAATATAGGAATTGCGCTAAGATAACCACTGTCTACGATAAATATATCGTTTTTACTAGACTAATTTGAAGTCCCTCCACATTGCGCTGGAACTCATTTCGTGACATAGCCACATAGCTATTTCTAAAATCTGAGAAATATGGTTCTTCAACAGTCAAAATGTACTGACTTTTCTGATGTAATGACTAAAGCAGGATTGATCAAATGATGCTCCTTATGAAACAATTTTATTATTGTCGAAATACCTTATAGTTTTTAGTAGTAGTCATTTCACAGTAAATACCATCAACACAAACAATAGGTTTTGACTGCTGAGGATTAGGATTATACAACTTATTAGCAAAAGGAGTTACATGCACTCCAATAAATTAGTCTTATGTTATTGCATCCAATCCTATATTTTTGTTCCTGTACAAATCTCTGCCTTAATGATGCTCGAACAGTAATTACCGCTGTAACTAGCAGCTTGTCTTATTAAATATTTGTAAATAATTGTCAAAAAATCATCATCAGAAAGTCCGTTCTTTGCTTTGAAATTTGGAAATTATGAACCTTTCTCAATTCTTGAAGAAAAACTGACGGTTATTGACCTTTAACTTTATACGATCTGCGTACATACTATAAACCTGCGAATAATGGTCGAATAAGCCAATCATTTTTATCCAAAGGCGATTTTACGGGGGTAGTAAAGCAATGTTCCCTCTCCCCGACGTTAAGTAGCATGGTTATTATATTAACATAAATGCGACGCTGGCATGTTATATATATATATATATATATATATATATATATATATATATATATAATATTGAATACAGTAAACGCTTATTTAAAAGCGCGATATTTTCTTAAACGTCGAACGACTACATACTTACTAATTTGTTGTAGTAAAACGCAACAAATTTAATCTAATTTATAAATGAAAACCGCGTTTTGCCGAATGCTACCGCTTGCTGTTATATTTACTAACTTTTCCATTTCGTTTATAAATCCTTAATATGCAGAATATACCTGCCCTTTATAATATAGAAGTTCTTTAATTATGTTACATCAAAATGAAAATATTTAAATATTCCAACTGCGAAAAAATAAAATTCTAAGAATGCAGATTGATCTGTTCGTTTTAAACACTCTGAATATAAAATGTAACATGTTATGTCCTGTTTATGAGTTCTGTCAGTTGAGAAATAAGTAAGTTTTTATTTATCTCCTTCTTACATTAAAAAATTGCCCTATGTAATATTACTAAATATAGAATACAACCTACCTCATATACCTAGTAAAACTAAAAATAGTGTTTGAATTCTAATTTACAAGGTAGGGGTTCTAGAAACCAATATAAATAATAGATTGTACAAATATTACACGTACACCTATAAGTCGCCCTATCTCGGAAAATGGCCCATCACACCCCCCCCCCCGCATCATTTTTTTTTCGGAAAATGAAACTAGAGATTATTAGATCATCAATATGTAAAATTTACAAAAAATTACCGGAACCATATTTCAATGCATTTGTGCGTTGTCCTTTATCTTTTTTTAAATCGAACTATTATTAATATATTTTACATGCTGTACCAGGAAAGACGGAGGCTTATTGAGGAACATCTCACATACTAGTAAAAACTACCAAAAAGCAATTTTAAATGTTAGAAGGCGCATTTTAGCCAACAGACTCAAGTTTTATCTAGATCCGCCGCTTTCTCAAGAAACTATAAATTCTTGGAAGTAAGTTGAACTCGTTTATATATTTTATACACTGGCATTTACCACTTCTGGGAAATGCCCTAAGAAGTTCTGTGAAATATTTAAAAGGATGAATTATATGTACTCTGCTCAACCATGAATCATTAATTTTCAAATACTTGCAAAGTAATATTACATAATTTTTAATGATCATATTTATATTAATGCATATTAATATTAGCAATTTTATAGAAATTGGGAGAGAAAATAAAAATCATTGTTTTATAATCATGATTTTGATTTATATTAATAATAGGTATACCTAAATTTTATATAAATATGTCTCCAAATGCTCTACTTTCTAGATACAGGGTGTTAGATCTAAAAATAACTAAAATTCCATAACGAATCTATTAGATTAAGATTCGGCACAGCCTCATAGATATTCGAAGGCTAAATTTTGACAGTACCAACTAGTTTTTGTTTTGGCTATGTGCGTAGATATTGGCAACACTGTCTGACTTAAAATAAAATAAAATCGGTAAATTTCCTTTACCCGGAACTTCCCTCGTTATGACTTTTTTCCATTTGTTAGAAATAGTGAAGTCTGACCCAGTTTAGTTCAGTACATAATTACAGTATATATGTGTGACATATACTGTCTTCATTTTTATTGGGCACTATTTTGTTCCATCATATTGGATTCCTACCAATAATTTACCATTTTCTTTCTACCTATGTCACACTTGACTATTGGGCATCATTTAAAATAAATTGAATAAGTAGTTTTTACATTGACACATACCACCATCTTGTTACGTCATTTTAATCAGTTTATCCCATTTTCAGATTAAATTTGTCTGCAAAATTTAAAGTCAGTTGAACAAGATTTTTTACGTAGATTTTTTAAAAGTTTTATTTGCCCGCCATTTCGTTTCGCTATCTTAAATTGAAAACCATATTATTAGTCTTTATCTATTCTGTGGGTCCCCAAATATTTGCCAGGTATTAAGTTTCTAAATGGTTTTCGTTAACGATCCTCTTGTTGTTAGGTTAGAGTGGTGTATTTTTTGTGGTAAAGATCGAGTAAATAAAAAACAAAAGCCTTTTTTTAGATTGTCGACGTTTCTCAGAACTCTAACCCCAAATAGTACATGACTCTAATATAAAAATTAGAGAATCGTTAACGAAAACCATTTAGAAACTTAATATCTAGGAAATATGCGAACCACCGGAGTAGATAAACACTGATAATATAGGTTTCATGCAGGATCTAGAATCTATATGTGTCTTGAGGATGTTACAATAAAGTTGCAAAACGTCGACTATTTAAAAATACTTTTGTTTTTTTACTGGATCCTAAGCCCAAATAATACACTACTCTAACATAGCAACAACAGGATTGTTAACGAAAACCACTTAGAAACTAAATATCTGCGAAATTTATGCGGACCAACGGAGTAGCTAAACACTGATAATATGGGTTTCATGGAGAATATATATATTTAAAGAGAGCCTTGTTTTTTTTACTGGATCTTAACCCCAAATAATACATCACTTTAACATTTTTTTTTTAACATTGTTCCGCCGTATTGGATTTTCGCCAAAATATGACCAGGTCATCCATATAGGACCCTTACTTTTTGGTCAAAATTTGAAGTCAATCGGGAAAGTAGTATTTAAGTTATGTAGTGAACTCACAGATAGACGGACCGACGGAATTGATGAAACATGTTTTTTGGCATCTAGGGACGCTAAAACGTGAAGATATGTAAAACCTGAGAGGGTGATTTTTTCACGATAACCCAAATTTTATTTAGCCGCTATTTATTCCGCCATCTTGAATAAGTAACACAGTTTTACTAGTTGATCTGTATACCACAATTAGTTACGGCACTCAATTTGAAATCAATCCCTTAAGTAGTTTTTTCAGGCTGTATTTTTAAATATTTTATTATACCACCATTTTGTTCCGCTATTTTGGATTTGTACCAAAATTTTACCAGTTGATTCGAACATAATACTTGATGTTTTTGCAAAATTTCAAATAAATTGGCCAAGTAGTTTTACCATAATAATCTTTTACCATTAACACTAGGCCGCCATTTTGTTCGGCCACCTTGAATTAGTACCACAATTAGACTGAATTTTTAAATATTTTATTGAGTCGCCATTTTGTTCCGCCATCATCTTCGTACCAAAATTAGTAGTTACTAGTTAATTCCAACATAATACTTAATGTTTTTGCAAAATTTGAGATAAATTGGATAAGTAGTTTTTTAATAATAATTTTTTTAACGTTTCACTAGGCTTCCATTTTGTTTCGCCATATTGTTGTTTTTACCAAAATATTACCAGGTTACCCCATATGACCCTTAATTTTGGACCAAAATTTGAAGTCATGCGGTTAAGTAGTCTTTAAACTACGCCGCGAATTGACAGACAGACAGACAAACAGACAGACCGACAGAATTAATAAAACATATTTTTTGGCGTCTTGGGACGCTAAACTGCAAAGGTGTGTAAGACCTGAGAGGGTGATTTTTTCACGATTACCAACATTTTATTTGGCCCCCATTTTGTTCGGCCGTCTTGGTTATGGCACACAATTTGAAATCAATCCATCAATCAGTTTTTTCAGGCTGAATTTTTTAAATATTTCAAATCAATCAATAAGTCAATCGGGTAAGTAGTTTTTTAGCTACGCCGCGAACAGACAGACAGTCAGACCGACGGAATTGAAAAAACATGTTTTTCGTCATCTAGACACTTCCCTTTACGAGGGAAGTTAAAATGGTATTCCCTGATTATTAAAAAATTATTAGGTTAGCAAGTTAAAATAATCAAAATGTTGCGCTTGTTATTTTATGACAGGTATGACAAGTCATTTTCGAGAAAATAAACAAATTCTATTTTAACTCACTCTTCTGGGCCAGTCTTAATCGGAGTTTGCTTAAAAACACATATAAGATACATTTTATAAAAAAAAGTTGTTACAAATATCAGTTGTGTTTAGTTTCACCCAATTTTTGTTTTATATTTTAATTGGTTTAGGAATGGGAACTACAAACCAATTAAAATGAAAACATAACTAAGAGGATTGCGAATTGATAATAATTTAATTACAATAATTGTTGGAAATAATTTCCTCCAGCTAAAATACACGCCTCCGGCTATATTCACATCAAGCTGCGTACTCTTTCTAATATTCTGGGTTGACTAATAATAGGTGAATTAGTGATAATTAATTGTCAATACTGCCTTTAATGCTCAAAATAAAACTTATTGATATTTTTGTTTTCTGTTTAAAATTAACACACATGTATTTGTCAAATTCTCGACTAACTTATTTTAAAGTTAGTAAATATGAATAATTAATAAAGTAGAAGCTAGCAGTTATAGATTATATTTAACAAACCTTTATAAATATGTCGAATTTCACGAATATCGAAATGGCTGATATGCATTTTATTTATGGTGCAGCGAATGGAAATGTTTTTACGCAGAAAGATATCTAGGTCGCGTTTTATTGACGCTGACACTCGTATATTTTGAATAGTTTATTGCCGCCTTTGCGAAATCGATCTTTATTCTAAAACACAACAGTGTTAAGAAAACCTCGTATTGTTAGAACACCGAAAATCGAAGAATTAGTTGTAAACAAGACAGAAGAAAAGCTACACACCAGCACGAGGAACATCCGCAGAGATCTGAATATTTCTCACCAAAAGTTTTTCTTGGGTAATCTTATTAAAACGCCCGCTGCATCCTACATTTACAAAGGATCATGTACAGTTGCGGTCACAGAAATTCGGGTATCTACTTGCCACTTGATGTCATTTTTAGTGAGTTTTGGTAAATCAGACTTTTACACCTGGTTTGCACTATATTGCATTACCGTAATAAAAATGACTTAAATTATTATCAAATTGACACTTTAGTTTTGACATTTTCGTCATGAATAGGTATTACATCTGCTTTTTAAAGTAAATTTACATTAGGAAAAATCATGTGCCCGGATTTTTGTGATCGCAACTGTACCTGCTGCTTCTGAGTGACCTGCCGTTACAGATCAACTTTTAGCAATAGCTGGAGTCATTTTCAGCAATTATTATAATTAAATTACTATGAAATTGCAATTTCTCTACTTATCTTTTTCATATGATTAAATTCTAGTTCATATTGCTATCTAATACAAATCATAACAAAAAAAGGTTGGTTTATTTCTAAAATTTATTGACGAATTTTATTTGTTTAACACTATGATTTAAAGAAATACATGTTTCCATAAGGGAGTATTTTTCTACCTAAATGTTTTACTACATTGTATGGAAGTGAAAGATTTAGGCAATAGAATAGCCAATATGTCAATACGATTTTATTTTCCTTTTGTTGCTTTCAGTTTAAATCCAATTTTAACACAATTAATCGGTTTAAAAACAAATACATTTTTGACAATCTGCTTGGTTCTAGAAAAACAATAGTCTAATTTTTTTCCCTTTATTATTTGCAGTTTTAACGAGAATGCATGAAATATTTTGTTTTGTTGGATGTTTATTTATGAGTGCTGCAGAAATGTCGAATTACAAATAAAATATACCAACAAATAAAATACACCATCGAGAAATGACTATTTGTACTACAGTGGTTATCATCTAAAAAATGTGCCAATATTATATTAGTTTTTGTTTTATAATACTATTATTAATTAATACAGTTTTTAATTCAGCTAATTTAAAAATGAGATAATCTCAGATATTTATAAGAAAATAGAATCAGTGAATATACACTAAACCAAAATGTCTTGATGTCCGAAAATCCAAAAATAATCATCATGATCATCATATGTGTATAATTCTCACAATTACACATAAAATTTCTATAATTTAATAAGACAATTCTATGCATATTTAATATTTACTTAGATGGTATGTACAGTGTCTACACTGACCTTCTTACAGTCACGTCAGTTGAACCTTGCACGTTCTGATGACTATGCATAATATAATGTTATTAAATTTTACTATTTTGCATCATTGAGATCGCACGCATTGTTTAATTGATAGTTGTATAAATGGAATGTAAATCTTAGAATAAATCAGTACGTTATTAACCACGATAATTGTTACTCATTTACTACGAACAAATACCTACTACGTCCTACATCGTCCCGCTGCTCATCTCAAGCCGAAGCTGAGCAAAGCTATTGGCAAGCAAAGCTTGCACATTGGTCCTTCGAGCCTTAAAGCCGTTCTTCAACCGAAGAACATCCATCCAATATACACAACCGTGTATCTCCATCAACTTTATCGTCCGTCCATCTACAAGCAACCAAAACCAACCATATAATCACACAGTTGTCGTACAAGGCAAGAAAAAAGCTGAACAGAAACCAAAGAGCTAAGAAACGTCAAGAAAAATTAGAAGAAATCGTTATAAGCAGTTGACATCAAAACGCACAATTCAGGTTTGCCAGTCACGCCAACCATAGATAAAAAACCGTTTGAATTCGTAACCAGGCTAGAAGCAAGATTTAAAGAGCTTTTTGGCGAATAGCTTACCACCAAAACCTGTTTTAGGGTGTCGTTGCCTGAACTGAGTAGGGTAACGTGAAGAAGCACTCGAAAAAACTAAGCACACACAAATATACACGTTACTTAATAATTGGTATTCTCCTTGTTGCCCAGTTACCGCTGGCGAGGGGAATACTAAAAGGAATAAATAAGATATACCTGTGCCAGTTCACGCTGGCGGGCATATATTATCGTTTCCACGATTGAGTATCACACACAAGCAAAGGCTTTTCCCCGTGACCAGTTAACGCTGGCGAGGAAAACACTTTAAGGGTTTAATAAGGTATTCCTGTGCCAAGTTCACGCTGGCGGGCATATATTATTGAACTCAGCTTAACATACAACACAAACAGACACTACTTGCAAACTAGCCGAAAGTAAACAAAAAACAAATAAACAAACAAAATATCCGGTCCCGTCTGTTCAAAAATTCATCATGTCTGCGGAAAGCAAAATGAATGAACTTGTTCAAGAACAAGAAGAACTAGGAAAACAAATAATCCAGCTTATCAGCAATAGCAAGAAGGACTCGCATCGCCACCTTAGAAAAAATATGGAAAAGTATCCAGAAAAACGACAACGAAATAAAAAACCACCTAAACCTCACCGAACATGCATATTTTACCAAAAAATATGACAACCAATTAAAAGAAAAATACGAAGAAGTACTAAACTACCTAAAAACCTGTCCAAAAGCAGAAACACCTTCAGCAAGTTCCGCCAATCCCTTGGCGGAAAAAGAACAAGAACACCGTCTGAAAAAACAAAACTTCAGGCTGCAACAACTACAAACCGACCTAAACCAAATTGAAACGGAACTAAGCCAAGGAAAGTCCAAATCTCGCTATAAGCTTCACATGGAAAAAATTAAAAAACAATGGGATGCTATTCATCAACTGCATGAAGAAATAATGATAAATGAAACAAAGTTTCAAAACAACTATTTTGTCAATAATACTTATGCAGACACTCTTGGCCAGTACGAAGAAATTCTGGAAAAACTAACTTTAGAAGCTCAAGAAAATATCATGGCCCAAACTCAACAAATCGTGGTGAACCAGCCACAGCAAAAGTTAGCAATTCCAAAAGTCGTTATCCCGATCTTTTATGGAGGATATGAAAACTGGTCTAATTTCTTCGATATATTCAAAAGAGTAATTCATGAAAACCAAGCACTGACCAAGGCCGAAAAGATGCACTATCTGAAAACCCACACACGGGGAGAAGCAGGCAAATTGATTCAACACCTTGAGTCAACTGAAGCTAATTACGAAACAGCATGGGAGTTATTGCAAAAGCGATATGAAAACAAAAAGCTACTAACATTCCAACTAATTGATAAGATATTAGACGTACCAACGGTTACAAAAGAAGACGCACTGAAACTAAAACAACTACACGACACTACAAGAGAATGTCTACAGGCGTTGAAAAACCAAGATGTAGAAATCGATACATGGGGTCCAATGGTAATTCGAATAATCCTCAGAAAATGGGATTCTGAAACCAACCGTCTATACGAACAAAATCTTCAGAAGCCGCATGATATCCCAGAGTTCGAAGAATATATGAACTTCTTAGAAAGACGATTCCAGTCATTAGAAACCATTGCCGTTAACGTCGCATCAGACAATAACAAAAAACACAGTAACGCTGGTTGTCTATTCTGCAAACATAAACAACACATGACGTACCACTGCCAAAAGTTCAAAACGCTTTCAGCAGAAGAAAGAAACAAACAAGTCCAAGAAAAGCACATGTGCTATAATTGCTTAAGTCATGATGTTGGCAAAAGGTGTTTCAGCCAAACAAGGTGCAATATATGCAGTCGCCAGCATCATACACTTCTACACCTTGAAAGATATCAACAAAACCAACAACGGTCAACAGACTACCAACCCAGAGGTTTTCAAAGAAGTTCTAACAATCCACCAAGAAATTCCCAATACAACGCCGGTGCAGGAAGGTCAAATAATCAACCTAACACCAATAGAAATACTTCAACACACCATACTAGCAAACAAGAAGAGAACGTTCTTCTCGCAACAGCCCTTGTTGAAGTTTCCACTTCAAGTTCATCGCAGCCATTACGACTTCTGATCGATCAAGGTTCACAATCTTCGTTTGTTACGGAAGAAGCCGCCCAACGACTAAATTTGCCACGCCGCCACATCAGAGCTGAAATATCTGGTGTTGGCGGGGGAGACCCTAAAATTTCCAAATGGTCCACTAATGCCCAGATTAGACCAAGATTCAAAAGTACATTTTCTATGGAAGTTAACATGATAGTCCTCCCAAAGTTAACACGTTCCATGCCGAAACAAAAACTCCAAATACATAACATAGACAACTGGAAAAATGAAGTTTTAGCAGACACTACCTTTATGACTCCTGGACCAATAGATGGAATTTTAGGAGCCAAGGAATATGCAACCATAATCCTGAACGACCTTCAGAAAACTAAAGAGGGTCTTCTGAAACAAAACACGGAACTGGGTTGGATTGTGTCTGGTTCTATATTATCTGAGCCTCAAAGTGTTGAAGTAATTAGTATGATTTCTCAATATGAAGAAGATAATCAGCTAACAAAATTCTGGGAGATTGAAGAAATAATGCCATGTCACCAATTAACACAGGAAGAACAAGCGTGCGAAGAATTTTACGAAAAAACCACACAACAAGACAAAGAAGGAAGATTTGTAGTTCGAATTCCGTTCAAGCAATCGCCAGAAACTCTAGGCCACTCAAAGCCACGAGCAGCAGCAAGACTTGTAAACGTTGAGAAAAAATTTCAACACGATCCCGAACTACGGGACCAGTACATAGATTTTATGAAGGAATATCTAGAATTAGGTCATATGCGGAAAGTTGGACGACAAGAAATCAATCAAGGAAAATATTACATTCCGCATCAAGCTGTCATCAGAGAAGCAAGTACAACCACTCGCTTAAGAACAGTCTTTGACGCATCCTGTAAAACTTCCACAAATATTAGCCTCAACCAGATCACGCACGTCGGTCCGAGGTTACAACAAAATATCGCAGATATAATTATTCGTTGGAGGAAACATGAAATTGTCTTCTGCGCAGACATAGAGAAAATGTACCGCCAAATCAAAGTACACCCAGAAGACCAACCTTTCCAGAGAATATTATGGAGAGAACATCCAATCAACCAATGTTTGAACATGAACTTACCACCGTAACCTACGGTACCACGTCAGCTCCGTACCTAGCTATGAAAACACTTCAAACGCTAGCAAAGAAAGAAGCAAACAATTTTCCGGCAGCAAGTGAAGCAACATTGCAAGATTTCTATGTTGATGACATTTTATCAGGAGCAACAAACGTTCAAACAGCCCTAGAGCTTCAAAAACAACTGTTGCAAATGCTTGGGTCAGCAAAATTCAATTTAAGAAAATGGTCAAGCAATTCTCCTGCACTACTAAAGTCCATTCCGGAAGAACTTAGAGATCAAAAAACTCATGAGGTGCCGCAAGACGAAGAAAAAAAGTCCTTAGGGGTCTTGTGGTCCCCAGGAGATGATATAAATAAGTTCAAAGTAGAAATCTCACAAATCAAAAAACTAACAAAAAGAAACATTTTATCCGAAATCTCCAAACTATTCGATCCGTTGGGATGGCTAGCGCCAGTTGTCATTCAAGCCAAACTCATTATCCAAGATCTATGGTTACGAAACCTAAACTGGGATCAGCCCGTCGACGAAGAAATATCTACAAGATGGTTGCAATTTCAAAGTAAAGTAAAGGAACTAGAGAAAATTAGAATTCCTAGGTGGATGCGTTACCGAAACTCCAAAACAGAACTACATGGGTTTTGTGACGCGTCAGAAAAGGCGTATGGTGCTGTAATTTACAGCCGAATAGTAGAAGGAAACGAACATACTGTCACACTTCTACAAGCAAAATCAAAAGTTGCCCCAGCCAAGAATAGAACAACTCTACCTCGGCTAGAACTATGCGCTGCCGTACTTCTGTCTAAGTTAATACAGAAAACCAGAACCGCCTTGCAACTAGACAACACCCAAACATTCGCATGGACTGACTCCATGATCACTCTAGGGTGGATAAAAGGAGATCCTACAAAGTGGCAAACCTTCGTCGCCAATAGAGTATGTGAAATACACAGAAATGCAACAGGAGTTTCTTGGAATCACGTCAAGTCTCAGGAAAATCCAGCAGATATTATCTCCAGGGGTCTGGATCCTGATAAGCTGGAAGCTACCGAGTTCTGGTGGAAAGGTCCTCACTGGCTCAACTCATCCAATAACCTTCCTCTGACCAAGATAATCCCCGAAGTAAACGAGGAAATCAGAGCAAATTGTTACAAAGCTGAAATTGTAGTAAAAAGTGACATATGCGAAAAATTCTCTGACCTTACAAGAATGCTACGAGTTTTATCATACTGCTACCGAGTTACCAATAGAGAGGAAAGCCCTATTCTCTCTGTTAAGGAAATACAGGTCACCCTTAAAAAAGTCGTCGCATTGATTCAAAAACAAGAATTTAGTGAAGACTACAAATCACTACGTACTACCAAGACAGTTGGAAACAACAGCAAACTGCGGAATCTAAGTCCATTCCTAGACAGCGAAGATCTCATTAGAGTCGGAGGGAGACTAGAAAACGCACCAATAACTTACCAGAAGAAACATCCAATGATTCTTCCGTACCACAGCCATTTTTCCAAGCTAGTTATACGAGAAGCTCACAAGAGAACTCTTTATGGCGGAAACCAAGCAACTCTTGCATATATTAGGAGCAAATTTTGGATTATTAACGGGAAACGAGCCGTCAGAACCCAATTAAAAAAATGCATCAGTTGCATTCGTTATAAAGCCAAAACCGCAGAACAATTTATGGGACAACTCCTGAAACCAAGAGTAACTCCAGCACCACCATTCACAAACTCAGGGGTGGACTATGCTGGTCCAATTTAAATTAGAACCACCAAAGGGAGAGGACATAAGTCGTACAAGGGTTACATTTCAGTATTCGTATGCCTTGCCACCAAAGCGATTCATTTAGAAGTGGTCAGCGATATGTCAACCGAAGCATTTTTAGCTGCATTCAGACGGTTCACTGCAAGAAGAGGTCATTGTGAAAATATGTATAGTGACAACGGCACTACATTTTTGGGAGCATCAAAACAATTTGAAGAAGAAGTGAAGGAAATTATCGAAGAGCCTCACCTGCAAAATGCAATTATCAGCTCAGGAACACAATGGCACTTCATCCCACCCGCAGCCCCACATTTTGGAGGAATCTGGGAAGCAGGTGTCAAATCCATGAAACATCATCTAAAGCGAGTCATTGGAGCATGCACTTTGACCTATGAAGAAATGACAACCTTGGTGCACCAAATTGAAGCGTGTTTAAATTCGAGACCGCTTTGCCCCCTAACGGAAGATATTGATGACACCAATACATTGACCCCTGGACATTTCTTAATAGGGAGAGAATTATTAGCTCCCCCCGAATTTAAATCCTTCCCGAACTGTAATCTGTCGCAAAGGTGGAGACTCGTTCAAAAAATGAAGAAAGACTTCTAAGAAGCCTGGACTACTGAGTATCTTTCCAGACTTCAACAACGATATAAGTGGAACAAGCCTATTGAAAATTTGCCATTGGGCACAATGGTTCTAATTAAAGAAGAAAATATAAATCCGAACAAATGGCCTTTGGCGAGAATAATGGAAATTCATCCCAGTCAAGATGGAGCAGTTCGAGTCTTAACAATAAAAAGGCCAGGAGGTGTCACTCAAAAGAGACCAATTCACAAGTTAATTCCTTTGCCTACAGACCAAGATACACAAGCCGCTACCCAGCCCACAATAGAAATCAATAGTCATGTTGCACAGAAAGAAGAAAGAACCACAAAAGAGAAAAGACTGAAGCATACAACTTCAAAATCAGCACTTCTTTATGTTTTGACAATTCTATTCTTGCTAATTTCTGCAACGACAGCAGAAAACTCTTACAAAATTCACCAACCCCAACATGGCCTTTACATAGAACATCTAGGGACAACTCAAATTGACAAAGGAGTCTTTAGAATAGAAATAGCACATTCCAGAAACAGGAGTGAAAATGATGTGAAGGCAGTAATCAACGTAGCTTCTCAATTTAGAGACCTATGTGATAAATCAAAAAAGCTTACAAATGACGCCAGATGTGAAGCCCTAACCCATCATTTGGAAGAGTTAAAAAATCATACCCAGTGGATACTGATGAATCTTAACGACGTCCATCATACAAGACGGAAAAGAGGCTATCTTGGAAAATTTTTAACAACTGTATTTGGAGTCAACGATGAAGTGTATCAAGATATCGACTCGCTCAACAAAAATCAAGAGCAATTGATTCGAGCGTCCAATCACCAAACTAAATTTATGGTGTCCGCGCTCACTCAGTTCAATGAGACAGAATCGAGGATCACCAATAGACTTAAACATTTTCAAGAAAAACTCAACCAAGGACTAGAAGCAATCAACAACATGCAGACTTGGTACAAGCAAATAGACACCAATGCCCTAAATATTCAACTGCTAAGCGCCTACCAAGTAGCACAAAACTTCATCAGCGAAATAAATGAATACTATGACAAACTATTGAACATCCGCTTCAATAGGGGCACAATATACGAACTAGTATCACCGGCATATATCAACAATATCATAAAAGAAACAAATAAAAAATTTCCGAATAACTTAAGGATTGTACCGACAATGTTATCCACGAAGCAGACAGCTAATAAGACAAGTCTCCAAGTGTATGGGTACTTTCCAATAGCAGATGTTGCCAAGTTTGGACTTCTAAAAGCAACGCCAGATCCGGCTCGAAGGACCAATGTGCAAGCTTTGCTTGATAATAGCTTTGCTCAGCTTCGGCTTGAGATGAGCAGCGGGACGATGTAGGACGTAGTACGTTATTAACCACGATAATTGTTACTCATTTACTACGAACAAATACCTACTACGTCCTACATCGTCCCGCTGCTCATCTCAAGCCGAAGCTGAGCAAAGCTATTGGCAAGCAAAGTTCCGGTGAAAATCGAAAACGGATCGTATTGGAACCTCCACGTCACTAATGACTACATAGCCGTCGACTACGACACGCAACTGTACTTCCAACTTCATGAAAACGACTTACAACAATGCATTAAACCATACCCCAATGATCCACATCAGTTTATCTGTTCACCAAGTTCAGTCAGAAACATAGAAACAAATCCTTCATGTATTATAGATGAAATATATGAACGAGCCGCTCCAAGACATTGCGCCATTGAAAAAAGCAGCATAAAAGGCATACTATGGAAACAGCTGTGCGCAGCCAATACTTGGATGTTCATATCCAGCTCTCCAACGGTAATATCTGTAATCTGCAATGGTGCGCGGGAAGATGTTGCAATAAACGCAACAGGGATAATTCAAATATCTCAAGAGTGTATAATTCAAACAAAACAAAACATACTCACGCCTAAACGAAGCACCACCGTTCCAGTGTTAAATAGTTATTCCAAAGCGGTCCCAAACTTATTAGGCAATGCGATCCACCAGAAACAACTAGACATTTTACCAACCGAGCCAGTGTTCGAACTGACAGACAGCCTTCATGAATTGATAAAAGATCAAGAACACCAACAAGAGCAACTACAGAACATTCTTTGGCGAAACATTCACCATCATTCCATAGCAATTAGCAGCATCACTACAATTATCATAGCCATTCTTATAATTGCAGGATGGTATACAGCCAAAATCATTGTAGCACAGCATCAACAGAAGAAACGCATAAAATTTCTATAATTTAATAAGACAATTCTATGCATATTTAATATTTACTTAGATGGTATGTACAGTGTCTACACTGACCTTCTTACAGTCACGTCAGTTGAACCTTGCACGTTCTGATGACTATACATAATATAATGTTATTAAATTTTACTATTTTGCATCATTGAGATCGCACGCATTGTTTAATTGATAGTTGTATAAATGGAATGTAAATCTTAGAATAAATCAGTACGTTATTAACCACGATAATTGTTACTCATTTACTACGAACAAATACCTACTACGTCCTACATCGTCCCGCTGCTCATCTCAAGCCGAAGCTGAGCAAAGCTATTGGCAAGCAAAGCTTGCACAATATGAAACGTTAAGTATTTAAAATATCTGTGTACAAACTCTTCGTCTATTTGGAACCACCTTTTTGGTCGCTTATTAATTTCCACTATTTAGGTCCCAATTGTTTTTGGTATATCACCCTTTCATAGTTTCTGGGATATCTTTGGATTCCTCTGTCTATCCTGGGCGACACAACTTAGCTTGGTTCTGTAATGCCGGGTCCAGACCAAGCAGACAAAAAGTGAACACGATTTTGAGACAAAAACACGACAAAATTTAAGGTATTCAGACAAGACAAAATTGAGACAAACTGTCCACACTACAATGACAAATGTGCAATAAAATTTAGCTGTTGCGGAATGTTTAACCATGTAGCGTTTCTACCAGGAAGAAAATTTAGAAAAGGAAGATTTGTCGCTAGCCGCTTGTTGTTTTATCTTTCTCTCCTCGTCATCCAATGTTGCAAAAACAAAACGCAAACGTTTTTGGGTGAGACCAAGCTTAAAAAAGCGAGAGAGTTATTCCATAAATAAATTGTTAGTTCATTTACGTGAGGATGATATTGGACTAAGTGGTGAGATTCGCTCAAGCTTTAAGAATTTTCTAAGAATGTCCACCGAAGATTTCGAGAATCTGATATGCCTTGTTGGACCTGCAGTTGTCAAAAGGCATACTAACTATAGAAATGCTATAAGTGTAACAGAAAGGTTAGCAATAACTTTAAGATTTCTATCAACATGCAATTCCTACCACAGCCTAATGTATCTTTCAAAAGTATCAAAGCAGTCAATATCTGTAATAATACCTGAAGAATGTGAAGCTTTAATTAACAGTTTTAGTAAAGGTTATGTAAAGGTAAGTATAACTTTTGCAATTATTTTTTTGGTGTTAATACGCTCTAAAATAAACGCCATATTTGCTGTATGAAACTAATTTTTAATATAAACGAAATCATTAACGCATACATAAAAAATAATTTGTCTACTTATTTTTCCGTTCAAAAGTTCAATTTCCTTCTTTTTCTTGGTCTATATAATGAGAACGCTGTGTGTCGACGCTGGGAGGATTTAACAATAAATTTTGTATGTTTGCGTTTGGTGGATTTGAGTATGAATTTTGTGTGTCGACGCTAGATAGATTTGAGTATAAATGTTGTGTGTTGGCGTTGGTTGAATTTGAGTCTAAATGTTGTGTGTCGACGCTGGGTGGATTTGAGTATAAATGTTGTGTGTTGGCGTTGGTTGGATTAAGTAAGTAAGTAAGTAAGTTTCAATATCGGTTGTCTGCTGACTCTCACTAGGTATATTTTCAGTGTCATCTGGCTCAGTTTCATCTAGTGCAGACTGGGAAGACTCAGATTCCTAGAAAAAAATTCAAATTAAATTTTCTAGTTAAATTCTATTCATGCAAACGTTGAAATTTATTTTTTTTATTTTCAGACTCCCACAAATGAAGCCGAATGGAAAAAATAGTGATAATTATGAGAAGATTTGGAATTTTTCTCACTGCCTTGGTGCATGGATAGCAAACATGTAGTAATCGAAGCCCCCATACACAGCGGTAGTGAATTCTATAATTATAAAGGTACATTTAGCATTGTATTGTTTGCAATTGTCAATGCCAATTATAACTTCCTTTATGCAAGTGTGGGCTCTCAGGGACGTATTTCAGATGGAGGAGTATTTAAGAGCACATCTTTTCGTAAGTTGATGGAAGAGTCTTCGTTAAATCTCCCACAAAATTCTAACCTACTTGGTAGGCAATTACCTGTCCCATATGTATTTGTAGCGGATGATGCCTTCCCTTTGACAACTGCTATAATGAAACCATATAGTAGGCATCAAGAAAAATACTCAAAAAATCGCGTGTTTAATTATCGGTTAAGCAGAGCACGTAGGGTAGTTGAGAATGTTTTTGGTATACTAGCAACTATTTTTCGTGTACTTCGTAAACCAATGATATTGCAACCAGAGAAGGCCCAAAAAATAGTATTAACATGCGTATTACGTAATAATTACTTAAGAAAAAATGCAAAAACCAGAAACAGTTACAATCCCACAGTAACATTTAATAAGGAAGATTTGGAAAATGGAACTATAGACCCAGGTTCTTGGAGAAGAGATCCCCAACCTAATGCTTCGTTTTTACCTCCTACGAAAATTCCACGAAAAGCATCTATGGAGGCATGGGTCATCAGAGATGAGTATGCTGAGTATTTTGTGACAAACTAAGGCCAAGTACTGTTTAACTTGTATAATACTTATACGCTATACCTACCTAAGTTGTACCACTCGTTGCCATATGAAAATTTTTTTTAATATCAATTTTAAAGAAAAAAGTTATTGCTTATTAAAATTTCTGCCTGCATGGTCTATAAAGGTACTTACTTTACTATCGAGCAAAATTGATATTTTTTGACAAACATCGTATATAACTGGACAATTTTTATACCTGATGGTTGCATTTTAGAGGCAAAACTTTTCATGAAGAATAACTTTTTTCCTTAAAATTAATAATAAAATAGGTTTCCATATTATGGCCACGACTTTAGCAGACATACTGTACCTATAAAAATAAAAATAATAAAAAATCTATACTTACGTTTGTTTCTCTTGAAAATCCAGCTTGCAGGCTCTTTCAAGGCTTATTTTTGTCTCGCAAAAAACTTAGCAATTGATATCCAAACCATTTGGAAGTGAAATTTTTATCTGCCCCAGATTTTCTTATAGTTTCTTCTTTCTCTCGTATACTAGCTGTTAATATTCCTTATTTTCTTTTCAACATCATTCACTGAGTTTATATTTAATTAGGATCCCATAATAATGGATGCTCTCTGTACAGTTCTATTAATTTGCAAGTATTTTCCGTGTTCCACTTGTTTCTCCCGACTTTTTTTGTAAAGACATTTGTAAGTTCTCCACTACACAATAGCAACAGAACTAAATTTGTATGATTTCCCATTGATTTACTGGTCTCCTACTTTTGTCAGTACACACCGTCCACACTGCGCCGACAACTTGTCGTAAAATATACAGACAAAACAAAGACTCTGATCTTTACCAACTTGAGATGGGACTTGCAAAACTCTCCGGATTTGGAAACAAAACAAAAATATGACAAAAATGTATTGGGTTTATCGCCACTTTGTTGTGAGACAGGAATGTCTTTGTTTCGTCGTGGTTTTGTCTGTTTGGTTTGGACCCGGCATAACAGAGTAAACAATACATTGAATATAACACTCTAACAAGTTATACATTGCTTACTACGGCACAGAATTCTTCTGTAGAACAGGAATTTTGCTCAAACATAAAGGCGCGTTAATGAAGAACAAACTTTACCCTCACTCCGCATAAAGATTATACCCTAAAGGCTAATTTCACACATGCGGTTTTAAAAGAACTTGAATCAGTTTGTATTGAAAAATATCTGAATATAGAATACAACTACAAATAAATGATTGATTATCATGCTATGATTCGCGTCAAAATGAAAAGTGGGATGGATAATAAAACTATAATTATCATGAATAGGAAAGTTTAGTGCTACAGTTATGTCAGAGGGGATGATAAGGTTTACAAAAGCCTTAGCTAACAAATACATATATCATAAATGGTTCAAATGTCAACATAACAGTTGTGACAAAGCAAAAATCAGGAATAACTGATTTACGTATTCGTAATAAGAAATGCAGTGCAACTGTTATCATTTTAATAAAAAGATAGCTTCAGTTATCTAATATAACAACCGGTCAATATTTAGAGAAAATGCAAAATATTGTTATCGTGATAAGTTATTTTTACAAGTATTTATTTGAATCTACATCTGTCTATCCGTCTATCTATCTATCAATCTAACAATAAAATATTGTAAGTCAATGTTGATACTTTCCAAGTATGATCTTGTTTTACACAATCATTTATCTATGAAACGAAAACCAATTGTATACCTATGCCTGAATGTGTTCTAAATCGTACACACTTTCAAATTGTAGAAAAGCGGCAACCAAAGAAAATAATATAATATTGTTTGGACCATTATTGGAGTTTTATTGCTTACCACGATACAGAAAGAAGTTTCGCTGCACAGTGGTAAGGAATATATTACAATAGCGCCTAATATGAAGTAAAATGGTTACTGCGGTATAATAGACTACACTGATGTGGTAAGTGAAGCGAGGCTTATTAGAGTATTATATATACATTACATACTGTATTGCAGAAACAAGCGTAGCCGTATCGAGGTAAGGAATATATTTACGTATCCCGGGAGTTTATTTGATAACGTCTTGTGTATCCACCGTCATTCTGGTCATGTGTTGCGTGCGTTCAGCCTTCATTCTCTTAAACAATCTTCATAATCCAAGTTTAAATTCGGATCCTTCATTTTTCAAATAATTAATTTTATTTCCTGCGTTGCTCGTTCAGTGTTGTTACTTTAAGTTTGGTTTGCCCTGTTTCTGTGGGGCTGGTCGCCCACAGGAAGATAACAGCACGATTTGCTGCCCGCAGTATTCCGCCGGTTGCTTGCTGATAGGTGAAGGATACAGGGAAAGAACCGACTTTTCAAAAAATGTTTAAATTTGGCAATATTCAGCCACCTACTATGTCAGTAGAAATGGTTCTGAATCAATGGCTACAATAAAACTACCTGTGTAGATCCCATTGTGTAGACAACTACAAACGAACAAAAATAGTTGAGAGGGCCAGATTGTAATAACTTCAAGGTGTAAAAAGATTAAAAGTTTCTTCTGTTATAGGTATAAAAAGATAATTTTAAATGTTTTCAATATTTACTTATAGCAGGCATTTTAAATACATTTTTGAAAAATTCAACGTCAGTCTTTATTTATAAAAATGTAGTGTATCAAGTAGGACGAACTACAAAAATTACATTTAGAAGATTTTTTTTGTTTTATTCTCCACATCGGACACAACCAAAAATCCACTATTTTGATTCTTTTTTTTTGAAATTGGCTTCAAGGTAGACCTTTTGCACAAATTAAGACCGTGGTTTCAAGAGAAACACATTGTTTCTCGAGAAAAAATTTTAAAACTGTAAAAGATGATAGTGTTATCTAATTTTTGAATTAAATCATCAAAGAGAACAAACAATTGTTAACATCTAAGTAAAATGTTTTTAAAACCGCTAAGTTCTCTATTTCAAATAACGAATTATTACAATGAAATAAGGAATTGAATAAATCTATAAACGACGGGCAAAAGTGAAAGTACCGGTCCATTAACTATCAAAATATGGTAGAGTAATTTTAGGCAATTTGGCTATCGGGTTTAATTGCTGAGTTAAATACTTAGGAATATTGTTGGTCGGATCTGAAAACACCCTGTATTGCATAATACTTTTTCAAAAAATCCTGTTACACCTATTTATTTTCATCAAAGTTTGGATTTTCAATAACAGAAAAAGCATTAATAATCGATTTTTTATTTTTTCAGTCAAAATATGTGTGTGAAGAATACAACAAATTTAAGAATAAAGAGAGAGCTTTATGTAAATACAAGAAAAATTACAGTTAAATAAATTAAAATGTCAGTCTTCAAAGTGTAAGCAGTGTATGTAGTTATATAACAACTATTAAAAAAGAAGGAGACTATATGTAAATACACAAAAGAAAATCACAGTTAAATAAATTTAAATTTAAATTTCCAAAATGTAAGCAGTGTATATAGTTCTATAAGAAAAGAGGAAGACATATAAATACACAAAAAAGAATCACAATTAAATAAATCAAAATTTAAATCTCCCAAATATAAACAGTATATGTGGTTTTATAACAACTACAGAAAACTAATGTATGTAAATATAAAAAAAAGCAGTTGAAAACAAAAGTCGGACAAAATAAAATATGCAACCCCTACTTCTATTACCTATTTGTATTCGAGCTAACTTTGAAGTATGTGTCGTTATATCGGTGCAAACATATTATTTTTAAGAGAATACCCCATATAACAAAGAATGCATTCAAAACTAATAAACTTAACTGTGAATATATTAAATTTACCTGAGAAATATTTTTAATTTACCTTACAAAATATCGTCACAAATAAATGAGGTGGTTCCAAAGTAAATAAATCGATACACTATTTTTTATTAGGTTAAAGCTACAAAAACTTGCTTGAATAAATTAAATTTCAATACCGATATCGTGTTATGCATCGACATTTATAAATTACAAAATCAGGTGCTATATGCTAACCAATGAAAACTAATTAGAAACATCCGGTCGAAGAGACTAAAACTAATGTACAGAAAATTATATTAAATAACAAATGACATCGAAGGACCGAATCGAAGATTATATGACAGTTAATTAATTTAGGTAGACTTACTGGATCCGGTCTCTTGATTAACTTCTATCAATTCAATTGACATCTTCAGTGAACTGTATAGCTGTAAGCTTCATGAGAAAAAACATTCTCATTTTCCATGTTAGGTATAGCAGCTTGATTAGATAACGAGTTATATGATTTCTAAAGGGACCTCGTATGAAAACCTCACAAAAGAATTTTGTATTTTCTGAATTATGTTTTTCGTACGTATTGTTAAAGAATCCCTTTATACAATATAACATTAGTCAAACATTGAAATAATTAAGCTCTCAAACAAAAGATATTGATGTATGAACTGTATCTTAAGGGTAAAAGTGGTTAGATGAACTAAGAAAGAACGTGCAAAAGAGGTAAATAAAGGCTCTCTTACCTTAAACTGCACAGTTCGTCGGTCAAGAGGGCCCTCCTCTTATAATGGCTGCTTTTTCTTGTGGAACGGCTAATTCATCTGTCACTAAGTTAAATGTCCCGAAGGAAAGGACTTTCCTGTCTAAAATATGGGACCGAGTACACGAAACAAAATTTTGCTCCGCTAGAGTACTGATTTCCGTGAATACCGGAACGACATCTTGTCCTCGTCTCTCTTCCAATCAATAGTATGAGATGCATGAATATCAAATGCCTTAAGGGGGTGTATGAATATGAAAATATTAAATACTTGAAGTGATATGACATGCATCATTTATGTCCGAAAAATTATAATATTAAATCTTAAGAAAATAAATTAATTAATTCATTGTAATAAATAAGTCAAAAAGAGATACGCAAAGGTGGTAAATCCTCCATATAAGGATTGTAAGATTTCTTAAGGCATTGTATGCATCGAGAACGGCAACGATATATGGCGCTTCTGAGGGATAAGATCCAAAATTGCTGAAGAATTAAATAATGCATAGTTTGGTTGTAACTGGGATGATGATTAGAATTGTGAATCTACTTAATAATTAAGTCAATAAATCTATATTTGGGTAGAAAAATGGGATGCTTGGTGTCATAAGCTAAATTGCTATTTCTGATCCTACCACTCACCCTGATTAAACCGTCTGAATCAATTAAAAGAGCAAGCTTTCGAAAAGCTTTAGGCAAGAGATTATTGTTTTGAATTTTGTCTAAAATGACTTCAAATATTTTAAGTTGTATGTGACGAATGATATATAAAAGAGATCTGTTCATTTCACGAGGTGTGATATTTAAATTTAAATGCGAATCGAAAAACATACGCTAGAATTCTCTGAATCTTTAGAAGAGAAGAAATGTATATAATTATATAAATATATAATATCATTATATAAGAAATATATTTAAAACCGTTCGGTTTTCCTCAATATCGATAAGTTCACAGGAGTCAAGCGTTGGTTGCTGGGGTCAGAATTCTTGAAGAAGACTTGGAAAGAAATACTGGGCCAAGCCACCAGAGAATATGCTGAAGGAGTTGAGCGGCCGTTAAGCCTCGCGAAGCACAGTCAGCAGGGTTATCAGACACGGAACATATTGCCAGGTCGATTTATCAATTATGTGTTGAATGTGGCTCACCCTGTTCGCAACAAAGGTTTTCTACTTATGAGGACCGGCGCTTAACCAGGCTAAAGTTACAGATGAGTTAAACCAAGCATAAATAGCATCAAAAGAATTTAATTCTGAGTAAACTTCTTTAACAAATAAGCCAAAAGCTGCGCAAAGTTCCAGACGAGGAATGGAAATGGTTTTTAGAGGAGCGACTTTACATTTCGCAGTAACAAGAAACGTTTTAATGATTCCAGATATATTTTGGGTACGAAAGTAGACAACACTTGCATAGCCTATTTGTGAGGCGTCACAGAATCCATGTGTTCAATGCTCTAAAGGTCATTAACTGTTAGACGTCGGGGAAATTTTATTTTTGTAATATAATAGCTCTGCTTGAAGCTGTAGGGTGGTTTCGAGGTCATTATTTCCACTGAGAGCATCGTCAATATAAATATCTTTCTTCACCGCTGCGGATGCCGAAGGAAAAACGAAGTGCTTCCTGAAGGGCCAAATAAGGAGAGAGAGCGATAAGACACACCATGTGTCACAGTCAATAAATGGTACTCATTAATTGAATCCTCGGGAGAGAAACGCCAAAGAATTCTTTGAAAGTTTTGAAACTGAGATTGAAAACGAATTTGCCTGTACATTTGCTTTATATCGCAAGTAAAGACATATGCATAATATCGAAATCCTAACAGGATAGTAGAAACATCATGCTGCAGTTTAGGTCCGAATAATAGGGTGTCATTAAGAGAAGTGCCATAAAATCCTCGAAAACTAGCATTGAATAGCATTCTAAAGTTACGACCTGAAATCTGATTTTTCGTGACACAATGATGCATGATGAGGCATGTAATATGCTTTAGGTAACTTGTAGTCGGACTCCGCAATAAGAGACATGTGTCCGTTGTCTAAGTAATCCTGCACGAAATCCGAGTACGATTGTCTGAGTTCGGGATTTTTAAGTAATCGCTTTTCTGGAGTGCAGATGAAACGATAAGCTTGGGAATATGTATCTCCAAATATGGGATCATTGTTTTTGAATAGCAAGGGCACGCAAAAACGACGAGAAGTTTCTCTATAAGTAAGGAATTTGTAAATTTGTTCACACTTTTTGTCATCAGGGGACAAAGGCAAGATTTTAGGAATATGTTCAATTTCCCAAAATTTTCTAAGTGGCAAATTGATTAATTGAATTGAATAATTAGTGTCTACAGAGGTAGGACAATTGAATAAAACTGTATGAGATTCGGACAAATTAGCACAATTTGATCGTTCTTGAAGAATATAGCCAAATATGATCTCTAGAGCAGTAGTTTGACCAAATACGCGATCAGAACCCAAAACTAGTGGTACTAATTCTGCACCAATTAACATCTTGATCGGTCCAGGAGTATGAAAAGAATTATATGCCAATTTTAGGTGGCCAATATGTGACCACTGTGAAAGGTCGACATTAATCTTCGGTTGATTACAACATATTTTTGGTAAGATAATAGCGTTAAAGGAAAATCTAGGATTTGACCGATCGCAAGGTTTTATAATACAATGGGTTATTCCGCTATTTGACAAAGCTGACATATCGTTCAGTCAGAAGTGTTTTGTAATTTAAAGTCAGTTCGGGTACCTGCATCCAATTTTTAAAGAAGCATATTTAATAAAAGAAAATCCAACTGGTCTGCTGCGAATTGTAACAAGCGACGGGCAGCCAGGTTTTCTGCAAAAATATTTTAAATATTTCTAAGTTCCTTAGAAGTTCCCGTTTGTACAGGAAAGCTTTAAGAAATTTCATTATAATGATATGTTGCTAACGTAATTATTATCAGTGACTGGAAGACCTATGTTTTTTTATCCAATGATGTAAGAAGGTACTGAAATTTTGCTACATTAGAAAGTTCAATGTTTTGGTGTATTATACAGCGTTTGATTTAAGTGGCGGCATACCCGTATAAGAATTATTTAAAAGTGCATTGGCTGATGAATCGCTCTTTAAAAGTTCGTGTTTTATCGCTTTTGCGCCATAAAACGCCTTATCAGCTTCAACTCGTAATAAGTCGTAATTACTAAATTCATCGTCCGAGATTAAAGTAATAATTTGATTGTGAACTGTTTGAAAATCATCATAGACTTTGTCAATTCCTTCGACCCTTGCGAGAAAAGTAGATTTTTTGGAACTGTCTTCTGCGACCTCAAGTCCGGCTTCATATGTCTCTTTTAACCCATTATATGCTGTAGTTCGCTTTAATTTATATTTCGCAATTTTATTCGACATCATAAAATTAAATTATTGACAATTGAGAAAACAAGAAAATTGACCTAAATAAAATTATAATTATTATTATTTAAACAATTAAACTTTCCGAAATCTGGCTATAAAATATACAAACTTTAAACATTTAAATTGCGAGTACCAAAATATAATGGATTATCCCTTCAAATCCCTAGCAATATATAAAAGAAGTACCGGTTACTTGAAGTAAAGTTTAGAAATTCAACCGACGAAATTCGCGCACCTATTTTCAGCGATATATGTCTGCGCGAATTTTAGATCGATAGATGTTCGGTCAGGTTGAACACGGCAAGTTCAAGTTTTAATGATATAAAAAAGGGGTATTTTAAATGGTGTTAACAATTTTAGAATTAAATAATATAAAATGCTAATTTTAAATCCGGCTCGTAGGACCAAAAAAACAGAAACGGATGTATATAATGGACTTTATCTTAAGGGTAAAAAAGTGGTTAAATGAACTAAGAAAGAACGCATAAACGAGGTAAAAAAGGGCACTCTTACCTTAAACTGCACAGTTCGTCGGTCAGGAGGGCCCTCCTTTTATAATGGCTGCTTTTTCTTGTGAAACGGCTAATTCATTTTAAGTTAAATGTCCCCAAAAAAAGGATTTTCCTATCTAAAATATGGCACCGAGTATCTTGTCGTCGTCTCTCTTCCAATCGATGTATGAGATGCATGAATATCGAATGCCTTAAGGGGGTGTACCAACTTTGTGCGATATGAATAGGAAAAGTGTCTTATGTCTAAAAAATTATAATAATAAATATTAAGAAAATAAATTAATTAATTCATTGTAATAAATAAGTAAAAAAAAAGAAATTAAGAGTTTCCTTAACAGATATTTTTGTTTAGGTGTTAGAAACTGTTTTAATTTATAAAATTTTCGAGACGTAAGTAAGCTGTTTTTGTTTTATTTTTACATGAGATTCGAAAGTTAAAGTCCCATCGAAAGTTACACCTAGATACTGAGGTTAACTGAATGTTGGGATTGCGTTATTTATGATGTGTACTTGCAGGTTTTGCTGCACAGCATTTCGGGCAGTAGCGTTATTACCTATGATGAATATTTGTGGTTGTAAAGCATTAAATTTTAGATTCTGATTTTCGCCAAAGGACGAATGTTTAATACTGTATTAACGTTTAGGAAGTTTATAGGTATATACGAGTATATTCGTCGTCTGATATTGCTGTAGCCCTGCATATTTAACTACTTTCAACATCAACAGATATTTGCAAAGGTTGGAGGAATTCCGGGTTAAAAACATTGCGACGCTGTCAGACTACTTCCTATAACATGTCAGTCAAAGCTACACAGCTGGCAGAGCCACGCCCACCTGAAAAAGTGGTAAATTCAACGGCAAATGTAAAAACAATGCATTTCTACTCGAAACTAGATTTGATTCAATTTTTCGGCTTCGGATTAAAAAAATGTAGATCTATGTCTTATAGGGAAAAGATGGAATTTTTGATATATTATTTAATCGTTTTTATCCCAGGAGTTACTAATACGACTTTACGAAGGGCCAACGAATGGCAAACAGGATTCGAGCACGCTACAACTCAAAAATTTCTCAAAATTCACCCCTAACCCTGATCCGGCTGATTTTCACACCAGTCTCTAGAAGAAATAAAGGTGTTACTTAGCGCATTTACTTGATTCGTTTAGGATCACTGCTACAGGGCCAAACGTAAAACCATAGAAAAATATATGAAAACAAAATTACAATTTAATTTCTAAATTGCACGCCCTGTATAAACCGGAGAGTAATTTTGGCGATGTGGTTTTTCAATCTCTTGGGGTAAATTTTGGGTCCCGTAATCAATTTCCGCTCTAGATATAAGCATCCTATATTGAATTTAAATCTCCTTTATTTTGCCCATGGAACTTCCTTTTTACCTTGACAAAGTAGTCAGGGTTTCGACTCCGCAAAATGCCTTCAAACTTACCTCATTTTTTACCCGATTTTTATTTTTTTTTAAGTGACATCCCGTACTCCAATATTACCAGTTAACGAGCTTGCGTGAGATTTTTGGACGAAAAATTTGGAAAAAATGCCTCATCTCGAAAAATTAACCATGGCCAACTGCGTTTTGAATCATTGAGGTTTATAAGCCTTATTTTAAGTAAGTTCCACCAAAATTGCGTTTTTACCAAAAGAAGCGCTTATTTATCCTCTACTATCCACTCCATAGAAGCATATTTCCCCGACGTACCGTTACCGAGCTGGAAAGTGAAATGCGCGGCCAGTAACAATTTGTTGAGTGTTCTGTGCGCGCCAATAAATTTCCCTGTCTATATTAATTTTTTTTACAATACCTATACTATTAGGTAGATGTGTCCCATTGGCGTTATGTTAGCACAGGTTCGTCGATAAAAACCATAATTAAAGCCATAAAATCATACCTCAGATTATCGAAAATCAGATTTGAAATACGCGCGCAATCTAAAATGGTGTGATTGGTGGAAGACTTAGCGGATTTAAGGTCTTATGGTTTAGACTGCGTGGCGACTGCTCTTGGGAATCGATATTATTATTCTGTTCAATATTGTCGTTTTGTAACCTTACTATCTTCTCTTCAATGGAGCTGATTAGCTTTTTTTGGTCATTAAACCTTTCAAGTTGCTTTTCTGTTATACGAACCACTTTATTTGCAACTTCTTGCAGACATTTTTCATGAACGTTGGCGATTTAATTTCTTAGATCACCGGATGATAAACCCATCTTGGCGTCTAATTTTATGAAAAGGGAGAGACATATTTAGTTTTGAGTCGTTGATTCACAAGTTTGGAACAACTAGTCTACACACACCGAAATATCTTATTGAACACAAAACCAATTAATTGCAACTATAAAATACACTTAGACACTTGGCTTTCTGCAGAGTAACCTTACATCACTTCCTGCACCAACAGCGACATCTACGCTCTAAATACAGAATAACATTATCAATAGTAATATATATAAATAAGTCTAAAAATTTTATTATTTGGGTTTTTTAATTAGATGATTAATATAAACATATCATACGAGTACCATTACTTTTCTCCCTAGTACCTCAAATCTGCATTAAATACATAAATGTCTAAAGTCCGATCCTTTACTACATTATCTACACAGGGGGATTAAGGAGTATTAAGTTAAAATAAATAAATTGGTTGGCATGTAGGGAAATAATTGATTGAGTTCAGTTCACGTGCAATCAGATAAAAACCGCACCGAAGTAAGGCTTAATATAATGAAATTTTTCCGCTTTTTAGTCAGTGTGGTGGTTTAGGTGCAATTGACGTGTTTTATTATTTTAAGAGACATTTTGTAAATTGTGTATTTTCTCACTGAAATAAATAAGATAAGTTTCTAAACATTTTATTTGTCGTTATATATAGTGTAAATTAATTTACATCCAAAACTCTAGAAAATAATGTATCTCATAAAAATTATATATGCAGGGCTCCGCAAATGATCTGTTTTAGTTATAGAGTTCGAGAGATTTTCAATTCAATTCAAATTTCGTACAATAGTTATATTATCACTAATGTCAATATAGCGGCTCAGTATGTTTTAGGAAAAACTACAGAGTGTTATTTGTTCCAATTTTTGCACCGTGTAGAAGTTATTTAGCATCTATTATCTATTCATGACATGACTAATTAATTATTAAGATTACAAAATTTTACAACTTTTAAATTTGAGTCGATTTTTGGCAATTTTTGTTAGACATTAACAGGGACAGCACCGAGGGTAGTACTTAAGCTCGCATGGGCTAATTGTGTGATTTTCCTATGATACGCCTTAGACATAGATCACGCCACCAGGTGTGAAAGTATTAATATCCTCCATATAAATAAATTCAGAAATCACGTGCCATGAACGCCGTGGTAAAAACCATGCGTAATGGCGAGGATTATATCAACTACACGAGGCGAAAAGGACTACAATAACTTGACTTTTCTAATGTTTTTTACTGTTCATAGAACTAGTAAAATATTGTCTACAGGTTGTAGACTGAATAAAATTCATTTATCGGAGGTGCATTGTCTTTAATTTAAATTGTTCACAATGTTTCGATCAGCAATGTATTTCCGATCGTTATAAAATGTAAACTTTGATACACTTGATAATTATCAAAGATACATCGCTGATCGAAACGTTGTGAATATTTAAATCAAAGACAATGTAAGTCCGACAAATTAATTCAGTTTTAACCACATTAAATGATTCTAGGTCGTGTGCTAACATGGGACCGATTCACTTATTAAAGGCGCAGTTTTAGTAAAAATATAAGTACAATGACGAAATGGTGCCTATGGATAATTAAAATATTAGCACATTGTAAATAAAAACAGAACCTCAAACCATTTAGTACTAAGCCGATCTCCTTATATGGAAAAATATAGAAATAACTTATAAAGTTAAATACGAAAGCTGGTATAACAAACTTTTACTTTTTAATAAGTCGTAGATACTACTGAATATTTAAATTGTTGCACGCAACTAATTGCCGCATGTTTGATTGCTACACGCATCCAAATAATGTGATGTGCTACCCACTATTCAAGTAAGTAAAATATTGGATTTATTTGTTTTTAAAAAGGCGATACTTAACAAAAAAAACATAAGAGACCAAAAACATTATTTTTATTATAATATTGTCGATTAAAAAAGTATAATATAATATAATAAACACAATAAGACCTGACATTTTAAAATTAATAATATAAATAGACCAAGGTTTATTAACTTGGAATCTGTATATAAGAAATGGTACCGTCGCGTGCAATAGAGTAGTAGTAGTGGTAGTAGTATCTCTGAAGCTAAAATGTTTTTTTTTATTTTGCTGATTAAGTCCAAGAAAAACATGTTTTGTTTGATGTTTTCCGTTTTGTGATCCTAAATTACAATTTTTAGAGGTTTTATATATTGTATTTTGAGAAAAACTCATTTATTACATAATACTCTCAGTACAGGCATTAGTGCGTGCTAGTAACACTAACGTAATTTATGCGGCATGTTTTAAAAAGGTTTAAAAATATAAGTTAATTTGGTGTAAAAATAGTGTTATAATTAGTGCAATTGGTTTCTTTTAGCCATGCAATTTTTTTTTAATTTAGTCAAACCTTGGCGAATGTACAGAGATGTCTGTTATTAATAATATCAAAAAAACTTATCACAACAATATTCAGAAACCTAAAAGCAAAAAGAAAAACTAAATTTTGGGATAAGAACACAAAATTTTGAACCCCTCCCCCGTAGTTTCTTGACAAAGGGCCACAGGTACAAGACACCGGAAAATAAGTTATGACATTATGGTTTATCGCCAGGCCCCCTATCATCAGTGCTTCCCCCGCACTGCTGCTTTTTACTGTATGATAGTTCCGCCACTTCTTCAGATAAGCTAGATGGTAGGTATCATCTAAAATGTGAAAACAATATATTTTTATTTATAAACAACTTACAAAAATACTTATATACTTGCAAAATGAATTATAGACAGATGAATATAGAGAGAGAAGCAAAAAAGTGCACGTAGGATAATTTTCGTGTATACACACATGAAAAATATTGACACTTTTTGCTGTATTTCTGAGATCTATACTATTAGCTATTTTTCCCGGCGACCGGTCTATACCTACGTTTATTACTTAAATTGTTAGTTTTATATGTTTTCGGTCGACAGTCGCAATCCAGCAAAAAATAACACCCTATAGATTTCTCTAAAACGTATTTAGTCGTCTTATTGAAGTTAGACGTAGTTTGACGTTTACCTAATTAGATTTGACTATCTTTTATATCAATCTCTTAGTTAACATTTTTAACACCCTTTTCATTTCAAAAAACAAAGCGTTTGATGAACCCTATTCATATGGACATTTTTTTCTTATTGTTATGATATAAATCACATCCTAAAGTTAAGAACATAAACTTACACTCTTCATATTTTTGACCAATCAGGGAAGAAAACAGCCTAGTCCAGGACTTACCTCAACTATCAGAGCGCAATAGTCTGTGTTTCGATAACGTAAAAAGTACGCTGACATCCTAAAAATCACTCCTTATTTAGATAACAGCCTGGTGCCTAAATGGTTCCCAACACTAGTAATTGCAACTCTAAATTTTTTTATTTAGTTCCCGATACGGACGTAACAGTGACTAAAAGTGTTGGTTGGAAGATGTTTGTATATTTCGAACTAGAACCAACAAACTGATCCGAGCTTTTATAACTTTAAACTTAATAAAATTGAAAAATTATCTTGTCTTTGCTGGGAGTCGAGCCCAGGACCTTCAGTTTCTAGCTGAATATTCTAGTCACTATGCCAAGAAAGCCATGCGCTCAAAACAAGCTATAAATTATTTTGAGCAAATTTGTAATAACATAATACAGACAATGAAAAAGCAACAACATTTTTTTCTAAATAGAATGATTTTATTTATTTACATTACATAAGTTTAGTATAACAATATAAAAATTTGTACGAAGAAACAAAAACAATTAAACATAGAAGATTTCGTCCAAATTATTCAATTGAATAGCCAAACTAATTTTCTGAATCAAGAAAGAACTTGATTTTGGTTCATTGCTTAAAAAAAATTACAAACAATTTTATAATATTTTTGTGTCTTCCCATCATGAACCAAAAGTTTCAACCCAAAAAGGTATAAAATTATACAAATTAATGATTTTAGAATACCTTTGCTTTATTAATTTTCGTAAGTGTGGTTGCTTCTCCTTTCTTGTATATTGTAATATATATAATTGTACCCAAATATCCAGAAGTATAGTAGCGCAATAAAGTAATAGCGATGAGGGCGAAATAGCCATGAAAAGATTGAGATCAATCCTCACTTTATATTTCCCCGAATAAAACGAAGTCCTTTCGAGTCTGTTTTCCAATATCCGCAATTAGCTCTGTTTTTCGAGCAGCGGCAGTCGGCAGTGTTTTCGTGAACGTAGAAGTGTGGAGAGCACGGTTGCAGTGCGTCATGAGTGTCGATCACAGGTGTCATTTGACATATAGAATGGTTGACACTAAGCTTCACCATTTTATTTATCAACGAACAGTGAACAGTGAAAGACCGCTGTTTTCCCCAGTTTAATCTACAAAAAACGTCGTAAAATGAATAAAAGACTGCTTAGAGGTACATGCATTTAGGAAGAAACTTTGTTTCTGGCTGTTAAATGCATGTCGGTTAAATTAATGTTTTCAGTTTTCATTGGATGTCATAACGCAACATGGACAAAGCCGTGGTAAGATATTTAATGCAATTAAATAGAATAGAATAGAAATATATTACTCCATGGAACATACAAGTTTGCAGCACACCACACTCAAGACCCTCGACAAGAATAAGATATCTTCTTTTCGACAACACTACTATAAAAATCGCTAAATTTCCTATACTCGGCACTACTTTCGTTATGAATATTTCGTTTTATTAGGAATAGTAAAGTATGACCCGATTTAGTTCCGCACATAGCCATTTAGCAACACATATATTAATTGCGTTTTCTTTGATTTTTGTAGACAAAAGCACAACATTCAGGAAGGTATTTCCAATTAGGTTCTGTCACAGATGGTTTTGAGTTGTCTGTAAAAACATTAAATCTGCGAAATTTGCACCTACCAAAAAAAAGCCCATAGCCATTAAAATAAAGGAAAATCTATTAAAAATATTAGCTGTTTTTGTACGGTTTTTCGTAACACCTCATATACAGTAGAACATTCGTAGAAAAAAAATGCAACCTCATTAAGGAAAAAACTCCCAATACCAAATTAAACAACTGAGACTTCAACTTTTTGTTACAATTTATGTTAAAAAATATATTTTATTTTAATATTCAATCTATAATGGATTTTTATTTTGTAGGCAGTTAAGGAAATTGCCTCCACGCCATAGTTATAAAAAATATTTTGCTAGAATGATAAGGTTTTAAAGTTTTATTACGAGATTTAATTAGTTATTTACGCGAAAAGACAAGGTTTTTAATCGTTTTCTACCTTGACGCTGACAGTATTTAAACAAAATATACATTTAAGAATTTCATTTGCGACATACAATGTAAAATTTTCAAAAAATATCCTTAGATTTTGGGCAAATCTGATGAAAATCAGTTTTAGTCGCATCCAATAGATACCCAAAATAATTTCATAAAGAAAAATATCAACGTAGTTTTGAAAATATACACCTACTACATAAAAACACTTTCGTTGATAATTTCGCGACAGTTGTACACCACACTATTTATTTCAGGTACCTGAAATATGAACACAAATCTTCTATCTTTAATGATTTTCTGTATTAAAATATTTTTCTTCCAAATACGAGAATTTTTAATATAAATAAAAAAAGCGTTATATCCCAAACGTCGCTGCATAAATACTGGCTTGTACGAATACTTACCAGTCGTGTCGC
Source organism: Kuschelorhynchus macadamiae (assembly GCA_030620095.1). Classification (NCBI taxonomy): domain Eukaryota; kingdom Metazoa; phylum Arthropoda; class Insecta; order Coleoptera; family Curculionidae; genus Kuschelorhynchus; species Kuschelorhynchus macadamiae. The sequence continues at coordinate 529,157 of JAUTXW010001355.1, forward strand.
GGCAAAAAGTTTTGCACAAAAAAGGCAAAGTTAGCTTGTTTTTTGGCTTGTTTGAAATAAAATAATTTTACATATTTTAAGGTAACAACAATTTAGGGCATAGACAATAAATTATTTGGTGATAACTTTATACAAATCCTATAAACTATAATTTATTTCAATTTTTTTAAGTTTTTAAATAATTTATTGTTATAATTATTATTAATATTTTTTTTTCGTGGCATTATTTACGTATTCTACAAAAAATAAATTATTTTATTCCAAGGAATGGAATTTTACTAAATACTTAAATAATTTATTAGGCCGCCATTTTGTTTTACCAAATAAGATTCCCACTAAATATTTACTAGTCTATCACTGTGTAACAATTGATTTTTGCGCAAAATTTCAAGTTAACTAGATTGGTAGATTTTTGGTACTGATTTTTTTTAACAGTTCATGACAAAAATGTTACCAGTATATTTCTATATCGCATGGCATTTTTTGGTAAATTTTGAGGTTCGTTCGTTAAGTAGTTTCTTAATAATGATTTTTTTTTTATAATTGATGCTGCTATTTTGTTTTGCCATACTGGATTTTTACCAAAATGTAGCCGTTCTATCCCCTTAGGACCCTTGAGACCCTTGATTTTTGACCAACATTTGAAGTTAATCTGATAAGTAGTTTTTAAGCTACACCGCGTAAAGACCGACTGGTTGACGGAAATTGGAGAACAGATTTTTCGTGGTCCAGGAACCTGAAAACGGAAACATCTGCAAAAATCTTGGTGGGTGATTTTTTCATGATCACAATGCTTCCTCTTACGACGGAAGTAAAACGGATTCCACCACACCAATAGAACCCAGTTTATATATTCATATAGTCATTTGGTAACAACTTTATGATGTGTCATTTAAAAAAAAGAGGGAGTTTCATTACGATAAATGTACTGTTAAATAGGCTTCATCGAGTTGACCTATTTTTGAATCCACAACTTACCTGATAATAAATCTCTCCTATTACTACAATTTATATAATACATATAAACTGATTGCTAGGTAAATATATGTATATATAAAGTATGTTATTTGTGTATAGTGCAATTCGTTACGAAAGATGTTCTGAGTAAAGGACAATTTACCGATTTTTTCAAATTGATTTTTCTTGATATTCATCATTCATATATATATATTCTACCTTTTTTTGTTGCATTTTTATATTTTGCTTGTCAAGCCGAATGCTACCGTTCTTTTGAATAATAATATTGAATAGGCACAAATGTGAGTTTATGGCAATACATCCGCTTTATTTACATATCTAACCATCATTCAGATTGAAACAAATATGCATTTTTCATCTCCACAACTTTTTTCTCAGATCTAACAAATATACATACATACGTACAGACAAACATTCATTCTCTTATCATTCCTACTAAAGTAGTTTTCTAGCTATGTCGCGAACAGACCGACAGGCAGAAATACAGACAAACCGATAGAATTGACATTTTTCGGTAACTACACGTCATGAAACGTGAAGATTTCAAAAAATCGGAGGATAACTTTTTCACGATTACAATACTTTCCTCTTACGAGAAAAGCAAAAATTAAAAGCATAACGAGGACGTGGTGAAAATGTTTTGTATTTTAACCAAAATCATTAAATTTAGTATATTTTGCAGAGTTACAGAAATAACATTACAAAAAAATGTTGAACCGAAAACGTTCAGAACCCTCTTTTTTTTGTAAGTACGTTTAAAATTGACAAACAAACGAGGATGAATACACTAAAAGTTCAGTTAATTTTACATCAGTAGGTAAATAAAAAGGAGGCGACATATTAGGACGTTTAGGAATTTTTTATGTCGATTTTTTAAACATATTTTTTGGCCGTCATTTTGAATTCTTACCACAGTTTAACCAGTTTATCTCTAGATCATACTTGATACTTGCACAAAATTTAAAATTTTCCTAATAAGCAGTTTTTTCGCAGATTTTTAAACATTTTATTAAGTCGTCATCTTGGATTCGTACCAAATTGTTACCAGTTCATTTCTATATAACCCTTGATTTTTGTGCAAAATTTAAGTTAAAGTGGGTGATTATTTTTTAGTAAATATTTTTTTTTAACATTTCACCAGGCCGCCATTTTGTTGCCCCATATTTGAGTATTTACCAAAATATTAACAGGTCATCCCCATAAAACCCTTAATTTTTCTCAAAATTTGAAGATAACCGGGCAAGTAATTTTTTAGCTATGTCGTTAACAGACCGTCAGATAGACAGACGAAATTGAAAAAAACATGTTTTTTTGTCATCTAAGGACCCTAAAATGTGAAGATCTGTAAAAAAATCTGGAAAGGCGATTTTTTCACGATTATAATACTTTCTTTTAACGAAGGAAGTGAAAATGGATGACTGACAGGAATACAAGTAGGCTGCCTGAAATCTACAGGTGCCAGTTGTAAGCTAACGAAACATTCATTAACTGACACCTAATTAAAAAGAGCCCATTTAAGTTTTCGCTTAAAGCCGAGCTTAAAGCTATTAAGGCTATCGATGCCTATGCTGCAGTTGCTGAAAAAACATTGGATGGAATGTTAGGCTCTATTAAACATTCTTTTAACTGACTTCAAAAACAGGAAGTTCTGTTTTCGACTCGTATTTGTGTATGTCCGTGATTTTCTCTGCAACTACCGAGCGGATTTGAATGGGATTTTCATCGTGGTATAAGTAACATTCAAGGGTCGATAGTAGACTTTGGTTTTAGTAATGAATATAATAGTAAGTAATGTGAGTTGTTGGTGAACACTTGTTATAACGCAGTATACAGTTAAAGAGATTTTTCGCACTGCCCATTTGAAGCGTTGCTGACATAGTTAAGAAATAGTACAGCAATACAAAAATTCGTTTCTATCTATATATAAGATTTAAGAATAAAAATAAAAGTAAAAATAAAACATTTTTGACGAAAACAAAACCGATTTCAAAAAAAACACTGAAATGTAACAAATAACATTTTAAGCCACCTTAACAGTTCGACTTGCGAAGTCGGCGTCAAACCAATAATACAGTAATAAATAGATATTTCTTGAGACCATATTATGTCTTAAAAAATATAAATAAAGGAATGCAACATAATCATATACATTAGCTTATCTTAGTACTTAGGAATCAAATAGTAGCTTAACATCGACATAAGTCTAATATTTAAGGTTATTTAAAATATTAGTTGTTATAGTTCGGGTACTTTTTAACCGACGAAAAAGAGGGTTGTGTTATCGATCTGTATATATGTGTGTATATATATTTGTATGTGGGCGATTTTTTCTGTAACTACTGAACGGACTTAAATGAAATTTTCACCGTTTTGTAAGGCAACATTCCTGGGTAGTTTTAATATAGAAAACATTTCGCTTAAGGAAATGACCAGTAATAGAAAACGGTCATAAATTATGAAGCTGTTTTGGTGAACATATCATATTAAAAGCAATATATAGTAGAATATAGTTTTCGCACTGTCCTCTTTAAAGCAATTTCTAAGCGCCATCGATATAGTTGAAATGCTATTTTTTACTTTTCAGTGTTATTTTGAAGTTTTCTTTTTTTTTATAAAAATATTTACTTTTAAATAAGCGAGGTAAGCGGCTATATCTCGGAAGCCATTCATTGTAGAAACTTACATGTAAAAAATTGTATTACCAGAGGGGCCACGAGAAAATTCTAGATATAATTTTTAAGTTTATAAGATGACCGCCAGGGGGCGCAATTACTATCCTTAATTAAAAAAAAGCAGTGTTTCTCGCAATTTCGCCCTATTAAGATAACACAAAAAAGTATGCATTTTAAAACTGAGATAAAAGTTAATAACAAAAAAGACTTGAGTCTTTTTTTTATATATATATATATATATATATATATATATATATATATATATATATATATGTATATATATAAAAGAGAAACAGAAATTTCAATTTCTGTGCGGTTCTTGGTCGTAAAAAGTTATACAAAACGAAACCAGTAACGGTAAGGATTACTCCTTCACCATTTTGTCGGGAATCGACCAAAACATGACGCTATGTTTGTTTCCAGGGCCAAGGTGCCAATCTGCTACCGTGGTATCTGCCCCGGCAACATATATATATATATATATATATATATATATATATATATATATATATATACATAAATACAAACAAATTACTTACTTTTTGTCCTATTTTAAAGTGGTGGGGGATATTCAAATGTTTTTTCAAACAAATGTCTATAACTTGAAAACGGCTCAGCGCATTACAATAACTTTGGTAGCGCTGAAAAAAGCCAACTTTAGGGATCCAACGTTAGCTAAGTTTTTGTGTTTGTAATTTGGTAACTTACCACAAAAGGGCGTTTTTTATAAAAGAAATTGCAAGTTTTCTAAAATAAAATTAAATCTATCGATATTTTTTTGAATGAAAAAATAGCAAGATGAAGCCGAAATTAGCACATGGAAGTGGCATCTCTAGAACTTCTTCCTAACCTAAGCATAAAGAGCGGATTTTGCATACTAAAATGGAAAATCAAAGATCCCATAAGCTAGAATATTGGCGGGTAATTAAAAAATAGTGGAATAAAGTCATCATTTTGACAAAATTTGTTACTTTACTGCCGATTTTTGGACTTGGAATTTTTTAACACATTTACTTTCTGAAATAGTAAAAATGAAATATTAATTTACATTAATTACGTTTCCAGCGTTTCTTCAGCGATGTTTACTGCAAAAGGACGCGTGACTCACAGTAATGATTGGTAATGAAACACATTTTCTGAGTACTTGATGATTTCAATAAATTTTAAAATCTTCCTTTTATGAGATTCCGAGACTGATGCAACAACCTTGATTCTGTTGAGTTTTGATGTTCAGCGAGAGTGGGTTAAACAATTTATTTTTTAGTTATTCATCTTTTCTTCCCTTAAGTCTAATAGACACAGACCTTCCAGTTTCAGCTAAATACACTTTATCGTAGAAACAAGGGTTCTATAAATTCCTTCTGATCGCAAAGGAATTACATCTTTTGGCGATCTTAAGCATTGCTAAGTCTTTTTGTGTATAATACAGATTGTGCGAATGTTAGATCTCCGCAGAATTCTTGTAATTTTATCTGTAATACCCTGTATGAAAGGCAAAACTGCACTACTTGATGGTTGAGTATCTAGTACTGATCTCAACTGAAGTTGGCTCGTGCAGTCGCAGGAAAGGTTCAAAAATAATTCCAATTTGACACAGTGTAAACCCTCGAACAATGGTTTCTTAGTTTTGAATTTTATCACAAAATATATACTTTCGACACCTTAGCTTCTATATGATCCCTGTCTGGAACATGTCCTGTATCGCAGTAAGTACAATGATCCATTTTAGAGCTCATCAGGTTACCATAAAGTAGAGAGTCCCGTGTAGGCCAAAGATACAAAATGGAACCACTATTCCCCTGGCTAATACCACGACCGGCATTGAATTACACTGTTGACTCCCGACTTTCGTTGGAAGCAATAATGTTAATATATTTTTGCCATAACAAAGATACTGTGATCTCTGTCTGAAACATGCATCACAGCAGACACAATGATCCATTTTTGTCAAACGACGATCGTGATCTTGCTCTTTTAAGAGCTCCTGATTTTTGTTGTGAGTAATAATGTTAATATATTTTGATCAACGTTACACCAACGGCATAAAAAGCATATTATGATCCCTGTCTGGGACATCTCCTGCATCGCTTTTTCAGAGCTCATCAGGCCGCCATAGGCTAGCAAGCCCTGCACAAAATGGAATTACAGAAAGAACAACTCCGCTGATTAATACCACGATCGGCATTGAATTACACTGGTTTTCATTGGGAGTAATAATGTTAATATATTTTTGTTGCACGATATATCAACAAGGACACTATGGTCCCTGTATGTAACAAGTCCTATATCGCAGCAGGTGCAATGATCCATTTTAGTCAAACGACGATTGTGATTTCGCTCTTTCTTATAATTATAGTTAAAAGTTACGATTAAATGAAAAGAAAATACGCTTACCAGAGAGACTAGCCAAATTCGAATATAGCAAAGTCCCAATTTTTCTTGGCAATGTATGCGAATAATATCTAAATAGTTTCTTGAAACCTTGCTTAGACAGATAATAATAAATTTGAATTGGAATGTGGGAATTAAAGATCCGATTAAGAAGAACATGTCTAGATAGTAGACAATAGTACCAATAGTACCCATTTTTTACTTCCTTCGTAAAAGGGAAGTATTGTAATCGTGAAAAAATCACCCTCCGAGATTTTTTTAGATCTTTACGTTTCTGGGTCCCTAGATTCCGAAAGACATGTCTTCTAAATTTCGTCGATCTGTCTTTCTGATTGACACTATATCTATTAAAAATAATGTATATAATTTCCTAGTAAAATTATGTATTACAGAAAAGTAACTTAGATACGATACAAGAAATGCAATTCACTACCTATTTTACCACGATATTTGGTTATTCTGTATTTTTTTAATTTTGAAAGCGGCAATGATACTCTGTTCCCTTTTTGGAATACGTCCGGCAATTCAGCAGGCGCAATGATCCATTCTGCGATTCCTTTTTCCTTCTCTCGTAAAAGGAAAGTATTGTAATCGTGAAAAAATCACCCTCCGAGATTTTTTCAGATCTTTACGTTTTAGGATTCCTAGATACCGACAAACATCTTTTCTCAATTCCGTCGGTCTGTCTGTCCATCCGTCTGCCTGTCTGTATTGACTTCAAATATTGTTAAAAAATTAAGGTTCATATGGGGATGACCTGGTAATATTTTGGTAAAAATCCAATATGGCGAAACAAAATGGCGGCCTAATGAAAATTTCAAGAAATTATTACTAAAAAACTACTTATCCAATTTACCTCTAATTACACAAATATCAAGTACTAGGTAGGAATTGACTGGTAAATTTTAGTACGAATACAAAATGACGGCTTAATAAAATATTTAAAAATTTTGCCTGAAAAACCTACTTATCAGATTAATTTCAAGTTTTGCGCAAAAGATTAAGTGTGATATAGAGATAAACTGGTAAATTTTTGGTACAAGTTCAAGATGGCGAAACAAAACGGCGGCCAAATAAAACGTTTACAAAACCAACGTTAAATCTTAAATCTTAATCAATCGACTTTAAGTTTTGCAGAAAAATTAAATGTGATATAATGATAAACTGGTACCAATTCAACATGATGGAATGAATAAAATGGCGATGTCTCACTTTAAAAACAATTTATTTTAAATTATGTCCAAAAATCAAGTCTGGTATAAGTAGAAACTCGTAAAATTTTGGTAGGAATCCAATGACGCCAACTAAAAATATTTGAATAGGCAGTATATATGTGTTATTAAATAACGCATGTACAGAGTTTTTGGTTATAAATGCAAAATTTAGTTCTGGTAATTTTTCGTTTTAAGGGGGTTATGAAACCCTATAAATTTTCCTATGTTTGGGGTTTGTCTAAAATAAAGTGGATAAAATGTTAGTTACAGGGAATCTCTGTCGTTAAACCCTGTGCCGCCGAACGCAAAGAACCAATAAAATGATAATAGACGTTGTAAAAATAGAGCGCGTTATGTAAAAATCGTACTAGCAAAGCAAAGAGAATAATTATCACTTTAATATATTGTTATGGTTTTAATATAGATACACTTTTTTACGTCAACCGAAAAAAGGCGTAAGTAGGGCTAACCAAAGGCAGTCCGATATTTATAACACAACTACATACATAATTATAGGTTTAGATAGAACAAAAAACGCCCGAAGAGGATAGAACCAACGACTTTTGCAAGGGAGCTTGCAAAGCTCACACCAAAAATTTAACGAAATTTATTTATAGTCCCTTTTCAATAACGTCAACAATTTAACCAAATCGCTACAAGTGGCGCCACAGTCCGTATGTTTCATCGCACAGGTTTTATGCCCTCTTGAGTTTCTCGGTTAATACACTATAATATCTATTAAAAATAATGTGAATAATTTCTCACTAAAATTATTTATTACAAAAAAGTAACTTAGATACCATACAAAAATTCAGTTCATCCTCTATTTCACCACGATATTTGTTTAGTCTGTATTTTTTTATTTTTTTAGTTTTAAAAGCGGCAGAGATACTGTGTTCCTGCTTTGGTATATGTCCGGCAAGTCCGCAGGCGCAATAATCCATTTTGTGATTCCTTTTTTGAATTCGCCCTGCACGTTGTGACTTGTTATAAAGTGAAAACAAAAGAGACATCAACAAATGAGCATTCATAATCAACACAAATGCAGTGGTTGGTCGCATAGGTCTTGGAACTGAAAATTACTCAATATATCTTAATGATGACTGGGACCACAGAAGAGAAATTAAAATAAGAACGAAATCGTATGTCTAATGCCTTCCGTACGCTGCGTCTCAGCATAAAACTAAGATCACGCATCCTCCAGGGCTAACTTTTCCCTTTCTCCTATAAGGGGCAGGAGCGTGGACACTGACGAATGCCTTATGCAAACGCCTACCAAATATGGTGATACCGTCGGATGCTGAGAATATCGTAGATCTAACGAAGAATGACACGGCATAGAGAGAATGTGCAAAGAGCTGCAAATTCTCCCAACAGTAAAATCCCAGAAAAGAGCGTATTTTGGTCATATAATGAAAAACCACAAATACTGTCTATTTCAGCTAATATTGCAGGGTAAAGTTGAAAGAAATAGCAGTCCATGCTGTCGAATAAGGTCATCTGGTCAAATGTAATCGTTAATATTAAAAGGGTAAACATTAGAAATATAAGAAAAAAACAGGTAATTCTAGGAATAGTCGAAATTGTAAGAACACCTTTTGACCGACCATGCGTGTTTTTGATTCAAGCACGAATATTTAGAAAAACATGACATTTGTCTGAAAAATAAATATGTATGGTAAAAAAACCGCTATACTTATAGTTAGGCTTAGATTTATATGATTCATATGACCTTGTATTTTGAATCATTGTTAACACATTTATTAATTAAATTCAATATTTTACAAATATTTTAAATTTTAACGAAATTGAAGAAGAAAAACTGTCGCGACAAAGTCCATACGTAAAATGCAATAAAATTAAATTAATCAAAATATTTCTGCAACTCAAATAAAATCATGCCTTTTTATATATGCATAGGGTCCAAATTAAATTATTATTCATGAAACTGTTTCTTTAAATTGTAAACAAGATTTCAGTGTCAAAAGTTAATATAATTGACCTACAAATAAAAAAAAAACTAAAGTATTAAAATGAATTAAAAATAGATAGGTTATTCAGATAATATACCAAAATATCTGCATTTATTTAGTAATTTTAAAAAGATTAACATAGATTCAAAATATACTGCATACACAGCTAAGAAAAAAAACCATTGGGACCTTTTTAACATTTATACTCCAAATCTTCTTTAAATGAGACCTAAAATAAATGTGGACAGGTGAGCCCAGCGATTCGTTGTTTGTCAAAATGGATAGCTTTTCAAAAAAATTGTCAAAAAAGGCATTTCTTGGGTGAATCTAAAAAAATATATGCAAAAAGAGTTCCTTATATTGGCGGTTTATATTTAGGTATCAAACTGCCATGCCAAAGATGTTTTTTTTTGTATCCTTCAAAAATACTGCTTCTTTCAAAATGTCAGTTGACCAAAGTGGCATTAATTTATGATTAATAAAATCGTGAATCGTTGCATTATATTTTTAAAACAAGTCTGTTGTAGAAAATTGACATTCCAACCCGAAAATTTTATTAAAATTATTTTATTAAAATAATAAAATTGTCCGAAGAATTTGCTTCTTATAAAGTTTTAAATTTACAATGATTTTTATGATATAACTAATATACAAACACAGAAATACTGATATCAGCATTAATATTAATGATTTTTCTTCCAATGTTTTAATTAAATTGAATTGAATTAATTAGTCGTAATTAAATCATCATGTTTAGATTTTCCTGTTACATAAATAAGTTGCCTGAAAAGCGAAGCTCTTAGTTTCGTAAATAACATTTCTTTTTATTAACTAACTATGTCTTATTTTCGGGGCTAGGCCTAACTGAATGGGGCCTACAGCTTAACGCGAGCTTCGAACCCCGATCCTAGGTTAATTTTTCGAGCCCTGGCCGGCAACTTACCCTCGAATTGTCGACTCTCGTGCTACAGCGCCGCTTTTACTCTTTATTGATCAACCTACCGACTAACAAGTGTGTATCTTCACTAATTTCGCCTATATAGTCCACGAGATATCCGACCTCACCTGGCCTCTAACAGGCATGAATGCTAAGTTAATTTCATATCACATTGGTTTTAAACTTATTGTGACATCACCCATAATAAGCTGTTAACTTATGAAAGATTTAAATAGCTACATCTTCTGAAAACCTTATCCGAATTGAATGAGCTTAGGCTTATTTAAAAGAGAATTTTAAGCTGTTTTAAGATTCGATCGAGTGACACTCCTAGATTTACGCAAATTGGTTAGATCGCACTGTTTGTAAGAATTACAGCTTCTTCAAATTTTATTTAAATTTTTAAATGGAAGGTTATACTTCTTTTATAATAGTTATGGGGAGTAAGTTCTGACAAAAACGGGACGTCGATATCTATAATCGTTTTCAAGCTATTGCCAAATGAGTAAGTTAATACGTTTTCTCCTGATGAAATAAAATAACTTCAATCACATCACCCATGAAAATGAAACAAAATCATCAAAAGCATCATTAAGGTCAAGATATACATATCAGTGACATGTCCGTTCAGCGTTGCAATGACGTATCAGTGTCAGTAAAAAAAAATATTGGGCCTATATAAACGTTTATACAGGTATGACACAGTGACATTTTTTTAATTTCAGTGTTGTTTCATAAGCATAATAATAAAATTTCCCGGCACTGATACGTCACTAATATATATATATATATATATATATATATATATATATATATATAATAAAATACTGGCTTTTCGATAATGGAATGGAAAAAAAAAACATAATCTTGAGACATTTTTTCTTCTTCGAAAAAAAAAATCGATGTGTTTTAGAGTTACTCCGATATTCTCTTAAAAACGGTATTAAACAACTGCTAGGTTTAAAAACAATTCATAAAATAAAAAAAATTATAAAAAAATGCACTAAAAAGTGAAAAATAATATATTATACGACCTGAAAATTTTACTCCATGAAGTCGGCGCTAAACTTAATTATATAATCAAATATAATCATGTATTCAGTCAATTCGGTGTGTGTCTCTCACTGTCTTTGTTAGTTTGGCGCCGACTTCACGTAGTAAATTTTTCCTTCCTTTTTAGTTTTATCTATACGAGTTTTATTGGTTTAACAAATGGTCCACAGCATAATATTTTTTTCCTGATATAATTGTGAACGCGGAGAATGGAGACACGAGATTCATTTATAAATTTCTTGTAACATATCTTGGCGCAAAAAACAAAATGGCGCCATTCCGCCATTTTTAACATTTTTTTACTATTCTTGCTATAGGAATATCCTGAGTATCCCCTGAAAATCGGTCAAACCATCACGGAGTAATCGATGTACAAACATAAAAAAATGATAGAGTCAATCTGATAACCTTTGCCGTCGGTCGGTTAAGAATCATAATGAGGGTAGTTGGTTAATACCGTTTTATTCAAACCGAATATTCATTTTTCTAAAATGCCATGTAAAATACTAGATTTTGAGGCTGCACATTTTCATGGTCACCCTGTATACATAAAATTACATATCGGGCTAGTTAAAGAGATACTTTTCAGCAAATGGGATTGTATATCTGTTACCTCAGTGTTTTAGTTTGAAAAGGGTATTTAAAGAAAATGTAAATTTAATTATAAAACTCGCTGCCTTTATCGCCCTTATACCTATGTTTTTTAAATATTATTATTACAAAAAAACTGGTGAATGGATTTCAAATCAAAGTATATGAGACCACCAGAGAAACGACCTCTATAATTTGACGTTTGTCTCATCAAAATCGGCCCAGTCGTTTAGACAATATGCGCGAAAATACATACAGGTTGAATTGAGAACCTCCTCTTTTGAAGTCAGTTAATAAAGCTGTAAATAATAATCTTCCGAGTATTCAAAAGTAACATTGTTTTTAAACCTAATAGCTGATTAAGATAATATCGGGGTAACTCTAAAACACATTTTTGAAGTTTTTATTTTTCAAAGAAAAAATGTCTCGAATAAAATTATGTTGTTTTTCTATTTAAGATGTCGGAAAGTGAGTTTTAAAGTTTATATGTTTGTTTAATGAAAAACTATAGACCTTCCGATAATCTTAACGAAAAATCAACAAATTTTTACTCCTGACATGTTTTCTTTCACGAAGAATAAAACCTTGAAAATTCGATGCATTTTTAAGGTCAACCGTCACATGTATGTGGTTTACCTTTCGACTCATTCACGAGACTAATTAGGTTCTTCTCATATGCCCAGAAGTCTACATCGACCTGCAAATATCATCTGTGCACAGCAGCAGAATCTAGATTTTAAATTCACCCCGATAACTGAAATTCTCTAAATAAAACTAATGAAGTAATAAAAGTTATATCTAGCACTGGGAGATTTTGAAATTTATTGTTCACCCTAACAACTAGTTAATATCATTATGATAGAAAAATTCATTTAGAGATAAATCTCTAATACAGTTTTTTATAGATAGTTAATCACGAATGGTAACGTTTCTTATAAAGTGTTGCAATTAAGTACTCTAACATTATAGCTGTGGAGTCAATTAAGAGTCGTAAAAATATGTTCAATTGCTCTTGGCCACTTTAAGTAAACTTTTTTTAAGACACTAAGTACTTTCAAAATATGGATACTGAACGCTCTTAACCGAACGCTATGTATACGGATACCACTTTAGGTGTCTAATGCTTTACACACTCGTTCACCTATACCGCTTTTAAATATCGATATGATAGAAAAAAATCATTTTGAGATAAGTCTTCAATACAGTTTTTTATAGACAGTTCGCTAATCACAAATGGTAATGTTTCATATAAAGTCTTGCAGTTAAGTACTGTAACATTATAGCTGTGCCTCATTGTGCCTCCTAATTTAACTCATGGCTAGAGTAATATAGGCGGTATTTCCAAGGTGGGTGTACGAATATCACAATGGGACCTAGTTGCAGTGGCTGCAGCATACCGCTTTCCTCATTACAGGGTACAAACAGCTTTAATGTCTTGAAGCAGAAAAATTACATTCTTACTAGAATAGCGAAAACTATTTAATGTAACATCACCACTTAACTATCTAAAACAATTAACGTTCTAAAAGGCTTTTTGCTTATTCACTTCCGGAATTTTATATAAAGCATAGAGCTTTGAAAGCAAACCTACGGCGTCAAAAGGATTTCCATAATTTAGTTTTTACAAAGTACCCTTTGTCTGGAAATTCGTAGAGAACTTTTAATTACATTTTTGAAATCTCACACTATTTTGTGCCAAATACGTAAAACATAAAAGTTAGTGCGTTTTAAAAATAAATCGCTCTTTGTCTTTAACTAAAAGTTTCACTTAAAGTTATATTCCTAACATAAAATTAACGTTAGAACTATCTTAGAGTGAGTACGTAAGTCAAATATATTTTTCTAGTTAAATCGTTTTGTTATAGAATAGCCGTCTAAAAAAAATATTATCGTCTGACACCTCCTCTGGCTCGCCGTAATGCTGTTACACTATTTGGAAAACTTCTTACTAAATAATTAATAAACTGTTGAGGTATGGCATCCCAAATTGTCATTATCGATATAGTAACAAATTTCTAAACTAGAGCACCAAGAAATAGCCTAATTATTTGCTCTATAACTCTGTCCCGATATCTTACGACAGCCATTGCCTCATGAGTTGAAATCACTAAGTCTGTGCGCCATTAAAACTTATGCATATCTACATATGAACTGATCCATCCCCAAAAAGAACACATGGAATCATAAAGTTTTCATTACATCGCTGTCTGTTTACCTCCATATTAATATTTGACCATCACACGTCTACAAACGAAATCTTGATTCGTCAATAAAGTTACACGCATGTAACCTTCTCCTGACAGTCTGACTATTAGTTACTATTTCTAGCATGCCTGAAGAAGCTGTTAAATATTAGAGCCGCTAACATTAGGGTTCTTTTTGCAGTCAGCCCTACGGTCTTGCACCGAAGTTGTAGCCCATTCTAGCTCTCACCTATAGATGTACGCTCGAGACCCAGGTCCTATGTACAGGCTGTTCAGTTAAAAGCATTAACAATCCATGTCTCAGAAATCCTTCATGTTAGCGTGTGGAAAATAAAAAAATATTGTAACAAAAGGGGCCAAGAGCAATTGATTGAAAATATTTTTAAGTTTCCAAATTGACCGCAAGGAGCTAAGTTGATAGGGTCAGCGATACATTTCAAACATTCTACAAAAACTTCCTGAACTAGATATAACTTTTATTACCTCATTGGAAAGCTGAGTTAAATTCTTACGACTTTAGTTCTAAACTTATGGTCATATCACCGTTAATATGGGTAAGCGGAGCAGTAGGTTACAAAAGATTTAAGTCCATATATCTTCTGACCTCGTCAGTAGCTTAGTGGTAAGAGTGCTGGCCTTCCACCCGAAAGGCGTGGGTTCAAGACTTGGCTTAGCGAGCACTGTTTGTTATAATAAGAAGACTGCTCTATATGCCTGCTCTGGTACATTCCCGAGGCGCCTTTAGTAATTGGAGCAATAAAATAACGACTATCTTCCTAGACTTGGGGTCGACTGCGAAGAGTAACAAAGCTTCTTACTCAACACATACACTACACGGCACAACTGAGTAGAAGGCAACGCAAAACCACCACGTAGAACACGTAGTTAGTGGTCAAGTGTAGTGGATTCAAGAAACCAGATACATCTTGCTCTAATAGGTTTCAAGGCACGGCACTCACTGTCTATCGCCAATGCTCGAATACGGATACGGCACTTGAAGAACATATCTTCTGAACCCCTTATCCGAATTGAATAAGCTTTGGTTTATTAAACAGGCAAAGCTGTTTTAGGCTTCGAATCGAGTGACACTCTCTACTTTTTCACAAATTGGATAGATGGATAGAAAATTTTCCCAAATTTTTTAAATAGAAAATACTGGATACTGGATATATGTATATATATATATATATATATATATATATATATATATATATATATATATATATTTTGTTAAGGATTTTCTTGGGCATAGGTTAACTCATTGAAAAGCAAAACTACAATTTAATCGACGTTTCGCTCATTATATTGAGCTTTTTTAAGATGTTTTATTTTCTTGGAAACATGTCATGTGTAACGAATTCGTTATAATGAGCGAAACGTCGATTAAATTGTAGTTTTGCTTCTCAATGAGTTAACCTATGGCCAAGAAAATACTTAACAAAATATTTATATATGGTTAAAGAAAAAAAACGATATATATATATATATATATATATATATATATATATATATATATATATATATATATATATATATATACTTTTTACGCTAGTTATAATTAATAGTCAGAATATCAGAGCGAAATTACTATCTCCACGGGCGTTTCTAGACCCTTGCCAATTTTCTAATACTTTTTTAGATAGAAGGTTATACTTTTCCTACGTTAGTTATCTATTTTGTGAAAAAGTAGAGATTATCAATATATTTATTAGTTCTTTAGCTATTGCTGAATAAGTGAATTAATAGGTAATTTTCGAACGAAATAATTAATACCGAGAATATCGACATGAAATTAAAATCTTCAGGGACGTCTCTAGATTCTTATTATTGAGGGGGACACAAAAAGCCATGCTTTTGTATTCCGATAATTTCGGTATAGATGCTGGTTCCTCTTAACAGTAATTGTGTCTCGTAATTTGCTTATTTGCCAGCTCAACCACAGTTTAACCAACTGCTTAATGTATTGGTGACACAGCCCCCTCCTAGTGACGTCCTTGAAAATCTCGATCCTGCTGCTGCACTAAAATCACATGCTATCTACGGTGTGATAGAATAATCTCTTAGAACATCTAAGAGAAACTTTATTAATCCAGCAAACGAGCCAAAAGATCAGGCAAATACAAGATATGACGTTTGTCCTTTAAAATGCATCGAATGTAAAACGAAAGTAACCCAGCTATCCGCAAAAATTGCATTAAACAATTATTAGGTTTATACTAGCAGACTATGGAAACAATATTATTTTTGTTATATATATGTATATATATATATATATATATATATATATATATATATATATAAATATATATAGCTTAAATAAGTTATTTATATTCACGTTTTATCTAGACTTAGAGCTGGTCCAAGCTCTGTCAGAATCGAGAGTGTTTAGAGGCCGACCAGAGAAAGCAATCAATAACAACATAACAGTAAAACTAACGCGAAAACACACTTGCTACTTTGTAGGTAACTAGGTAACGAAGGAATCTTAAAAGTCTAATCTTCAGGATGGTTTCCATCATTTAGGATGCATCGAGTTAGCGTTCAGGGACTCAATGAAATAGCAGTTTCAATTTGTGCCTTTTATATATTGTTTATGGCAATTTTGATCCAGCCAATTATTTTTTCTCGGGTCGTTGGTCGACTTTATATACCAAACTTTTGATCATTCCCCATAAATAAAAGTCCAAACAAGTTAAATCCGGAAACCTAGCCGACCAAGGAAATCCAATCTAGAGGTCCTGGTCGATATATTTCTGGATAATCATTATTAAAATGGGTAGGACAGCCATCATGCTGATACCACATATTCATTCTAGTATCGATTGTCACATCTTCTAGCAGTTCGGCTAAATCGTTAAAATAAATAAACTGCCATAAACAGTATTTTATTGGAAGAAATTGCCACTGCTGACTATCTGAAGGCTAAATCGATGCATCCTAAATGAATTTTTTTTTATCTAGTTGCACACAAAGTGTAGTTTTTGTTGTTTACTTGCACTTTCGCGTTACTTGTACTATTATGTTGTTGTTGCTTTGGCTCGTTGACCTCTAGACACGCTTCAAACTTCAACCGGTTCTGATAAACTTTGGACCAGCTCTAAACCCAGACCAAGTGCGAATAAATCATAAAAATAATGTTGCATTATTGTTAAATTTAAATATTTTAATAAAATTGTAAATAATAATCTGCTCAGTATTCAAAATTAATATTGTTTTCATAGTCCGTTCGACCAAACCTAAGAGTTGTTTAATATCGTTTTTAAAAAGCTATCGGACTAACTCTAAAACGTATCGACAGTTCATAATATTCGACGGTGAAAAAATATCTTCAGAAAAAAATGACCCTTGACGTAACATTAAAGTTAGTTTAGAGCAAATACTTGTTTTTTTCTTAATATAATGGTGGCAGTGAACTTTTCAGTTTTGATACGCCTGTACAACACTCATATGTAAATATTTAGGGGCATTAATCTTGATTATAACTGACGCAGTAGAAAAATGATAAGATGAAAAAACATGTTAAACAAATGTACAATTTGTTGGAAACACCCTGTATATTAAAACGAAAAGATTATTTAAAAATAACTAGAATTGTTTTTTTGTATTTAAAAGTACATTATCTTGGCTAAAATAGAACACAAAAATATCTCTTTTGAACAGTCGCCGTTACAGGTTACACAATATACTGTAAAACAGATTTGTTGAAGTCCGATACAGTTATGCTTTTCTGGGCTATAAACTCTATACTTAGTGTTAGACAAGGCCGAAAACTGCAATCTTAGTTCTTTTTAAAAATATTAAAAACTTGAATTTTGACAAAAATTTTGTATCTATAAATTCTCCTGTCCAGCGATTTAGTTAGGTATTCTACCAAATAAACTTACCAGTCCAGCAAATATTTTTTATAGCATTTTTAACAGTATGTTACTAAAATTTGTAAAAACCATGTTAGGTCGGATAATGTCGAGTGTTATTCCAATTATAGCCATACGATTATGGTCTACAAAAAATATAAAAGAAAATAACATAAAAAGAAGACAAAACATCACGACCTGACATACAGTTGTTATAAACTCTCGACCCGACGAGAGTTTATTATGTCCCTATTATCTTCAAACGTCCGTACTCATCGTGGCCGTGTCAGGACGTACTTTTTATACATTTTTAACTTTCGGTCGCTATATCTCGGAAACGCTTTTAGATAAACTTTTAAAAGTTGATAGATTTTTAAAGCACACTTGGGGATCTCGAACGGTCCTAAACTGGATGTTCGTATCAAATTGGTATATCGTCTATTAATGAAAACAAAAAGGTTTTTTTTTAGTTTTCTAGAACTTACTATGAAACACGATAACTGTCGAAAAAATTGATATTTTTAGGAAATGTTCCTTTTTACGGTCTCATAAACCTTATAGATCGAAGTTTGGTAAGTATTTTTAAACCTAGTTTTTTGTCAAAAGCAAAGGTCCTTGAACGCCCTCTGGTTCTTGATAAAAAGGATTCTGAAAGAGCATAGATATGACAAAAAAATTCTTATGGAATAATTTTTTCAAAAAAGTATGAGCGAGTTACATTTATCCCCGCTTTTTTAAAAAATATTCAATTTTCAGATTTTTCGAAACACCGTTGAAACACGATTCAGGCCTCAAGATTAATTTTTTGAGTTGGAACCTATTTTTTCAGGTTCTATCGAAAAATTTCGAAAAAGTTCATAAACCAGCAATATCGAAGCATGGCATGACGCTTAAAAAATAAAAAATCTAAAAAAATGGGGTAACTTTGGAGGCATTTTGCGGGGTCGAAATTCGATCTACTTAGTGAAGATGAGACGGGAGTTCGTTAGAAAATTTAAAGGAGATTCGAAGTCAATATCGGAAATGATGAAAAAACCGTCAAATTAAAAAAAATACTTAACACATTTTTTTGTCTATTAATTTTTCGCATGTTTCACTGTTTTTTCAAGAACAATATTTTTGAGGGAGAAAAGTTTACTGAGCTTAAAAGTACCTCCGAAGAGTTAAAGAAAAACACATCGAAAAAATTACGAATTGGACACAGGAAACAGGACCGAACTATATTTAACAAGTTCGCCTAGTTTATTCTAGGCAAACTTAGTAAATACACCGAATAAACACCTATGTTCTCTCCGGTGATTGGTACCACATTTAGCCCGATCGATGATAAGGCTGATTTCTAATAGATTTTTAAACTGTTGAATGCACAGGTTGGCCTTTAGTCCTCGTAGGAAGGTATCGGTACTACCTGGGGCAAAAAGGAATGGACAGAATAAAAGCTCCATATTTTTCTACAAAACACAAATTTACATTTTTTGTCCTTGATCAAAAAATTTGGTAAAATGTAATTTAAAATAATGACCCATTTTTATTTTGGAAGTTTTGTCAAATGGAAACTCATAAACCTATCGAGTTGCTTTTGACAAAACTAGAGTAAAGCGTGGGTAAAGCCGTAAAATTAAAAGAGTTCATATTTAGATAATTTTTATTTAATTTAAAAACGATTATTTGTGTATTTTTGAAATTGGCAGATTAAATTTTGTATGTTTTTAGGAATATAGCCACAATTTGCGCTGCAATAATATCCCCAATTTTGTAAAACATCTTTAACAAAATTAGTTGTTATATATGTCGATATTTGTTTGATACCGGTGCTATTCGATTACCTTTTTTGGATGAGTTGGAGTAGCAAAGTGCTTACCTGTAATTGGGTTCAGGATAGAGGTATTTTTCAGTATAATATAGGCCGAGATATTTGGATATTTTGGTAGGTTTTCAGTTTACGGGATCAAATTTTTGAAATTCTGCGTTTTTTTTGTAGTATATGTTGAACATAGCTAGTGTAACCTAGTAAATACGAATTTCATTATTATACTGTTCGGGTAAGTAGCAAAGCATATATTATGTTATACAGAGGCGGTAGATATGTATAGGATGTATAGGATATTTTTGTACATTTATTGCTGATTTTCGAAATCCCGTGCGGGTTTTTATACCATATACACAACACAGGTAGATAATTTTTAGGGTATATTAAGACGCATACATACACTTCAGATTAGACCGTATCAAATTGGAATTACTATCCGACGTTTCGCCTTCGATTTTCTACACGACTTGTGTTCGCCGAACCGTAACTCTGTGTTAAGATCGGTTTCTATGTATGATGTAACCATAACCAAAGTTTACAGAATTAAATATAGGTTAGGTCACTCCGGTCGGCCCACACTGGTCGAATTATGCAAAAACGTGCTATAAATTAATTAAGTTAGTCTTTTTATGTTAAAATAATATTTTATTGTGTAATTAACCTAAAGCAACTGTTTAAATGTTTTACACTTATTTTTAAATTTTATTTTTATACAGGATGACAAATAAAAAAACTTTATGTGACTTTTAAACGTTACCTTTAATTGTAAAACACTAAACATTAAATAAATGTATCTATGAACTATTGTTGGGACAATCTTAAATTAAACAATAAAAAAAGTTACTAAATTAACCAAAATCTTTTGCAACAATTATACAGGGTGTCAATTTGAAACCTTTCAATCCGAATATTTCTGAAAGTACAAAACTTAGAAAAACACAATTACTAAATGCACCATTATTATGGTTCAATATTTTAAATACTATATTCAATACAGGGTCAAACATAAAGTATAATCATAATAAATAAAACTGTGTTTTTATAAGGTCGCATATGGATCACATACTTCGCAAACAAAATATGGTAATTCTAGTTCCCCTACCTTAGTATAACATTTGTACCAAATTGTGTTTTCATATTTTATTTTTACTTTTAGAAATATTTACATTAAACGTTTTTAAAATGGCATCCTGTATCTAAAATTAAAAGCCTAACTAAAGTTCTTCATCTGAAGAGCTAACTTCATGTAAATTTAAAACATTTTCGTCAACTGTTGGCGAAATTAGTAAAGCTACAGCTTCAGGCAGAAGACTTTTTTTTTGATTTAGCAGGTGTTTTGCGTAAACTAGAAATGACAGGGTCGGAGGAGACAAAGAGACGATTAAATATATCTTGTAAATTATCTTTTCTAGAGGTTTTTCTAGAAAAACTTAAACGATAATTTTTAATATCTTTATTCCTCGCCTCCTGTGCCTCCTCCGACAATTGTCCTATAGGAATTTCAAATGCGTCTATTGTCTCTGCTCCGTGCATTAACACCCTGTGTACAAAAGTTGGTAAAGGGTACCAAGAGTACAACCTAGTAAAGCTAGCAGTTTTAATTGCGTACATTTGAAATTTCGGTAAATCTATATAAAACCCAGATGATAGGGTTTGTAATATGATATGAAATCTGTGCACAAGGTTTTTATCGATTTTACAAATTTCAGCAACAACGCTCGCATTTTCAAAAAATTTGCGAGCGGTGTTGCCGTCATTTGAAGAACCAAAACCTGGCTTGGGCTTGTCCACTATTAGTCCTAATCGTGAATGAAATTCTTCTTGAATACGTTTTTTTGAGTTTTGGACTATTTGCTTATCAAGAGCACTTCGAGCTTGCCACTTTTGAATATCGATTTTGTAAGCCAAATGCAGCAATGACTCAAAAAAACGTATCCAAGCATGCAAGGTGGATAAACCGTATTTTAAATAAGCATTATTAATAACGGGTCTCTGGAGAATAGCATCAATATTATTGAATTGTTTGGAGGATGCCCCACATATAAAACATCTTTGGGTGGAATTATTTTCAGTTAAAGCATTTCCCACCTTACTATCAATCATTGTGAGGTACAAGTTGAATGATACACTAATGTGAATATTATTTTCGGGAAAAAAGAACTGAAAAGGAACTAGGTTATTTATTTGTTCATCCATATTTTTTTTTTTCGGTCAGTGTTAGTTCTTTGGTTTCCCGAGCGAATTGAATTTTCAGAGGTCGACAATATCTTGTTGACGAAGTACTGCAATTTTGCCATATTATTACGTCAGATCTGGCACTAAGAGTGAGTTTTATTGGCACTAAAGATGTAAAAAAGATACTGCAGTCTGACAATGACATATCTTGAAACCGTTGCTTATATTCTGCTTGTCCAGATGACCCATCAAACCCCCACCTGCATGTTAAAGTCAAGTTTAGAATATTGTTTTTATTAACCAAAGTTTTAAGTATATCCTGTTGTACATCTATAAGCCTCTTAGTTGTATAATTTAGTAATGATTGAAGTGGAACTTCTGCTCTACTTTCGGATACACAAATATTTTCGGGGTAACACTTTTTCTTGGCTTCAAGTACCTTATCATAAGAGGGGTACATAAAACAATTATTATCCTCCGCCTGCTTTTTCAACAATTTGTATTGATATTTAGTAAATTTGCCCTCTATGATAAGTGATACTGCCTTATCTAGACTAAGCTTCATATAAGTATTTTTTTGGTTTAACAGGGAACTGGAATATTCTTTGGCCTTTGATGGCTGTGCATAAATGGATTTAAGTACATTAGATGCCTCTAATTCATGTTCTTTTCGGTATCCCATTTGAGCTGCATAAACTAACTCTTGTGTAGAAAATTTTTCTCGCAATTTTGACGTTTTTAATCGTTTGGTTGTCTCAGAACAAGCTTCAAAATTAAGTAATTTTCGACCTTTGCCAATAGCACTATTCTTTTTAAATTCAACTTTTGTTTTATCCATTCTTTGTTGTTGTCCAAAAATCTTTGTTTTGTTCTATTTGCAGAAATCCACTTATTTTTAAATTTGTAATAAAATGTATTTAAAACAGTTTTTGCTTCAGGTAATAAGGTACTATAACCAGTGAGGGTCAATATTTTTGTTTGAAGTCGACAAAACTTGGTGTCTAGATTTTTTTCCGGAAAATTTATCATAAATTCAAATAACTCTTTGTAGCTTAGCAATAATACTGGACTACCTGGGCCATTGTCTAAAAGCAATACAAAAATCTAAAAACAGTGCCACGATATATTGGCAGTTATAGCTTCAGAATCTCAGAATCTTCAGAATCTCTAAGGTTCTGTAGATTCAAAACGGTTTTTCACAGCGGCAACTGAATTTCACTTTATATACTATCTTAGTTCTTTATGGGCTCTTTAATGGTACTTACTTTAAAATTATAAAACAATGTAAAATTCTATAAGTAACTTTTAAAAATTTTAAAATGAGAGTAATTTAAAAGCTTATAAAAAGCGAAGATAGCAAAGGGAAATCCGTTTTGCACTGTAAAAACCCGTTTTGAACCTACAGAACCTTAGAGATTCAAAATAGCAAAATTCAGACTGCCATATTGGAAAAACAGTTGAAGATAGAGATAGGGTATCTTAAATTAAATAAAAACATATGCTTCCTATTTAAAATGTAAAAACTCGGTAGCTTAGGGAAAAAACCGTTAATGTGGCAACGTCGCCTATGTCACTATTGGATTCAGCTTAATTTAAAACCCCTGTACGCAAAATTTGATAAATTTAAGTCTAATAATTCCTGAGATATAATAGCCGTCTCGCAACTTTTGACTAACCCTGTATGTATGAACATAGCAAATTAAATAAAAACTCTTAAAAATACTTCTAGTGTATAATTAATATCCGAATGGAAACAACTATATCTCAAAATTGGATTAAAAAATCAAAAAAAGAAAAGTTAGGGTCTTAAAAGTTAACCAATAAGGTGTAAAACATACTTTTTTAATTTTTAGATATTTTTTAATCGGGTATTTTGGGGTAACGTTTTATAAAACATATCATACGAGAAGACATTATAGAGTACCAAAAAAAATATCACTAGCTGGAAATACGTGGAAATTATTACCAAAATGCTTTTTGAATTTTAGCATTTAAGTCAAATTTAAAACGAACTGACATCAAATCTTTCATAATGTCGTATTTCTGTCAAATAAAAACTTTCCAAAACTTATGATAAGTATTTGATGAGAACATACCTGGGTGGCCTTCCTCCATATTATGTCTTATTACTTTTCCTCAAAATCCAGTAACTACGGACATCTAAACTTAAGGCATGAAACGGTTTTGTATAAAAACGCAATATAAACATAAAAAATGCAGCCACTTTGACGTTTAATAATTTAATGAAAACGCCATGATGCTTTGACAGAACCATGGCAATTTGATCAATAGTAAGTTAGAAAGCCTACTACGCGTTTTACGTTAAAAAAATAAAAAACGAAAATTTCAATAAATAGCGTGTTTTTGCAAAATTCGACCAGTGTGCGGCCGTCCAAATACACCTCTCGACTCCCCGTCTTCCAGCTAGACTAGACTGGTGCCAGTCTAAATTGTTTGTTCTACATGTACTCAGTGTCCCTGATTCTAGTTTAAATTCGTTTACAGTCCAACGTATAGGGTGAGTTATGAAAAATTGTGATTTGCGTTTTATGTAAATTAATAAAATGTATAGTCAAAATATTTGTTCAGTGAATGATTGTGAAAGTCTAATGACAGACTATATATCGTTTTGTAGATGTCCAATGTATGTATTCGATTATTTCAAATTTTAATTCAATTTAGAGAATACCTGTTATAAAAATGTGCAAAGCAATATTTATATGACATGATATTAATAATTATTTATAGTAAGTGAAACAGAGCCTGTAACCAAAAAAAAATTGTATGTGTCAAGCTTGGAAAAGGGTATAAGGATATATAGGATCCCATAAATTTACAATTTTATTAAAATATTTAAATTTAACAATAATGCAACATTATTTTTATTATTTATTCGCACTCGGTCTAGGTTTAGAGCTGGTCCAAAGTTTATCAGAACCAGTTGAAATTTAAAGCGTGTCTAGAGGTCAACGAGCCAAAGCAACAACAACATAATAGTACAAGTAACGCGAAAGTGCAAGTAAACAACAAAAACTACACTTTGTGTGCAACTAGATAAAAAAAAAATCATTTAGGATGCATCGATTTAGCCTTCAGTGCCAGCAGTGGCAATTTCTTCCAATAAAATACTGTTTATGGCAATTTATTTATTTTAACGATTTAGCCGAACTACTGACTAGAATGTGGTATCAGCATGATAGATATATATATATATATATATATATATATATATATATATATACCAACGACCCGAGAAAAAATAACTGGCTGGATCAAAATTACCATAAACAATATATAAAAGGTTATGTTATATATACATATATATAACAAAAATAATATAAATAACCATAGTCTGTTATGTTATATGTACATATATATAACAAAAATAATAAACCTAGTATAAACCTAATAATTGATTAATGCAATTTTTGCGGATAGCTGGGTTACTTTCGTTTTACATTCGATGCATTTTAAAGGGCAAACGTCATATCTTGTATTTGCCTGATCTTTTGGCTCGTTTGCTGGATTAATAAAGTCTCTCTCAGATGTTCTAAGAGATTATTCTATCACACCGTAGATAGCATGTGATTTGTGTGCAGCAGCAGGATCGGGATTTTCAAGGACGTCACTAGGAGGGGGCTGTGTCAACAATACATTAAGCAGTTGGTTAAACTGTGGTTGAGCTGGCAAATAAGCATATTACGAGACACAATTACTGATAAGAGGAACCAGCATCTATACCGAAATTATCGTAATACAAAAGCATGGCTTTTTGTGCCCCCCTCAATAACAAGAATCTAGAGACGTCCCTGAAGATTTTAATTTCATGTCGATATTCTCGGTATTAAATATTTCGTTCGAAAATTACCTACTAATCCACTTATTTAGCAATAGCTAAAGAACTAATAAAGATATTGATAATCTCTACTTTTTCACAAAATAGATAACTAACGTAGGAAAAGTATAACCTTCTATTTAAAAAAGTATTAGAAAATTGGCAAGGGTCTAGAAACGCCCGTGGAGATAGTAATTTCGCTCTGATATTCTGGCTATTAATTATAACTAGCGTAAAAAGGTATCCATATATATATATATATATATATATATATATATATATATATATATATATATATATATATATATATATATATATATATATATATATATATATATATATATATATATATATATATATATATATATATATATATATATATATATATATATATATATATATCCAGTATCCAGTATTTTCTATTTAAAAAATTTGGGAAAATTTTCTATCCATCTATCCAATTTGTGAAAAAGTAGAGAGTGTCACTCGATTCGAAGCCTAAAATAGCTTTGCCTGTTTAATAAACCAAAGCTTATTCAATTCGGATAAGGAGTTCAGAAGATATCTTCTTCAAGTGCCGTATCCGTATCCGGGCATTGGCCATAGACAGTGAGTGCCGTGCCTTGAAACCTATTAGAGCAAGATGTATCTGGTTTCTTGAATACACTACACTTGACCACTAACTATGTGTGCTACGTAGTGGTTTTGCGTTGCCTTCTACTCAGTTGTGCCGTGTAGTGTATGTGTCGAGTAAGAAGCTTTGTTACTCTTCGCAGTCGACCCCAAGTCTAGGAAGATAGTCATTATTTTATTGCTCCAATTACTAAAGGCACCTCGGGAATGTACCAGAGAAGGCATATAGAGCAGTTTTCTTATTATAACAAAAAGTGCTCGCTAAGCCAAGTCTTGAACCCACGTCTTTCGGGTGGAAGGCCAGCACTCTTACCACTAAGCTACCGACGAGGTCAGAAGATATATGGACTTAAACCTTTGGAACTTTTGCTCCGCTCACCCATATTAACGGTGATATGACTATAAGTTTAGAACTAAAGTCGTAAGAATTTAACTCAGCTTTCCAATGAGGTAATAAAAGTTATATTTAGTTCAGGAAGTTTTTGTAGAATGTTTGAAATGTATCGCTGACCCTATCAACTTCTTCTTTGTGGTCAATTTAGAAACTTAAAAATATTTTCAGTCAATTGCTCTTGGCCTCTTTTGTTACAATATTTTTTTATTTTCCACACGCTAGCATGAAGGATTTCTGAGGCATAGATTGTTAACGCTTTTAACTGAACAGTCTGTACATAGGACCTGGCCTCGAGCGTACATCCATAGGTGAGAACTAGAATGGGCTACAACTTCGGTGCAAGACCGTAGGGCTGACTGCAAAAAGAACCCTAATATTAGCGGCTCTAATATTTAACAGCTTCTTCAGGCATGCTAGAAATAGTCAGATATTGACGAATCGAGATTTCGTTTGTAGACGAGTGATGGTCAAATATTAAAACAGACAGCAATGTAATGAAAACTTCATGATTCCATGTGTTCTTTTTGGGGATGGATCAGTTCGTATGTAGATATGCATAAGTTTTAATGGCGGCACAGACTTAGTGATTTCAACTCAAGAGGCAACGGCTGTCGTAAGATATCGGGACAGAGTTATAAGGTTTATGAGACCGTAAAAAGGAACGTTTCCTAAAAATAAATAATGATTTAAAGTAAGTAAAACAGAGCCTGTAACCAAAAAAAAATTGTATGTGTCTAGCTTGGAAAAGCGTATAAGGATATATAGGATCCCATAAATAAATATTCACTTATATAATATATATATATATATATATATATATATATATATATATATATATACATATATATATATATATATATATATATATATATATATATATATATATATATATATATATATGTATATATATATATATATATATATATATATATATATATATTTATATATTTATATATACCTGCACAAGCAGAACGAACTTAAGGTAATATCTAGTGCTTTAAAGAAAAATGGCTACACAAATCGCACCATAGAGAAAGCTATTAATGCACAGGTTTCCCGAACAACGAACAACAAAAAATATGAACCGGGAAAGCAACGAGTAGTCTTACCATATGTAAAAGGCACAACAGACAGAATCGGAAGAATTCTGAGGAAACACAACATACAAACAATACACAAGCCACAAACAACTATAGGTAAACTACTCGGAAACCCAAAAGATAAAATCAAACTGGAAAACCACGGAGTGTATAGTATTCCGTGACAGGACTGTGAAAAGTTGTACGTAGGGCAAACTAACAGGCGAATATCAGCAAGAGTGGAAGAGTATAAACTCAGCATCAGAAATAAACAAACAACCTCAGCTTTATTCCTACATCATCAGGAAACCGGCCATAAAATAAATTTCGATGGGTGTAGGAAGATTGCCAATATAGAACATTATAAGACCAGAATAATCCGAGAAGCCATAGAAATTGAAAAACAAGGCGATTTGAATAAAAGGGACGAATCATTAAAACTACCAACAGTATGGAATACAATAATCGACAAATCTAAAATCGCAAAAACTCAAGCGCAATTAGCGCAACAACAACAGCACCATCCGGAAAACATAAATAACGACCAACGCCTGCGCAGATATAACCTTCGGCCCCGAGTGGGGGTATAAAAGGAAGCGTCGCAGTCACCAACACTTCAGTCTCTATTCAGACGCGAGAAAGAAAGCTTCGAAAATGCCAAATGTGATTTTGGGGAAACGTCAGCAAAATTGTTCTTTTCAGAACGACAGTAGTCAACATATGTACACCCAGAATGAAAACACATTGTATTTTTCCATCCATGAAGGAGTAAAAATCAACATATATATATATATATATATGCGCTTCAAGGCTTGACCCTATACTTGAATAAGCTTACCATAGGCAGAATATTTTGCCCAAATGGCCGTTAATTTCTTTCTTATTTATGTATTTTACAATTTATTTTAATTTTATATAATTTTGTTATATATATATATATATATATATATATATATTTATATATATATATATATTATATATATATATATATATATATATATATATATATATATATATATATATATATATATATATATATATATATATATATATATATATATATATATATATTACTCGGTCATCCCCACATGACCCTTAATTTTTGACTAAAATTTGAAGTCAATCTAGTAAGTAGTTTTTAAGCTATGAAGTGAAATGACAGACGGACCGACGGAATTAATAAAACATAGGTTTTAGGCATCTTCTAGGGACGCTAATACTTGAAGATAAGTAATGTCTGCTAGAGTGATTTTTTTTACGATAATAAACATTTTATTTGGCCGCTATTTTTTTCACCATCTTTAATTAGTACCACAATTTTATTGGTTTATATTTATTCCACAACTAGTTATGATATACAATTTGAAATCAAGCCATTACTTAAGTATTTTTCAGACCTTTAAACCGTGAAAAATGTCTTGATATTTCACCTATTATGAGGTGGTCTGGGCTACAATTTCTATTCAGTTCGCTAAATACATATATTTATATTTTATTAAAGACCACCACAGTGGTAAAATTTGTATAATCGCAATTTATAGTTACAGAAACATTATTGGCAGGTGGATTAAGGCTGTTTCGTGTAGACACGAATCCCGAATCATGGATTTTAAATTTTAGCATCTACATTCCTTCATTATACATTTAACAATATTTATTTTTACATTCGATCAGCAGGTAAAACGTAATAATAATTTCTATCTATTTAAATAACATTTAAAATTGTAATTATAAAATGTAACTAACTAATCCCACAGCATTATTTCAAATCAGTAAATTTTGCCCGTAATAATTATTATGTATACTTTTTGAAATTACCTGGTATAAAAATATTTCGGACGCGGAGACAAACTACTTTTAAAAGAGCCCGGTAACAGCAGAAATTTTACGATCGGCATGGAACACGCCAGCACGCTTTAAACTGCGAATATCAAAGTTCCGACGCCGAGTGAGGCAAATTACATATGTTTGATTCTGTAAACTTTGCCATAACCCGTATCTCTATTGATTCATTGATTGATTTCAATGGATTCTCTAATTTTTCGTTTATAAAATCCCGGAACCGATGCTAGAACGTTCGTTTCCTTAACATTTATAATGTGGCAAGTGGTATGCTGGTGTTCAACTACAGCAGATTGAACAAGTTGTTCCTTTTTAATACATCGTTTATGTTCCTTAAGTCTAGTTGATATTGAGCGCCCTGTTTCTCCCGCATACACTTCTTCACAGTAGCAAGGAATTTTATATACTCCTTCTGTTTGAAAAGGTACAATATCTTTCGGGAATCGCAAGTACTGTCCAATTTTCTTATATGTGTTGAAGAATGTACGTATGTTGGACCGCCAAAGGAATCATCCTAATTTGTCTGCTGTGCCATGTATGTAGCGAAGAACAACAGTGGCTACTTATCATTCTCCTTTGGCGGAGTTGGTTTACTATATATTTTCATTCAACGCGTAATATATTCAGAGCAATAACCATTCCCTCACAGAGCTTCGGTCAGTTATGTTTCCAATGTTAGAGAATCTTAATCAGAATTAGAAATAGCTCTAAATACTGGTGCGTTAATAACCGATTTTTTTGTGCTGGTCGGTGGTGGAAATTTTCATTTAAGTATCTATTTGTATGCGCCAGTTTTCTATACACAGAATGTCCTAATGTACCTTTTTCCTTTCTCTGAACACATAAATCTAGAAAGAGAGTCGTTCCATTAGATCCAATTTCCATTGTGAACTTGATATTATGATGTTGTTGATTAAGGTGGTCCAGAAATATGAGGAGATTATCCCGTTTATGAGACCAAACAACGAAAGTATCATCTAGATATCTGAACCAGTATTTTGGCTTTAGTGGAGCGGATGTTATAGCAATATCCTCAAGTGTTTCCATAAAGATATTAATAAGCATGACAGCAATATATTAGTTAGTAAAATTCATCTGAAATGCATCTAATGCTTCGAAACTGACCGAAGCTCTGAGAGGCAATGGCTATTGCACCGAAGATATTACGCGTTCAATTAAACGGTTAGGTAGTGTTGTTCTTCCTTACATACATAGCATTACAGACAGAATAGGACAATTACTTCCACGTTCCAACATATGTACAATTTTTAACACACATAAGAAGATTCGACAAGGCTTGCGATACCCGAAAGTTATTGTACCTTTTCAAACAGAAGGAGTTAATAAAATTCCTTTCTCCTGTAGAAAAGTGTATGTGAGAGGAACAGGACGCTCAATATCAACTAGGCTTAAGGAACATGAATGTTGTATTAAAAAGAAAGAAATTGTTAAGTTTGCTGTAGCTGAACACCAGCATACCACTGGCCATACCATAAATGTAAAGTAATCCAAGATTCTATCATCGGCTCCAGGATTTTATAAAAGAAGAATTAGAGAATCTATTGAAAGTTTTAAACGTACAAAAAATTTCAATAGAGATTCGGGTTATGGTCTACATTATACTTGGAAACCGAACTTAACACTGGGTCACGGTTCGGCGAGCGCAAGTTGGACGAATCTCTTCGAGCTCATTTAGTGTTTAGATCTCGTGGAGTAAAGATCCATGAAGATGCCTCGTTCAGTCGAAGGCGAATAGTAGTTCTAATTTGACGCGGTGTAAAGGACCATGATTTTTTAATTGACCAAAGCCGTGAAAGCTTCCGTTCTATGTTAGAATTGTAATCGTAAAAATTTTAGAAGAATATGGTTGGGTTTTTTCGATATTTTAGTGTTTTTAGGAAATATTTAAAAAAATAAATGTCTGCATGGATGTGCGTATGTAAACAAAATATGAGCTAACAATAAGTTGAGAACGACCAAATTGATTCGTTTCAAATTTGCACCAAGAACAGACTTGGTCAGGACTCAGAAAATTAGGTTTTAGGCGTAATGGGCGAAGATCTTTGATTTTTTTATGGGGTATAAAGGCGCAAAGAATCACATGTTGAGAACGCAAAACCGATAATAGTCAACTTGAAAAGAGAAATAGTTGGGATAAATATTCTAACATAGAAAAATGATCATTGGCATAGATACATATTTTTTTTCGATTATGTATATTTAAAATAAAGTTGAGGTAATATTTGGAAACACGTTAAATTTATTTAATTTTTTGGAGACGAATAATGTTTGTCCATTATACAGGGTAGCCCAAAATGGTATGAAGCAGTCCCTGTAACAGGAAAAAAAATGGGTTTCACTATTTGAGGATATTTGTTGACACTTCAGCAGGTTTTCAGTTTATAGTTAAAGCATATATTATGTTTTACGGGGGAAGTAGGTAATTTATTTTTAGAATTTTTTTTTTTTAAAACTGTATCCTTTTCCTAGTAAAACATTCCGCTCTAAGACATCGATTAAGGGGTTGGGGTGATAAATACAGTTTTCGCAGTTTCATTTGATTTTTAGTAGAGTAAATTCTGGCACATAAGTCGAAAAGCGTGAAAGGAATGCGGATAAAAAAAATATTCTAGTTATGTGGTCCGTTCAAATTATTTTTTTTAATGCATCAGGAATTGAAATAAAAGAGGAGATTTATATATATATATATATATATATATATATATATATATATATATATATATCTAGAATCCAGTAGGTCAGAATGAATTTTAGGTTCATTTATAAACTAATTTAATAATATTGATATCGTTACCTTTGTCAGTAATTAAAATACCACTAATTAAATTTATCAAAACATGATGCTATTCTGGCAAATTAATTACCGTTGTCGAAATGGACTTAGATACTAATTGGTTCTAAATGCTTATTAATTATATGTATTCCACAAATTTCGTTTTACTGTGTCAGTAAGGTAGTCAAATTACATTAGGCTGTAATTTCAAAAAAATTAGGTCCGAGGTCAATTTATGCAGACACTTTTAATTAAGAGTGGTTTTAGATAATGCATGTTGAGTTTTTTCTAACATGTTAAAAAAAGAATTTAAGCAGTCATATAAACCGTGTAAGTTTGTTAATTTTAATGCAGTTTTTAAAAGCTTAATATTCGCCGACATGTGGTTTTGAATCTCCAATTTCATATTATGTGAGCCTGGAGCTTTATGTAACTGACGACTGTGATAGTTTGCGTTATCTATTACTATCACGCTTTTCTAAGGAAAGTTTGGTGAAAAAATAATTCTTGAACCATTCTTCAAAAAGTTCTGCTTTTGTATTTTCATGGTAGTCTTCGCAGGAGTCTTTAATATTTTTTGCAGTAAGCCACAAGGTATTTGGAACCCAACCGTTTTCTGACCCGGCATGTAAAACAGTTGTCATTTTCCCTTTATTTGACGCGGATTTTGTTTTACACCTTCCGGAAGAATCAGACCTTTTGGATTGTGTTTCATGTGTGTCAAGCTACATGTCTCATCGAAGTATATTATTGGATGCTTTACAGAACGATATTTTCTTATTGACATTGTATACTCAAGACGCCATTTATATAATGGCTGGGATTCCATCAGTACTTGCTTTTTGCCAATTCTGCGATATTTGAAGCCCATTCTAAACTCCTCCAGACGCTAAGATGCTACATTCATTCATTTCATCATTACTGAGCCGTTGCTTCAGATTTTCTTATGTAGGTACACGCTGCTCTTTATAGATGGTGTATAGTTTCAGCTTGTCAACATCTTGTCGCCTTCGTCGAAACATCTGGTAAAACTGGCATCTGGGATGGAATTTGACACTTATTTTTTAACTGTAGCCAGAGGTATCTTAGTCAAATCACATGTTTCATTCGTAAACCATGCCATGACTTATTCATTTTGACTTTATTCCGAACTTTTCTAGAATATCTAAATTGGCCTTACATAACAGGGAAGTATTGTAATTGTAAAAAAATCGCCCTCACAGGATTTACAGATCTTCACGTTTTAAGATCCAAGGAACATGTTTTCTCAATTCCGCTAAAAAACATTTATCCCATTCACCTCAAATTCTGGTCAAAAATTAAAGGTCATATGGGGATGACCTGGTAAGATTTTGGTAAAAATCCAGTAGATGAAACTAAATGGCGGCCTAATGAAATGTTAAAATAATTATTACTAAAAAAGTACCAATTTATTAATAAAATAATAAAAGCTCGTAACATTTTGGTAAAATTTTGGTAAGGACGAATCAAACGGCTACTCAATAAAATATTTAAAAATATCAGCCTGCAAAAACTATTTATTAAAATGATTTTCAGCATCCTAGGTTTTGACATATCTACACGTTTTGGGGTTCCTAGATGCAACATAAAGCATATTTTCTCAATTTCGCCGGTCTTTCTATCTGTTTGTTTGCAAAATTGGCTGCATTTGGGTAAAATCTAATATGGAGGAACAACATCGCGGCATAGTGAGTTGTAAAAAAAGGTATTACTAAAAAACTAAAATTTACTTCAAATTGTACACAAAAATCAAGCGTTACATAGGAATTAATTGGTAACATTTGGTACTAATCCAAGATGGCAAAATAACATAGCAGCCTAATAAAACATTTCAACATAAAATTTAACACCATATTTTTACGTAATTTTGTGAAACCACAAAATCTTAAATTTTAAATGTTATAAAAAACAATATTTTTAAAAATTTGGTTTATCATCAATTAAATATTTAATCTCCTTCATTGTTGCGTTTAGACAACGAAAGCAAAACTACGCTGTAACCATGCACTAGTGTAAATTACTTATAATATTCACTGGTACAACAGTTAAGAAAATTAATGCAACTTTTCAAAGTTAAACTGTATTAAAGAGAAATTTATTAAAATTCAAAAAGTTAATTTTTCTTCGCTGGGATTCGGATCCAGGAAATTTCACATTCTAGGTGAACGCTTCTATCACTAAGACACCGACCAGCCGACTATGCATTTGGATCTTAGATACATGAATCTTAATGACTAAATGTATGAATTCCTTTTTGCTGTAACACCTTTTCGGTTTGTAGCCTCCGAAGGCTGCAATACCCTAAAATTCTACCGAGTACATTTTGTTATGGCGCCATTCTGCCTATCAATGTTTAACAATTGCTTTTTGTGCAAAATTTCAAGTCGTTTGAATAAATCTCTTTTTTGGTACTGATGTTTTAAAGATTTCATTAAGCCGCCATTTTGTTTCGCCACAATGGATTTATACAAAAATTTTACCAGTTTATCCCTATATCACATATTATTTTTGCGCAGATTTTGCAGTCCATTCGATAAGTAGATTGGGGCCATCATTTTGTTTCACCTTACTGGGTATTTACCAAAAAAATCGGTAAATTTCATTTACCCGGAACTTCCCTCGTTATGATTTTTGTCCATTTGTTAGGAATAGTGAAGTGTGACCCAATTAAGTTCAGTACATAGTCACAGTATATATGTGTTAGATATGCTGTCTTCATTTTTATTGGGCGCCATTTTGTTCCATCATATTGGATTCCTACCAATATTTTACTATTTTCTTTGAACTTATGACACACTTGACTTTTGGCCATAATTTAAAATAAAATTAATTAGTTTTTACATTGACACATACCGCCATTTGGCTATGTCATGTTGAATTGGTCCGCAGATATTTCCTAACCCCAAATAATACACCACTTTAACAAGATCGTTAATGAAAAGCATTTAGAAACTTAATATCTGGGAAATATCTGCGAACCAACGGAGTAGGTAAAGACTGATAATATGGGTTTCATGCAGGATATAAAATCTATATTTGTGTCTTGAGAATGCAATAATCAAGTTGCGAAACGTCGACAATTTAAATAAAAGACTTTTGTTTTTTTTTACTAGATCTTAACCTCAAATAATACACCACTCTAATGTAGAAACAAGAGGATCGTTAACGAAAACCATTTAGAAACTTAATATCTGAAAAATATCTGCGCACCAACGTAGACTGATAATATGGGTTTCATCAATTTCATCAACGTCTACAATTTAAAAAAGTCTTTTGTTTCTTTACTGGATCCTAACCTCAAATAATACACAATTCTAACATAGCAACAAGAGTATCGTTAACGAAAACCATAGAAACTTAATATCTGGTAAATATCTACAGGCCAACAGAATAGGTGAAGACTGATAATATAGGGTTCATGCAGGATATAGAATCTATATGTGTCCTGAGGATGCAACAATAAAGTTGCGAAACGTCGACTATTTAAAAAATATTTTTGTTCTTTTACTGGATCCTAACCCCAAATAATACATTATTATAACGTAACATCAAGAGGATTGTTAACGAAAACTATTTAGAAATATAATTTCTAGGAAATATATGTCCAACGCAGTAGTTAAAGACTGATAAGATGGGTTTCATGCAGGATGTAGAATCTATGTGTGTCCTGAGAATGCAACAATTCAGTAGCGGAACGCCGACAATTTAAAACAAAATTTTTTACCGGATCTTAACCCCAAATAATACCCCACTCTAACAACATTTTTTAACATTATTCCGCCATATTGTATTTTTACTATAGTATTACCACATCATCCCCATATGACTCTAAATTTTTGGTCAAAATTTGAAGTCAATCAGGTAAGTAATATTTAAGCTATTTCGCGAACTGACAGACAGACCGACAAAGGGACCGACGGAATTGATAAAACATGTTTTTTGGCATCTAGGGGCGCTAAAACGTGAAGATATGTAAAACCTGAGAGGGTGATTTTTTCACGATTACAAAAATTTTATTTGGCCGCAATTTTGTTCCGCCATCTTGAATTAGTGACACAGTTTTACTAGTTGAGCCCTTAACCACAATTAATTATAGCGCACAATTTGAAATCAATCCATTAAGTAGTTTTTTCAGGCTGAATTTTTAAATATTTTATTATACCTCCATTTTGTTCCGCCATCTTGGATTCGTACCAAAATTTTACCAGTTGATAAACCTACCTGATTGATAACACTTATGCAACATTTAAGATCAATTGAATAAGTAGTTTTTTGATAATATTTTTTTTACATTTCACTAGGCCGCCATTTTGTTCTGCCATTTTGGACATTTACCAAAATATTACCAGGTCATCCCCTATGACCCTCAATTTTTGAAAAAATTTGAAGTCTATCAGGTAAATGGTCCTTAAACTGTGTCGCGAACTGACAGACAGACCGACAGACTGAATTGACAAAACTTATTTTTTGGCATCTAGCGACGCTAAAACGTAAAGATGTGTAAAACCTGAGAGGGTAACTTTCGCGATTACAAACATTTTATTTGGCCGCCATTTTGTTCGGCCATCTTGAATTAGTACCACAATTTTACAAGTTGATCCCTATACCACAATTAGTTATGAAACACCATTCACACCATTTGTTTTTCCGGCCGAATTTTTAAATATTTTATTAAGTTGCCATTTTGTTCCGCCTTCTTGGTTTCTTACTAAAATGACACTAGTTGATTACAACATAATACTTGATGTTTTTGCAAAATTTGAGAAAAATTGGATGAGTAGTTTTTTAATAATAATTTTTTTTCAATCTCATTTCACTAGGCCGCCATTTTGTTTCGTCATATGGATTCTTACCAAAATGGTAACCAGGTTACCCCATATGACCCTTAATTTTTGACCAAAATTTACAGTCAGTCGGTTAGCTAGTCTTTAAGCTATGCTGCGAACTGACAAAGAGACAGACAGGCCGACAAACGGACCAACGGAATTAATTAAACATATTTTTTGGCATCTATGGACTCTAAAACGTAAAGACGTGTAAAACCTGAAAGAGTGATTTTTTCCCGATTACAAACATCTTATTTGGCCGCCATTTTTTTCGGTCATCTTGAATTAGTACCACTATTTGATTAGTTGATCCCTATACCAGCAATAGTCATGACACACAATTTGAAATTAAATCATTAAGCACTTTTTCAGACTGAATTTCTAAATATTTTATTAAGCCGCTATTTTGTTCCGCCATCTTGGAATCGTACCAAAATGATACTAGTTGATTCCAACACAATTCTTGATGTATTTGCAAAATTTGAGATGAGGAGTTTTCTAATAATAATTTCTTAACGTTTCACTAGGCCGCCATTTCGTTTCGCCATACTGGATTTTTACCAAAATGTTACCAGGTTATCCCCATATGACTGTTAATTTTTGAACAAAATTTGAAGTCAATCGTGTAGTCTTTAAGCTATGCCGGGAACTCACAGACAGACAGGCCGACAGACGGACCGACCTAGTTGATCAAGCATATTTTTTGGCATGTAGCGCTAAAACGTAAAATGTGTAAAACCTGATAAGGTGATTTTGCCACGATTAAAAATATTTTATTTGGCCGCCATTTTGTTTGGCCATCTTGAATTAGTACCACTGTTTTACGTGTTGGTCCCTATACCACAATTTGTTATGGCACTCAATTTGAAATCATACCATTAAGTAGTTTTTTCAGGCGGAATTTTTAAATGTTTTATTAAGCCGCCATTTTGTTCCGCCATCTTGGATTCTGACCAAAATGTCAGTTGATTCCAACATAATACTTGATGTTTTTGCAAAATTTGAGATAAATTGGATGAGCAGTTTTTTAATAATAATTTTTTTCGCATTTCACAGGGCCGCCATTTTGTTTTGCCATATTGAATTTTTACCAAAATATTACCAGGTCATCCCCATATGACCCTTAATTTCTGACCAAAATTTGAAGTCAATAGGGTAAGTAGTTTTTTAGATAGACAGACAGACCGACGGAATTGAGAAAACATGTTTTTCGTCATCTGTCGACCTAGAAACGTGAAGAGTTGAAAAAATGTCGGAGAGTGATTATTTCACGATTACAATACTTCTAATTTACGAGGAAAGTAATACAACCATTTCATTCCCATATGAAGAAAGAAAGGGGAGAACATATTTTTCGGTGTTCAGAGATCCGAAAATGCAACGAACTGCAAAAATCCCGGATGGTGTTTGACCATTACAATACTTCACTCTTATGAGGGAACTAAATAAAAATAAAAAATCGGTAAATTTCCTTTTCCCGGAACTTCGATCTTTATGATCCATTTAATAATAATACTACTAATAATAATAATATGTTTTTTATTTCCAAATAATGAAATTGTTACAATGTATAGAACCCGTCACAATTACAAGAATATTACACTCAAATACAAACAAGTTCAAAAGAGTTATGTCACAATTAACTAACAATGTTAATATGAAAACAAATAGCAATATATCACATATTTTTTAACACTAGCCTTGATCCAAGCTTAACTTTGTCTATTACCAAGGGCATAGAACTCACCCAGATTATAAAGTTCTTGTTGGATTAAAAACTTCTTGATACATTTTTAAAACTATTTAAATATTGACATTCTCTAATGTGGTGTGGCAATGTATTGAAAACACGTAAACCCAAACTATCTGGTGCGTTCTTAGTAACATTCAGTCTTCTAAATGGTATGCGCAGGTCGTCCCGAGCCCGAGTAAAGTGTTGATATACATCCCTATTTTTTAGGCGGTTCAATAAGCTCAAAAACATAAATTTAGATTGTATACCTGTGAGAGCAATTACTCCTAAAGATCTAAAATGAGTCCTACATGACGTTGTAGGCGAAATGCAGCGAAAGCATGCACCTCATCACGCGCTTTTATGCTACAAAAACAACCTGTGAAGCAGGCGAAGAACCCCAGAAGCATATTCCATAGTGTAGATGGGATGCTATATATGCATTATATACAGAAAGGAGCTGTTGAGGCTCGAGAATTATTCGTAGATTCCTTATTACACAATTAAAACAAAGGTTGTTTAGTTTAAAACGTAAACTGTCACAATGTTCCTTCCAGCTTAGGGTATGATCCATTGTCAGACCCAAGAATTTTATAGAAGTCGATCTTGAAATATCTTGGCTATCGACTTTACTTTTGAGATCACAGAAGATCCCAGCAGGACACTCACCCCTCTCCAGGTTTTCCATTAATTTTTGCATAAAAATGTTGCAACGCCGTCATCGTGGAGCAGTTTCTTTTAAATCCAAATTGACAGGAAGTCATCTTATTTTTAAGTAGGAAAATTTCCAACCTATCAAGAAAGCAGTATTCAAACAGTTTTGAAAATACAGATATTAGGGGTACAGGACGATAATTTTCAACTGACCGAATATCACTTTTTTATGAATAGGTATAATTTTATTAACTGTCAGTATTTTTAAAACTTAAATTAATTACATATGCTAAGACATGTGATATATAGCTAATAACCATTTTTAAAAGAGATCCCGATACTTCGTCAAACCCGGCCGAAAGTTTGTTTTTTATTTTATTCCTAACTATAGCCTCTATTTCCCTTTCAGAAAAACCGTAGAGAAACAGACTACTTGGGTTTCCCGTTATAGAAGTGGACTCTAAATTGCTATTGACATTGATCTTATTTATTGTATTATGTGCAGCCTCCTTAAAAAATATATTAAAAGAATTAGCTATATTGTGAGGGTTTGTGTCTACTGTATCGTTAGATTTAACCTCGATGTTTTTTCTCCCGGATTGTTTACCCATAATATCCCCTACCAGTCTTCATGCCTCCCCCACAGGATTCTCAGCACTACTGATACGGTTCTGAAAAAAACTCTTTTTTTGTGTTAAAAACTAGAGCCCTATGTGCTCTTTTTGGTGAGAGGTACACTTCATTTAGGTCAGGATATTGTTTTTTTAACTTAAAAAATTCTTTTAAAGCCAAACTTGACCGCTTAGCCTCTGGGCTTACCCAACATGTTTTGTTTCTATTTATTTTGACAGTTTTTAGGTGAAAATTTATGTTAAAATAATATAAAAAAATACTATGAAATGCATTAAATGCAGAGTTCACGTCACTCGTCACAAGGACGGCCTGCCATTCTTCATTTTGGTAATCCTTATAAAATTGCTCTATGTTACTTTTTGAAAAATAACTTTTAGTAAGAGTCTGAATATTTTGACATCTAAAAGTATTATAATCCAGGCGAATCCTTATTGTCTTATAGTCTGATACATTTTTACCCCAACGAGACATTCTAGATCATTATCTGTATATACATGGTCTAAAATATAGTTGCCCTTAGTGAGAGTTAAACATTTGTTGTCAATATTAAAACTACTCAATATATCCTGTAAAACTGCATAATCATGATAATCCCTATTTATATCAATATTCAAGTCACCGTTCAAAATTATTTTTTCCCGGGTCTAAATATACTGTTAAGTGTTTGATTTAGCTTATTACAAAATGTTGAAAAGTTGGAGATCGATAGCATGTCAAAATAATTCTCACTAGGCGAATTCTGTAACTCACATTGTAAGTTTAGCGTTATTCCACACATTTCAATGTTTTTGTCCTCACAATCTAGAGAAAGTTTTAAAGAGATGCATTTAGGACTTTCTGGCACCAGATACCTACGCCACCTCCTTTGTAGTCATTGCGACAGTAGTTAGAAATGTTAATATAGTTATCGAAATACAACAAAGAAACATTATTTGAGTTACACCACGTTTCACAAAAACACAAAATTTTTATGTCGTCAGAATGCAAATAAATATTCTGTTGTTATAGTTAAATTAACCTTACTTTGATTTAAAGCTTGGCAGTTCAAATATAATATTTCATACCATTTAGAGTCCAGAATTACCGTTGTACTTCTGCTGTCTTCCTCGCTTGAAAAAAACTGGCTACATATGCACCAGTGGGCCACTTGCTAGGGTCCATTGCTTTTTCAGCATTTGTGGAATTTACACACAATTTAAAAGAACTATTGGATTCTGGATCCTTTGCTTTTAGGCACTACACTCAGCCTCCGGACAAAATGATTTAACATAAGTCTTTAATTTGTCAACTTGTGTATCTGGTTTTAGACGCGATGTGAGTAACGCAATTTTTTTAGGCACTACGTCGATATCGTTCTGCATCGAACCGGTACCGATAATGCCATTGCTTTTACGTCTGTTATCGCGTTTTTTTGCACCTACTTTCTCCCATCCATTGTCATTGGCACTGTTATTTCAAAGAATAATATATAAAATAAATCCTGTATTGAAATATAGAGTAACTTACCCCAAAACCCTTCGATAATGGATGTAACTCCTTTTTTGCTTACTTACCGGTACTAGGTAGAGCTGATGGAAATTTGAGGGAAATTAGGAAAAATGGAACATAGGGAATACCGATTACCACACTCCCGACAATGTTGTTTTTTTTTTACGAAGGACCCTTGCAATCACAACTAAGTATTAAATTTGATTTCCGTAAATTAATTTTCACGTGCCGTTCACGCGAGCGTTGTATTGTCAGCAACAACAACAATTCGACAGACAAACCAGTTCCGTACTACTTTTTTAAATTAAAATATCGAATATCTCGACTCAGAAAATTCGGCGTTGCCAATAATTGTCGACTTGTATTCCTAAATTAAAATTGGCGCAAACATACCCCGCGCCCTGAAAAATAATTTTTCAGCAAAATTGAAATCAAACAAAAATAAATACATTATACCATCAGATGCATGGTAATTAACAATACCCGAATACCTAACTAAGTTTTAATTGAGTTAAATTAACTAAACCATTAATTAACTTATTTAACCGCAGACAAAAGAGAAATTAAAATTCTTGCAATAAAAAAAAAAAAAAAAAAAAAAACAAAATCCAAACATTATTGGGTTGGTAAAGGACATACCTTTTGCACCGAACGAGCAAAGATGCCTTTCCTAGTCTTAACTGTCACATTTCTAATGATTCCATCCTTTCCAGGATGAACCTTTATGATTCTAGCCAAAGGCCAATGAAGTGGTGGAGAATTGTCACCTTTTATAACAACTACTGTTCCAACTTTAATGTTGGGTGAATTCTCCGTCCATTTTTCTCTGACCTGTAAACTGGTCAAATATTCCATTCGCCAGCGTTTCCAAAAGTCCTGAACCATCCTATCTATTAGTTGAAACCTATCTAAACGATTAATTTGAATTTCTGATAAATCTTCAGCTGGTAAGCTCTTAAGAGGCATAAGAGTCAAAAAATGCGCCGGAGTCAAGGCTTCTGGAGCTGAAGAATCGGCTGACAACTGACACAAAGGGCGTGAGTTCAATAAACACTCTATTTGAGTCAATAAAGTTGTATATTCTTCATATGTAAGCAACTGTTCGCCCACTACTCGATAAATATGATTTTTTACAACCCTTACCGTACTTTCCCAAAGTCCCCCTTGGTGAGGCGAGTAAGGGGTGTTAAATTGCCAGTCAACTCCGTTTGCTGACAACTCCGAATGTAGTGTACTTTGATATTCAATTGAATTTACAAATTCATTAATTTCACGTAAAACCGATTTTGCGCCCACAAAATTTGTACCTTGATCCGAATAAATAACCCGACAAGGGCCGCGCCTAGCCAAAAACCTTTTGAATGCCTGCAGAAAATGAGCCGTGGATAATGAACTTACTAGCTCCAAATGAACCGCCTTCACACTCATACAAACAAATACGCAGACATATGCCTTATAAACAGGAGAACTTCGTTTTCTTCCGAGAGTTATGTTAGTAGGCCCAAAATAATCAACCCCTGTGCGCAAAAAGGCCTTGGCTTGCGTCACTCTTTGCACTGGTAGATCCGCCATTAAGGGGGTTAAATTTAAGGGCTTTGTCCGAAAGCATCTATTGCATTTATGGAACCGACTACGTATTAAATTTCTCCCCCCTATAATCCAATACTTCTGTCGCAAAATAGCCTCTAACAAATGAGGACCAGTATGTAAATTCATGACATGCGCAGAATCTACTAATCTTTCTGTTAACAGAGCTGCACCCGGAAGTATTATGGGATGTTTTTGAGTGAAAGAAAGAGGTGCATTTTCTAGGCGACCCCCTACTAGGAGTAATCCCTCATGTAAAATCGGCTTTAATTTCCAAATTTTAGCAGAACACCGCCTATTACTTTCTAACAATTTAATATCGTTACCGAAATATTTTTCTTGTATCAATTTAATTAAAATAATTTCCGCATTACGCAATTCCTTTACCGTAATGAAACTTTGAATATGTTCAATTTTCAGAAATCTAAGAACCCAAACTGTAACACGTAAAATCTTATACCAAGACGAGCACCTTTCGACAAGTTCCAAAAGAGGGTGGTTAGTTGGTTTTCCTTTGAGAATTTCCTTTACTTTGAAATTTTCCCCCGCTGGAATCTCCTGAACCTGCAAACAACTATCCAAATCCAATTGAACCTTTTTTACAGGCCATTCATCTTCGGGCCAACCTATCCACTCTGGACCCGATGTCCATAAAGGATGACCGATTAACTGTTTTGGAGTGAGCCCTCTAGACAAACAGTCCGCCGGATTTTCGATGCCTTCAATATATCTCCAATGTGCCTCTGGAATATTTTCCTTGATCTGGTTTACTCGATTTGCCACAAACATATCCTTCAAGAATGCCGAATTTAACCAGGCTAAAACTGTTGATGAATCCGAATATGCATAAACCTTGGATATCACTACCCTGGTCTTGTAACAATATATGACATGCTTAACTAAAGTAGATAAGAGGAGGGCTGCACACAATTCTAACCGAGGAATCGTGACCAATTTAAATGGTGATACCTTTGATTTAGCGCTGACCAACGTAACTTTGACACAAGCAGCTTCAGCTAAAACTCGTGTATAAACAACCGCTCCATAACCATTTTGACTGGCATCTGCAAATGCTAAAATGGTAACTGGAGTACTTTCCGAAATTCCTAAATGCCGCGGTATTTTAAAATGGCCTATGTCATTCCATTCCAATCTGACATTTTCCCAGATGCGTTTTATATTCTCTGGCGGTTCAACGTCCCAATCCAATTTTAATTTCCATAATTCTTTAACTAACAATTTTAAAAATAAAATAAAGGGCGCAATGAGCCCTATAGGATCATAACAGCGCGCTACCGCCGAAAGAATTGTTCTTTTGGTGCATTTTGCGACTGGC
This sequence comes from Kuschelorhynchus macadamiae, assembly GCA_030620095.1. Lineage (NCBI taxonomy): Eukaryota > Metazoa > Arthropoda > Insecta > Coleoptera > Curculionidae > Kuschelorhynchus > Kuschelorhynchus macadamiae. The sequence continues at coordinate 573,863 of JAUTXW010001355.1, forward strand.
ACCTCTAACTTAAAACTTAAAATATCTAACTCCGGATTCCACTGCAAACCTAAAATCTTTGCATCCGTTTTAAAAACAACTTCTTTTGATAACCGCCTATCCATAGGAATTTGAGTTAATAATTTTTTCGAATTAGTGGAAAATTTAGTTAATTCAAAAGCGCCCGTCGCGAATAAATCAACAGACTCATTATATAATTGATAAGCTTTGTCTTCCGAGCTCATACTACAGACCAGATCATCCATATATAAATCCCTACTTACGTAACTGCTTGCTAATGGATATTTATGCCCCTCATCCTTTACTAGCTGTTGAATTACACGTAAAGCTAAATAAGGAGATGACTTTACTCCGAACGCGACTACCGTTAGCTCGTAGGTTTCAATCTTATCTTCCGGATCAAAGCGCCATAACAATCTTTGAAATGGCCAATGTTCTCTAATAACATTAATTTGCCGATACATTTGACGTATATCCGCTGTCAAAGCAATTTTAAAAAGTCGAAAATTTAACAAAAGCGTACAAATATGTGTTTGTAACTTAGGCCCGCAATATAAAATATCATTTAAAGAAACGTCGGTATCCGTTGGTGCGCTTGCGTCTAAAACCACCCGTAGTGGTGTGCTAGAACTTTCCGATTTAACGACCGCATGGTGAGGAATATAATATGTTAAAGTATTTTCCTGTTCGAATTCCTTTAAAGGCCGCATATGACCTTGATTGATAAAGTCCTTCATCGCGTTGTTATATTCCAACCTTAGATCATTAGATTTGGACAATCGTTTTTCCAAGGATAATAATCTAAGTTGTGCACCTTTTTTTGATTCGCCTAAATTTTTTGGAGAGTGTTTAAATGGAAGCGCTACATTAAAACGTCCCGAAATCTTATCTCTATGATAGGTGTTAATAAATACTTTTTCACATTCCACCTCCTCCGGATCAGTAGGAATACATCTCGGAACTTGTTCCAACTCCCAGAACTTACATAAAAGCTCCTCAATTGATTCCTCCTGTGTAACAAATGATAACTGTGAATTTGAACTAAGCATAGGCACTTCTCCCATTATTACATAACCGAAAACTGTCTCCAATGCCACTGGTGAACCGCCATCACCAAAAAGCCGATTGTTTTCAAAAATATATGGAAATAATTCTGCTCCAATAATACCATCTATTTCTCCGGGCTCCGAATAATCCTCATCCGCTAATGGAATATTTTTCAACTTCGAACACACTAGAGGATCAATCCGACTTTTAGGCAACTTATCAGTGATTTTTTCTACTATCAACGCACTAATATTGTAAGTCAGTTCCTTATTATACCGTGAACCGATCACCAATTCAGTTTTACCCTTAACCGATTGAGAATTTTGACCTAAACCTTGAACTGAAGAAAAAGCCTTTAAAATATTTAAATCTAATTTTTTGCAACATTTTTGTGTTAACAAATTTACTTGGCTACCGCTGTCCAAAATAAATCTTGCCTTTCCGTTTAAAACAGGGCTATTGTGTATATAAACTACGACAGTTGATAACAAAACCGTTTTGTTATTGTTGTAGTTCTCGCATGAACTAGATTCCGCCGAAACCGAAGAATAAAAAATTTGTTGCGATGGATTAGGAACCGGTTCCACACTACTATTTCTCCTATCATCTGAATTATTATTTGGTTTGCCCGTATGCAACAAAATATGGTGTTTCTTAAAACATTCTGAACATGTCCTATCGGAAGGACAGGCCCGCACCCCATGTTTAGACGACAAACAGTTATAACACCAGTTATTATCGCGAACTGTCTCGTATCGTTTTGATGGGGAAAGCCCCTTAAATTTTTCGCATCGTCCTAAGTAGTGACCATTTTTCTTACAAAATGCACAAGCCGTAGATTTGAAACCAGAATCTCCAGACCCGCCGCCGCCGCTAATTTGTCCCGAAAATGACTTTATGTTACGAGGAGATGTACTGGTATTTGATACTGATGGCCTATTTAAATTCAGTAACTTAGCCTGCTCTTTCACAAATGCAATAAGATCGCTGTACGTTGGAATATCCGAACTGCGCTTAAATAAATCAAAACTTTTAATTGTTTCATTATCCAACTTCGTACGTGCATAATAAAATAAGATAAAATCCGCTAAATTAGGTAAATTCAATTTTTTAAGTGCACTCACAGCAATATCAAATTTTTCTAAAAATAAATTTAAGTTTTTTATGGATTCCGCATGCAAAGGTTTAAAGTTCATTATTTGGTCTAAATAACTATTGGCTAAATATCGTTTATCTTGATATTTATCCAAAAGTGACTTCCATATTATATCATAATTATCCCCCGTTGGTGCTATTCCCGAACACATACTTAAAGCCGATCCACGTAAACGGCCTACCAAATAATGAACCTTATCCGTTTTATTTAATGTAGGATTATCATGGATTAAACTTTTGAAAAGCGAATAAAATGTCTCCCATTGACGAACTTCACCCCAAAATTCCGGTAACTCTATTTTTGGCAAAGACGGCAAAACTCGAATTGGGTCAACTGGTCCCCTATCTTGAGTACTCGTACCAGTCAACTCTAGAGCCCTTAACTTCGAAGCAAATAATTGAATATGACAACACATTTCATTAATCGTAAACAGAACCTTATAATCCGCCGTGAAATCCTCTTTTATTTCATAACCTATCTCATTTATCTCATCTATAACCTTAATCAAACTATCTCGTGTGCTATCCATAGATGGATACAGCGTCTGAAATTTTTCTTTATTTCCCCGCGTGGAGAGATTCTTGCCGAGATCTAATAGGTTTTGCAAAATCCCGAATAAAGACTCCTTTTTAGAAGTAAGACGTTTAAATGTTTTTTCAGCTGTCGTACCCATGTTGATTAATCAAAATTATTTTATACTAATAGTAAGTAGGTAAAAAATTACTATTATGTAATCAAATAAACAGTAAATTTGACTAAATTTTATCTTTATTTATATTTATTTTGCTATCCAAAAAATATTGCAAAACATACAAGTTATATTTTATATTGTATTAATTTTAATAAATTAAACACCAAAAAAAAACCTAATTTAATGAAAAATGCAGTTTGATGGCATAACCTACTTGAATTTACCTATAACCCGATAACCCTTTATACTAATAAATATTTACTGCAATAAAACACAATTAGTTGTGATCACTCATAAACATAAGTAAAACCAATACAAACCGGACTATCTGGCAACACCGAACAGCAACCGTTTGCTTTGACCGTGTTCTGCCCCGACCGACAATAAAACTGAGCGACAAAAAAATTAAATTCCAAAATTAAACCAAAAATTCCATCAGTATTCGGCTCGAGTAGGATCAATTATGGCACTGTTATTTCAAAGAATAATATATAAAATAAATCCTGTATTGAAATATAGAGTAACTTACCCCAAAACCCTTCGATAATGGATGTAACTCCTTTTTACTTGCTTACCGGTACTAGGTAGAGCTGATGGAAATTTGAGGGAAATTAGGAAAAAAGGAATGTAGGGAATACCGATTACCACACTCCCGACAATGTTGTTTTTTTTTTTACGAAGGACCCTTGCAATCACAACTAAGTATTAAATTTGATTTCCGTAAATTAATTTTCACGTGCCGTTCACGCGAGCGTTGTATTGTCAGCAACAACAACAATTCGACAGACAAACCAGTTCCGTACTACTTTTTTAAATTAAAATATCGAATATCTCGACTCAGAAAATTCGGCGTTGCCAATAATTCGGCGTTGCCAATAATTGTCGACTTGTATTCCTAAATTAAAATTGGCGCAAACACACACACACACATTTATTTGGTCGCCATCTTGAATTCGTACCACAACTTTACCAGCTTATCTCTATATCCCACTTAATGTTTGCAAAAACTTTGAAATTATTACGAACATTTTATTTGGTCGCCATTTTGTTCCCACATCTTGAATTCGTACCACAATTTTAACAGTTCATCTCTACACCAGAATTAGTAATGGCAAAAAAATTGAAAACAATCCATTAAGTGGTTTTTTTAGACTGAATTTCTAAATATTTTATTAAGCCGCCATTTTGTTTCGCCATCTTGGATTTATGCCAAAATTTTACCAGTTGATTCCTATTTAATACTTGATTTTTGTGCAAAATTTGAGGTAAATTGGACAAGTAGTTTTTTAGTAATAATTTTTTACCATTTTTACTAGGCCGCCATTTTGTTTCGCCATATTAAGTTTTAACCACAATCGAAAGCCAATTGTGTATGTAGTTTCTTTAGTTATGCTGCGAACAGATAGTCCAACGGAATTGAGATAACACGTCTTTCAGCATCTAAGGACCATGAAACGAAAAGATCCGAAAAAATTTCGGAGTGTGATTACTTCACGATTACAATACCTCCGTTTTACGAGGGAAATAAAATATCAGTAACACATTGTTGGTCCACCTTTACATGAAAGAATGACTTCTTCGACTGAAACCTTGTGGGTTTTGGTTACTGTTACTATCTTCAAGGAATATTAATCTGTTTATTAAAAATCCTGGATTTAAACTGATATAAAATAAAATGTTTAGCAAAATAAAAATGTACGTCAACTTTGTTGTTTATATACTGATGTGAAATAACATGGAATATATGACACAAAGTAAACATAATTTTAGTCCCGTTGAACCTCCTGATGATATTTTAATATGTTGTTGGAAACTTTTTTACGATGGCACCATGCCTCGCAAACTACAGGGGGTGTCAGTTTCCAGAAAAGAGAGAGAGAGAGAGAGAGAGAGAGAGAGAGAGAGAGAGTTTTTTGCCACAGGAATAAACACCGTGGCTTCACGCTAATAAAAATCCCTGATTGGGCCACGTGACGTATTATCGTTGTGAAGCCTGATAGCTGGCTCAGTGGTAGGGTGCTCTAGTTCTGTTGCAAAGGATTTGTGTTCTAATGCCTGTTCAGGCTATGACTTTTTTTTAGTTTTTTTTAAGAAAGCTTGTAATTTGGTTTGGTTTTAAAAGTCGAATAAAATTACGCACGGTTACCATTCAAAATTAAACTGGCTGAATTAAACTGGAACCACGATGTTCATTCCCGTCAAAAGTAGCATGTCTTGCAGCCAACACTGTGCATTTAATTTTTATTTAAACACATATTTTATACTAGGAAGCCCTTCTACCACATAGAAAGCTATTTAATACTCTACTTTATTTTGATATTATTATGATTATAAAAAATATACAATACGATTTTTATATTATTGTAAATTTTAATCTTATGGATTAAATATCTATAGTATAAATAGCGTGTTTCAAGAATTAACAAGTATCTAAAATTTTGATATAAAGGGTTATTTAATGGGGTAATATATAGTTATTTTCGGTTTGAATAAAATCGGCATCAGAGTATGAGTCGCTATCCCAAGCCGAAACGAAACATTACAAAACTTGATTACTATACTGATCACGAAGATATACGGATTTGTTTCACTTAAACTCTAAATGCTGATTTCTCGGGAATTAACGGAAACATCAAAGTTTGGTTTAACTTAGTTATTTAACTGAGTAAAATCTAACTTATTTCAGCTAAAGGAAACTCTTCGTCGTTACGCGTCGCGACGCCAAGAAAAAAAAATCAATTTCAAAAACTTTTAAGGTCTTGATTTCAAATCTAGTCTCTTTCTAAGATATTTTGGTAATTTGCACCAAATTGATTGCTATATTAGTTTCTAAGATATAGCGGGTCTTATATTAGAATAATATTTTTTCAGTGACTTGTTTTAGAAAATATGTTTTAAGATAATAACAATTTTGTTCTACTTTGGATCTCTTCTCTTTAAAATTACATCTTAATATAGATTATAAGAAGCTTAAAATTGTCAATATTAAAAAACAAATGTTATAAAACAAGTATCCATTAAAAAAAACCATTCTACAATAAGAACCGCTGTATCCTTAAAACCAATATAGCAATCAAGTTAGTGCAAAAAGTTTCAGAAAGAGACGTAGATTTAAAACTTGGACTTTTTAAGTTCCTTTAAGTATTTTTTTGGCGCTGTGATGCCTGAATTAAGAAACTGCTATTCACCAAATTTTAATATCCCCGTTCATTTCTGAGAAATTGCCTTTTGGGCTTTAAATGTAACCCCTCAATGTCTCAGTAATCAGCATAATAAACAATTTAAGGCAAGTAACAAAAATGTATAAGAAATAGACCTATTTTTGAGACGTGACAGTTTTAAAGATCTTACAATTGTTTTGTTTCTTCTTGGCGTCGAAACGTTTTTATTTTCATCCTATATATTTCCATTTGAACCAAATAAATAAACTGTTTTAATCAAGTTTTGACATATTCGTTTATTCATGAGAAAGCAGCGTTTTAAGTGATATACATTACTACAGTATACTGGGTAACGTAAGGTGAAACCCTTGTATATATTATTGATATTTTAACTGCTGTACTATTAAATAAATATTGTTCAGTACAAATTTCAAATGAAATCAATTAATTAAAATGAGGTTTCAAAATTACTATAATATAAAAATGGCCTTGTATATATTTTATAATCATAATAACAATCGATGTACAACATAATAACATAGTAGAAATAAACTAGTAGAGTTACTCTCCCAAATATTTTCCGCCCTGCGACAAAATTCGGCAGATTGTTGGCAGCATGCAAAACGCTTCAGTTGAGATCCGTCGTTCGAGCTGCGGGGTTCGAACGTTGCGTCCCAGAACAGAGTCGGATTGGCGAAAATGACTACGTTATTATGTGGTGCTGTTGGGTGTCTCAACTCGTCGAATTCTTTATATTTTCTTTTATGAATTATAGTTAGTTTAGATCTTTTACCCGGTACATTTCAAATGAAATATACAATATGTTTCTGTTTAATATTTTCAAGAAATTCTTGTTTTGACGTCATGTCAATGGATCGTAAATGTAAAAACAGTGATACTGAGTATTCTTGACCATATAAAAGCGAAATGAAAATGGGTAGTTTTTTCTAAAAATAATAAATACTTATTGAGGAAATTTTGAATTTTTGTCACCTCCAGCTTTTAGCCTCACCTCTAATTGTCTAACTAAAATATCGACTAAGTGACAATAATAGAATTTATATACCAAAATCCTCTAACCGATGTATGACTAAAAACACGTTATAAAAATCGAAGAAATTGTCCATATTTCTCAAAGAAACCTAGTTTTAATAACAAACATAGAAAAATACTCCAAGTCTCGGTCTCAGTAAACTATAATTTTATATTTTACAATAAACATGACGTGTTTCGCTCTTCACAGCATCATCAGACCTACAAACAACAAAGAGAACCTTAGTAAATAATCCCACTCACAAATCCTAACGCAATAATTTACAAATAGAATAAAACACACTAAATTACATCAAAACAAACAACTACTTATACATATTTGATTGACACTAAAATGAGGTTAAATCTCACGTGAATAAACAATATGAAATATTCAAAAAGTATTAAAAAATATTCATATCTCTAGCTGGGATCGAACCCGGACCGCTTGGGTGGGAGGCCCGTCTGTTTGTTATAAAAACACATTAAATAAAACATTAAATGGATGTTAAAATTAAAATTGATACAGGTAGTAGAAAATCTTTGAAACAATAACATTAATACTTGACATTTTAAGATATTCTAAATTTTTATTCCTCCCCTTTTTAAACTTCTCCCAATTTCTGTATTGAAATGTTAATAAATTGTACAACCTATTTTTTATTTAAAAGGAAATTTAACGTGTCTAATTTTAAATTTGTTTTTGGGTGCCCAAAATTTTATATTCTTATTTAAGTCAGAATCAACGAATTTATATCTCTAAAATATCTAAAAATATGACTGTATGTTCGCCAGAAGCAGTTAAAAACGTAAGACGCTGAATTGTTTCCATAAAAAAACACTAATTTTAGAATTAACAGTGTGTATAACCAAAAATCCGTAATAAGAAAATACTACGTGATTTTATCTTAAAAATATTTTTTTGTCATTTTTTGCCCCTTTTAAAATAATGAAAATAATATTTCTTCCGTATTTGTTCTTATCTTGCAGATGCAGAATTACTATTGCTTAAAGGCATAAAACGATATTTGATATTTTATTGTGGGTCCATATTTTCCTAAACACTCACTCTGGCGAGTGCCCGACTTCCCTTTGCCGGCCGCGGCGTTCGAAAACTTCCGCAACAATTCGGCCATATACCAGTGGTCGCGCGATGCCAAAACTATGTGGCAGACACAGATCACAGGATTTGCCAAGGAGCTGACCTAATAGTTTATTTCTTGATAATAACCTATCAAAGGAGGTTTCACGGAAACGAAATTACGTATTCTTTGTGCCAATTCCTATCTTAATTTGAAAATTGATAATATATGCAATGTAAAAATATAAACATCTAAATTTTTTATTATATTTATTCGTTAACAAAATAAATCACATCGAAATTCTGTCAAATTTTGTATGGGAAATTTTAAATGGCGTTCAATATTGGCAGTGTTGATTTGCAAAGATTATAGCTATAATAAAAATATTCGTTCGTCATTAATAAAGATATCCTCATAAAATCATTTAATTAACACGGGTTATTAAACTTGTATGTCATTAGATCGATTTAATAACCATTATTCAACTGCATTACTGGTGTAAATAAATATTTATAGGTAATAATAATTATTCTGTGCGGAATTGTGGAGCAAAATTACGAGTAAAATTTAACTAAATGTAACGGTTTTTACTGTTGCAGTTTCGTGTAAATTTTGTTTTTGTTTTTTTAATCTTTGTATTCCTTTTGGTATTAAAGTTTTTCACTGTTTCGTAACCTATAGTGGGAAAAGGTGGCACTACAACTTTAGGGTCCCACTAGGACTTGTTATATCGGGTGCCATAAATGAGTGGCTCACCCTTATAACGTTTTTCTTTGCCAGCATATTTAAATGACATTTTGGCTGGCTATAATTTTAAATTTTTATACCATAACAGCGTTGTCATATCTTTCATTATTTCCACATGTTTGTTACAACTTTTTTTTAGACACCCTATATTTGTTTGATCTACTATGACATTCTAAATTCAACCATGTGTCAGGGTCTCTGCTCATAGGGGCGTATCCGCCAGAAATAAAATCGTACAGAAAATGACAAAAACATTTTAAAAAATCCCAATTTAAAATAATAAGCTTTTGATTTAACAAAAAATTGCGAGGAATACTTAAGTCGATGTATTGAAAATAAATATTTAGTTTGGAGTTTTAGTATTCAGACTTTTTTTTTGAATTTTGGTTCATGCGTCCATTTGTCCCAAATGAAGATTATTAAGACTTATAGATATCCTAGTAAAACTATTTTACTTAATTTAAAATACACTTCACAAAAATTGGTAAATTGGCCTTTACCCTGAAGCTCCCTCGTAATGAATTTCTCCACAAACAGATTTTTGTATATGTATGTATACCTATTTAGTAATAACATTATGCTTAATATACAATGTGAAAAGGAAATGACTGCAAATATTTGAAGAGGTAAAAGTAAAGTTATTTAGAACAAAAAAATCTTATATAGGAGGGGGTCAACACTCAAGGGCTGATTTGGCAATACAGATATTTTAAGATTTACAGTTTTTTTGAAAGTGCCGAAACATTGCGTTTAGTTAGACTAAAACATTTTTTTTTTATTAGAAAACCAGTGCTTTTGAGTAAATAAATTATAACACCAGTTTAAAATAGAACACTTACATTTTTCTAAATTACGCAACACCTACACATGCACTAAGGAGCATTAACGCTCGCCAACGATGAATCAAGTTTTTTAACAAACCACACGGTACACTTTCGAAAAGAAAAGTGATTCGCTGAAATTACGTTTCCTGCTAGTCGTACGCATTTTTTTTACTTATATCTAAAGATTTTTCACTAAAAATTGTTGCAACTACCTACACAGGAATATCACCAATCTTAGCGTCCGAATAATAGTTATAAATAAAATGTTTTTTTTTTGCTTATCAAGGTAATGTTTTTGTCCGTCTACATTAGCAAAACAATTTGTATGGCAACTAAGATGTATTCTGTGTTGCCGGATTGTACGTTTTGAAATAAGGGTCGGGCCATTCAATGGTTAAATATTTTTTCAAATATTGCGACTATTTTAAACAAGAACCTTAATTACTGAATTAATAATGATTACTTAAACCAACCTTAGCAAAATGAAGAAAATATCTTGTGTTATAAATAGCTACCTACCTATATAGATTTTGCACCGATAACCGCCTTCTACGCTGAATAATCTAATAACCTGCAAGTAAATCATGAACAGAGAACACGAATTAATCGCACAACTTAATTAAAATATATGTCTGAACTTCCTCCTGGAATAAAACTAACTAATATTATGTTAGTTTATACTGACACACACCTACTTGTAAGATACGTATTTTTTATATTTTTAATTTAGTTTACTATTGTGTTATAACTATTCTTTATTTGTTATGAAGACATAAAAGTTGATCATCTTAATATTAGGTCAGTTTTTTGCGTTTTAAAAATTTCAACCAATAATTCAAATTATCCTGCATTTAAAATCGTTGTATTTCGGATTAAAGTGTAACAATGAACATTTAAAATTCACCTTATCTACAATATATATTTAATTCATGTATTCTCATATATCTGTAAGCCTTTGAATTTATTAAAATAGAAAAATGTCATTATTAAAAAAAAATAAAGTATATTTTCTCCCACACACACGAAAATACCATAAAAATATATATTTGCAGTTCTTATTAGAGAATATCCTGTATTATTTTCCACTAAATTACTTGAAATACAAAGCTGTTTTTTTAACCAAATGTTGAGACGGTAAATATTCTAGAGTATAACGGACCTTTTGAGTGTTATTTTTTCATAATGAATTTCAAAAAATAAAATTTATTAAACCTGCGCTTTTATTTCAATTTAACCCAATAAGACAGAAACAGACGGAGATCCCCAAAGACGGCGGATTGTATAAAAAGTTATTTTCCTCACTTTTATAGCTTCGCAGGGCCGTTTCAATTACATAGAATAGATTTCATTTCTAAATGAATACCTTTTTGCAACATGAAAGCTAACCACAAAACTTACAATTAACTGAATGGAGGGAATGTGAGATGAAATCAGAGGCTACAATTGGCATGCTGTTAAGTTTGTGTGTAAATAAAAATTGAATCTATGATTAACTGCAATTTTATTAATATTTGTATATTTGTTCCAGGGTATCGTGGGGGCCTAGGCGCGAGGAGACATGTCCGTCGTCTCTGACTCGTTCTCTGAGGAGGAGCGCAGCCTATTCCGTCCATTCACGCGCGAATCATTGGCCGCCATCGAAGCTCGAATTGCCGAAGAACATGCCAAGCAGAAAGAGCTCGAAAAGAAGAGAGCTGAGGGAGAAGTACGTACTGTAGTATATATTACACACATTACAGTTTTAAAACTCTTTTGTTCCTACATCGCATTTATTTACGCAGTAAACAGTTTGAACCTGAGGATAAGTAACATGAGATATAAACATAGACTTTCTTCTATGTAAATACGAAACAAATAACATTAGTAGTTTTCGTCGACATTTGGAAATATTTTATTAATAACTGGCAGTGTAGTTTTGCTAACCTTCCTTTTCTTGCGAAATTAAAATTGAATTTTTTCTTTATATGTCCTTACAAATTTGTTCTTTTAATCAAAATGTAATTGTTATAACATTCCGTGCAGCAAACTTCTATGATTTGCTGAGTTAAAAAGAAATTACCTCTAAAAAAAAAATGACTTCTTGTATTTATGTATTTAGAATGTTATTCAAAATAATAAAATAAATTTATAACAATAAATTAAATGTATATATATATATATATATATATATATATATATATATATATATATATATATATATATATATATATATATATATATATATATATATATATATATATATATATATATAAATATTATATATATATATATATATATATATATATATATATATATATATATATATATATATATATATATATATATATATATATATATATATATATATATATATATATATATATATATATATATATATATATATATATATATATATACCTGGAAATCTTATTTTCTTGGGTCTAGGTTTAATAATAAAACAACATTTTTCACATCAAGTCAACGTTTCGCTCATAGTGTTGAGCTTTTTCAAGACTTTATTTGGGATGGCTTGATTTATCTAAGTAAATCCCTAGTTATAAAGTGGCAAGGGTTGAAGCTGCCAAAAAATAACTTTTTTAAGCGATATTCAGAGTACTCACGGATTGGATCCAGCAAACATATTCCGAGAATTTTCTAAACAATACCAACAGCTGGTGAAACAAAAAAACAGGATTTTTTTACTTAGATAAATCAAGCCATCCCAAATAAAGTCTTGAAAAAGCTCAACACTATAAGAGCGAAACGTTGACTTCATGTGAAAAATTGTGTTTTGTTATTAATCTAGACCCAAGAAAATAAGATTTACGGGTATAAATATATGGAAAAAAAATAATACCCGTCGCTCTCGTTTCTAAACGATATTTTCTAGTAATTTATATTTTTCTTATTAACTATAGATGCTTATGTTAAAATTCATTAGCGTTTTATTTGAACACACCCTGTACATAATAACTCAGCAACAAGATGCAACCCGCCTGAATCCGGTTAGAATATATCAATTTTTTATAGTTTTTCAATAAATAGAATTTTTCTATATTTTGGATACTGATTTAAAGCAATTTCGATAAATCGAATTGCCCTTGATATGATGTCCTAATAATATTACTTAAATTTTTCACATAGAGTCGAATTACTTAAGTTTACTTTAGCAGAAACAAAAAAAAGCATTATTCAGTTATAGAAAAATAGTTTGATAAAGTAATGAAAAATAATTTATTAAATTAATAAGTAGTGAGTCAAGGAACACTAAGGAAAAAATAATAAGAAAAAAAAACAGCTTAGAAAACGTTTTAACAAACGTTCAATTTGATGTTCACCTTGTTCAATACAAAGACGAACGACTGCTTAAGATAGATCGGCGTTACTGTACGGAATGCGTAAATTATTATTTTCTTCTTTTTCTTGTTTTCCGGTCTTGTTGGTAGTATATTATGTCCCCACAAAAAGAAGCTGATACATTCTAAGTCCGGTGCCCTCCCTCCGTGGCCAGTTTTATGGACCACCCCGTCCTAACCACTTATAAGGAAAACAGTTATTTAACTCCTCTCGCAAGTTAATTCGAAAGTGTGCAGGCGAGCAATCTTATATTTGAAGGAACATCTCTATCAGTCCCGATAAGTGACAGGGTATAAATCTATCGAAAATTCGTTCAAATGACCACAAAGACAGGGACGTATTATCTTCGATCCCAAAACGCCTATGATATACTAACACACCATCTGTGTTGATGATCAAGTGTACTAAGCATATGATGATTTTCGTCAGCATAATAGTTATGCAGTAATTACTCGCCGCTGAAAGTCCATTTTATAAAATTCTTGATGCATTTGATATTCCATGATATGCATGGAAAATATATTTCTTTATTATTCTGCCTCTACTTATTTCTGTTTCTTGACATATGCGTTAGCTAATATTAGGATTTTGTACTAGATATTCGATTACCAGAAATTCGTTTTTCTCATTTCTCACAACAGGTTTTCGCCAATTCACTTTTAAATACTTCCAACAGTCGCTCTAACGAACGTTTGTCCGAATAGTGAAATCAAATGTTGTCGTCGACGTTTTGCTTTTTATTCATCATCAAAATCTCTAATACATTTCTAGTATTTCTCCCGTCTTTTCACAAATATTTTGGCAAATTCTGTACAGAACCGGTAGAAGTGACAATAAAACTATAGAAACTAAACATATTATTTGATTTGCTTCGTTATTTTCTACAAAAACCGTTATTACAAATTAACATTTGGCATATAGGGAAAGAGGTTAGAGTAAAAACTACGAATGGAAACTTTTGTATATAGAAAACCAAACCTGATGTAAGTTTTTGATGCAAAATAACATAATTAAATAAAAAAAAAATATGTATAACTTGTACATTTTGTTTATGTTTTCTATCGATTTTCTATAAGATCTGTCGAATGTTTATGAAAAGAAGTTATATTTGTATTATAGATTTTGACGATTAATAATTCGATGACTAAACGACGCCGACAAAAATTCGAGATCAGCTCCCCACAATGTATCAATGCGTCAAAAATCATGAAAATAGGCGATGGTTTGCTTAACTAGAATTTAACCCAATTCATTATCCAAACTATTATAACAAAGCCCCACTTTATGAGAAACTACAAAAGTTAGGTATAGGTAAAACTAATACAGTTTAGTATCTAATTACGTTTTACGTTATAATAAGTCATTTTATACAGAGCCTATTTTTTAGTAATCATACAAAAATATAATAAACGTAACCACTATAATTAGTTAGGTATAATTAAACCTATTTCAATTTGAAATTAAAATTAGTAATGTACAGGGCGTCTCATTTCAATTAGCGAAGTTATTAACGATTGAATTTGGGAAAAGTTTACTACTGATTTTTTTACACCTTGTATAATATTGAATATTAAGATATGATATTTCTGATGGCTTAAACCTTTTCAAACTTTTAATTTGTTGTTCATTTGATTAACTTAATTATTATAGATGTCATTTACTGCTTAAAAAATTAATATTTTCAACAAAAAATTAAATACTTCTATAATCCCATAATTTAGGTAACCTTAATAAAGTTAGCCTAATTCTTCATTTAGAATTTAAATATTTTTAATTTAGGAATTCCATTTAAAAAATATAACTTTGATATGCCATTATTTTTTGAGCCACCATATTTTCATATTATTAATAATTATACCTCTTCCCGATATATATATATCCTCTATATAGTTATGTTAAAAAAGAAACTACCATTTAGAAGCTAGAGACCGACGGTTGAGGTGCGCCACCCTGTATATATTCTTCACCATTGTGTCAAGATGACAAATAATGACGCTCTGGTTATTTTACTGCTGAGTAGCCTATTCTGCCAAAGTAATATCTGCCCCGGCAAGGCTTATCATTTTTCAGGGTGTATCAGTAATAATACCGAATTATCCTGCAACAAAGCGCCTGAGACGTCAAAAGCCGTAAAGCTTTGTCACCATAGGAAATTGAGAACTACATTTTCTCAAATTTCGAAATTATATCGAAATCGTAAAAAAAAAAGTTAGCATCAGTTTGGTTTTGCTAATTAAGCTTACAGCAAAATAAGGGTTACCAACCGAACTCTTTAAAAATTGCATTCAATCTTTTTGAACTGAGCATATTGTTTCGATTTGGCTTGTTACTGAAAGGTCTTTAGTCAACCAAAGTATAATGATTAACATATGGAATGATCATGATAATAAAAAAATAATACAAAAGCACAGGGTATTACCCATTAATTTGTGCATTTACCTGTAATTTACAAATATTTAGAAAACCATTTTTTTTTATTAGTAATAAGAGCCACTGTTTGAAATAAAGTCTTTGCAGAAACAACGTCTAGTTCATCTGGAATGGAGAATCCGCCCTAAAACTGCAGCGGTATTCTACAAACAGGTAATTTGCACTTTTCTGTGGAGCCTAGGTTAGTAACCATAAACATAATGTGTGTGTCATAAACACTTAAGTAAAAGCTAAGGAAGAAAAACCGCCCGTAGAAAAGAAGCTTCAAATTGTAATACAAAACTGGGTGATAATTTAAACATTGAAATATAACCTATATGTCAAAAAAGTATCCAACACAATACCGAAAAACATGCAAAGAAAAATAAAGTTTTCAGAAAACATTTGACGTAACCTTAAAGAGACAAAAACTTGAAAAATAATTACGATCTTTGACGCCACACACTTTGAATTTGAAGTAAAATATTTCAAATACACGCTACATTTAAATTCACTTTGTGATGGTAAAACAACATTATCCGACGTTTTTTTTCAGATATGAATTAGTAACATTTATGTTGGGTTAGGGTTTATATTTTTCAATTATTCGTAAGGTTCCCTGCATTTCAGCCGCAGAACATTCCCTTAAATATTCCACTAAGAGCATCGTAAAATCATCTGCCTAATTAATCCTTGTGTAACCTAGCAAAATTTTGATATACTTACTTTATATATAATTACGTCATGTGTAATTTCCTTTTGATGCAATAGAATTACAGAGAATATGCCAATTTTCATAGAAATATGGATTTTAATTAATATAATAATTAAGAGAGGCTCTCCAAAGCACAAAATCAGAGCCGTGTTAAAGAGAAATGCGCTGTCTGCATTATCTGATTTAGATTTCTTTCGTTATTCATAAATCGAAAACTGGATAATTGAAGTGGATTAAATAAAATTTTAAGTGATAGGGCATAGTTAAACACCAAAATGTTTAATACATTTATTATGTTAAAAAGTATGGTTGATGTCCGCTTAAATCAATCCCAAGGTACAGCAGCAAGCACCTTTGCAATCAGCCATCCTACCTACTTTGCATTCATCACTAAATACTGCCGAAATCCTCTGGATGTTCCCTTGCCGCCCATAAAGAACCTTATTAATTACCCGGTCTCTGGGTTACTCTGATAATGATTTAATTACGTTCTATACTCCTACATAATCGGCAACTATAATTTCACTGACTGGGCAACTATTTTACTGATTAGATAATAATATCAATAAAAGTCAATCAAATGTTTTGGTTATTAATCTGATCAAAACTTCTGTAAATGCTCTTGCCCACCGTAAACTGTGGTGATAAAGCTCTTGCCACATCTAAAGCAAAAACTAAACTTTTTAATTCCATTTGCCAGTTTTCCTCTTTCGTCAGAACCACAATAAGTTATCTTTGCGCATTATATGACCAAAAAACATTTTAGCCAAACTGCAGGACATAATAATAAGGACAAGCGAATTTTTAAGGAAAATTGAAATATTTTTGTAAAAAGAAAATATAATGAGTTGTGGTTTTTAGATATGTCTTACACGTTTGGTTAGTAATTAACCAGTTTAAACGTCAAGCTTACTTGAAGTAGAAGTAATAGGACTAAGCAGTTTTTAAGAAAATTCACCTATTCAGAATATTCACAAAATCAACTTTTAGTTTTTGTTCATTCTATTAATATAATTTTTGGTAAATTTGCCTAAAACAATTTGATAAATTTTAAAAATATTGAAAAATTTTAAAATATTATATTTTTTGAAAATTTTAGATTTTTTTATATATGTCCGCCTGTAGTTTTTCAACAGTCGACCTAACACACGTTTTCTTAATTAACTGTTATTAAACCTTCATTTTTCTAAGGTTTTTGGGACCTACAGTATGCAAGAAAAAACACGTTTTCAGGGTTTCATTGTCATAAGGCAACTTGAATTTATTAGAGTACATTTCAACTCCATGGCGAATTTAAATTTGAATGTTTTCGTTTTCGGTTTTGGCAATTTGATACACTTTCTCCAAAAACCGTTTTCTCTAGCTACGTAAATTGTTGACTAAAACCAAACCAAATATAATTAATGATCGAAAGAATTTTATTTATCAAATCAGTGTTTATCCTTAAAAATTCGCTTGTCCTAATTATTATGTCCTGCAGTTCAGCTAAATTTTTTTTTGTCATATAATGCGCAAAAGATAACTTATTGTGGTTCTGACGAAAGAGGAAAACTGGCGAAAGGAATTAAAAAGTTTAGTTTTTGCTTTAGATGTGGCAACAACTTCATCGCCAACCGTTTACGGTAAACAAGAGGTTTTACAGATGATCATATTAATGACCAAAAGATTTGATTGATTTTCATTGATATGATTATCCAATCAGTAAAATAGTTGCCAGTTAGTGAAATAATAGTTGCCGATTACGTAGTACTCCTTCATTAATAATTTAATAAGTAATTAAATTATTATTAGAGGAACCCAAATACCGGGTAATTAATAAGGTTCTTTATGGGAGGCAAGGGAACATCCAGAGGATTTCGGCAGTATGTACTGATGACTGCAAAGTAGGTAGGATGGCTGATTGCAAAGGTGCTTCCTGCTGTACCTTGGGATTGGTTTAAGAGGACATCAACCATACTTTTTAACATAATAAATTTATTAAACATTTTGGTGTTTAACTATCCCCTCTCATTTACAATTTTATTTAATCCACTTCAATAATCGAGTTTTCGATTTATGAATAACGAAATAAATCTAAATCAGATGATGCAGGGAGCGCGTTTCTCTTTAACACGGCTCTGATTTTGTGCTTTGGAGAAGCTCTCTTGATTATTATATTAATTAAAATCCACATTTCTATGAAAATTGAAATATTCTCTGTGATTCTATTGCGTCAAAAGGAAATTACACATGACGTAATTATATATTAAACAAATATATTAAAATTTTGCTAGTTTACACAAGGATTAATTAGGCAGACGATTTTACCATGCACTTAGTGAAGATTTAAGGGAATGTTCTGCGACTGAAATGCAGGGAGCGTTACCAATAATTGAACAATATAGACCTTAACTCAACATAAATGTTACTAATTACTTGTACTGTCGAATTTCCTAAATAATAATGATATCTAATAACAAAATGATGCTGATAATGTTGTTTTACCATCACAAAGTTAATTTAAAGGTAGCGTGTATTTGAAATATTTTACTTTAAATTCAAAGCCTGTGGCATCAAAGACCGGAATGATTTTTCATGTTTTTGTCTTTCCAAGGTTACGTCAAATGTTTTCTGCAAACTTTATTTTTATTTGCGTATTTTCGGTATTTTGTTGCATACTTTTTTGACATATAGGTTATATTTCAATGTTTTAATTATCACCCAGTTTTGTTTCACAATTTGTAGCTTATTTTCTACGTGCCGTTTTTCTTCTTTAGCTTTTATTTAAGTATTTATGACACATACATTATGTTTATGGTTACCAACCTAGCCTCCACAAAAAAGAGCAAATTAACTATTTGTAGAATACCGCTGGAGTTATATTTTAGGGCGCATTCTCCATTCCACATGAACATGACGTTGCTCTGCAAAGACTTTATTTCCAAATATATTCGGGTTTATTATTGATACACCCTGAGAAAAACTGGCTGATGAGCCTTGCCAGGGCAGATACTGGTAATATAACCAGAGCGTCATTATTTGTAATCTTGGCACAATGGTGAAGAATATATACAGGGTGGGGCACCTCAACCGTCGGTCTCTAGCTTATAAACGATAGTTTCTTTTTGAACATAACCATATAGAGGATATATGCATATCGGTAAGAGGTATAATTAAAAATAATTGGAAAATTTGGTATGTCAAAAAATAATGGCATATCAAAGGTATATTTTTTAAATGGAATTCCCAAATTATAAATATTTAAAATGTACCTAAATAAAAATTTAGGCCAACTTTATTAAGGTTAGACTATACCTAAATTATTAAAAGATGTTCTTTTTTTCACGAACTTTACCGTTTTGTCCCTTAAACGTATATACTATACTATATTCACAAATAACTACTATATTCACAAATAAATAACCATTTGACACAGTATTTACGATCCCTGTATACATACATACAGAACTTAAAATGTCTTTATTGTTGTATACGGGCTATTGTAAACATAAAAACATTTAAAAAAAACTTCCTATGCACATGGATCCGAAAAAGCTTCGTTTTCACGATACAAGGTGTATAAGATTTTAAACACATTTTAGTTTTCTTAATGTGCTTCATACATTTTTAGAGATATTTAATTCAGATTTGCACACTATAAACAATCATTAATATCTATAAACGTAACTCTTTTCGGGTCACCTTGAAATAAATTAGAAAAATTTGTTTAAAAGCGTGAATAGGTTTGATGGTTTTTAGGTTGTACAGTTTAGGTAATAAAAGCTGTTGCTAAAACCAACAAAACTTTGATATGTTTAAACATAATTGGGTAAATTACTTCAAAACGACAAAGGAAATCAAATAAAGAAATTCAAGAGACGGAAGGTGTATAAAAAGCGTAGAAAATACCACAGCAGTACCAAACAAAGCCAGTGGCACTATAGAGGTCGTGACCAAAAAACACATACACTTTGTTTTTTCTAAAATTTGTTGTAGTCACTATAGAAACAATAATTACCGTTTATCGTGTATTAAAATTGTAATAAAACATCGTTAGAAACAAAACAAACAACCTGTATATTAAAACCATTTTCGAACACATGTTTATACGAACTATTTTAATATATTTATGTGAAGAATTGCATTTCCAAAAATAGGAAATTTTAATACAAATAAAACTGAATTAAAATATTTAAAATGAGGTTAAGCTGGATGGTTTATTTTTACTTTTCTTGTAAAAGGCAAGTATTTTATTAAAATTCGGTCTAAAATAAAATCTGGCTATGGATTTATTATTATTATTATTATTATTATTAATGCGTAATAATAACTCAAATATTGTTATTCAGTATATTCTCGTTTAATGAAACCGAAGGTAGATCCTTAATATATGGTGAAACAACAGTAACGTTATTTGAAATATTTCCGAATTCGTCTAATTAAACATTTATAGAGTATTAGAGTTTTTCGCGTTATTACACTTCAATTTAAAAAAAATTAAATAAGGAAAAGAAGCTATATTACACAGAATTAAGTAACAAATTAAATAATTACAGTTTCTTTTTATAATCAAACTGCCATAAGTATATCTGCACCGATTTCCCATAGAATTCATTTATTTGTTAAAACAATAAGATCGTAAAGTATGCCTCAGGTTGGAACTGCAGTTATTGAGTGTATAAAATAATTTAAGACAAAATTAAACAAAAAGGAACATTTAAAACTGTCGTGTGTGCACGCATCTTCTAAATTTCCACTTCACTCCTTTCTTCCTTCTGTAGCTTCATTATCGATGTCGTGCTATTAGTTTTCCAGGTATAGGTACATTATTATCATTCATATTTTCATTGCATTATCAAAACCAACTTTTCCTATTTTATCATTCAAAAGGTTTAAAATGTATGTTTAATATTTAATTATAATGGAATAAAAGCCAGCTAGGCTTTGTAAAAATTTTCTTTATCTGCGAAAAATGAATTAAAAACTTTCGAAAGAGATTTTATATTTTCTGCAAAATTAGGCTCTATTCTGCCATGCTACGATAGCAGACATAATATTTAAGGCAAGGCGGAATAGTCTAGGAGCCAGTGAACATTTTACTTATATTATTTACAAACGGATGAAACCAGTAATAATGAAAATTGTGTACCCTAAGTTTGACGGAAACCATCGTCTTTCGCCGATCAATAAAACAACGATACGGGGGAGTGTGTTTAAACATAAATTTTCGAATGGCTGATTTATTAAGAGGTGATTAATAAAATAGTACTAAGTAATGAAAGAATAATGCCAGACATTTTTGTTGAGAACAAAGGGGTGCTAGATGTGGTTAAAGTTGCATTTTTACCCAATTATTAGTTACTTAATTTTGACCAGAGTCTAAAAGCTTTATTTAAAAAAAATGAATTTCACGATTTCGTAACATTGAATGAGCTCGGAGAGATTTAGACCAACTATTTATATCCGAACTGTGTTCACCAAAGCGTGACCCGGTGTAACGATCGGTTTCCACGTATAATGTAGACTGTAGCCCGTATCTCTGTCAAAAATCATCACGGTGCATATAAATTTCTATAGATTCATATAAATCTCTATAGATTCGTTCATAGATCCCTAGACCGACTCAAGGACTTTGTCTTATTTTCCATTTATGGCATGTCCATTCCAAATGCTGGTGTTCAGATACAGATAGGTTGTACAATTTGTTTCGTGTTAATACAATGTTCATATTACTTAAGCCTATTGGATATGGATCGTGCAGTTTCGTCAGTACAGACATCACCACAAGAACAAGAAATTGCATACACTTCTTCCACTTGGAAATGAATAAAGTCCTTTGGCAACCGCACACATTGTCCAATTTTCTTGTATGTGTTGAAATTTGTACGTACGTTGGACCGGCGAAGTACCCTTGCAGTCTTGTCTGCTATTCTGTACCTGCATGTTTTCTAATCGACTGTCTAACAAATTCAGTGCAATATCCTTTCCCTCTTAAAACGTAAACCAGTTTCTCTGTTTCTAATTGTAAAGAAGTTTGGTCACAAATCGCAAGAACTAAACCAAACAACTAATAACTGATAACTTCTGTGCCTTATCTACTTATTCGTACATATTGGTTTTCTATATACTGAGTGCCTCATCTCTTTCCTTTGCACAAGAACATCTAGATAAGTAATTGTTGCTGCTTCAGATGATTAAGACATACGGAAATTTTTCTGGGTCATGAGATCATATAATCCCGTGTTTCTAGATCATCTGATGAATAATCCTTTTAATCTGTGTGAACGAGGGGTACATACCTTGCAAAACGTCGGATAACTGCCATTTTTGGAAATATTATACAGGTAGAAGTCCTTATTAAAAATTCAAGGTTTCGGCCTTGGGGTACTACCGCTAAGTCTGCCATGTTCATAAAACAACGAACATTTCCACATTTTTTTTTCAGTTTTTAATAACTAAAATATAGAACTTTGGGTTCTAGAGCAAAGTTGTCTTCTAGAGGAAATAACAAGAGTAAATGCATTATAATTTGGTTTTGAAATCATCTTTATATAAAGCTTAATAGCTCCCAAGATACGAAATTTCATAAGGACTAATTTCACAAAATTTCTATTCATTTTACATTTTTATTAAATACATATTTGTTTTACTGCAAAGGTATTTATCAGAAGTATAACTAGACTAAATACGCTAAAGTGGTTTTCTAAATCATCTTTTTATACTTAATAGTTTCCAAAATACGATATTTTAAAAAAATTGGCACTTCGCAGCTATTTATCCGGGCCCAAGCGAACTATAGGCACTAATCTTCTTAATATACGGCATTTGTACCAGTTGGTAGAGATAAAATCTGAGAGGAAGGATATTTGGGGAAGTGGATGGTGACCATCTTCTTCACAAAGTCGTGTGGCCGCGCAATACTGCTAAGACCATAATGAAAAGATTTAATATTAAATACACATTACGGCTGTAATGTAAAGGTAATGTTTGATAGTTATCCTTATGATGAGGAAGTCCTAAGTAATATTTGACGAAGCGACGGTCACACAAATCGCTCAAGAAAAGTTTTTAGCAAACGAGAATAACAAGACGCGTTTCATTGAGAGGCTGAAGAAGAGTTTGGGAAAATGCTAATATACAAATACAACGAGCAGTATTAGCTAGAAGGTCACCATAAAACATTTTTTTTTAATGCAGAAGACGGAAACAACCAGATATTTTTATTCGGCGAACTCCTTCAAGTATGCTGTCTTAACTGATGTAATTCTTTTCATTCCCGCTGTTAGCGGGTGTGACATACATCAACTTCGGTCTCGGTAAAACCAAAATCTATTTTCTTCTTTAAAAACCGAACCTAACCTAATCTAATCTAATCTTAGAAGAGATGCCACACAATGCCTGGAATGCAAGGCAACTCCTGAAAAGATGACACGGAATAGCGTTTAACGTTTATTAGTTGCACTATATGGAGGTATTCTCTGGAACTACTGAACCAATTGTAAAAATTCTTTCACTTATAGAAAGCTACACTATCCTTGTGTAACATAAGCTATATATTATTTTGTAACAAAATAAGTTTTCAGTTCGATATCAAAATATTTGTAAATCAATTGGCCTTTTTCCACATTTGCTGAAACTTTGCAAGTGTCGCATCTTGGGAACTATTAAGTATAAAGATGATTCAAAGAACACATTATACAAATTTTAGCGCATTTAGTCTTGTTTATACTTCTGGTAAACATCTTTGCGGTAAAGTCTACAGAATGTATTTAACAAAAAAATGTAAAATATTTTTTTTTGTTTATTTAACATTCTTATTGCCACCATAGTTATAAAATAACAAGAGCAACGTCAAAAAATAATAAGATATTAAAAACACAGCACAAAACAGCCAAAATATGTACTTAAAATGGCAGGTTTTTCTTCCTATAAAATTTTAAAATGTAAAAAACGTCAGGATTTTGCATATGCTACTACATCTTTCCTAAATGTCTTAATACCATTTATTTGTTGAATGTTTTCTGGTAATTGGCGGTAGGCACGAATGGCCATGTAGGATGGATCATTTTCATAAAATGTAGTGCTATGGACTGGCACCCTTAGATCATTTTGTGGAATTAATTTTAACTGCCCATATTTTGAAATGTCGTATCTTGGGAACAATTAAGTATATAAAGATGATTCAAAAACCAAATTATAGCTCACATAGTCTTCTTAATTCCTCTAGAAAATAACTTTGCCCTATAACCCAAAGCTTAGGTTTTATTTAATGAAAACTGAAAAAACGTTGAAGTTTTCGTTGTTTTCTGGACATGGCAACTCCCACGGCATCACCCCAATATCGAAAACTTGGATTTTTGATAAGGACCTCTACCTGTATAAATATATTCATAAATGGAGGATACCCGATCTTTTGCAAAGTAATATGTATACATTAATCAGGCTACAAGAAGCAAGGGGGAGATTTGTTGGACCATGAGACCTTATGATCCTGTGTTTTTCGATCATCCGAGTCAGCAAGACCTTAGTATAAAATTTAAAATAGGAATTTAATCATAAGTTTGATTCCCCTTCCAGATAATCCTCTATAAAGGAAAGCAGATAGTTCGACAGGACATTCTGTATATACGAAACATACACATACGAATAGAAACCTAAATAGAAATTCACATCATCATCCGGCGCAGAGGGAAACAGTAATTAATTCTTTGGTTTATAGAGTCTTAGCTATTTGTGACCAAAATTCTATTCAATCGGAAATAGAGAAACTGACTCAAGCTTTAAGAGGGAATGGATATTGCATTGAGGATATTAGACAATTAATTAGAAAGATACAGATAGAAAGCTTAGTTCTTCCATCCGGAACTATAAACAAGATTACAAGGTTACTTCACCGGTCCAATATTCATACAATGTTCAAACAAGCAAGAATATTGGACAATGTTTACGATCACCGAAGGACATTGTCATTTTCCAAATAGAAGCGGTATATGCAATTGCTTCTTCATGTGGTGATGTCTATATTGGACAAGTTGGACGATCCATATCCACTAGGCTCAACAAACATCATCGATGTATTAGTAAGAAACAGATTGTACAATCTGCACTATCTGAACACCAGCATTCCACTGGATATGTCTTAAAAGTAAAAGATGCCAAACTTCCTGCGTAGGTCTCCAAATTCTATAAACGGTAAATTAGAGAAGAAATACAAATTTGTACGCATCCTAATAATTGTACTGGAGATACGGTTTGGTGTTCGGTTGGATATAAATCACCGGCCTAAATCTCTCCGAGCTCATTCAGTGTTCGAATATCATGAAGTAAAGATGCCTCATGCAATCAAAGGCGAAACGACGGAAACCTGCTTTATTTATAATCGACAAAACGAGAGCTATTTAAAGATGCTATAATATATTTTCATTAAAAAAAAAACAATGTTAGTGTCCATTTTTTTACTTTCCAATTGTCAGTTGTTTATTTTTTTGGCATACTCTGACGGTTCAAATATATTTTCAAATTATGATATAAAAATGTACGTCATTAATAGGTGTAAAAATGAAACTGTGACCACACCAAGCACCGCCTTTGTTTTAACAAAAACGCCTGGCATTATTTTTTATTACTTATTCTGATTTGTGATTTATAACATAAATCAAAAAGCAACCAGTTAAAAATGGCGAAATTTCATCGTTTTTTTTTTGCAATTTAAACATAGTCCCTACATATCGTTGTTTTATCGCCATGCTGCCAGACGGTGGTTTCCGCCACACTCAGGGTACACAATTTCCATTACAATTAGGTTCATCCATTTATAAATGACGTACTAAAATGTTCACTAGCTCTCCGACTAGGATCGCTCCACATTTCAGACAATTAAGATCGTATTTTTACTCGACTGCACATGCAAATAAGGTTAAAGTGTTTAACTGTTATGTATACATGTATGATTTTTTGTTACCACCTACAGACCAAACGCCTGGACCGAATTTTATGAATGAAGTAATAATGATTTGTCCGTATTCGACGAATTCCTGCGCTTGCTTAAGACATTGGAATAGCGAAGATAGTGTGTCATTTAGTTCGACACAAAAAAATTAATATTTTTGTATTTCATCCCGAAAGAGCTTAAAGAGCTCCTTAATGCGATTCTAAATATATACACATATGCAATGATATTACACAGGGTGTCGCAAATATAGGCATTTCATTTTTTTAAGATTTAACCTCATAGAACCTAAATCATTAAACGGTTGTTAAAAAGATTCGTAATATTTCCTCGAGTATCTTGGCTATTTAGATTTAACATGGCACATTTCAGTGGATATTTAGTGCAGCAAGAAAAAAAAATTCTATTGTTTTTAAATTTGGTGCTTAATAATTAATTAAAAACATGTATAAGTATAAATAATTCTTGAGTATGAAGCAAAGGTGGGAAATAGCTTTCACATGTATGTGAGTTGTTTGTTAGTTAGGAATATTAGTGTTAGACTTATTAGATGGTGGGTATATTTAAAACAGATGAAGGTATCAATAAATTCATATTTGTGAAATTGTTCTTGGCATCGGTCAGAAAAATTCAAATCAAGCATGTGGAGAACTATAAAAAACATTAAATTTTATACCCTATACCTAAATTGTAAGAGGCCGTGATTCAGATCAGCTTGCCGTAATGACCGATATAAGTTACGACATTTATTAGAAAATAGGGTTGAGGTTTTCTAAAACTCTCTAATATATTCTAAGATTTTTGTTCTTAAAATGTTTTCATGAAACCGAACTTATGGTATTTTATTGTTGATCATGGCAGGCGTAGATAAATTATATTGAATCATATATACAGGGTTATTCACGCAACCCGTTCATTAAAAGTTTTTGATGATGCCATTTAGATAAAAATTTCAAATTTTGGGATTAAGGTAAGGTCAAGGGGTACTTCTTTTTTCAAAATATTTTCAACTTCCTGTCATTTCCGGTTTAACCGGAAGTTGGTATCAACTTGCTTATTTTAAATGGAACACCCTGTATTTTATGATATTTTTGGATTCTACGGAGAATTTTAATGCTATTTTATGTAGCATGTCCTATACCTAGGTTCAAGCGTTCTTAAGATATTTGACCTTGAGCCGAAAATGAGCCTTCGGGGTACCAAATTTTAAAATCTCATATTTTTGTAAGTTTTGAAGATATAATCTTCATATTTTGCAGACGATCGGTAAATAATCTTAGGTTTCTATTTTTTTTATTGAATTTGTCTATTTTTATACAGGGTGTCCTAAATTCAGCGGCAAACATTCACATTTTCAAAGCCGCTAAAGTCCGTTTTTTTAAACGGGACACCCTATAACTTTATGCACTATCAAATGTAGAATTTCATTTTCTATCGAACTGTATTAAGGTTCCCTATATACCTACTCGTAACCATTTTCGAAATAATTGGGTTTTATAAAAATATCGTACGAATTTGCTTAAATGTTTACATGTTCCAATGGTGAGCCATGGAAAAACAATTGAGATCCAATATCCAATATGAATTAGTATTAGTTATTTATCGAAAGCTGTCAGTGATAAACTAAATCTTCTAAATCGAAATGGAAGAATACTCAAACGCTGATATTCTCAATCGATTTTATATTCATGGAGAATGTTAGAAAATTTTGGAGAGAACGTGTCGTGTGTTTAATGAAGGCCACCCTGATTTGCCGCCAATGAACAAGTCAAAATTCAAGAGGATTGAAACGAACTTTTTGCCTTTTGGCAAGGTTAAAGTTACAATTACAATTACAGTTTGCGAATTCATGTTTTTGAAAATTCAAGAGGACCCTCAATTCCTTTCGAAAATATTTTGGACCGATGAAGCGAAATTTTCTAGAAAAGGAATAACAAATAGAAGAAACGAACATTTCTGGGCAGCAGAAAATCCGCACGCTTTACGCGAAACGCGTTCTCAAGAGAGGTTTAGCTTCAATGTTTTCGGTATAGTATTAAATGATCAGGTGCGGTACTGTATTTATGAAGACAACTTAGACAGTGATAAGTATTTGGAAATTCTACGAAGGACGGTTTCTGTATTTATAGAAGAAATTCCTATTGGTGAGCTGCAAAATTATTGGTATCAATTAGATGGGGCACCAGCACATCATTCCGCTGCAGTTTATCTCCAATTATCTCGAATTTTTGAAGATCGCTGGATTGGTCCCAATGGCCCTTGGAGATGGCCCCCACGATCGCCTGATGTAACACCCCTAGACTTTTATTTATGGGGATTTATCAAAGGTAAAGTCTATGCTTCCCCAGTAAATAACCAACGAGATTTACTGGACAGGATACGAACAGCTTTTGCCGAATTAGAAAACGGACAAATTCAACGGGCCACAGCAACTGTACAAAGAAGAATTGAAATGTGTCTTGATGAACGGACATCATATAGAACATTTGTTATAATTCAATTTTATTATTTTATTTATTTATTGTTGATTGTTGGATTGCTATAAGTTCACTAAAACAAGTTTAGAACAGTCTCGAACTTAGTAGATATGGTTAAAAATAATGCAAACAATTTATTACATTTTTAATAACTTTAACTTTTCCGAAACGAAAAAATTTCGTTTCAATCCTCTTCAATTTTCTCTTGTTCATTGGCGATAAATGAGGATGTTTTTCATTAAAAACATTGCACGTTCTCTCCAATATTTTGTAACACTCTCCGCGAATATAAAATAAATTGATAATATCAGCTTTTGAGTGTTATTTTATTTTAATTTAAATGTTTCAAATCAGCTGTCATGTTGAATAGAAAAGTACAACAATTGTTTTTCTATGGCTTACTACGGGAAGGTGTAAGCATTTAGCAAATACATATGATAGTTTAACAAAAACCTGATTATTTCGAAAATGGTTACGAGTAGGTATAGGGAACCTTAATACAGTTCGATAGAAAATTAAATTCTACATTTGATAGTGCATAAAGTTATAGGGTGTCCCATTTAAAAAAAACGAACTTTAGCGGCTTTGAAAATGTGAATGTTTGCCGCTGAATTTAGGACATCCTGTATAAAAATAGACAAATTCAATAAAACAAATAGAAACCTAAGATTATCTACCGATCGTCTGCAAAATATGAAGATTATATCTTCGAAACTTACAAAAATATGAGATTTTAAAATTTGGTACCCCGAAGGCTCATTTTTGGTTCAAGGTCAAGTATCTTAAGAACGCTTGAACCTAGGTATAGGACATGCTACATAAAATAGCATTAAAATTCTCCGTAGAATTCAAAAATATCATAAATATAAAAATAATGTTCCATTTAAAATAAGCAAGTTGATACCAACTTCCGGTTAAACCGGAACTGACAAGAAGTTAAAAATATTTCAAAAAAGAAGTACCCCTTGACCTTACCTTAATCCCAAAATTTGAAATTTTTATCTAAATGGCATCATCAAAAACTTTTAATGAACGGGTTGCGTGAATAACCCTGTATATATATATATATATATTTATTATTTTATTTATTTATTGTTGATTGTATATATATATATATATATATATATATATATATATATATATATATATATATTCCTTATTTGATTAATTTAGTTATCTGTACCACACTGTTTATTTAAAACTTGATTTCTCTGTAGACCACCCTGTAAGCTCTCTATGCGTTATTCAGAACTGTCTTTCCTAATTGAACATATGTATTTTTATATTATACATTTTTTATAAACACGTTCGTTCGTGATTTAAACTCTAGCGCTGGCCGGTCGTCGACAGTGGGCCAACACTGATCCGTCTTTTTTTTAACCTATATAACAGCGTACTACGAGCGTGAACTTATTGCTTATATTTTATCACTACGTTTTCTTGAACAAATTTGTACAAATATTGGAATCTTAAGATCCTATATACGACAATATGACAGCAAAATTTTAATTATCCCTAGCATCTGATCAGCAGTTTGTAATAATTCTAAATCACGAAATAAATATTAAGGATGATATTTCATTGTACATCGCTACCCGTTTGAACATTTTAAAACTTATTTGGAACAATGTAGACGCCTGAAACTTTGAGCTCTCTAAAGAAAACTTTTTGGCCTATTTTAAGACTTGAATATCTAATTGAAAATAGTGGATCGTCGAATGCGGTTTTAATTTTGTGCTTAAAAACCGTAGTTTGTTAGTTTTGTGATGGCTTTTATGCGATATATAAGTGGGTAGAAAACAACATGAAATGTTTAAGTTCTTGAATGCGACACCTTGTAAAATATCTCTCAAGTGGAATAAATGTAAAAGAGAAATAGAATCTTTGTTTAGTGCTGACAAACCAAATCGACCTTACATACTGGATGCTACAAATAAGGAGTTTAAACTTACAACTTTTTACTTTTCCAAGATATTATAAGAAAATTTTGATTGGTTAAATAAAACTATTGTATTTTTCCACAATGACAACGTTCCAATAGTTAACAAAAAGTGCGTTATCTTATAGCGAAACGAAGAGAATATCTTTGAATATTTGCTTAACTCTCTAAGATGAGTAGAAAACTATCGAAACCGAATAGACGCTAGTTACATAAATTGTATGTTTTCAGATAAGAAGAATGAATTTTTACTTTTGAGTTACTGAGTCCTAATAGAACTCATAAAAAATTCAAAGTTAAAAAGAAAATAGTGGCATCATGAAATATTCGAAAAAAGAACGCTGTTTTAGTTACCACCCTGTATCTATGAATTGGAATCAATAATAATATTAATAATAATTATTAGTATTAATATAAGCAGCTCTTTGAAGTCACAACCAGCAGATCTAAATTCCCAACAACAACAACACTATACGAGCCACTCAAAGCAAACTTGGCAGCTGAGGTTAGCAAAAACATTCGATCTTCGACAGGAATTGGGAAGATTAACAGAATAGTGTAGCAGCGACCAACCATCTAAAACGCAAAAAACACGAATAAGAAAAATCTTTTAGAAAGACTTATGCCGCTCACCCAAACCATCAGCAACACCTGGATGAATACATGGACATCCTGAGACAAAACTGAAGGCTAAGCGAAAATGAATTAGAAGATATTTAAAATGCTCAAAGAGACAAAATCGCTGTTTCAACAACAACCAAACTTAAGTTCACAGAGAATTCGATAATAACAAACACAAGGGTGAAACAAAGCTGTAAGGAAAAGGATACCTCCAGGAATACTGGTCCGGCATTTGTGCCAAGCCAAAGGAGCATAAGATAGATGCCAACTGGAAAAGGACACACAGCCAACTTTGTATAAAATTCTTGCAGCTTACATTGCCAACAAAATTTACTAACACGTCAGTATCAGCAACGTTCTGGAAGATGAACAGAAATAATGCAAGCTAGGACGCAGGGATGTAAAGAGCAAATATCGATTACACAATACTGAAGCAGGTAAAAAAAACCGGTAAATTTCCTTTACCTGGAACTTTCCTTGTGATGAAATTTTCCTTTTATTAGGAATAGTGAAGTGTGACCAAATGTCTGCTCTAATATTTTTATTGGATGCTCATTTTTTCCACCATATTAGCTTCATACTAGTTGATTGGATCCTCAATTTTTTAGTATTTTTTTACATTTCATTAGGCCGCCGTTTCGTTCCGCCATATTGGATTTTTGCCAAAATATTACCGGGTCGTTTCTAGATGACCCTTAATTTTTGAGCCAAATTTCATCAAGTCAATCGGGTAAGTAGTTTTTAGCTACGCTCCTAATTGACAAACAGGTAGACCGACGGGATTGAAAAACCATATTTTTGGCTTCTAGGGACGCTAAAATGTGAAGATATATAAAACCTGCGAGGGTGATTTTTTCACGATACAAAAATTTTATTCGGCCGTTATTTTGCTCCGCTATCTAAGATTCGTGCCACAATTTTACCATTTCATCTCTATACCAAAATTAATTATCGCATATAGTTTGAAATCAATCTGTTATGTAGTTTTTCAAGCTGAATTTTTTATTATTTGAATAAGCCGCCATTTTCTTTTGCCATCTTAGATTCGCACCAAAATTTTACCAGTTGATTCCTACGTAACATTTAATTTTTTGCAAAATTTGAGATAAATTAGATAAATCATTTTTTAGTAATAATTTTTTTAACATTTCACTAGGCTGCAATTTTGTTTCGCCATATTGAATTTTACAAAAATGTTACTAAATCATTCTTGTGTGACCCTGAATTTCTGACCAAAATTTGCGGTCAGTCGGTTAGGTAGTTTTTAGCCAAATCGTGAACAGGCAGACAGACACCAGTCGCCTTGGAAGATCCCTCCTTTGATATGAATCTTGTCAGTACTTACAGATCTATTGGCATTATTCAAATGGAGTTTTGTGCTCGACTGTTGCTTAATTTTGTCCAGAAAACTAACAACATTAAAATGTATGTTATATATTCGCAGTACTTCCATAAGCCAAGAGCGTGGCATACTGCCGAACACTTTTCGGTAGTCGTAGTATGGATGTTTCGGTTGATCTTTACGTTTCAAGGTCCCCTAGATGCCGAAAAACATGTTTCCTCGATTCTCTCCTTTTGCCTTGCGATGAATCCGCTATCCAACATGCTAAACAGTGCAAACTCGGATTTTAAGATCAAAGCCGACAGAAATATAATACATGCAATGTCTCATCTCCTTTGCATGACCGTTATAAATTTGTAGAAAAATTACTTACACATTTTCCAGTGACATTCACATGGAGTTTGTATTAGACAAATGTAAAACCCTGAAGCAATAGAGGACGGTGAAACCTACAAATACGCTTATTAGAAGAAAAGCAGGTAAAGTCAAGAAAAACTACTTTAAGAAAGTCCGAGCGCTACTGAAGACCTAGCTAAACGCAAGAAACCTTTATACTGGAATAAACCCCTTGGCGATACGTATATTTGCTTACTCATTTGGAATCCTAAAATGGAGTCAAAGCGATCTGCAAGAGATCGAACGCACCACTCGAACCATGATGACCAAATACTGGATTAATCATTCCCGGGCATCTATGCTCCGTTTAAAATCTGGATTGATTCGGCCGATACTTGGAGGAAATCCATAAGTAAACAAAACTTTAAACTTCCAGTTAACAAACTTATGACATGATTCTCCAACATTGTGGCTTCATCAGATGTAACAAATAGAATGAAAATAAAATGGTGGAATAAAACTTTTTTTTACCTATTTTACAATAGGTTTTTCATAATTACCTAAATCTATATTAGCAAAAAATATTTATAAGTGGCATATTGTTCAGGTCAGTTTGATGATTAAGTAATAGACAGGTGTTTTGAGTTTGTTTATTTCTAAAGATTCTAGTAAATTTAATTTTATGCCTTCTTTTCTACATGTAAAATTTAAAATTGTTTGTTGAAATCGTAATTGCAATTAACTAAATGAGAAGCATAATTAGATGCGTCATCCACTTTGACATAGCATTTATAATGTTCATTTATCCTTTTGTCGAAACTTTTACCGTACCTTTGTACAATATTATATTAACTTATAGACGATATAAATGTTTACATTTTTACATTATTTGTTACATCCGATGGAACCACAGTGTAGGCGAAACATAGCATATGTTTGATTTTTTTAATATACTGGAAGTTTTAAGTAACAATTGTCTTCTTTTTACTTAGTGCCATATATCCTATTTATGCAGACCATACTGTCCGGAAACGAAGCAGTAAGAGCTCTTGTTGACATGACAACTCTACATTCTATACAACTAAGTAAGCTGAAAAATTTCGTTTTCAGGAATGCTGAAACTTCTGATCTGCATAGAATGAGAAAATTAGCCGACAAGTCTTACACGCCACTCAACCTTGCGAACGGCCAAATGGAAATAACAACAATCTCTAATGTTAATAAACGGGTGCAATGGATACCTAAAGCTTTGCATGGTTGACGCTATAATGATTTAAACCAAACGCCCATAGACAAATCTGCAGTGTGAGAAGTTGCTCTGCCCGAAAACTGAAGGATTCATGGTTGCGTTTCGGGATTATGTTGTAAATACCAACAACTACAAAAAGTTTATAATTAGGGATCCTATCATCCAATCCGACAAATGTAGAAAATGCCACCAAAAGTAAAAAACCATGCAGCACATAACATCTGAGTGCGCTTACTTAGCAAACACAGATTATTCGCATATGCACAATAAACTATGCAAAAACGTGTAACAAAAGTTAAACAGCAAGTAAAAGCTCCTAAACACCTGTGTCCCATATTAAAAAATGTCAACCTGATCCGGTTTTGGGTAACAACTCTTTTAGACTCTACTATGATCGGGAGATAGTCAATTGCAACATGGTTGAGAAACATGGAGAGAAGAAGACGGAGTATGCAGAACTGGCTATAGCGATTTAAAAAATGTGACAGGGATGCAGTGATACCCATCAAGAAGGCTGATACGCAAAACTTTGATAGAAAGCGTGGTGAAAATACAATTCAATAAAAACAGCTATATGGATCTCCAGAAAGCAGTTATTTTGGATACCTGCTATTTGGTTAGGACATTTTTACAGGAGGACCTTAATTTCGGTTTTTCCTTTTCCGAAATAGCTGATGTATACCAACATTTAATGATGAGATAATAATAATTTATGCGAGAATGTGTATAGGGCTTTTAGGACAATTTTTCTTATCATTATTACTCTATCTAATGTAATATCAAAATTTAACAAAAATATGGACATAATTTCTTAAATCTAAAAAACACATGAACAATAGTGCGTAAAAATCAGCTCAATGGAAATGAAATAAGCTCCAAATTGAAAGCATGTGTCCCAATAAGAAAATAAGTTTGACTTGGTAGATGTGCCCACTCAGAATATTAGTTTTTCATTTTGGTCTTAAAACTATCACTCTAGGAATTAGAAATCAATGTCATTGCTTACCTTGTTACATAACCTTGCCATTCTCGTTAATGCAGTATTCTGGCCTTAGTTCGTGCGATGGAATTTTATATTGAAAACATTCTGGGAACGAACAGTTATTATTGGTGTCGAGAAGCCAACCTGGCAAATCTGGTGCTCTAACTGTGCTGCTTATCAAAGCTTGAAAGAAACAAATATCCAAGTAATCTTCTCGGGGGGAGTAAAGGAATATTTAGTGTTCTACGGATTTCGTCACAATCCATGGTTTGTAAGCTATTAGTCTAAGTAACCTATTTTACACTCTTTCGATTTTCTGAACATGGACTGCATACTGGGGGCTCCACACTGAGAAGGAATATTCCAATTTAGATCTTAAGAAAGACCAATAAATGGTTTTAAAGCAGGACAAATTATTGAAGTCCACCAGTGATCTTCTTATGAAACCCATTACATACTAGTAGGTATGTGGTTTCATGTTTTTCCTTAATTAAAGCACTTTTTGAAATCAAAGGTAAAATAGAGATTTTGAGAAGGACATGCAGACTACCATTATCTTAAAAAAGAACGAATAGCTCTTTCTTATACCGAACATCACAGACGTTTTTTTACATCACTTAATGGGAGATATGAAATAACATTCCTTCAACACCCTGTATTTTGAGGGTTTGAACCGATGTCTATATAACATTTTTGTCATATTTTATGCAAAGGAAACTCCGATTTGGTGATGAACTCCGTTTTTTGAAATCCCCTATACATCAATCGACGCAAGTAATAACATTTGCTTTGCATTAAATTTAATATAAAAATTTGATATCTAGGAGTGCAGGAGTGTATTAACAATGTCAAAGAGTATTGACGAGTGGCCGCAAGTTGAGCAGGATGACAATTTGATTTGATAGAATGTTTCACTTCTTTGTATTAAATAGACTTAAAATATTTTCAATTTGGTTAATATATGTATATATTATGTGTATATTCAGCGCAATTCGCTTTTTAAATAAAATATATCATAACTTTTTTACTTATATGGTTTTAAATTTCAGCATAAATATGATCTTAATTGTTTGAATACCTTGAAATTATTTAGCTTGTGTGACTTTATGTACATATTTATTTACACCTTTGTTATTGCAATAAAATGCTGTATGTGATTAAATGCTTGGAAACCTTTGCATGATAATTTACAATATGCCTTTATACATGTATAATTTGTAAAGAGATATATAACACATTTCCATTCATATTTACAGAAAACATAAGGCTATACCCTATTGCTGGCGGTCATAACATTTTAGCAAAATTATTTGCTGAGGTTAGGAGTTGAGGAAAATAAATATTTAGACTGAAAACACATATTGTATGAGATAAGAAACTTTTCGAACATAATGTTAAGGTCTTATAACTTTTTGTGGGAATATAGACATTTCAAATAGTACGAAAAAATCGTACTTTATACAGCGTGTTTTGTTAATTGAATGTTGATCATTTATAATATAATTCTTTACTTTTCTGACTAATTTTAAGTATAAAAGTTGAGATATATTCACGTCCAAAAAGAGTGCCAATTTATTTTTCTTTAGTTATTTTAATTTGTATTCAACATTTTTAAAGATAACTGTTTGAAAATTGATACATATATTATATTTAATAAAATTTAGAAAGTAATGTTATTGGCATTTGGAACAATCTACCGGGTGTGCCGACATTGCGCTTTCTCTGTTGCTCTATCACATCTTCCATTGTATTGCGAAACTTTTTTCTCTTGAACTTGCTGAAAATGCTTAGGAGTTTTTTTGGCAAAAAAATTCTTACTAAAATTCTAGATATTAAGCTTTTTTATCTCCATTTTACCATGGTCGAATGGAAAGTTTGCTAAATAGCTTTCAAATGGTATATATATATCTAAAAACAGTAAGGTACAAAAACGTTTTTAAATGGAGCGGGAAATTTAACGAAGCTACTAAATTGTATCAGTGTAAAATTACATATACAAAACTTAAATATAAAAGTGCGTGTAACAAGGAGAGTAATAACAAAAAGGAAATGTAAAAAAATAAAAAAAGATAGAACCGAGGAAAAAAAGCACTAAAAAGGAAAAAATAATATTTCGTTCTACATTGAAAATTTAATTTATGAAATCAGCAACAAACTAATTCTTAATTACTTAAGCACACACTGACATTTATATATTGGGTGTCTACATATTATATACCACATTAAATAAATAAGGTCTTTATTACTTTGACACAGACTCAATAAATCAAATTTTCAATATGGAAAAAAATATTATTTATTACTTTTTAGTGATTTTTTTAAGTTCAATTTATACAAAGTTTTAAAATTTAAAGCCTAAACGTAGGTTAAAATTTTGGAGGTCCTTGATAAAATAAATATCTACTGGGTCCATTGCATATGAAATTTTGCCAGAATTCTCGTATTAGTATTATAAAAATTGTACAAATTTAAGAAGATGAGTAAAATTGAACTTCGTGCCATTAAAAACACTGAAAACCATATGAAATACGATATTAACATGCATACTTTTTTTTTCCTGGAGAATGTATATTGGCTCCGGCGCTCGCCTAAATTATCGAAAATGGCGTCAGTCCGCCATTTTTTACATTTTATAAATATGCTTGCTATGGCACCACCCACAGGTAATATCCCGAATATTCCCTGAAAATGTCATCCAAGTTGGTTAAACCATCGTGGAGTAATCAATATATATATATATATATATATATATATATATATATATATATATATATATATATATATATATATAATAATACACAATCCATCATAATTTCGAAAATTTTACAAAAGATAAAAATTATGAGTAAGCCTGGTATGTGGAAGAATTATTTTTTTATTAAACAATCAGAAGTTGTTATTCAAGAATCCGAAATTAAGTGAGTTGGCAAATCTAAATAATCTTGGTATAAATTAATTTAAAGAATAATTAGTTCTGTGGTAAAGTATAAAAACCCATGGCCGGTACTAGTAGTCCAATCTTTGTCAAGGAATCTAGGAACCTAGGAGTCGAGTATTTTATAAAGCAGTCTTAAGTCGCCTTGCTTTCTACGAACTTCTAATGAGTTAATAGCAAGGTAGTCCAGGATATCTATTTGTGGATAATAGAATGTTGGATATAAGCTAAACTTGTATCTCATAAAACGCAAGAATGTATGTGTTTGTTCTATTTTTTGAATGTGAATTTGGTAACAAGGTGACCAGACTGAGGAGGCATATTCTACAAATGCTCTGGCTAGTATAAAGAAGCCTAACAGAAATAGGATCCTGAAAGTCACCGGAGCTTCTTTTAATAACGCCCAAAATTTTAAGTGATCTCCATGAAAGATCCACAATATGATGGACAATGCTCAAGGCCCTGTAAAGTGTTACTCCAAGGTTACGAACAATTTCAGCATTTTCTGACGGGGTGTTGTTTATTTTATAGAAAAAATCTAGTACTTCGACCGTGATAAAAATAACATAATCTGACACTTGCAGTATTGAGTTCCATGTCATTCCTTACACACCACAAAACCAAGCTGTCCAAATCTGTCTAAAGATTTACAGAATCAAGGTCAATGGATACAAATACCAAAATTTGAGATCATCCGTAAAAAGAGAGAAATAGCGATATGCAAATGTCATTAATGCATATGTTCAAAAGTAGTGATACCGGATGGATCCTTTGGGAAACACCCGACGAAACCCTGATTTCATTAGATTTGAATGTATTCAAATTAGTAATCTGTGTTCGACCTTTCAAGTAACTTTGCGTTCATTCTAGCATAGTTCCTCAGGATCCAGTAACTCTCTACTTGTGCAGTAGCATCTCATGATTAACCCTGTCGAACGTCTTTGGAAAATTTATGTATCTAGAGTGTAACTGATAACCTCTATCCAACTTGTTTAACAAGCATTCAGTACATGTTCTGTCACATAGCTATTAAATAAAGGAGATATGTGGTATGTTATTATATCCTCAAAAATCTTTGGAATTGTGCTCAGGATTCTGGTCTATAATATCTGATATGTAACTTATGACTTGTCTCTTAAACGTGTGTAACAAACCATGGCTACCAATATTCTGGAAATTTGCCCACATATAAATGCATAATGCAAATATCACAGCGGTTTATAATAGTACATTCACTAACTGACTATACTGTTGAGAAATACTTTTGCGAACAGGTTATCAGTCTCCCGACCATAACAGCTATTGGGTGAATTCGTGTGGTAAATCATTGAATTTTTTCCTAGAATTAACGAAATTCCGAAAATACTTTGTATTATTGTACAACGAAGCATCATTAGAAGCCACGTAACTCTGATATGATCTTTATGTCAAAATTTTACATAATATTCGTAATGCTGAAAACTCCTGGTAACCCTCTTCAGAAACTGTGGACTTATAATTTTTATAGACAATTTTTTGGGAAATATTTTATGTTTCAGTTCTGGTAAGAACCACCTCGAAAACTTCCTTGTAGACAATATTTTAACCAGTATAAAGAGATCTACTAGATTGTAAATAATGTTATAAAAAATGGTAATCATATCATCCAACGACTTATTACAGAAGAGATTGTTCCAATAAACACCACTTAAGTACTAGTTCATTTCAATATAGTCCGCACTCCTGAAATCTCTATATAAATCATCACCAAAGAAACCAGAATAATATTTGATGGTGAGTGATAATTGTCTGGGTGAACTAATGCTTCATCTATTGATTTAACTTGTAAATATGGAACAAGTACAAAATCAAGTAGATAACCTCAAACATTTTTTGCGTAGTTAACCTGGAATAAATAGTGTAGTGCGCAAATATTGGATAATCCTTCGATTGATTCAGCCTCTCGACTCTGAGTTTTTTCAAATTTTGAACTTTAGCCAGTTATTTTTGTAGTAATGTTGAATCTAAATTAAATTAAATAAATCTTAAAAATCGTCGTTTTGGTGGATACATTTATATGGACTTTCATACTCAGAATTAGTAAAAGAATCACCTCCTGAGTTATCACCATTCAATTATGAAACTCCCTGTACGAACTCGACTGATTGTTCGGTTGTTTCTTTGTAAAGCAATTTAGAAAAATTATTAAACATTAAAAAGAGCTGGACTGTGATTTAATTTATTGAGTTTATATCTCAACATATGTTTCGGCTTTTTAGGTTTTTTTTTTATTGATAGTTACAAAGCAAAGTTTTTTTTACACTGTTTACAACGGCAATATTGTGAGAGTTCAGGTGATCTTTTGTAGTTAAAGAATAGTTTATGAGCGATTTTATTTTTTATTTTTAGCAATACAGAAATGTTTGACTTTTTTTAAATTTCAATTATTATATCTGTTTCGTTGTTTAA
The DNA here is from genome assembly GCA_030620095.1 of Kuschelorhynchus macadamiae. Lineage (NCBI taxonomy): Eukaryota > Metazoa > Arthropoda > Insecta > Coleoptera > Curculionidae > Kuschelorhynchus > Kuschelorhynchus macadamiae. Next base: position 614,320 of record JAUTXW010001355.1, read on the forward strand.
CGCAATAAAATGATTGAAACGATTAATATTTATTCAATGAGCCAAAATTCCTGTGGTATTAGTATTATTTAGAAAAAAAGGTTCATGTTAGTGTCAATGGATTCCTTTCTATTTGCCCGATATAGTCTTGTTATTTTTTTATAAATATCTGATTTACTAACCGTGTTAACCTCATTATTTGAAGATTTTTGCGGTACTATTGCTAATATTATAGAATTATTTTCGAATTAATTTTCTTTTGTTTTTTTACCTTATTATCTCTTAAATTCTCTTTATATCAATTAGCTTTTGTAATTGTTGTATCAAATATAATTTATTTTACTAGAATAATTTTAGAGCAAGATTGATGAGATTTGTTGTGGATAAGCTATGAAGTGGTCTGTGTCGTACAAACATCACGGACGACAATTAAGAAATATTGATATTTTATTTTAAACAATATAAAAACTACAGCAATTTTCGCACGTTGTATAGATAAAAATTTTATAGACCTAACAACCTAAAAGTTTTACACGCTGAAAATAAAAAAAAGGTAATATACTTTAACAACAGGGAGCCACCCAAAATACCTGTTCTAGACAGTGTAATAAAAACCTTTTGTTAGCGTAAAAGAACTATCTAGATTATCGTAATAAAACTGTATTGGAATATTGCGTTACAGAACTTTTTAAAAATGAATTTACATTTGTTACTCTTTTCAACAAGGTCCAAAAAACAGTAAGGGCTAAAAGGTAGATCAGGAAATGTAAGTTCTCACTTGATCTTATATGCTCAGCTAAAAATTTGAACAAGAATTAATATTCTTTACATATTGTTAACTTCTGCTAATGTGCAGCATCGTCATTACAACTTTTCCACAGTTTAATCTAACTTTCTTATATTTCAAGATAGAATGATTCAAAAAGTAAATTTTATGACTAATTATCAAGTTTTATATACAATTAAAGAAAGCACTAAGCAGCTTGAAATTATCTGATAAAGCCAAGCAGTTAGCTGTCAGAGGTACAATTGTAAAATTACTGTTTTCTTAATAGATAACGCATAATTTTATAAAAGAAGTTCATCAGAATTAAGCATAATGTGCATTGTCTTTAATATAGGCTTATGGCAATAAATGATAATTTTTAACGCTTAATACCTTTAAATAAGATTATGCGGCATATTTAACTCAATCTAAATATATCGCTTTTCTACGGGCGTTTCTAAAATTTAATTGTAGTAGAAATTGCTTTCTAATAGATTAGGCCAAGTTTTCAGATTTCAGAGTTTTTAATCATTCGCACCTTGCTGTTCACGTATTACACAATTTATAAAATTGCTTTAGTATTGTTGTTTCATTTATGTATTACTACAGAATTGTTGTAAGACTTAAATAGTTTTATTTAAGGAAAGTATCTTAATAGTGTACTCGTGTTACTGATCTATAATTTTCCTCAACTAATAAGCTATGATTTTTTATGATGCGTGTCATTGGTGTTAGTTTTTTCTTTTTCATGATCTGCTATGGTCTTCTCATATCTGACATTACATTAAGACATATCACAAGAGTAAATTATTCTGTAGATTTTCATCAGTAGATATTAAGCCCGTAGAACTAGATGACATCCTAAATTATTTTACTTAACCCAAAGAAGAGGAAATATTATCTAACTTCCTTAAACAATTCAGAGAGTTCTTCTTGGTCTTGTGATATATGTAGCTAGATAATTTTTCAGCAATGTGGCTTTTTAAATGTTAAAGATATAACCTTAATTGCAGCCCGGTTTTGGACGAAGAAAAAAGAAAAAAGAAGTAAGAGTTTTCCAGTAAAATGTTCACAGAAAGTTGCTTTTTAGCTATTTATAGAGGACATGCGACTGACGATTTAATAACTTCAGAGTTTTCTCCCTATATTTCATATCTTCGTAAAAAACTACTTCATGGAAACTAAAAATGTTGCTTATATCAATTTTAAAAACAATTATTTTAGATAGCGCGTTTATTTTTGGATTAAATTCGTTTAATTTAAAGTTAACACTCAATCTCTGAAAAGCAAAGTTATAGTTTTGTGGCGGCTGAAAGTTGGTTATTTAATTAGTTTTACACATAAAGATCATATTACATAACAACGCACCGAAACTTTAGGCAACGACGTGTTGATGATTTTTAGTATTAAATTTTAGATGTACTTTTGTCCAAAATCGTATATTTTTCGAGATGCAGGAAGGCTGTTTTATTTTGTTTCTCCTTTTTTTAATTAATGCTTCACATGTTGAAGATATGTGAATGAAACCTGGAACACATATTATTTTCGGTAACGCCAGCATCATTGACATTAGGAACAATCTGCAGGCAATGATTTGATGGAATAACGACCACTTTAAGGATCCAAACTTTATTTTAGGAATCCAAATTTTGTGCCGTCACATTAAAAAGTTTGGGGCGTTAAAATGGGTCGTGTCAATGATATTGATTTATGGGTACAATACAAATTTAAAACAATACGAAAAAACAAAACGCTGCCTTCCTGTTTCTTGAAAAATATGTATTTCTGGATATAAGCATATATAATCTTTAGTATTTAAAATTAGTCAGAATCAGAATCCTGAACTATCCGTCTGCAATTGCGAATCAGCTTGTATATTAATAGTTGTATATCAGTATTTAATTGTGAAACAACCTGTATATCAATAGTGGTACATAAAGAGACGATGTCCCGTCGTCAGTTAAACAATTAGCTTAGGTACATATTTGGATAAATTAAGAAATTTTACTTTCCGATTTATGGGAACTGATTTTACTTTTAATTTTTGAAATTTAATTCTACATAGTTTCATATGTCTTTAATAGGTAAAATTCACTTTCAGGTAGTAACCTTTGTTAAAATTCTTAAGAGGGCATTTTCACAAAATCGCGATTGTTATTTATTTTAAAATATATAAAAATACCCTAAACTGAGGCTTCATTTTTGAGAAAGGCTACATTTTCTGGATTAAATATACAACAGAATTTATTCTCGTTGCATTTATGGGAGGCAATGTACTGACAATTTTCAAATTTTTTATTCAATTAATTTGCTTTTCACTTATGATCGGCACACTTGTGAGTTCCCACACTTTTGCAACATTATGTGTATATAAAAACTTATAGTAACTAATCCAGTTTCTTATTTTTGCTTCAAATATATTTTTTTGTATTATATATCGAAAGCTAGGGTAGGCAGGTTAGCTCACATGTTGGGGTACGTAATCTTTTTAAATATTTGTTTCAGTCAATTTACTTTTGATGAGTTGCAAAAAAGCAAAAAATATGAATTTTATGTTTTATTTTAAAGTAAAAAAAAAAATAGGATGTTACCGAAGTTCCTCACAGGTAGTAAACAGTGGACAATGTTTACTGAACTCATCCTTTAGGTCTTACATGTCTTTATTTCTTCGATTTTACAGCGTTTTGAATGGTAATTATTTCCAATCCAACCCTTTTCAAGTTTAAAATAAATAAAATACTAATGGGGTGATGTATAAAATCCCATCACTCTGTTAATCTGAAACAGAATTCTCGGAGGTTATTTTAAGCAAGAAGCTGTTTCTACATATTTGGAACATCTACGCTAAGCTTACTAAAAATGCCGGCGCTTTTCCTTGTGTAAAGGTTTAGCATCCGGCCTGTGTATTTGGTGTTGGTTTGACTAGACGTGTTTCGCTATGTCTGATTTTGAGGTCTCTCCATTTTAATTGCGATTAAAATATTCCTTGACTCATACGGATTGTCTAGTTCCCGGACTTTTCTTTATTTTAAAGGGTGTAAGCTTTCCAAATACTTAGACCAATTATACATTATTCTTTATTTTTTTTTTTAGTTTGCAACGGTTCGGCGGTTGTTTAACACCATCATCGAGCTGAAAAGACAAAAATTTGTTTAAGGAAGTAAAATGGGAAATATAAAACACGTAAAGAACATGGTACTAGTAAACATTTGTAAGAATTTGGAAAATTGACAAAGTACATTATACAATATAAAATCACAAACAACATTTTTTTTTATTATAAATTATTATAGTTTAGTAGGGTATCCAAGAGACAAAATTCAATATTTCCTTTATATAAACATTTTTTTTATTCTATTTTGTAAACTAATAAAAATAAAGTAATTAACTAATAATAAATGGTTCAATATACTGGAGGAATACAAAATGATTTAATGTGGTGAAATTCCAGCCCTATTTTTTATTATACCTTAAAATTTCCTGGGCATACTCAGAATCAGGTTATTTATCTCCAATTAGTCCAAGGCATCTCATAACATTGGAAGAACTTCTTTTAAGGTCTTAACTTCCCAAACAGGTGGCTGCCGATTATTCGCTCTTCCAAGCATGTCCCAGAATTTGGCAGTATCCATACACCAACTAAAGGTCTATTACTACGTAGACAAAAAGGGCTGTCATCCGTAAACATTCCATCCATTACCCACTTATACTCGTTCTTCGCATCAAAGTAAACGGTGAGCTTTATGGTTCCGTGTCAGAGAAGGATATTTTATAGGTCTGAAACAGTGCAGACCTACTACCTTTAATCTTCTGAATACAGCTCTTGGCATAACTACTTGTGGCAAAAAGTGCATGATTCAACCGAGTGCGGGATCTTGTAGGCACATCATACTGCCACGCACCTGCAAGTAATAATCCGATGGTTTGGTTTGCTTCTTTTGGTATTTAGTGTTGTCTGTTCATATTGCAGATAAAAGGGGAATTTGCAGAAATGTTCTTATTAACATTGGCACTAACTTTCTCATAAGGACATTTTGATTTAATTATTTGCAGAATATAACAATAAGGAAATGACCGAGCCTTACCAAGCAAACCCTTGACTATTTGATGTTTTAAGTTACGACGCTGTCGTTTCGCAAACATAGGCTGCCATGTTGTTGCCATGAAGAGGACATTTAAATACAAGATCTAAAAATATTCGGATTTTTCCCGTACTTGGAGAACCATTTTAAAAACAGCCAATTTTCAGTACTTCTTATTACGGTCTCTACAGAAAACAAAAGTTACTTTTGAAAAATTGAGCGTTGAAGATTAATTAATCTACACACACCTCATATTTAGTTTAAATTTGAACCGGATATATTAAAATCCTTAACTTTGACATGTAGATTTTCGGAAAACCATACTATAATTCGGCATAAACTTACTTCTTATCTATAATTGTGTACAGCGAGTAGTACTGCCGAAGACGAATGCTCATATATAAAGCTTCCGTAAAAAGTAACCCACAAATTTTCAGTAAACTTAACGTATATTCTAAATACAGGGTGGGTTATCGAAAACTTTCCCCCTAGTTTCATTGCGGTTGCTAAAATATTTATATATTTTTATCAATTTAGCTTTCACCGCCCAGTGGAGGTGCCCCTCATCCTCAAAAACATAAATAGAAAGGGGTGCGGAAAGATACCTTGTTTTAAAAAGCCCTAAATTCCGTTTCCAATGACAGTTGTATTTTTTAAATTGGATTGGTGTTTTCCGGGGAATAGCGACATAGAATATTTTGAAAATGTCCACGACCAATCTCCATACAATGTGGTGTTATTTGTCTTCATTCGTGTTTAATCCGCTGACGAAAATCTTCTAAGTCTAAGTAAAAAAAGTCCAGTGCAGTAAAACCAGGAGAGCAAGCGGGTAACCAAACCTCTCTAAGAAATGTTCATTAAAGAATTGCCTTACTGGCATAGCGTAGTGTGGCGGAAGACCGTCTTTTTGAAAATTCCAATTTTCTTTGCGATATCGATTATGTTCTACTATTACTGCCGGATCAACGGCGTTTTCTGATGTCTCTAAGTATATTTCACCCATTAAATTGTCAAGTAAAAAGAATGTTTTAACGATGCGATCTCCATACATTTTAATTTTTCGAAGTGCCTGGTATTTGTGTACCGAAAAATTCTGGGATTAGCGTCTAGCTATTATTAACTGTACCGTCAAGGAAAACTGAAAACTCGTCTGAAAGTAAACGTTAAAAAAATTGTGGGACGGTAATATTTCGTTTGTATAACAGCTCGCAAAATTGTAGTCGGTCATTGTCATCTTCATTGATTTATTGGTCCAATTTAAAGTTGTATGGATGAAATGTAAAATTGCACGCGAAATATCTAACAAACTGACTGTTGTCTGGTAAGCAGTGTAGGATCCATCGTGATTTGCTCAATAACTGCCACTTCAACCACTTCTTTTCCAATAGGATTTTTGGCATTTTTCTCTTTATTTAGCCCTCACCCTTTACGTTGAGATTTTTGCACTAATATGCCAATGGGCCTTTCGGTTAACAACTTTTCGACATGCCTATCATTAAGCAATCTTGTTGTAGTCCTGGCACAATCATTATTTCAAAAGAAAAAAATTCTACCCTTTTTCCAACAGAAAAATTAATTATTGGTCTACAAAACGCAAGTGAGGGTTTTAATTTATTTGCGCTGAGGCCAAAAACTGACCAATTTAACAAACATTAAAACCAAGTAACTTTTTTGGTGGTGTTATCACTTTATTTTTCTTATCACTTTTAATAAATTCTAACTCAAAAATAAATGTTTACTTACATTTCTTGAAACATACCTATTTAATTTCAAAAATATAGGTGTCATTATAAAAGTAAAAAGGATTTAGAGCCTTTTAAAACAAGGTTTCACTCGACATTTCTTTTCATTTAAAATTTTGGAGATGAGTGACAACCCCTCCAGGGGTGAAAGTTAAATTGATAAAAATACCTCAGAAATGTGTTCCTCTAAAATGAAAACTTGATAGATGCGAGATTTTTCGATTTTTTTTGGCAACCACAATAAAACTTAAGTGGATGGTTTTCCGTGACCTACTGTATTTGGAAATAATTAAGAATTCTAAACGTTGCTAGTTGCAAGAAAGCTTCTTTTGAAACTTCAGTCTTCTGGTCTGCTTCAGTCATCATCTGAACTGACAAGTATATAAAACCCACGATTTCTGATTAGTATTTAGTAACACAAACGATAGACCATAGTTACCATTACTAAATGATTTTTATAAAAAAGTCCAAATAATTAAATTGCACTTTTTCACATTAGGATGACTACAGTATGTGACAAAGAGTGTTTTTTCAACTAATTATGAACAAAAATCCTACAGAAATAATAGCACATGAAACACTTTGTTTAGTTGCCAAAAATCCCTTGTGTTCTTTTATATCTTCCGCAGTAGTATGTTTAAAAAAAAAACACCTAAAAATGAATACCTATAATTTCAGGAAAAAAATCATATTTTTATAGAAATATGTGTATAAACACAATAAACTAGCGAATAATTATAATACATTCAGACAAAACAATAAATATAAATGGTGTAACCTCAACAATAACACTAGTAGATGGGCATGACGATTTATACTTACTAGCTAGTATAGGATATACCACTAGTCATCAAAGACTCTCACCATTCTACCTTTAGCTTTTTCTCACATGCTGAACTTTCTCGTGAACAAAGATATGTCTCTTCGATTCAATTTCAGAAGAGCATATGTATGAGTTAATGCTTAGCACTGATTGTTCACCTATTCTTAATTGCACTGTTGCTCATGTCAGAATTTCTATGAAATCTTGAACACCATCTTCGCTTAAGTTATAAGACGAAGGCGTTTTCCTCCCTGATTTACAAAAGATAATTTGGTTTTTAAAAAGACAAATGGTTATCATAAATTCAAGATACACAAATCTGATTTGACTAATAGAAAATTTTTACGAATGAAGAAAAATTTTGTATAAAAAGTGTGTCTGAATTCATTTTGACTTGTTAACATATTTTTAAATCTAATTTGGAATGTCTTAAACAAATTGATTTGAATATCTTATATATTATTATTTTTCAATCAAGCTACGTAATATAAACTAAATGAAAGTCTAGCAACAAGTATCAGAATACTGTTTTCATAGCTGAAAAACTAACTTACGTGCGAATTAATTATAAAAAAATTCCTTGCCTAAATCAATCTGAAGATGTTTGCAATAACGTTTTTAAAAGTCCTCTTAGCTTTGGTTTTTAGTGTTGGTGTTACTCGAATACATAATACTAACCTATGCTGTTAGAGGTAGTAGAGTAATAGCTCTATTTAATCAGCTTGCAATTATTTTTATAAATCTATTGGAGATGATATTTATCTTGTACTAAGCAGTACTATTAAAAATTTCGTTATCCAAATCAATCAAAATACCAAAATTTGTTATTAGAAGTAACAGAGTAAAAGCTCAACGTAATCGGCTAGTCATACTTTTTACAATTATGTGGTGTGTAGTTATAAATAAAGAAATTTACCTTAATAGGTACTGACCCTGCTAACTTCTGTTCTTTCATCCAAAGTAAAAAAGCTCAATCTCGCATCTGAATGAAGAATTCCGACCGCTCTTTCCATAGACTCAACGGTATTGTTTCAAACTTTGCGGGCTATTTTCAGATAGGGTAAAAAAATTCTTTCTCTTCAACCCAATGTGAACATTCCAATACCACAGTTATTTTATCAATGACATAAATTCTGCATATGACAGACTTAAAAGCAAGTTCTCTGCTGGCCCTGCTTGCATTCCAGCCTTCAAAGTGAGGGACTATTCTAACGTTTTATGTGATCGCTTTGTTCTATTTTGAATCTAATACAATATTTGAGACTCTTATATAGAGTCATAGTTGTCAAGGTCAAGAACAGGCTTTTCGTAGAAAAACATGGATTTGTCTCCAAAAAGTCATTCATACTTACGTCCACTCTCGCATTGTGTCTGTGTTGCACTAAACAACAGACGTCAGTCGATGTAATATATGCAGACCTCAGTAAGCATTTGCCTCAGATTGACCATTATGTTTTAATTCAGAAGCTGCATTTTGTTTGGCGTGCGTATCTTCTGCAACGTCAGCAGTTTTTCCAAATGGATGGCTTTAAGTCTGAATTATTCACTGCAACTTCTAGTCCAGTTTGGGACCTCTCCTATTTAACCTACGTGGGGATGAGCCAATTCAGAAGATAAGCTGTTCAAAGCTTGCATATTAAGATGATCTGAAAATCTTCCACCGAAACTGTTACTGATTTTATTTTCTTACAAACGATTAATTGACAATCTCTGTGAATGGTGCAAAAACATCAGACTGAACTTAAGTGTCGCTAAATGTCATATCATTTCTCCCTATAAAACAAAATCCCCCATTCCCTTCGACTATTTCATGGATAGGACTGATCTAGTTAGATAAATAATAGTAAAGTATCTTTGAATCATATTTGATGAAAAATTTACATTCAATCCGCACATAGAGCAAATGGCATCTGGAGCTTCAAGAATGTTGGAAATTCTGATTAGGAATTACAAAGAATTTACCAACTCTCTACGTATTAAATTGCTTTATTATTCTTTTTTCAGATCAACATTCGACAACAGTTCTATATATGGCTCTCTTCTAGCTAGATCAATAATTGTAAGTGTCGTGGAATCATATTGGATGAAAAATTCAGGTTCGTTCCGCACTAAGAGCAAATAGTATCTGGAAATTTAAGAATGTTGGAATTTCTGATTTGGAAATGCAAACAATTTACCAACTCTCTCCGCGTTAAACTTCTTTATTAATCTTTTATCAGATCAAAATTCGACAACGATTCTATATACAATTGTAATAGTATTTAGCGAGTTGCCTTGAGTTATGCGTAGATCGTATTGACTCTCTTTTCTTGCCTGGAAAGATAATTTTTGGTCTTCTACGCCTTACATAAGTTTAACCTGAATTTTAGGTTTTACCTGTACGAATGACTTTTTAAAAAAACTCAAAATTTGAAAAATACGGACTTTAATTAACCGGTACGACAGTTAGTGGCTTAAAGATGCCTTAACATGTTTACAAAAAGTATTTATATGAGAATAATTGTATGTCAGCGGTTTTCATCTTCCGTGGAACATCTCATCGTTACAGTTTCCCATCATAAGGTGCTGTGTTGGCTGTTCCCATAACTCCTCCGCCCTTAGTGTAGAATTCTGGGGTTGGCTACAGAATTCGGGGATACATGGCTGGGGATTTCTTCTAATTTCATTTCTTCATTTTCTTCTTTCTTGAAGTTTCTCGTTTTCCTTCTATAAAACTTGATTGCAAAAAATGGTATTAGTAAAATTAAAATAATGTAAATTAGTATTGTCCAGCCATTAATAGTTTTAAAATGAATTGGAGTGTTTTCGATGGAGTTGATTTCTTGTTTTTCAACTTCTAAAGCACTTTTAATAACACTTATGTCTTTTAGATCTACATCGTCTAGTTTCAATGGTTTTAAGTCTGTCGCGGATTTATATACCGGATGTGTAAAATTAATTTTTGGACGTAAAATATTTTTGTAATTGTTTTTGGAATTTTTGAAGTTTCGAATAAGTATGTCTTTTATACGCACTTCACAATTATATTTTAGTTCTAATACGTAACTTCCTTGTAAGGGTATATTTTCACTATTTTCATCGCATTTTGACTTGGCTACTGTGTATTCGGGACAAAGCACAATCCATTTGTTATTCTCAAGTTCTTGGATTTTGACCTTTTCGATTTTGACAGGAACCAATCGACAATTGGATAGGTTTTTTGAGAATTTCAGAAGTTGCGTTTCGCATGGGGAATCTTCTGTGGTTTTTATGGGATTTGTATTTTGGCAGATAAATTCTTCAGGAATGATTTCTTTACATTTTTTATTGAAAAAGATATGGTTTTGCTCATTAATTATTAAATATTGAGAATTCGGTATTATTGTTTTAAAGGAGTTATTTTGTGGAATCGGTAAAGGGTATAGGTGAAAATAATTATAATTATTTTTTTCAACAATTGGAATTTCGATTATAAATATTATTTGATTCTTTTTGCTGTAACTTTTTATTTCCATTATTTTTTCAAAAAGTAAGATGTTCTCTAATTTTGTTTCGAATGGTAGTTTATTATTTGTTAAGTGTTTAGAGATTAATTCTACTTCTCTTAGAAGCTCGTTGGGCTCAATTATAGAGTTATGAAAAATATTTAGTTTGGAAAAAGTTATTGCGATTTGTATTTTTTCTAATATTTCGTATATTATTTGAAATTCGGTAATTATTTGGGAAATTATCATTTCGGTGTAAAAGTAAAAGTAGGTTCCTATGTTTTCGACTTCCATGGTATGTAATAATTCTTCAATTCGGTTTATTCGATTTTTGAGAATTATTTGATTTTTTGTTAAGTTTTGGATATCATTTTGGAAGGTTTGGATTGATTTTTCTAGAAGTGAAATTTGGTCTTTTACAAGTGTTTTTATTTTTATTTGATTACTAGATAGAGTTTCTATAGCTCTTTCATATTTTTGAGCGTCTTCTTGGTCTAGGTTTCCGGTTATCGATTTTATTATTGATCCTAATCCGTCTATAAGACCTCGTTTTTGTCTATTTTTAAATAAAGGATTAATTTGGGTAATTTGACTTATTATTTTATTTTCGTAAGATAATGCCAAGTTGTAGGTATTATAGAAATTATTTTTATAGCTATTAGAAATATTAGTTTCATTTTCAAATGCGTTTTTTATACGTACGTATTGAGACTGAAGTGCATTGAATTGACTTATTATATTGGATATATCAAATATTTGAATAAATGACCATATATTTTCTTGGTTTTGGGCATTGCCGAGTTTGTGTGGGAGTAGTCCCGGATTGTCTTTCATGTTTTCGAATACTACGTATCCTGGGTTGCTGAAGGCCCCGGTGAAGAGTCTGAAACAATACGAGAAGGTTTCTTAAGTTCCTTTATGTGTATTGTTTCTTTTTTGTTAGGGTTATTACTTTGTGTAATTTCAACGCGGTTCCTTTCTAGTATTTTGGTAATTTTATATGGTCCTAAAAATTTATTACTTTTCTTACTTCTATTTTGGGGGTTTTGTTTAAATACAGTTTGTCCTAAGGTAAAGTCTTTATTTTCGTTACCATCGGAATTATGTTTTGAAATTATTTTCTGTTTTTGGGCTTCCAAATTATTTTGGACATTTTGGTAAACATGTTTTAATTTATTTTTATGGTTTTCAGCGTAATCTGAGAAAAACTCTTTTTGGTTAAATATTTCATTCGCGTCTCGTGAACTTGTATGTCCATGAGTTAGTTCGAATGGCGTATAGTTTGTTGCACTATGTATTGAATTATTATAGGCAATTATTGCATAATCCATTAAATTGTCATTGTCATTCGGATAATTCTCTTTTAGTAACCTTAAATGTTCGATAATTGTTGAGTGAAAGCGTTCCACATTGCTATTAGAATCGTGATGTTGTGGGGTGGTAAAATGAATTTTTATTTTGTGTAGATTTAATATTTCTTTCACTGTGTCATTGTTAAATTCGGTTCCATTGTCTATAATTAGTTTTTCAGGTATGCCACAATAAGAAAAGTATTTTATTAAGGCGTTAGATATACTAATTGCATTTTTTCCAGGTATTAGTATCGCTTGTGCGAACTTGGAGAAAGAGTCGACTAGGGTTAAATAGAGTTTTTTGTCGTAAAAGAAAACATCTATATGTACGACTTGAAAGGTTTTCGAAGGCGTTTCTGTGAGCATTAGTGGTGAATAGGGCTTTTTTCTGGCATATTTTGCTCTTTGACAAATGTCGCATGAGTTTATGTACTGTGAAATAGTTGTTTTCATGTTTATCCAGTAATAATTGCGTTTAAGGTATTCTAGGGTTTCTAAGATTCCGCGGTGGTTTGCTTTTCCTTCATGATGATTTTTTATTAGAATAAGTTGTTCTTCTTTGTCAGTTATGGTGTTAACCATTTTGGTACAGCGTATTAATTTTGGTCCTTTCTCGGAAAAATGATTAAGATATATTTCATTAAATTTTATATATAGTTCGGGTCTATGAAAATATATACAATATGTTTTTTCGGACATTGTGTAGTCTCGTAAAAATTGTAAAATTAATTGTTCATTGTTGGTGTTTGGAATTTTTACAGTAATTATTTTATGATGTTCATAATTTTCTTGTTTTACGTCTAATTTGGGATATACATGCGGAAAAACTAAAATTTGGCTTACTTTATTATTTATGATTTCGTCTAAAATTCTAATTCCTCTATTAGTTGTTTCGTTGAAAGTAGAGTGTTGTGTTTGTAAGTCAGAATTATTTTCATGTTGTTTTTTCGGCGGTTTAACTTATATATCAGACAAGATTTGTATTTTTTTTGGACTTTTGTTTATTTCTTTACTAGTTGAAGGTTGGTTTTGAATAGAAGGGTTTGATTCTAGGGTACTAAAACTTTCGGCAATAGTACGCAGATATTCTAGACTTTCGAATTGATCTTGTTCAAAATTGCCAGGATTATTAATCATTGATTGGTTTTCTATGGCATTGATTTGGATTCTAGATAGGGCATCGGCATTAGTATTTAATTTGCCTTTTTTGTAAATTATGTCATAATCAAATTCTTCTAGTTTTAATCGCCATCTTACTAATTTACTGTTTGGTTCTCGTAGTTTGAATAGCCAAACAAGGGGTCGATGATCTGTGTATATGGTAAATTTCCGGCCAAATAAGTATGGTCTGAAATATTTACATGCCCATACGATTGCGAGTAATTCTTTTTCGATAGTGCTATATCGAGTTTCGCTTTCGTTAAGGGTTCTTGAGGCGAATGCAATGGGTTTGTCAGAACCTATAGTTCCTTGTGATAAAACAGCGCCTAGGGCTATGTTTGATGCATCGGTTGTTAGAATAAATTGTTTCGAGAAATCAGGATATTGTAATATGGGTGCGTTAATTAATAGATTTTTACATGTATTAAATGATTCAATGAAATCTTGATCGTGAATTATTTTAGAACCTTTTTTTAGGCAACGGGTTAAGGGTTTAGTTATTTTGGCGAAGTCCTTCAAAAATTTCCTGTAGTAGCCTACCAGTCCTAAGAAGCTTTTTATGTCTTTAGGGGTTTTTGGAAGGGGAAAATTTTTGATTGCAATGATCTTGTCAGGATTTGGTTTTACTCCTTCGCGGGTAATGACATGTCCTAAATAGTTTACTTCTTTTTGTAAAAATTCGGATTTGTCAAGTTGTATTTTAAAGTTTGCTTGTCTTAATCGAGTAAATACGTTTTTTAGTCTTTGAATATGTTCTTGTAGTGACGTACTGAATATTACAATGTCGTCAAGATAAACGAGACATTCTTCGTTTTGAATACCTCTTAAAATATTATCCATCACTCTTTGAAAGGTTGATGGCGCGTTTTTTAAGCCAAAGGGCATGCGTTTAAATTCGTAATGCCCGTTTTCTGTAGAGAATGCGGTCTTTTGAATATCTTCGGGACTCATCTCGATTTGATGGAATCCATTGGCTAAATCAAGGGTTGAAAAATACTGACTTTTGCCAAGTTTATCGAGAATATCGGCAATATTGGGAATTGGATATTTGTCATTAATTGAGCGTTCATTGAGCTTACGATAATCGATTACAAGCCTCCACTTGCGTTTTCCGGAAGCGTCCATTTTTTTTGGCACGATCCAAATTGGACTTGACCATGGGGAAACAGAGTCTTGTATAATACCTTGGTCTAACATTTTTTGTATTTGTGTTCTGACTTCATTTTTATGTATTTCTGGGTACCTATATGCTTTTGTAAAAATTGGTGAGTCGTCAGTCAATCTAATCTTATGTTGGATTTGATTTGTAAAGGTTAAAGGTATTTGATCGCAATAGAATATATCACGGAATTCAAAACATAAATCTCTAATAGCTTTACGTTCTTCTAGATTGCAGTGTTCTAATCGCAAATTTTTTAAGTTAGATTTTAATAAATTGTCTTGAGATTGATTGATTTCGATGTCATTATCGACTTCCATTTTTTCTATAAAATTTAGTTCGTTACAATTTGAAAGTTCGGTATCTAGGGGTTCGAAAATATTTATCTTAATATCTTCGTTGCGTCCATTTGTTATTGTAGTAAAAGCAAAATAATCTTTTATATTGGTAATAGCTTGTGGGGATTCGATTTGATCGCTAAATTTAATATAGTTGATAAGGCATAAACCTTTTTCGTATTTTACGGGTAATTTAACAATTTTTTTTGTTCTTGCTGGAATTTCTATGAAATAATTTTTTAGTGTGTAATCGTTTTCTTTTTTTGATTCGTCCTCGCGTTCATAAATTATTGGTATCTTAACATTTGGTGTTATAATTTGTCTTTTATTGACGTCTACGACGGCTTTTAACTGGTCTAATAAATCTACTCCTATTAATCCATCATATTTTTTACTAAAATCAAAAATATAAAATTTGTGTTTTTCATTTACGTTAAATAATTTAAAAACTGGAATAAAAATTACTTGATTATGATTTGATATCATGTGAGCTGTTTGAATTTGAAAGTTTTCATTAAAAATATAATTTTTATAAAATTTTTGAACAATTTCTGGAGACATTAAACTTTTGGTACTCCCTGTATCTATTAAAAAGTTTGCATTTAATTCAGGAACATATATGTGAGGCAGATTAGCTGTCGTAATATTAGTGTTTATTAAGGTATCGAGTTTGCTCGGCTCTCCGTAATAAAATTTGCATCTTTACTGTTATCAGTTTCTCGTGAAATATAATCTAAGTTATTAATATTAGATTGCACGTATGTATCGTTCAGTGGGTTTCCTGCGTTTGAATAACAATTCATATTCGCATTGGAATAATTATAATACTGAGGTTCATGGTCATAATATCCGTCGTAATGAGAATGAGAGAGGGTAGGTCAGGTTGATTTTCGTATATATAATTTTCGTTGTTAATAAAATTTTGGTCGAAATATTGATTTTCAATTTCATTATTTGGATAATAAAAATTTGGGTCAAAATATTGATTTTCATGATTTTCATTATTTTGTACATCTTGCAGATGTAGTTCAGTTACAGTAAATTTGGGTTTTTGTCTAGTGTTGGTTGATGATGTGTCCATTGGTTCATCAAGCCTTTGATTTCGGGGTTGGTTTTGGTTTCTATTGTAATTAAATTGTGGTTGATTATTTATCGGTTGGTTTCTAATTATTTGACTAGGTCTTTGCATAAAATATGGATGTTTTTGTGTTGGGAAATTATTTGGTCTAAATTGAAATGGTGTTTGATTTTGCATTATAGGTCTTGGTTGAAAATTAGGGTATTGTGGTCTGAAAAAATTATTATTAAATAGCGGTGGTCTTAAATAATTAAAGTTTGATTGTGTGGGATTTGGTATCGAGTTTGTATTTCGATTATTTTGGTAATTAATAGGTTTTGAAAAATTTATATTTGCATTTATAGGCGTTACTCTTTGATTTGGGCGAAAATTTTGTGTATTTAATGAATGACTACGATTCTGACTGTAAAGAAAATTTTCTTCTTCTATTACTAGAGACATTGCTTTTTCTAAACTATCTGGGTTTCTTAATCTAACATTATTTTGTAGTTGGCCTGTTAAGTTTCTTATAAATGTTTTTAAAGCTAAATCTTCATAGTTTTGTACTCTAACTCTTTTTCGTTTGGAGTCATAATTATTGAATTTATTTTTGAAAAAATTAAAGAGCGTGCGTCTTGGCATCTCATACCGAAATTATATGGTGTTTCATTTTTTTGAGGTGTTAATGTTATTAAATCTTGTACTAAACAATCCAAATTTCTTTGATCACCAAAACTTAATTCTAATGCAATTTTTATGTCTTGCCACGTATTTAACTCATGAATCCTAGAACCTATTAGACTTAATGCTCGACCTGATAATTTACCAATGATGGCTCGTACTATAAAATTGTTATGTGCGTTATCGCCTTCTTTATAAAAATTGTTTATTAAGCTAGAACAATTATTTATAAAAACTGAAAGTGTATGTGGGTTACCATCATACGTAGGAATTGTATCTATATATAAACGTAATAGTTGGTAGTTTACGCCTGCGGCATTTTGTGGTTGTTCCATTCTGTTATTTCTTAAATTAGTATTATTAATATTTGTGAGTCTAAACAAATTTATGATATCTTCAAGTTCTCGTTCAGAATCAGACATAAAAATTAGGGAAAATTAAAATTAAAATAGATTTTTGTGAAAAAGCGAAAATTGAAAAATGTATTTAAAATTCACTTTTTTTTTTTACGAAAATACGCAAATATGAGCAATATATACACGTGAGCAAAAATTGTATACAAAATGGTTTTAACTTACATTAGGAATATTATTATTTTCATTCCTGAAGCACTTATTTTCTAGGGTGATGATGATTTTCTTCTTAGCCTACGAGAGTTGAAACGATGCTTGTTTTTCTGTCTTGAATTTTCTTACAGCTAGGGTTTTCTTCTTAAAGCTAGGGTGCCAATAGGAGGTTGGGCGATGTTTGTCCCTTGATCCCTGGTCTTCCTATCCTAAGTTTTGCCAATAGGACGTTGAGCGATGTGTGTCTCTTGATCCCTGGACTTCCTATCCTAAGTTTTGCCAATAGGACGTTGAGCGATGTGTGTCTCTTGATCCCTGGACTTCCTATCCTAAGTTTTGCCAATAGGACGTTGAGCGATGTGTGTCTCTTGATCCATGGACTTGTTTTTATTTTCCAAATTTGGTTATTTCTTGAGTCACTCGCGTTTTCGGATGTCCAAATTAACCGTCGATACGGACGCTATTCGCGATTTTTGTCGAAACGCTTTGGACAATCCTACCGACTGCGCCAATTTTAGGTTTTACCTGTACGAATGACTTTTTAAAAAAACTCAAAATTTGAAAAATACGGACTTTAATTAACCGGTACGACAGTTAGTGGCTTAAAGACGCCTTAACATGTTTACAAAAAGTATTTATATGAGAATAATTGTATGTCAGCGGTTTTCATCTTCCGTGGAACATCTCATCGTTACAGTTTCCCATCATAAGGTGCTGTGTTGGCTGTTCCCATAACTCCTGAATTTAGTGGGACTTTATATACCGAAGCAGAGTTCTGTGCATATTAGTGTGGAAATTTTAACCGTATGTCAGCGGTCTGTGACATGCATATTTACAGCTTGTCCAACTTTTTAATGCGGTTAAGCGAGATTGCTGGTTTTTCTCTCTAGTTCACCATTGTGCTATTTCTGAGTTGTCTACTTAATTCTCAAGCAGGTGTAAATTATTACTGCAAAATTTATTTTTAATATTTTTTATTTATATTGTTTATATTATGTCCTACAGTTCAGAGCGTCATAGATTTCATGTTTTATATTAAAATTCTGCAAATTACCTGTAATTGAGTATCTGCCTGTTGGAAATGAAAAGCTTATTTATTTCTTTATTTATAACTACACACCACATAATTGTAAAAAGTATGACTAGCCGATTACGTTGAGCTTTTACTCTGTTACTTCTAATAACAAATTTTGGTATTTAGATTGATTTGGATAACGAAATTTTTAATAGTACTGCTTAGTACAAGATAAATATCATCTCCAATATATTTATAAAAATAATTGCAAGCTGATTAAATAGAGCTATTACTCTACTACCTCTAACAGCATAGGTTGGTATGTATCCGAGTAACACCAACACTAAAAACCAAAGCTAAGAAAACTTTTAAAAACGTTGTTGCAAACATCTTCAGATTGATTTAGGCAAGGAATTTTTTTATAATTAATTCGCACGTAAGTTAGTTTTTCAGCTATGAAAACAGTATTCTGATACTTGTTGCTAGACTTTCATTTAGTTTATATTACGTAGCTTGATTGAAAAATAATAATATATAAGATATCCAAATCAATTTGTTTTAGACATTCCAAATTAGATTTAAAAATATGTTAACAAGTCAAACTGAATTCAGATACACTTTGTATACAAAATTTTTCTTCATTCGTAAAAATTTTCTATTAGTTCAACATAGAAAACTCAGTGGCCTTTCCAAAATTTTTTTAATAATGCGGCGTTGTCACAAACTGGTGTCGACATCCGTTTTCTAAATGGATGTATGTTGAATAGATGTATTTTATCATTTTGTTTTTTTTTTAGAATTATGTAATCAACAGCAAAAGTTAAGGTACGAGCAGGGATGGAACCTGCACCTCTGGATCTCTAGCCAATTGCTCTAACCGATTGCGCTATCATACCACTGATAAGCATTTCGTTAGAATTTTTTCATGTTCAAACCCACCAGTATCATAACCATGGTGGATCTTGCCAAATAGTATAACCTTATGGTGCGGCGTACGTCAAATCTGACATCGCTATTAGGTACCCTCCATATTAGTAAATTTATAATTTTCCCTTTATGTCCGTATAAGCCAAATTTTGAATATAATTATTTTATCAGCATAACTTTTGCTGTTGATTACATATTTATAAAAAAATATTTCACAGTTCGTTTTTTACAAACCGATAAAATACTTCTATTCAAACTTTGGCTTATACGGGCAAAATGTAAAAAATGTAAATTTACTAATATGGACGGTACCTAATAGCGATGTCAGATTTGACGTCCAGTCGGGAACACCGCGCCATAAGGTTATAATATTTGGCAGGATCAACAATGGTTATGATACTGGTGGGTATGAATATGTACAAGTTCTAATGAACTGCTTATCAGTGGTACGATAGCGCATTGGTTAAAGTAATGGACTAGAGATTCAGAGGTGCGGGTTCGATCCCCGCTCGAATTATGGAGGAGTTATGTCTGCAACTTACGTTAAAATTATCTAACCAGTATTTGTTAACTAGTGAAGATGTATAAGCGGTTAACTTGTCGTACTGTTGTTTTTAAACTTTTTTCGTTTAATTTTCCATTTATTTGCATTTTTTTAGATTGTTTGTGCTTTCTGCAAATTAACTGGCATTTATTGGAAAAAGTAGGACATACAAATATTTGTGAATGTTTTAAGAAAAGAAATGTTGGATATTTAATAAAAAAACACAAAAACATATAAAATAAATAACAGCTATTATTATAATATATATAAATAAAAATAAATATATAGCGCTCATACTGTTTTTAATAACATTTTATACTATTGTATTACAGCATAATTGTATTATTAGTAATACTATTGTATTACAATATAATATTATGTTTTCACATGTTTTCTAAGAATTTGTAGAATAATTGTCGTCAGTAAACCCGGTTTTATTATATTCAAAATTATCTTAATAATAAAAGTCAAAATCAGAAACTTGCCTCTGCCTTCATTCGGTGCTCGAATTAGAAGATTATCCGTAAAAGGGACAAAATGGAATCACCGAAACAACTACTCCGCTGGCTAATACCACGACCGGCATTGAATTACACTGTTGATTCCTGACTTTCGTTGGGAGGAATAATGTTAATACATTTTATTTCACGTTGCACCAATGTCATAACTAGGATGTCCTGCAATGCTGCAGGCGCAATGATCCATTTACGTCGTTTGACTAAAACGTGTTCCAGACAGGAATCATAGTATTCCAGTGATAACTTGATGTAACATGAAATAATATTTATTGGCATTATCCGTAAAAAGGTTTAGAGTTTTATTTTTATCAAAGTAAAAGAAGTATTTGTTTTCTTTTTTTTTGTGAACAACCGTTTTAGCTAACTTTTTGTCAACATGTTTATATTATGGTTTTATGTTACGACAATATGAATTTATTTGCAACATTCTTATTATCCATGAAGTAGTCGAACTATCGTCAGCTGCATTGAAAATGACCAGCTTCCTTTTTACTTTATGCTGCTTAAGGCCACTCTAGTGCATTTTGGACCAGCTTTACACAATAACTGACACAAAAGCATATAGAAATAGTTTCCGACATAATTCGTTTATTGTCGAAAATAGCTGTTATTGACATAGCTATATTTCCACATTTCCCCGTGTTAACACTATTCACTTTACCAGAATCACTTTTGACACTTTTATTGAACTTTTATTGTTATTAATATGTTAAAGCAATGTAGGCAATAGAATTTTCTTAGACTGTTAACTGATTCATGTTCTGTATGTTAGAATTTTAGAAAAAATTTAAGGGATGCTTTATCTTAGGTATGACTGCCATTTTTGGGTAGATAGCCACAGATTAGTACAATTTTATTAATAAAAATTTAGCTAGACCTTCAGAAACCACTATTCAAATGATACTAAAACATACAATAGAACATAAGTAGCATCTATCTTCATTTAGTTCCTAAATATATGAAAAATAAAAAAGAAGTAAGTTATAACAAAAAATGGCTTCAAACATGTGTGATAAGCCTCGTCACTAGAGATAACTATGTTTAAATTATATTTAGATGTACTTGGATTTACTACTACATAATTAGTTAGAGGTATTTTTTGTGGTTGCTTTAAAATCAAAGAATCTCCAAAAACATATCCACTTGCATTTTAGTGTTTCAGATGATTTCAGAAACAACCTTGCCTTCCATACACGGTAAACTTTTTTATTATTGATGTCTAAGAAATTATTATTCTTGATAAGATTTGTTGCCTAAAGAGAAAATAGTTTTGAGAGTGTTGACCCTTAGGTCAAATATGCAGGGTGTTAGAAAAAAGCAAAAATCAGACATCCCAGGTAAAAAAGAGGTTAGATGCCATAATATAGAAACATTTTATCTGAAAAAAAGTGTTTAGAATTTAAATTGAAGACCGACTGCCACATATGAAATGAAAATTCCAGAAAATAAGAAATAAGATCTGTTCGCGGATCTAGCATATTTATGTGTATTTTTCTAATAATTTTACAAGTTATTTTGTACTCGACTTTGAAGCAGAGTTATTTTCTAAATAATAATTTTTGCTTTTGGATCTGAGTAGGTGTATTTAGGGAAACTACAGTGGCAACTTGTAATATTATCTTCATGCAAACTGATATATTTTTGGATGTCATACAAAACATTAATGGAGGAAATGCTATCTTTAAAAAGAATAGCTCTTTGTACTAGTCATAAATAGAGCATCATAATACGGGAAAATACTTCAATACCTTCAAATAAAATATATCATATGACAAGCAGAAGATTACTGTCTGACAAATTATAGTTCTTGGATTTACACTAAGTGAAAGTGGAATTTCTTTCCGAAGTTTTATCTTCGATTGCACGAGACATCTCCGGAGTTCTTTGGAAATCGTAACATCCGCATGTAATTAAACTGAAGAACTGTAAATTGTTAGTAGCGTTCTATTCTATGTTAAAAGATTATCATTTTCATGTTTGAAGCTTCTTAGATTTTTAAATTAATGACACGTTGTGCAATATATATATATATATATATATATATATATATATATATATATATATATATATATATATATATATATATATATATATATATATATATATATATATATATATATATATATATATATATATATATATATATATATATATATATATATATATATATATATATATATATATATATATATATATATATATATATATATATATATATATATATATATATATATATATATATATATATATATATATATATATATATATATATATATAGCGTGTTATAGTGCAATAAATTATTAAATGGTAAACAGTTTTTCGTAAATGTACTGATTGGTAAGTAATCATTGAGAGGGTTCTATATCCTCTCTCTAAAGATACTCTTTAAATAACTACTTGATATGCTGCTTGAACTAATAGTAAGTATGTTTAATTTTAAAATTTCAAAATACAAAATAGTCAAGTACAAGAAACTCAGTATAAAAGTAAAAAAATCATTTACTACATTCAAATAAATATAAAAAACACAAACAAAACTTTTAAACCTAGTCAACTGAACTACTAATAATGTTTTTACTTGTTGATTTAGCTCGTTTATTTTGAGGTTAGGTTATTTTTTTATATTTTATAAATACGGGAACGTTTAGAAATTTTTTGGTTTATGGTGTTCGACAGTGACCCATTTAAGTCAATTTCGTTTTTACTTAAGGGGCGTGACTAAAGCAATATCTCAAAATATCTGTAAGAGGAGGGGCAGATAACCCAGAATCAGACTGTGGCCCCTATACTACTGTGTAAAACTTAGTAGGCCCGGAAAAAGAAGACCGGTAAACTCAATTAACGCAAGTCATCAGTATGAGACAGTGAAATTTTCTGTATTTTGGTGGTGCTAATTTAGATAAAGTTCTTTGCTTCAAAATTCTTCTGCTCTGGCACCATATATTATTATGAGAGAAGAGTGCGTACCTATTTTTGTAGTACTTTTTTTATATCTGGCCAAATATTTACATGTACTTTCCCGGATGTCCATAATCTTGTCTCTGATCTCCCACTTATCCCAAAATTGTTTAAGCTACCCCCAGCTAGTAGTATTTGACACTGACTTGGATGTATAGCTGGATTTGTCTTTCTTATATAGCATAACATATGATATAAGTCTATGAATCTTACTTTCAACAAATCAAAAATATATCTCAACTTAATATAAGTATTGTGTCTTTACCAGCGAAACTTCAAAATCTCCCAAACCTACACCTTGGATGTTCAAAACTCCTGCCGCGGTCAGCATTTATAATGTTTTTTTCTTTTCCTCAAAATCGTTTAATAACATCACATGACTTTTCTTACCATATCTATCTTCTTTTTAGTTCTCCTTTTCAATAATACTGACGATATGATAATAATATCTGGTAAAAATCTAATCACACTTAATTTCTGGCTAAGGGGATCATAGGCAGACGGATGTAATATATTATAATGATTAGTCCAAGGTGTTCGATCGACTTTACCACTATTACAAAAATTGCAACATTTTGGTTTTAATTTAATATGTTTACTTCGTATCTGTAGGACAGAAACCAGTTTTTAGCTCATTCTTGGGACAAGTCGAGCGATTATTTTTGGCAAACTTAAGAATTCCCCAGGAATCTATACTTGGCGACTTTTATTTACGCTATTTATTAATGATATTGTTGACAGTTTTTCGGTCCACGGTGTACTTTATGCTGACGGTTTGATTTTTTATATATATCCACTAAAGTGATTGCATTAAACTACAGGGAATATTTTATAATTTTTCAAAATTTACAACAACATTATCTTAGTTAAATGTAAATATGTCAATAATGTTACTCTTAACCGTTGTTTTTAGAGTCTTAGGAGTTGTTTTTGACAAAGAACTTTCTTTTGTACCGCAATAACCGATTTAGTTTTAAGCAGTCTTAAGCGTCTTAAATTTATTTAACGAGCTACTCGTGACTTTCAAACTATTCAATCGCTAAAAATATTATCTTTCTCTTTAATAAAGTCTAAACTGGAATATGCGTCATTAACTTGATGTCCTCTTTATAGAGCGCATATTGACTATATTGAATCAGTTCAAAAGAAGTTCGCCAAAGCATCGTGGTTAAGAGCTGATATAGCTTATCTCTTTAAACATCAGTTACTGAAATGCTATTCGCTTGTCATCTTGGACGACGGACGTTTCCGAGTCTCGAAGCAATTTCTACATAAAATGATTCATAATACTATTATTTTTGAAGCAGTATTGTCAAAGTTACATTTTCGTGTTCTTACTTTAAATTTCCGGAGTCCCTGATAGCTTCTATTTGTCCCCGTATAGGACAAACATTTACAAGCTTTGCTAAAACATTCTTAAGGTCTTGCGACGTTTATTTTGATTTTGTGTCTTTTTGCCCTTTTGGAGATTCAAACTTTTATCTTGCGATCGAAAAGTTTTCTTTTTAGAATTATCATAGTGGCTGACTCCTGTTAACAAAATTACGTTGCTGCTACCAAGGGTAAGTAACATCTTTCATACCCTATTTTGAAAAAG
Organism: Kuschelorhynchus macadamiae; assembly: GCA_030620095.1. Taxonomy (NCBI): domain Eukaryota; kingdom Metazoa; phylum Arthropoda; class Insecta; order Coleoptera; family Curculionidae; genus Kuschelorhynchus; species Kuschelorhynchus macadamiae. Next base: position 639,049 of record JAUTXW010001355.1, read on the forward strand.
AACGTTAAAAAAACCCATTAAAACTCCTAAATTATCGCGCATTATAAAACTCATTAAAATATTATAGTAAACTACTAAATTATTTTTCATATTCATAGTATTTTAAAATTTACATATCATTAATGTATTTTAACGATGCGAATAATAAAATAATTATATTCTTTGCAAATGTTGGTCCTCCTTAAAAATTAATATATAATATAAATGTTTAAATATTGGATAATTTTTTGACAATCTGCGAATTAAATTTTGCCCTTGATGATGTGCATAGATTTTTATTTTGATCACACTATATACATTCTGAAATAAGTTATGATAGGAAAGGCGATTTCCGCCACACCTATCGTCTACAGAACTACTTTGGGTAGGTTTTATTTTTTCGAATCTGTAACAAACCTGTTTGAAACTAGCAGTATGTTGGGTATTTTTTTAGGCCACAAATGATAATTTTTTGCTAGTTTTTCTAGAATCCAGTTGCAAAATCAATTTGCTTAACCCCGTATCCTTAAGAATATTGTTAATGTACTATACAATATTTCGTCAATGCCTCTTGTACTTGTGCCTGTCGTTGTCTTTACCATCTGGATGGTATATTTCATATATATAAATCTCAACAGCTCCTGACTTTCTGTTGGTAAAGCTGATTAAATGGTTTTTTCGTGCAAGTTTAATAATAAATATGTACCTAGGGAAATGTATGAAATACTAATAAACGTCTTATCATTATTATTATTATTATTATTATTATTATTATTGTTATTATTGTTATTGACAATCCATTCCTCAGCAAATGTTGGGTTCCAAGTCCATCCCGGATGAGTGCATCAAAAGGAGTGTGCTGATTCCTATTAGTTCTATGTGTTGTCCTGTAAGAATTTTCTCAATATGTGGAAAGTACTGAGCAGGACTGCCTTCTGGATGTCGATGAAGGTGTTAGTATGCAGTCTTATGATTTTCAGGTTCAGTTCTAGTGTTTTTGGAACTAGTCCAGTTGATGATACGATGATCGGTATCACATGAACCTTATTCAGTCGCCAAATCTGCTGTATCTCGATGGCCAGCTCCGCATATTTGGCCTTTTTCTTTTGATATTTATCCAACACGTTGTTATTGTTGGGCACAGCGACATCTACCAAATAAACTGTCTTTGTTTCCTTATTCAACAGTACAACATCAGGCCGATTATTCGTCACCCGTCTGTCGGTCATAATTGCCCGGTCGTAGTAAAGTTTGAAGGCATTATTTTTAAGCACTGAACTTGGTTGTTATTTATAATAGGGCATAAATATGTTCAGGAGCCTGTATTTATTGGCAACCTTCTGGAGTATGATGTTACACACCTGGTTATGTCGCTAAAGGTAGTCCGTGTTTGCTATGTAAGTGCAGCCAGATGTTATATGCTGTATAGTCTCTGATCTCTTGCTACATTTTCAACACTTATCGGATTCAACGGACTGGTTTTTGATGATGAATTTCGTGTAATTTCGTGTGTTAATAACTTGGTCCTGTATTGCCATTACAAATCCTTCTATCTCTGGGAATAGTTGTCCATTCTTCAGCCACTTGTTAGATGCTGCCTTATCTACGTGTGGCTGATTTCAAGTCATTGTTACGTCGCCCGTGCAGTGCCATTTGAGCCCACTGTTCTCGTTTGTCGGGATCTGAAAGTGACTTTAAGATGATGTTGTCACTTGCGGGATTAAGCGGAGAGTACGAATTGTCACTATGCGGTGGAGGCTTGATGTTTGTGCCTTGTTGGTGAAGAAATCTCTCAATTTTTGCAGCTGTCGGGAGTGCGAATTGGTCAAGTCGACAAGGGATCCTCCACCTTCTCTTCGTGGTAAAGTCATTCAGAGAGTTGATGAGACTTGTACTTGATCATCATTAAAAGAGTAGTTCGTTGTAGTCCCTCTAGCTCCGTGTTAATCTATTTCAAGATTCCAAAATTGTAGGTCAGCACGGACACAACATAGGTGTTAATGGCTGTAATGGGATTCCCGCCGTTCACTTCTTTCTGTCTTCAGAAAAGCTCGCACTTTTTAAACGTACTGATCTTTCATCTTGGCCTTTTCGTGCTTAACCTGGAGCAGTCTAGCTTGATAAAATCCGGTATTTGTAGGTCCGTAGTTCACTATTTCTCTATTGGGTAGGGCTACATCACCATTAATTACTTTGCCTTTAAGGCTTTACATTTTTCCATTCCAAATTCCATATGGATGTCTTTCGAGAAGGTGTATGCCATGTCAATAAGCTTTTTATCATTATTATTATATGTAAGGGCAATTGCGAGTCCACCTGAAACAAATTGACAGAAACCTGACACTAGTATCATTCGATAGTGTTTGGAGTGAATATCAGGTAAAAAGTCCTCATGTGTCCTCCACGCTGAAAATTGAAAAAACCGTCCGCCATCTTGAATTTCGATATTTTTTGCATAAAATTCCGTTAATTTTAAAAAACACTCCAAAAGCGAAAAAAATAAGAGAGGTAATTAAAAATCTAGTGATATACGTTTGGTCTTGTAATAAGAAAGATATTTATTTTTAGAATTTCGAATATGTTTTGACTGACACAAAATACGAGAAAAACACAACAGCAAATAGAAAGATACATACACGTCAAAAAATATTTATTGTAACACAGTAAAGATCAACACTCAACCAAAACATTATAATAAATATCAAACAGATCTCTAACTACTAAATTAAGTTAACAAAAGTATATAGATCTTACGTAGGCATTTTAAAATTACCTAAAATTACTTTCCACTAACTAGGGCTAAGCGATTTGTTAGAAAAATTAAATTGTAGTTTGATTGCCTTATTTTTGAAACTTTAGTAAATTTAAAAAGCTTAATATATTTTTAAACTGTGTTTAAGTCGTCATCAGTGTCATTTTCGACAACTTCAACTATTTTACTATTTTCACAACTTTTATTTAATTAATTTTTACAAATTGCCGCTGCAAGTACCACAAAACGAAAATGTTTGATTTTCGGCAACTACACTGGCTTCTATTCTTTGTTGCATAATATTATTTTTAAATGAAATCAGGCTCAACAGCCTGGATATAATACATAGTCTTTAGTTTTTCACCCCGGCAAGGTTGGATTTTACCGGTTACCAACCCGTTGCTGAATTTGTAAATAGGCTCTAAATATATGATATTTGACTGCACCAAATGTTGATGGCAAACACGCAAATTCAAAAATTTTGCTGAGACCCTGACGAACATTAATTGTTTTATATTTATGAATTCGTTTAGCTCGTTTTAGTTTAAATTAAAAAAATGTCAACAATTTTTTGGAACATTATTGTCATAAGTAACCATGCAATGTTTTTGCAAATCCTCATTTTTTGCTTCTCTTTAAAACAAAATAGTTTTCTTTTTTTATATAAGGCAGATGTATCACATCCCGAGATCGCGTATAAGAACAAAATGCAAGTACTCAGCTCAAGTAGATTTGTTTTAGTTTAAATGTTTCTGTTTGGCAACAGTCGAATCCCCAGTCTCCAATAAACGAGTAAGTAAGTAAACAGCATTACATCACAGACGTACTTTCCTTCTATTAAAGTATGTTACTGCCTCTGGTTTAAGCCTGATATTCCAATCCATGACCCCTTCTGCAATCCCAGAATCCCCCCTTTGACTCTTTATACTAACAGTAACCTCACTTACAGCAGCAATATCTGCTTTTTCAAATTTTCATGCGAATACAACTTCGCCCTCCCTTCAATGCTTCCCCCTTCCCGTCCTAACAAATTCCCTCCCTGGATCCTTCCTCAAAATCGTTTTAATTACAGACTTTCACGACTTATAATCAACCAGTTCCAGGAACTTCCACATACAAAATTCGTTAGTTCAAACTTCGTTTATACCGATGGCTCCGCAGGCACTGACTTTCATAAAGAAATCACTTCATAGGAACTGGACAATTGCATACGACTCGATGAGCGCTCTACATAGCATTCAAATCTCACTCTCTCTCTCTCTTCCTCACCCTCACAATCACCCTCTCCCTCACCCTCACCCTATCCCCGCTCTCTCTCTCTCTCTATTTTAGTAATGGTATCCAGAAATATCTCGACCAGCAGTTTTTTCATCAGTAGTTTATTTCCCTGGCCGGCTAGGTCCAGTATCTTTGAAGGTTAAATGCTAAATGATGGCCAACATTTTGAAGATTAAAATGTTTAGTTTTTTTTCTTACCCAGTGACCTCTGAAGTGTTGTTTTTGATGTTTACTCGTATTTTCGCGTTACTGTTGCTGTTATGTTATTATTGCTTTGGCACCCTGACCTCTAAATACTCTCGTTTGGACCAGCCCTAAGCCAAGATAAAGTGTGAAGAAGGAAAGCCAGAAGCAACAAATAATATTGCATCGTTGTTAATTATAAATAATTTAATAAAGCTGTAAATTATAGTCTGTCCAGTATTCAAAAATAATATTATTTTCTAGTCCGTTCGACCAAACCTAACAGTTATGTAATAACATCTTTTAATATTATTATTCATTTCGTCCGGAGAATACGTTTTAATTCACTTATTTGGCAATATATAAACCAATAAAGATTTCGATGTGAAGTTTTCGCCGGATCTTCGGCCTTTTATCGCTGGTTAGAATTACCGTAAAAGATGTATAACCCTCCATTTAAAACATTTAAATAAATCCTAAAACAGCTTGAAATTCTTCATTTAATTCGGATAATGGTTTCAGAATATATAGCGTTTTTCATCTTTCGTAAGTCAACAGCTCCTCCCACCCTTATTGTAGATTATCCTAGCAACTGCGCCTCTTTGAAGTCAATTTAGAAACTTAAAAATATTTTCAGTCAATTGCTTTTGGCCGCACGTTTTATACTATTTTTTCTTCATGACGCTAACATAACGGACTTTCGAGATATGGATAGTGAACGCCATTAACTGAACACCTTGTATATGTGCTGCTTGATTTGGCACATCCAAAGATATATTCTAGTCTCTAAAGCTTCATATATTTTGGTACTTTGCGACACTGTTGAACCCATTCCGCAATTGTATAATGTGTTAAGCCCCTTCGTCTTGTTAAACCGCCATCAGATTTAAACGATCGCATTAAAACTTGCTTAATAGTCTGACAATACTTCCGAACAACATTTAGGTAGTAGTCTTAGATCCTCTTATCGTAAAGTATTTCAAATGTATTGGTTATGTTTATTTATTGTTAACCAAAATTGAAGTTTTCGACTGTTTTTTTTAATCGTTTTTGTTTTGTACTCTCACATTTTCGCAGATTTTGTCTTGTTTTCGAAGTGGTTTCTGAGATAAATGGCATTTATGCGAAAACTAATCGGAATTCAAGATGGCGGACTTTTTTTTTATCAATATTCGACGTGGAGGACATATAAGGATCTTTAGTCTGATACAGGACTACAAACACTATCGATAAGCACTGGTCTCAGATTTAAGTTAATTTGTTCCGGGTTAACGTTATGAATTTCATAACAACTGCCCTTAAGTAATAGGCGACAGTGGATACTGAAGAAAGTTCTAGAGTATTGTGCTAAATAGTAATAAGCAATACAAAGATTGTGTTATTTATCCTAGATACAGAAATATTTACTTTGTATATTTAACAAAATATCCAAACTAATATTTTCGGTTTATCAACGCATTTTTTTAAATTAAACAATAACGAAGTTCTGCCTACTAGTAAATTTAATTCAACTCCTTAAAACTAAGTCAGTCATATCTTTTCTATAGCAACATATCAAGATTCTTTTTCAGCTCTATGCGTGCGGTGTATTTATTATAAAGTATATTAATACTAAAACATATTTCAAATATAGAATGCAGTACATTCGAATACTTTTTACCGTTAAATAAGCATTTGTATAGCATTAAAATATAGAGCTTTTAATAGTATTCGACAATATATCTGTAGATAAAATTCTATAGCTAGATGCTTCCAATTTACAACCAGAAGCACAAATGACACAAACTTTTACACACGTTAAAAAAATGTTATTCCAGGTGTTTATATATTTTTCAGTTCCAGTTAATATTAGTTCTTTTATATCAAATTGCAGAATATTTTTTTCCTAAAATATACAATTTTACCTATTTGTAGAATAATTTGCAATTCTCAATAAAAGAACTAGAGGTTGCCGTTATTGAAAACCACGAAATGGATGTCAGAATTTGTTTATCCATTCAAGCAGAAAAATGTAAAGAGGAAATTATATTCAGTATGTACAATAAGAAATTGGGTGTAAAACTGGAAATCTGACTTATTAATAGGTGCCAAAAAATCAACATTTTTTTATATTTACGTGTTAAATATTAACATTTCTGTATTTATGGAGTAAGTAGAAAGTATATCTGTTCGTGTAAAAAATGAGATGGTTATTTATAAATGTAAAAAATAACTCGACTAAAATATTGATAGTAAACCTATATAGGGGGACCCAAATCATACAACGCTGTGTCTCTATGAGAATCTAAAGATTTTGTAATTATGTTTTAGTGTTATATGTACTTAACTTTTTCTGTTCATAGGTTGTCTCAAAAAAAGGGCGGCATAACGAACTTATGTATTTTTTATTTGAATTCCTATTTCTTATAATCTCTTCTTTATTTCTAGGAACAAAATTAAGGTGAGTTATCTTTAAGAGTCCTACGGTTTTTTGAAATATTTTAAAATTTATGAAATTGCAGTTTAAAATTAAAAAAAAATTAATTGATGGAAATGCATTAAGCACTAATTACACTAATGACACACTATATTACACTTAGTTTCTAAAACAGTGTCTACTTTGGACGAAGTTAACAGTTTGACGTTCTTTTACAGTGGGTTTTTTAAACCCAAGTCCTTACTGTTTACAGTGGCGTGTCTCTTCAAAGATTAGAGCTGTTTTTTTTTAAACAACAAATGCCAGTTCTCGTCCCAAAACAAAATGAATAAATTATGCCATCGAAATGATTTTGCAATTTTGAAAACAAAACTTTCATCATAGACGTAGATATCTTTATTTAATTAAATATGTGCACTGTGGCTCGTTTATTACGTGAGGATGCTTTATTCGAAAATGTATAAAAATAATTTTAAAATTTTAATAAGATGGTGCATCTGTACTTTTTATATATTAGATTATATTTGTGTTCAGCTTAAAACATTTTTAATAATATAGAGCATAAATTAATGTATGACACAAAGTCCGGAAGATGATTTATTTCATAAATAAAAAAAATTAAACAGGGGTCCGAAAACGCTTCGTTTCTAAGATACAGGGTGTTCAAATTTTTATTTTTTTTTTGGACAAATCTCGTACATTTCTAAACATTTTTAAATCAGATTGGTGCACTTTATACTACTAATATTAATAAAGCGACTATATGTGTTTTAAAATAATGAACAGAATGATATTTCATGTTATTCCGGATTGTGACCCCTTTAACCCCACCGAACTTTTTGCTAAGAAGTCACTAACGATTTTTAAAATAAAATCAAATTTTTCATTCTATTTAGTAGCTTTTTGATTTCTCAGATTCTTTTCGATATATTGCGTCGTTTAGAACTTATTTAGCAAAATGTATTTTTTTCATTTCTATATTTGTCTATTTTTTATTATCTTCATGAGACAAATCATCTTCCAGAAATGTAAACATGGATTAACGTATACCCTATCTTATTTTACAAGGGTTTCTCTTTAACCCAACACCCTGTATCAAAAAGTAACAATTAATAAAAGTACATAGGTATCTAAAAATCTTCAGTATTTAAGTATTTAAGTAACTTTTACCAATTTTGAGATAAGGTAGCCTCACGTAATAAATGAGCCAACATACACATTTAATTAAAAAAGATATCTACGCCTATGGTAAATTTTTAGATAAAGATGCACAATTGTTTTAAAAACAAAAATTCATTATTTTGAAAATCGCTAAAAAGGCTTTTTTGCACATTTTTAAGAAAAATCGGGATAACTCAAAAAACAAAAGAACTACCCAAAAAGCATCTAGGATATATATATATATATATATATAATGTATATATATATATATAGGATATATATATATATATATATATATATATATATATATATATATATATATATATATATATATATATATATATATATATATGACATTTGTATTTTTTTCATAACACAAGAACTAGGCTTCTCGGGTAATAATAAATCATTAAATTCAGACAATCAAAATAATTTTAGAGAATTAGCTAAATCTGCAGAAAATTTAGATAAAGTGTTAATACATTTATAGAACCCAATTCTATTTTTATAGGTTCTTCGAAACTACAATACAAAATGATTGAATAAAAATGTAATACAATATCAAAAAAGTAAGTTGACTGACTAGATTAGAACGTTTTTCTTTTTTTTTATTAGATTATACTCTTTTAGTATCACTAAAGAACTAAACGAAAAGAAAAAGATTTGACCATCATTTGGTGCCTATTTGAAAAAGATTGGTTAGATTAATTTACCAATATATGAGACGTCAGACTAAGGTTTAATTGTTGCGAACGGCGTAGAATTGGCATTCCTGGATTTGCAGCTACACTGTCACTAACCCGGGCAATATTTTCAGCTGATCGACAAAGCCAGGGATGAACAGGTGCCTTAACATTCTGCACAGAGCCAGTTTCTTTAAATTTGCGCATTAAACTACGAATGGTTTTTTCTGTTGGACGATTATGCGGACCGAAAGTCCTTGAAATGTGTTTATTACAGAACCTCCATTTTCGTAATAAGTTATCACTATATGAACACGTTCTTGAACAGTGTATCGCTCTATGAAAAAACCCTTTATATACATTTTAGCATTTCTATAATGCATCCCTGTTTTCTGGTTGCACAGTTAACTTTTAACATAACTATTAACATAATCTTTGTATTTTAGCCCCGATGATGGCACAAATTGGTGCCGACACGTTGGCGTTGTAATAAAAGTTTAAAAAATTTGTCCTAGAAAACTGTTATCGTTTCATTTGACGAATACAAATTAGTGGACGATAAAACCAACCATAAATATATTTAATATTTTCGTGGTGATAACAAATAACTGTCATGAGACTCTAAAGGAACATTTGTTACTAAAAACAGTTGGAAATACAAGTCTTAAAGTCTAACGAAAATTAAATACTGCATATAAGATTATCAAGAGTAAATAATTCTAAAAAAATATAGCCTAGCAAATATTTTTGTTATTATATCTACGATATTATATGTTCATTTTAAATATCGAATAACATATCTACATTATCATACTAATTAAAAGGGAGAAATGGGAATTTGTATTTGTGGAAACTACCTACCTAATAAACAGCGTTCTGGAATAGGCGGTTATATTGTATAGTCCGTTTTGTGCATTACCATAATTTTTACAGACTAAATGTTTTACCCCAACTGGACCTAATCTCCAAAATCTTGCTGTCTTTTTTTTTATTGTCAGCATTTTAAATACTGTAAAGGTTTTTTTATACTTAACATAGATTAAATATTTTTCTAAAAATTAGCACATTTCATTTTGCCAAAACTCCAATTGGCAAAAATAATAGCAAAATCTTGACCGGGTCGCTAAAACAAACCAAAAATTAATTCAAAATCTTGACACCCCCAAAATCTGGTGTTAGGATCAAGTTTGGCTAATGACACATTTTGATCAGGAAGTCGACAACTACATTATATCAAAAAAAAAATCACTGAAAGCAATTATCCATAAGACCTATCCTAAGAGATCCTTTACCCTGAAAACGTTTGTGATCCACTTATAATAAGTCGTTAGCTCCTTTGCAGCAGCCTTGTACATAGCTGATTCAAAAAAGAAACCCTGCTGTTAATGTTTTAATAACAAACTACCGACGAAAAGAAATACATAGAACAAACCAGCTAAAGTCCGATAACAAGTGTTCAGCTAACTACAAAGTAAATAGGTCTTCAAAATGTCAATAGAAATGTTAGCCCTGACACACTTCGGAGAATGAATAAAAATGAACATTGCAGGACACAAATTGCGAGAAAAAAGCGATTCATTAACGCAGCTAACCGGCAAAAGCGGCTTAATTTCACTAAATCGCAATAATGAAATGCTTCAGCCGAGTATTGGAGAAGTGGGCTTTTTACCTATCCGCAGTGGGGTATTTGATAATTGTTGATTAGAATGGTTTTTTAATTAAATATCTCTTAAAATTGTTTTAAATTAAAAGCGGAAAACACAATCAATAACAATGCGATATTTTAAACATTTAACAGATCTATTTACAACCCTCTTTATTTTTTTTGTTTTAACTATAAGAAATATTTATAAACGATACTGTAACACGAATAATAAAAACTATACAGTGACTTATGAAAGGAAAATATTAATAAACTAAACATCAGCAAAAATAACACATACAATTTACAGTTTTATTTGATGAAACATTTATTTTATTTTTGTAATTTACTATTTAGGGAGAGCCTGAGATAGTTGTGTCTGATTCTGAACTAATAAGACTATCTTAATGATGTGACTATGCTGGTTTGTTTGGGGATTTTACTAAATTTTGAACTTCTGTAGGAAATTTCTTGAATTTTTTTGGTGGCAACTTTCTAAGAATTCGTAATTAGAGGGTCTGAAGATATTAGTAAATGATTTAAAATGTCAGTGTTTGGTTCTACTCGAGAACACTTTCTAGTCTGTCCTGCTTAATATCTTTATTGTATGCCTCTTGAGCTTCTTCGCTCAGTTGTCCAATGGGTAGTAAGGCATTCGCAACAGTTTGAGAGCCACGTATAAGAATTTTATGCACGCTTGGCGGCATCATGTACCAGTTTCTAGACAGAATTAGTAAAATGTTTCTGCATTAATGTCAAAACCAAACGAAAGTGTTTGTAAAATCACTTGAAACTTGTATATTAAGGTTTTATCAATGCCGGTAATATGGGCAGACTCGTCTTTATTCTTAATCAAGCGTCTGGCCTTCTTACCGTTATTGGTATTCCCGAATCCTTGTTTGAGATTTTCTACCCAAAGACTCAACACATTTTTGAATTCGATTTGAATTTCTTGCTTACCTCTTGCAACAATATCTTTTCCTTTTTGCTCACGAGCTTGAAAATTTTTAATACCAATTCTGTTTGATAGATATAGTAAACATTCCATGAACCTGATCTAGGCGTGCAAAATACTCAAACCGAGCTCAAAAGTTTCTTTTTTAACATTAACTTGTAAGCACTTTTCGATATTATTGAAATCATTACATGTAATATAATGGCATTACAAATTTTGCAATCTATCATAGTGAAAGATAAAGTATTGTGGATGGTATATATTTGGCCATTGAAAGAAACTGTGGAAGGGACCAGAAATTGAATTTCACTGTGAACTCTTTCTTTTTTAACTTTAGTACTATTAACCGTTTCACGTTCAAAACAAAAGCGAATAGGTCGACAATACTTGATAGAGCTCGGCCTTCTTTATTTTTGCCAGAATACAATTGTATAGGTACAAGAGATGTGAAAATAGGATCCCATCACTAATATTAGCAGTTTCAAAAGTCGTTTATTTCACTGGCATTTGTGCCATCTATGCCCCACTTCAAAATTAAATGAAGATTAAAATCAGCCTCAGATATACTCTCTAAAACATCTTTAATTGATTCCAATAATCTTGCCGTGGTGTGGGCCAGAAGAGCCTGTATTGTAATTTTGGCACATGTCAGTAACTAAAATGCATTCTTTTTCTGGGTAGCAGTCTCTTTTAGTCTTCTGTACATGTGAATAACATAGGATACTTTCTCTAAAGTTTTATTTTTTTATCAAAATAAAAATACTTGTCGGAGATTAACGAATATATAATTTAACAGTCAGCCGAAATCACTAGCGATTTTGGCTAAAACCTGTTTAATCTAAAATTGTGTTTAAAAAAATCTGTCAATAACTGGACTTATTAATAAACGTAGAACCTATGACGTTGTGCCGAATTCCTATAGTTTCGTTCACTATTAGTACCAATAAAAAAATAACACTTATTAAGAAAGCGACGTACATTTATTTAGAAACCAAGATATCTGGTCTTTACCTTTTTCACTTGATCTAAAATAAGATTAAAATCAACATCTGTAGCACATTCCGATTCAAAACTTAATAGAGCTATGTCAGTGAGTCTCTGTTCACCAATAGTCGTTCTTTGGTATGATTTAATTTTTTGCAAACGACTGAATGATCTATCGGCTCCAGCGCTATTTGTTTCTAAAGTATAAAATATGTTAAATAAGTTTGTTATGTTTGGGTAAACAATCTCCAAATCGTTGGATATTATGAATGGTAATATTTCTTCTGAAATTAGTTTATTAACTTTTTTTACTTCTAACATACAACTGCAGAAAGACTTGTATTCATCTACGGTACATGATGTTAAATCATTCTTGTAAAATGTTAGCAAATCCATAACACTTTTAATGTTATTATCAGTTGTGTCCAATTTTTCAGCCAACAAAGAGTCAAATTTTTGTGAAACTTCTATGAAGTCTTTAAAGCGTGTTTCCAATATTTCGATAAAAGTATCTAATGCAACGTAAAATACCGTGACTTTAAATTTTTGTTCCGTATTTTCATGTTGGTAGTCTGCTTGAATTTCATTGTGAAAATGCTTAGCTGTTCTTTTGCGTTTTTCGACAAAGTTTTCGTTACTGTTATACTTGTTTGCTAGTTAGTTCCGCTTTGAAACGCGAAAATGTTTTATCACTTCTTAAGGAAATTAAATCCCGTTGAGCAGCATTAATTAGATTTGCCGCCGTGTTTGGAATGTGTGGAGCTATCTTTTTCTCCCCTGACGAAATTCTGCTCTGCTTTGGAAAAAATGCCCATCTTTAGTGGTTATGAAAACGAATACAATGTCACAATGTATTAAACTATAAAGCGAGAAACCGGCAAAGAAACTCAAACGAAACTGCTAAGTGTGTAATTGCAAACCAAATCGAGTACGAGTACCAGGAAGCATTCCATTAACCAAGCGATTATGCGATCACTTAGACAAGACTAAACTGACCGATGTATCGGGAGCTAGAGCTGGGGGAGAATCGACAGGCGGGATGATCGATTGTTAGTGTTACAGCGCTCTAGAGATCGAATCACCTAGTTTTTAGATGGGTCGCAAAATGACAGAAGGTGAGATCGGCTATATAATTCTAGGTTGATATAAATTTAAATTATTAATATTGTTTTCTTGCTCTTCACTATGAATAGCAAATATAATTAATTAATCGAAGTATGCAAGGTGCGCCAATGGCGCCTTAATAAGAGGGGCGGGGAGTGGGGCGACGCCCCCTGTTTAAACTATTAAAAAGAATTATGCTGTAATTTGATATAATTATTCCGTTGACGATTTTTTTTTATTTATGTCAAGGCTTTTTTACAAAAGTTATGTTACACGTTACAGCATGACGTTTTTATCAACAAATATTTAATACAAATATCAAAATTGCATACTCCATTTGAAATTATATGGAATAATAATTCCATATAATAATAATTGATCACAGCATCCTCCAGCTATCACTACAAAATGAAAACGTGTTACAATCTTAATATACCGCCTTATAAACTACTGACCAATTGCTAGAAAAATTCTTATCAGCAGTATTGCCCAACATAAAAATGTATGCCAATTTTGGTCGAGATTGATACGGTCTATTTATGGGTGTTGCATTTATATAAAAAAAGTTATATTCTTGCTATAAGTTTCTTTGGTATAAACTTTTTTCTAAAAACCTCTCTACTGATTTTGCCAATTTTAATAAAGAGGGTGGCAAATTTTTATAAAAAATAATTTCTTTCATACGCATAGAGATAAAAGCCGACAGAAACACTCGAAAAATATTATGGGGGGACCAAATAAGAAAAAAAAAATCAAATTTAGGTCGTGCTAAAATTTTTAAAATTTTGCAGGATGATATATAACATCCTGTATAACAAGCAGAAACAATTTTGCATACAAAGACTTTGAGGTTTAAGCTTAAGTAAAATAATATTCTATTCAACGCCAAAAAAGAACAATTCGATTTGCTTAACTTGAAGAGAAATATTGAGTTTTAAAAATTCTAACAAAATTTTTAGCGGTTGATCAGCAGTTTATGTCACTAATATATCACTGTAGCTCCAATATGCTACCTAGCTTACACCTGAACTAACATGTTTCTGAGTCATGATGGAACTCACGAAATTGTTACGTGACCCGAGGGATACTGATTTGGCTAATTACAAGATTCACTTTCATAAAAACCTAAAAGGAGTTTCAGGCCAGGCACACAACAACTATGGTGATAGAGAGCAGCATATTATTTCTGTACAAACTGTATCAATAAAGTGCAGAAAGTATCTTTTTTTAAAGACTGCAGAACCCACAAACTGGTGGCGTTTAAACTAAGGAGATAACTTTTTGTACAGGTACTTAAAAGAGTTTATAAAATATATAATTATAAATTGGATAATTAGTTTTTAGTAATAATTTTTTAAACATTTCACTAGGCCATCATTTTGTTTTGCCGTATGGGATTTTTACCAAAATGTTACCATGCCATCCCCATATGACCTCATAAGTCGATCGGGTAAATATTTTTTTAGCTGTGCAGCGAACATACAGACCGACAGACAGATAGGCAGACAGACAGACAGACAGACCGACGGAATTGAGAAAATATGTTTTTCGGCATCTAGGGACCCTGAATTTTACAAGGGAAGTAAAAACAATAATATTTCCAAACAATACCACCGGTTTGATGTACCGCAGGTCTCTATATTGATACCTCTCCTATTTACAATTTTTGCAGTAGATATACACACCTCTATTGAGCATTCGGAATTGCAACAATACGCTGACAATTCCCAAATTTATTTCCCTTTAAATTTTTCAAATATTGATAATTCTGAGTAAAAAATAGACATTCTAGATATAGTTTACTATGTTAATCAACATAATTTAAAAATTAATCCTGCTAACTCAAACATAATTTTTTACGGTGGTAATTCGAATAATTTAAGAAATATGTCTGAGAATATTAATATTAAGATTAATGGGGAAGTAATTCCGGTTGTAAATGAGGTCACCATATTAGGGTTAACTTTTGATTCTAGCCTTCGCTTTGAGGTCCATATCAAGAATAACTTAAATATTGCCTACATGCGCCTAAGAAATTTATATAAATACAAAAACGTTCTTAATAGTAAAATAAAATATTATCTTTCCCATAGTCTTATTCTTTTATTGCTCGACTACGGAGATATTGTGTATTCCGATTCCTTAACTTTGGAGCTTCCTAGGTCTACACAGAATTTACAAAATAGTTGTATAAGATTTTCATTTAATATTGCATATCGCAACAACATTACGCCTTATTTACGTTTAAATTTATTACACATATTATACATATTTATAAAATTATTCAGTCAGGTATGCCGCCCCATTTAAGTAAATTATTCGCAGCTTTTACGTATCCTCAACAATCCGCACAGAAAAATAACTTCCATAAATCTTTTGCTGTTGTCAAGGTACAATTGTGGAATGGTTTGCCAAAGAATATTAAAGTTCTTACGCTGAAAAAGTTTTATTCATGTGTCAAGAAAAGTCCTCTTGGGGCGCAGAGTGAAATTTTATCAATCAGTCCATTCTTAAAGCTTATCGACCCGTCAACTTAACAGCCTTTTTACTTAAAAAGAAGAACATAGAAGCACAAAAGTAACTAATACCCTGCTACATCCCAACCAACAGTTGAGTTAACTTGGAATATTTGGCAGTTCCTTGAACCTGCTAGACCTGTTCACGTAAATCTGGATATCCTTCCAAAGAAAATCATTAGAGAGACAGGAGCGACAAATACGTGTTTTTGCAGTCCATCCCTAGCATCACATCTGCACATGTGGTTCAGCGGTGTTTCTCCTCCTTACAACACGCAGTTCAGATCGAGTAATCGTGTATGCCTAACAGGATTTTCAATCGACACTGGCGTGTGAGCACTCGTACAATGAAGCTGATAGTCCGCCTACTTCTTGCAAGCAGCCAGGATGTTTTGGCTTGGCATTTTCGGGTTCCATGGCAAATTTTTTAGTCTGCCTTTTTTGTTATAACTTTGCCACTCTTCACTCATTGCATGAGTCCTTAAGAAGTGCCTTGATATGCTGCTTGAATTGGTTCTGGTCCTACGGACAACATATCGTCTGTCGATTCTTTGCTAGTCTTTTCAATGGATTCCAGCAGTCTTGAATCAAGACTATGCTGGTCCTAAGTGAATTCAGATTCTTCAATACTGCTTAGATATCTAAATAAATGGCCACTTCTTCCTCTACGCCACCTTTAACTTCTTCAATCGTTGCAACCATGGATTGGCGTATATTTTCACCTGAAAAACCGTTGTATACTTTCAAGGAGGGAAGCTATTTCATATACTTAAACTTCTCTTCTTCTCGCCTAATAACTGCACTCCAGCCATCTTTAACCCATGATTCCAAGAGAAGTGGCTCTTCTAATGTTTTATGTTATACACAATTAAGCACTTCTTCCATTTTCGTCTTTGACAGACTACACAATTCATCTAACTGATAAAAATAAGCAGCAAGGCGTAAACCACGATATAAAGTAACCGTACATTATCCTTAGACCTCATGCCTTCGTGATGTGTTTAAACATAAAAAAACAAACAAAAACGGATCAGAACCAGAATAGAAAGCAGGCTAAGGCGTATTCACAGACCTTACGAATTCAATACATAGCATTGTTTAAATTGAAGAGAATTCAGGTAGAGACACAACGGACAAAAGTATCAAAATCTGCACATACATTAAACCGGCGATACTAGTCCTGAAGAGCTATAAAATACCCACAGAGTACGCATGGAAATATCATGAAGCACACATAGATGCCTGCTAAACGAATAGAGATTAGGATTGTTGGAAGCAAAAAGAAACTGACAAATTGGTAAGGATTTGACTACTCTAATCTTGTGTCGGTTACAGCTATTATAAAAGAAAACAAACAATGATTTTACAATGTGAAAACTAACAGCTGCGAATTTGCTATGCATGTCCTAAGATATCCCAGCAAAGAGGTCGCAGTGACCTACTATCTCCCAGACAAACAGTTTCTGTTAGGAGAATGGACTGACACTCGCAGTGTAGACGCTACAAAGACGCTGACAAATAAGCCAGTTCGGCAGCCATTCTAATTATTTTTGAACTTGGCACCCCTAACCTATTGTTAATTACAGCAATGATACAAAACAGCCATAATAGCTTTAAAAAGTTGGGATTTAAATTCAGTTGCTAATTTAGTGCGGAGATCTTAAGATAGAAGACATCTTATAAAACAATATTTTTTGGGCTATTACGCCGCCAAAAAAAATTAAGTACAAAAAACCTCACCTGTTATTATCGAAGTTGAGGCTTGATATCTTGTTCCGCAGGTACCGGCAAGATATCAGAAGAACGAACTTGCATAAAATCTATTTTTTTGGACTGGGAAAAGTCTACCCCAGTCTTCAGCAATTAGAATAATTGAAAAATGAAAAATCTCCAAATACCTTATTTTATAACATACATTTAATGGAAATCTGCAAGTTTCTAACATAATGTCAATTTCTGTGTTAATCAGAGGTGTTACTTTAATGGTTTGAACAAAGTGGAAAATGATGTGAACCTAGCGACTGGTCGTTTCGATTCATTATATTTTGATTTGTCCTTCTACTTCGTTATTAAAATAACTGAATAAGATGCTACACATGTATCTTTTGTTTAATAATATTAAAGCACCTTCTTTAATTTTGCGTGTTTTGAAACATATAGTGTGTTTGTTAAAATACTTGAAGTATTTCAATTAATTTTGCGATTGTTATCGAGTGAATGTTGGTAAATGTTTGATTTGTGAAATTATCTATTTTTTGGTGTTCTTTGATTGTTTTTCTATTGGCCTAGAGATTTCACACATGTAAATTTGTTACATTCGAAAATAGTAAGAAATATTCTGATTTAAAATATGTTTAATAAACTACTTTTCATCTAAAAAATTTTGATATTTGCAAATTATTTTTGCTTTGACTATTAATTCTTTACAATTCCCTTTTAGTCACGATTGGAGAATTTGAGATAAAATCTAAGTATCTGTTTGTGTAAGTTTTCTGTACACTTTTGTTTTAAAATTGTGTTATTTGAGTTTTTCTTAACAAGTATGTCTAAAATGGAAGTTCGACTGTTTTTCTTTTATAATGGTGAATTTATTTGTGGATTCTTTGGCGTTAATATGACGTAAACATTAGTTTGAATGTAGATTGTCGTATTAATAGATACCGAAAATGTCATCAATATATCTTCATCAAACAAGTGGTTTACTAGTGTAATTAATTTAAAACAATTTCATAAAAATATAATAACTTTACTTTATCTATCAAAGAAAAACTATTAAACTTGCATCAAAATAGAGAATTTCACAAATCAACAAGCATTTACCAACATGCAATTAAAATTAAATAAAAAAAGTGCTTTAATATCGTTAGTTAGTTAGTTAAATAGGTATGAATCATCTTGTTCAGTTAATTTTAATAACAAATAATGGAATTTGCTAAATACTGAAGTAGAAAAAGAGAAATCAAAATTAATTAAATCAAAACGATTTAATTCTAGGTGCATATCACTTTCGCCTTATTCAAACAATAAAAATAACACTTTTGTCGATATCATTGAAATTGATATTCTGTCAGAAATTTGAAGTTTTTTAGTAAAATCTGATTTATAAAATACGCTGTTTAGAGCTCTTCTTTGTTTATATTAATTTAGTCAAATGAAAACTATAATTAATGCACATTTTTGAGATACTACTTATACATATTTACATGTATCTTCACCTAAATTAATTATAATCGATTTAATTATATGATCCAGGGTAACATCGGAATTTTGTACAATAATTACGTGATAGACTAAGTTTTTACAACTCCTTGGGAGAATATCATTAACACATTTTTTTTATTAATTCTAGAACGCTACAAGTTAAAGTCGGGGAAATATTTTCAGTCGTAAACTTTGATTTTAACTGGTGCTACATTTGTTCTATGAAATTAAAAATACGATAATAGGATGGCAGCCGTAGCACTGTACGTCCATTTTCTCTGCCAATGCGTCACAAACATATATTTATACAGAATGCATTTAAAACCTCTAAAAAGATAACTTTATTATAATAATCTTTACATCTTAAATTTCGTATTATTTGAGCCTAGAGCTAGTTACTGTGATTGCTAGCATAATCCATTAGTATCACACTTTTTCTTGAGATTGTTGAAACATTCTTCAAAAAGTTCGGCCGTTGTATCGTCGTGGTCTTAGAAGTGTTTAATATTCTTTCCAGAAAGCCACAAGGTATTTAAGCCCCACCTGTTTTCTGACCCGGAACCTAAAATTGTTATCCCTTTCCCTTTATTTGACGGAGCTTTTGTTTTACAGCTACAGTAAAAGACAGACTGTCTTTTGGATGGTGTTTCATGGGCATCAAACCATGTCTCATTGAGGTAAATTATCGGACGAATTTTCAGAACGAAATTTTTTTATCGATCTTGTATGCTCAAGACGGCATTTTTGTAATCCTGAAATTCCGTAAATACTTGCTTTTTCTTAATTGTGCGATTTCTGAAGCCCATTTTAAACAAAGGCTAGTGATGCTACAGCTTGAGTTTCATCATTAGTGAGTCGTTGTTTCAAAGTTTCTAATATAGTTACACGTTGCTCTTCGTAGATGGTGTAGAGTTTTGGCCTTATCAAGTCCTTGTCATCTGCGTCGAAACATTTGGTGGAACTGGCCTCTTTACGCTTCCTTCTTAATGTGATGTTGACGTGACTCTTTTTATTGTAAACAGAAGTATGCTAGTCAGTTCACATATTTTACTAGAAATAGCGCTAGCGTTATGTCCTTTGTTAAGTACAGAACCGTTTTTACAATTACTCTAGCATCGACAGACAAATGCCTTTTCTTCACCGGAATAGTAGAAGAAGCATCATCAATATTTTCCAACAGACGCCATATGTTTATATTTCGTAAAATGATACCTCAACACAACTGAATAGTTCCTGTCAGAAGGTAAGACTGACATTCAAATTTTCAAAATTGTATTTAAAATATCTGCTAAACCTATAACTTATTATAATCCGACCATCATAACTCTTTTTGTTTGTTTATTGCCAAGCTCTTGTCTACACAATGAGATCGACCCGGGTGGTTTTATTGCAGTAATTTACAACACCTTATGGGTCTTCAGTAATAAAAGATGACGATTTTTGTTTTTTTCGTTTTTGGTTTTAAATGTGGCGTAATAGTCCAAAAATATTTTGTTTTAAGTGATGCATCTCCTACAATAATTTCGTAATTATTTATAAGAGTTATTGTCAGCAAAGACAAACAATAACACAACATTTTTGTTACAGGATGATGCAAAGCGATATATCTCTGTTTTATAACAATAGCCTGGTTGATGGCTCAAAATGAGGGATGCTCTTTGGAAGAATGTCCAAACGGCCCAATTAGGTCTAGCTGTTTTGAACCAAATGAGCCATCCTCTCCCCACAATAGAATATGGATTACATTCCTCTAACCTGGAAAGTTAATTTGTTAAAATAATTAGAACAAAATAACATATTCAGGGCCTTACAAATAAAACAGCGTGGTGTTTAAATTCGCCTTTCATACAACTTCCCTCGTATAGAATTTCACTACGTACATATAATACAGTCTGTATATGCATATAATTATTTGGTAATAACTTTATCCAAAGCTAAACTGTAATTCATTTATTTTTTAAAATTTTAATTTATTTATTATTGTTATGATTATTTATTTATTTTCACAAATTCATTTATATAGTCTATAAAAAATAAAATAAGTCCTTTAATATTTTCCCCTATAAAAAGAAATGGCATTTTACTGAATATTTGTACATTTTATTATATTTTATTTTGTTATGCCTTATAGGATTTGTACTAAAATGTTACCAGTCTATTCCTGTTTTTTTTTTTCATTTTATTAGGCTTCTGTCATTAGGAACTTATACAAAAAATGTATCAGTTTGTCCTTATATCACATATACTCTAAAACGTGAAGATTTGATTACAATACTTCCCTCTTACCAGGAAAATGAAAGTGTCTTAAACAAACTCGCATTCGAGTAAAATTATTTCTACAATATTTTAACAGTTATAGACAAATATATGCTCACATCGACAAATATTAAAATTAAACATGCTATTTCCCCAACATTTCTATTTAAAGAAACTTAAAGAAATGTATATATTTGCTCGAGACGACTTTAAAGCCAATGGTATGTTTAGAAAGTATTTGCTAGTTTGATAAAAGAACAGTTTTAAAGGAAAACTGCGGAAGTAATATGAAAATAGTTATGAAGAGCCTTTGAAGATTGTTGGATAATAAAGTCATTCGAAAAATATTTTTTTTATTTTATTCCGAAAATAATGTATCAACTATTTTTAGCTCATCTTGTGGTATTTACGAGAACAGTTGAAGTACTTGTAGAAGTAGTTTCGTTATTAATAGACTTGGGGAGTTGAAAATAATATTTATAAATATTTTGAAATTGTTTAATAACGATGTTTCCCATACGGCGAAATAGGATAAGTAACAGCCCGTGGTTGACTTACTTTGGTCCACTAATAGACGACCGAGGTATATGTTGTTACTGGACTTTTAAAAGAGTATCCCAATAATAATATTTATTTATTTTTATTTCAGAAATCTAATACAGTTAGCATTAAAACAATTTTGTATTCACTTATCCAAATTCAAAAACAAATTGCGGGTCTCACAGTATTTCTCCAGCCGCAATAAGTCTTCGTTCATCTTCATACAGTCATGCTAATCTTTAATGACTGTAGCATCGTCGTCTGTTTACTTTAAAACCAGCGAATTTTTAAAGCATTTTATAATGTCATTAATGTATATTATGAAAAATAAGGGGCCAAGACTACCCTGAAGCACACCGGAGATGACCCTAATCGGCTCAGACAAAAAAATCATCAAGGCCATGAAGAACAATCTGGCAACAGGGCGGCAGGTTTATTAGGCTTGTCCACGATCTGTTTCGTGCGTCGATGTTTTTACGTCCTTTTTATGAACACAGTAAATGTTTAATAATTCGTCGGTGATATTAATATATAAACGGTTTTTAATTATTTCTGCCGTTTTTGCACATTAAATATAAATAGTCAGTGACTGACATAAATTAAGAAAAAATAAGAAAATATATATGGAAGTCCTCCGCAGGTATGAAAATGTTTGATAATAGGTCAAATCTTTATAAATCTTATGATACTTATGCGCTTTGGTTAAATCCTAAACTATTTTTATTGCGACGGCTTTAAAATACATTCAATAGTTAGTTTGATTGACATGCGCAATGAAAATAAAAAAATTGGTTTACATAAATTCTCAATATCCTGTTAAGAGAAAATGTGTGCTAATATCATACAATTAACCATGTAAAAAGGTTACCTGGCCAAACGTGTAATGCTTTAGACTCCTAGAGTGGTACCATTATATGGCTAGGTCCTGCTAGGCGTACAAATTTTGTAGAATATAGCATTACTTGTTTAATATTAATAATAATTAGCGAATTGGAAAGGACCCGGCCGAGATTAAGTGCATAATTTCTAGCTTAAACAATTTACATGTACTCCCACATACCTCACCTCTCAGTCCTCCGGAATTCTGGACGATTCTACCAAGATGCCTCCTTTCCTAACCCAATGCATCACTTACCTATTACTAATCGAAAGACCCAGGGCAATATAGGCCAATAACATGACTACCCACTTTATACAAGGCATTTACCGCAGCTATATCTGAGAAGATCTACACTCCTTGAAAATACCTCCATATTAACAGAGGAACTGCTGTAGAAGAGCAAAGGAATGCAAAGAACAAATTTTGAGTTGTGTTAGAGCAAGCCAGAAAAAAAGAGAAGTCCAAGCATGGCGTATGTTGATTACCAGAACGCGTTTGACTCGGTCCCACATAGCTGGCTTTTAAAAGTGTTGGACATATACAACATCAATCCAGACGCATGCTAAGAATGCTTACTGAGCAATGGTCTACGAGACTCTGCATTACAACACCAGAGTTGTCGAGACTGAGGACATCAGAATAAAAAGAGGTATCTTTCAGGGGATTCTCTGTCAGCTTTATGGTTTTGTCTAATATCATGCATGCTGAACAGCCCTGGTTATGGTCTTATCATTAAGACCCTAGAAGGGGAGGGCCGAGTCAATCACCTGTTTTTCATGGACGACTTGAAAGTCTATGTAGCCAATGCAACTCAACTCCAAACTATGACTTTCGGAGTTAAGAAGTGCCAAATACTCATTATATAAAAGCTGAAAGACGCCCCCCCCCTCTTTACCACTTGAAAACGAGTTAATGACACGTGAGTCCTATAAATACTTCAGAATCCTACAAACCAATAGATTGGAGCACGGTAAAATTAAAGATATACTTACCGAACATAGAAGAACTCAATAGGTACATCAGAACAGAACTGGCCAGATATAAAATGCAACACCCGAGATCATCAATCGAAAGAGTTGTAATTTCCAGAAAAGACGGTGGGCAGGGTATTTGCGACATTTTGTTGCCATTTCAACAGCAAATAAGAGATTTTAGAGAATACTTCTATTCTACATAAACAAGACCACATAGACTAATTGTGGCCACCGATGAAGGGCACACTCCCCGAAATTTAGATGGAATACAAGACCCGCCTCTCCTTAAAATAACTGAAAATAAATATATTAAATGGGGGTGAAAGGAATGTCATGGTGCGTTTTATAACGAAAAGACACTATAGGTGCAAAGGTTTCCACGCATAAGCTATAAGATGGAAAACTGATTCCGAAAACGGAGGGCTTTGTAATTAGCATTCGAAATCAGGTAGCCAGCTCTAACAAGTATAAAAAATACATTTTAAAAGAAGATATCGCCACAGACCAGTGCAGAAAATGTATCCAGAAGTCCGTGACTATAGACCATTTCCTGTCAAGATGCCCACAGATGGCTGGAACCAAATATCTAGAGCGTCATAATAAAGTTTAATGAAATCAATGAACATAATACCCGAAAACGACAGTCCATATTATATGTTTAAACCGCCACCGATATATGAAAATGAAAACTGGAAGGTATACTGGGAAAAACAATAGTCCCGGACTCAACAATCGCTCTTAACAGTCCGGACATAACTGTCACCAACGAAACACAAAAGACAATACGTCTTATCGATATTTCAGTCCCAAGTAACAACAACATTGAGATGAAGCATAAAGAGAAGGTCGAAAAGTATAACGAACTAATAATGGAAATAAGACAGATGTCGGGTATTAACGATGTAAAGGTTATTCCAATCATTATATCAACACAGGGATTGGATTCTAAAGAACTGAAAACGGCATTACAAAAATCTAAAAATGCAACACTCTGGCATCCTTGACTCGGCCAACATTGTCTGGACGTTTCTGGAAACGTAAACCCTTCTGATGATCCTCTTTTTAAAGACTGATTTCATGAAGCAAATCCCCAACCAGTAAACCTGTGAAAAAAAAAAATAATAACTTTAACAACCTACGAATGAAACACAAGAGAAGATTGCTAAATACAAAAATTTTGAATTTGAGATAAAGAGTCAATGGGAAATAAGATGCGTGCGCACGGTCTCAATCATTCTATTCACAACGGAACCAAAGAGTCTTCTGGAAAACATCAAGCAGATGGGTCTGAAAGAACAGATTTTTAGGATCATGCAGTGATCAGTGCTACTTGCAACATCGACAACCTAGAAAGAGCCCCCTTTGATATCCTAGATATCTGGGATGAATGAATGTTCCCCCGGCTAAATCATAATAATAATAATAATTATAATAATAACGACACAGGTAACTACTAATAGTAGATAATCAATATAACACCAATATATTATTGAAGTCCGTCAGCAGACATTCTAAACAGACGATGATTTGAATTCGAACACTTAGTTTTTTTCTATAAGTCAAAGTCGGTCGATTTTAGAGGCAAAATCACACAGGCAAGTGCAAGATATATCCGCATCATGCGTCATTCAATTTACCCCTGTTAGAGGCCGGATGATGTCGGATATCTCGTGAAATGGACAAGGGGAGTTGGTGCAGGTCATATATTTTGGAGAGTAGAATATGAATGACGAAAGTTTCTTAGGCGACCAAGTTTTGGGTAACAAAAAGTTTCAGTTCTACCCATAGAATTTGCTATATGTCAATAATATTCGAGAATTTTTACGCGAGAAACTTAGTGATAGAATTTTAATAAATAAGAGATATGAATAACAATAGGACTCCAGGGGAAGACGACGTGGTTGCGGAAAGTATAAGGGAGTTAGATACTTGTTTGTAAGCTTCAGTTGCTTTTCAGTAAATATTCTATACAAGAAAGGAAATCTTCGCAAATCCCTAAAAAATTGCAGACCCTTAATAAACATTAACTTCCAACCTTGATATTTCTAGACTGTGAGAAAGTCTTCGACATATTAGACCACAATAAAATATTTGCCGGTCTGGCGGACTGTTATATTGACTTTTGGATATGATTAGCACAAAAAGACACTAAATTTCGAATCAGTATTCAAGGATTCTGCGAACAAAACTATTATATAGGCACAAGTGACCTTTGTTTCGTTAATTTACGTGTAGTAATTTGTAGCTTTTGAAAATAATGCTGTCTGTCTGAAAGTTGAAAGACAGTTTGCAATCGAATATCACACCAAGGTCGTTAATAAACTAACATTTTCGACTATTTCATTGCTTGTATTATAGATATAAATCGATGGATTGGTGCATTTAAAGAATTTCAGTTGATTTGCATTTGTCTGTGTTTTTTTCCTGAAATAGGAAGTGCACCAGACAGCGAAATTATCCAAGTCAGATTGCAAATCGTTATTTGAACTGTCATTGACTATATTGAAAAATTTTAGATGGTTAGCATACTGCAGAACATGGACTGATCTAAAGCACGACAAGACATCGTTCAAAAATAAGAGAAAAAGAATTGGTCCGATTTGCGGGCCTTGAGAAACTCCTGACGTTACAAGAATTTCACGTGAGAATGAACCGCATACTTTCCATGCTAGGTAGGGACCTGCAATAGAAATATCGAATAATTGTTTTATCAGATGTGGTTGGTATACACCATCGAAGGTCTTCGATAGGTCGGTTTAAATTGCGTCCATTTACAACTTAGATCGTCAAGGCTTAAATGTGAAGCTTGGAGATTAATCGCAAATGCATCGGTAATGTCTTGAGGGTGAACCAGATTTTGGCAATAGGCAGTGACGGCTCCTCAGGGGCGACAGGGTCGGCCGGGTCGCACCAGAAAATCTACAGGAAAAATTCTCTTTTTAAAAAAGTAAGTAAATATTTTTCAAAAATAATTTTGCAACATCCTAAAAACGCACGAAACCAAATTGTAGTTTATTATTTCCTGAGCACATAGCAAAATAGGTAGGTATCCCTATTATCGTTGCTTGACTAACATACAAATAACGCCATTAACAGCAGTTCGTCGGCCACCCTTCACAGATATTCTAATATATTTACTATAGACGGTGGCTTGGCCAGCCGATTCCATCATCTCACATTCTAGATTTCAGCTACTAATTCACGCGGTACGTAGTACGTTCGCACACATGTTCATGCTATAACGTTCGTGGTAGCTTATATCGCCTAACACCGGCCTGTCTCGATGTGGCCGTACCCCCGGAATTTTTCTCAACTGATTACTACAATTTTTCAGGTATTAATTGTAATTATTATAAAATTATTTTAAATGATACTACTTATTTTTAAATTAATTTGTTAGTTCCTTACATTAGTCATGACTTATGATGGTTAATATATTATATTAGTAATTTTCGCTCCATGTTACGTATTTAAATGTGGTGACGAAATATGAAGTGAATATTTTAAAATATCATTTGCAATTTGTTTTGTAAGTCGGCCGGCCGCATCATGTCCTTGCTTGACAACATACTTTTTTGGTTCTGTATGTGGCATTCACTCTGGCATCTATTTTATTTTCCTCTTCAGGCAAGATATATTAAAATATCAAAAAATTAAATTGACTGACTAGAGCGTTTTACTAACACTTTTGTTCTTATTTGTTACAATTATACTCTAGCCTAGATCTGCTATATATAGGTTGGTGCCTACCAAATTATCATTGAAGAAATACACGGAAAATAATAAGACTAGTATTTGACCATATTTGGACGCGGCACCCATTAACACCACATTGGCCTCAAGGCCGATTTTAGGAAACCTTTTTTTTTAAATTAAAAAAAAGTTTGTTAGTATATTTTATTGTAAAAGGTATGAGAAGAACATAAGTACCCATATTTTCATCATAATTGTTGTGGCATAAGTGAAAAAAAAGACAGCCTCTAATAAATAGTTATAGAATAACGTCCAATTTTTTCCCTGCACCAAATTTATTAATTACATTGTTAATATTTGCACCAATAATCTATCGATGGATATGCAAGAGACCCAATCCAACAGGTCGCTCTTGTGCTATAGTGTTTCCTAGCCAGGTTTTTAATCGTAATTTTTACGTAAAAGTATGTAAATTACGCATGATGTTTGACCGGTCTTGGGGGAGAGGGGGAGTAATTACCTCAATACCCCCTCACCGTAAAACCGCCCTTCATTGGCCTTGAGGCTCGGCCGACCCTAAAATTTACGTACGAGTACGTGCCGTCACTGGCAATAGGGAACTTGCATAAAAAATAAAATTCATTTTTCTTTATTGCAAGCTGCAGATAATTGAAAAACAATCTATACATGTGTTTTTATTTTTTCCTAGCTTAATTATTCCGAAAGTTTCGCAACGGAGTGACGTCATAACGTATGTACGGTATGACGTCTTGAGCACTTTTCAAAACGTTATATCACCGTTCATTTTTGACGTATGACAAAAAGAAAAAATACGTGTCTATTTATTTTTCACCCACTATCAAAGTTAAAAAAACACTTGAATGCAAGTTCCCAATGGTAGTTCGTCTGAGTGGGTAAATTGAATATCTTCTTAAGATTTATTGATGAATAACCAGTAATATTTTATGTTCCGAGGAATTAGCTGCTTTGTATTGGTCACAGTTAAACGTAGTACATATCATTTCAGATCTTCACATGGCGACGAACACTAGAGTAAGACTCATAGTCTGCTTGGAGACCTCAGACCAGAGTCGAACCATCAAAGATACTTGTCAGTAGGGACTGTTGTCTATGTTACAAATAAATCGATTTCATTGAAGAGTACCTCATAAAATTGGTTAATCATTTCGTACATGCCAGAAATAGACAAAATAAAAGACCACTTATTCGTAGGAACTATTTAGATCGAAGTGTTTGCTTTATGGAACTGGTTGGTTGTTTTTGCCCTCCGTTATTCTCATAGGCCGGACATGCTGCAAGTCGAAACAGGTTTCTATTGGTGGGTGGTGAGTATTAATGGAAAGTAATGATTGAAGACTAGTTTTTACAAAAATATAATTGAGCTCATCAGCGCAAGTCCAGACTTGATGACAAGTGATTTTCAACTAAATTTTCTGCTGAAGGTCGAGTAAATACACTAAGTTCATAAGACTTGAATGGATGGTGAATAATGCTCAAGTTTAAGAAAAACCTCTTATTTAACCTTTGCGGATACCTGGACTGCTTGACCATACGAGAGAGTATATTAGATTTTAAAAACTCATCTGTTATAATATTACATCTATTTTAGATAACTATATTTAACTAGTTATATTTGTTTTAAATTTTTTGATAACGTATAAAATATTTTATTGCAAACAATATGCATTATTTTTTACATTTATTTACCGATCTTTTCCAAATATTCTTATGCGTATAGTTGTTAAATGTAGCAACATTTTTTATAGAAGTAGACGTCAAAGAAGACATTCTATCAGAATACTAAGAGTATTTAGAAATATAGCTGCCTATTTTAGTCATATGAGCTGCTTGGTTGTAGGAAAATATAGATCTTAATTTGGAGTTAGTTACTAATAACACCTCATGATACTTCAGTGTGTTTAATTCAAACTTTTGCAAAATACGGGATACCGAAACAAGTCTACGTTTTTAGGTATACTATCAATACATTTAGTCGATTATTGCAGAACATAAAATATTATGTTTTATAAACATTGCATCAATGAATATTTCTGGACAAAAAAATTTGCCTCACATATTTGAGACATATGCATGTGTGTGGTAAAGCAAAAGACGCTGATATATCATGTGATAACGTTTTATTTGTCGTTTAATGTATATTTTCTATTTTCCATAGTACTATGTGTAATTGAAAATTTACATTTGAATATTCTTCAATGTTTTAATATTATTGGTAGAATTTTTTGTTACAGTGCATAATTTGATGTTTGATGTTGTCTATATTAAAAAAAAATGGTTTGATGCCACATTAACCTTTCCGGTGTATTTTCGTGAAAAAACATGAGCCAAATTAAGTGCATGACCAATATTCTTTAGTGACTACTGAAACAAATCAACTGTAAAATTTGTATCACAGAATAATTGTGACAAAAAGTTATTTCGCAGATTGACATATTAGGGTTAAACTAGCTCTAATTTAAAACTCACTTTAACAGAATATATTGTTTTACAAAACTGTCAGTATATTTGAAAAATTGATTCGTTTGCAATGAGTTTTAGTATATTACATAGTAGTAGCATATACAAAATATTTACCTTTTAAAAAAATGCTGTACTAAAGTGGAAGGCAAATGTGTATATATTTGTTGTCAGGTTTGTATTGACTTGAATGTACAAATTCTGATATTCTAAAATGGTTGACTTTACTATTCGGCACACCCTCACAATTTCTGGTAACACTCAATTTTTGTAACGATGTGTTATATATTATGTTTCAGCGGAGAATGATTTAGTAAAAAAATTGCTAGTTTGCGTCGTTTCGTAATTTGAACAAATTAATTTAAATATGTTGTGACTAAATCTTGACATGTGACAGATTCGGTATGAAGACGAGGACGAAGATGAAGGCCCCCAACCGGACCAGACACTG
Organism: Kuschelorhynchus macadamiae; assembly: GCA_030620095.1. Lineage (NCBI taxonomy): Eukaryota > Metazoa > Arthropoda > Insecta > Coleoptera > Curculionidae > Kuschelorhynchus > Kuschelorhynchus macadamiae. The sequence continues at coordinate 669,196 of JAUTXW010001355.1, forward strand.
GAGCAAGGACTGCCCATTCCAGTACGGCTCCAGGGTAGTTTCCCACCAGAACTTGCCAGCACACCGCTCGAGGACATCGATCCCTTTTATAGTAACCAAATGGTAAGATCCTTAATTAATTTACGAATTAGGCTAGATATAAAATTGTCATATGTGTGAAACCTTTTTAAATACATCTAAAAGAGCACATTTTCAATAAACTTGCTTAGATTGAAATAAAAACCAAATTTAGATCTATAGGTCAATACACTGAAAAAAGAAATGTTTGAGTCAAGAAAAAAAATACAGAGTTAAAATTAAGTGTTAAGCTAATAATAGTTCATTTCACAACCTGCAGAGTTAAGCCAAACGTACAAATATTATTCGAAATAAAAAGAAAATAGAAGAAAACCCGACTGAATGAAATACGTTTATAGTGTTAAACAAATGCAAAATAATATTAGTTTATAAATCTGTGAAGTGTGACTAGACACTAAAACATGTTGAATTAAATACAATAGCTGTGTTAAATGAACTTTAAAGAAGGTTGAAATAACTCGCGTAATGTCAATATAAATGTGCGGTAGGTGGTTGCTTTATTTTTTTTTAAATCAGTATCCCATATGTTCTTAGAATTCTAGGTTCAGTTGAAAGCCTACTTGCTGTGTGTAATACAGTATAAATAAATAGTATGGCTCATATAGGACACAAAGCAGAGTAAATTTGAACACAGAATTTTAAAAACGAAAAGGGTTCCATTAAAAATATTAAGAAAACGGCAACCTGTATTTGCCACAACTTTCAATTTCTTTGAAGAAATATTTATTTATCTGTTCAAGTTTAGTACCCTTCTAGTTGCCATGGGGAACAAGGCAGGATTATTCAAATTTGTATGCTCAGCATTTACTAATTACATAACCAAATTACATTTGTACATTTGTACACATATTTAGTCAATTCCTGATTTGAAATTGTTTTTTTCCAATTACCCTGGTCGACAAAATTAGCGGCGCACATTTTGAAACTGTCGAAATTTTAACAGAGGTGAAGCTGGAGTGATGCCATTTGGCCTGAGGATGCACCCAAGGTCCTAGATAATACTCACCACGTATGTGAGTCACCCCTACCGGAGTTTGCAACGCTTATAATATGTCGAGACGAAAAATCCATAAAAAAGTGGTTTAATTTTTGACTTCGTTATCCGAAAGAGCTAATTTTTGGTGAACTGTTCCGGAATGACCCCCTTGGCATGCCCGAATCAACGTTCGAATCCCCCAACAAGGGGAGAGTTTCCAAAAAAACGCTTTGACCATTCGGAGGGTAGTTTTTGTACCCAATGAACTCTCGTGCCAAGTTTGGTGACCATCACATTCCGAAAAACCACTCCCTCAATTGCGATTCCATCTTTGTCTTGATTTGCGACTTGAAAATGCATTTGCCGGTAAAAAAACGTATACATATTGCAGGTGTCACTTTAAATCGTATTTAGCCCACAAAACTCGCCCTCTTCCTTGCCATATCCTCAGACAGGGGGTAGCCACCCCTTGTCAATTTACATCCTTCCAGAAGGCTGTGGCGGTATTCACGGTAAGCGCCCAATATAGAATCCCTAGATGCATAACTACGCCAAATTCCACATTGATACCTCAATCTGTCCTCGCGCCAGGAGACGAGAACCGAAAAAATCGCAGAAACTCACCTCTACGTTCACGCCCTGATTTGAGATGAACGCCGAGGCATCGACTGTATTAACTGCTTCAATTGATGAATCACATTCCTGGATGTAGGCCTCAGTGAGTGGGGCGAGGGTCGCAGATCGAGACTCACGCTTTCGGACTGCCCTGTTAATAGCATCTCACAAGTGCCCAATAGAATTGAGATTGGGACTGTTAGCAGGATGGTCCAACAAAGTGACGTCATTCTCCTGGAGCACGTCCCAGCAGACATTAGCCATATATGGTCGTGCGTTGTCCTGCATACATATGAAATTAGGCTTAAAGTGCTAGCGCAGACCACCTGCCGTGTTGCAATAGCGTGATGCGCTGCAATGGACGATGCTGTTGCAAACTTCGGGAGGGGACAATCGAATTTTTATTGAATAACACAAGAGAGTTAGTTAATTTAATCCACTATTTAAAGGTTAAAACAATACATACAGTGCGGCTTTTTTTTTGTTAACAAGTTGAAACACTTCAAGAGCTGTGTAATTACTACTTTTTTATGTAAATTTCATACTTCTAATATTCAAAATGGCGACATGATGCATTATATTATAAAAAAGGAATTTGACATAAGTTGACAATTAAAATGGTTCAGTCACTTGTTCGTTTCATAGACGAAGTTCGACATTGTAGTAAATATGCCTAATTCACTTCCCCTTGCGGAAAAAATTGAAGCAAATTTTATATAGGGGGATATCCTAATTTCCATGAAACAGAAAAAAAATTTAATGGATGCTGTCCTGATCGTCCGATATATCTGAAGTATCTTCGCGAATCTAGCCCAGAAATTTGTTGCGACCGGTGTTAATAGCGTAAAACTCCCGGACGCCCTCCTGTTTTAGGAGACAAACAAAATGCAATTAGTGGCGAAATTGTGATACACCCTCAACAATCAACTTCTCATATTGCAAACATTTGTGATACTTCATCTACTATTGTAAACCGGGTGCTGAAACGGCATACATTTTGTTTATTTTATTTATAAATTTCAAATAGTGCATCAATTAATTAAATGGTGACACATCTGTCAGGGTCATCTTCAGTTGAAGATGAAGATATTTTGAGAACTCCTGTACCCAATATTCTGAAAAGGTAAATGTGTGGGCAGGTATATCGGGAAACTACAATGTAGGTCCCTTTTTTACATAAAAATTTGAAACGAGACCTGTTTTTAAACATATTGGAAAACTGGCAGAAAACCCCGATGAATTTGACATGGATAAGTAAAAGGATGGTGCACACTTCGTATTTTAGCAGAAACGTAAAGCAATACTTGGCCATTACTTACCCCAATTGAACTAGTCATCGAGATTCAGTCGAATTGCTAGCTAGATCGCCCGACTCAACATCCTTAGACTCTCTCTAACTAAGTCAAACTTTATTTTGGAGTAACCTTTTTACTTTCTGGGAGTAAATGGAAAACATTTTCAACACTTTCTCCAGTAGAAACGTAAGTTTTGATTGTTTTTACTTTTATATCCAAGTTTCATAAGCTAAACTTTTACACGTCCCCATTCTTTCATAATGCGTGTAACTTTCTAAAATGTTTAGATAATAATCTACTCGATAAGGCCTTTCAAAGGATGGCGTCCAGTTACCTTTGTGAATATTACAAATATGAAATATGCATAAATAAATAATACTTACATAGCTCTTGAAGTGCACAAAATTCAAGTTCAAGTTCACCGAAAAGCAAAGGGGGAGGGGAATTGAAAAGCAGCACTGCATGTTGTTTTAACGTTAAAAAAACATATTGTACATGTTCCCCCAACAAGAATATGCGAACGAATTATATATGTTTAGATAGTCATAGCACCATTGTAAAAGCATCATAATGTATGTTGAAATTGGGCTTTTACTGGTGCTTCAAATACTTTAATATTATCATCGCGAAATTGGTTGATTTAAGCGTTTAATTCGTTCCAATGTAAACTGTTGTGCTCAGGAATGGCCAACATAAGAATAAGTCTAGAAGTAAATCATGAGATCAGATCACTAACGTGTATCTGATCTAGAAATATATGTATTGTGTATATATGGATAACAACTTGTTTTTTGATATTGATTTTTAAACAATGTATTAAGCCTCCATTTTGTTTCGCCATATTACGTCACATACATACAAACTACGGAGGGTGATTATTTTCCGAATATAATACTTTATTCTTATGAGGGAAGTAAAAATATCTATTATCGTATTAATGACACAATAAACAACATCGGAGGCAACTTGTTGCTTTAATCAAATTTGATTATTGGAAAATAAATGCTACGTTAGATATAAATTATAAAACCCACACAATACTTGTTATTCGTTACTCTATTCCAAAAATACCTTTCGTCCACTTTGAATATTGAAAATTAATGACTTTGTCCATATTCAAATAGTTTTCCGTCGATCATTTTATGAAACGTTATTACCAAACGTAAATATTAGGAAATATCAATGAACTATTAATCAATTGAAAAAAAAATACAGACAAATAAAAAAGTGCTTAAAATAAACGACCTTTTCTCTTAAATCGATACACGTAATGAAAATTGAATTACCGAATGTAATTTTGCCGAAGAGAGTATAGCATTAATTAATTGTCTAATAATAATAATAGTAGTAACGAGCCAGGTAACTACCAATACTAGATAATGCTACCAATCAATATGACACGAATATATTAATAAACGTCTATCGGCAGAAGTTCTAAACTGAGCGTCAGTTGAACTCGAACGCCTAGTTTTTTCCACGAAAATGAAAAGCATGTATTTTCGAAATTTGAATATTTAAAAATTCTGAAAACTCGTTCCTTTGTGAATTAAAAATTGCCTCTCTATACAGGTATATCCATATAGAAGTGAACATTCCTTATAACTTCTTTCTTTATAAAAACGGAAGAAAACATTAACTATTAAAGTTGTGGGATTTCAGGACAAATTAAAAACTTGTTTAATTAAGAAATCCTGGCTCTTGGCATTAGACCGTGTGAAAATGAAATAATTTTCTGACATTTCGCCTTCGATTGCACGAGGCATCTTCAGGGATCTTTATTTCTCGAGATCGGAGCACTGAATGAGCTTAGAGAGAAACAGGCCGTTATAGTCGATCTGTGTTCACCGAACCGTAAATCGGTGTAACGATCGGTTGGCACGTATGAACAGAAGCCCGTATCTCTATTAAAATTTCTAGGATGCTTATAAATTTCAATAGATTCTCTAATTTTCCGTTTATAGAATCCCTAAACCGATGCAAGAACTTTGGTTTCTTTTACATTTATGACATGTCCAGTGGAATGTTGATGTTCAGATAGAGCAGATTTTGTTTCTTTCTGATACATCGTTCATGTTCCTTAAGCCTAGTCGATATGGATCGTTTAGTTTCTCCAATATAGACATTACCACAGGAGCAAGGAATTGCATATACTCTTTCCGTTTGGAAAGGAATAATGTCTTTTGGCGATAGCAAACTTTGTCCAATTTTCTTGTGTGTGTTGAAGATTGTACGCATGTTGGACCAGCAAAGTAACCTTGCAATCTTATCTGTGGTTCCGTATATAAATGGAAGAACTACATTTCTTATCGGTAATTCCCTATTAGTATCATTTCGTGGAGTAGGATTATTGTATTTGCTAATTGACCGTCTAATATCCTTAGTGCAATATTCATCCCCTCTTAAAGCTTCAGTCAGTTTTTCTGTTTCAGATGAGAGCTGAGAGGGAATTTGCATTTAAGAACCTGTTCGTATGCGTTGGTTTTCTATATACAGAGTGGCCTAAGGAACCATCACTTTTTCTCTGTACAAGAACATCTAGAAAGGAAATTGTGCCTTCCGATTCAATTTCCATTGTAAATTTTATATAAACATGTTGATGATTCAGATGATCAAGAAACCCAGGGACGCTTTCTGGACCATGCTGATGGGAACTTGCATTTAGGAACCTGTTCGTATGTGTTGGTTTTCTATATACAGAGTGGCCTAAGGAACCATCACCTTTCCTTTGAACAAGAACATCTAGAAAGGGAATGGTGCCTTCTGATTCAATTTCCATTGTAAATTTTATATTAGCATGTTGATGATTCAAATGATCAAGACACCCAGGGACGCTTTCTGGACCATGCGGCCATATTACAAAAGTGTCGTCTACATATCTGAACCATTATTTTGGCTTTAATGGGCTTCCTCCTCAAAAGCTTCCATGAAGATATTGGCGGTGACAGTGGAGATCCAATGACTGCTCCTGAGGTTTTTTCATAAAAAGTTCCTTGAAACACAAAATATGTGAGACGTGCTTCAATCAGATCTAAAAGTGAGTGGTCAATATTATTATGGTGAAATAAGTCTGATACTATGGAAATTGAATCATTTATAGGCACATTCGTATATAGCGATTCTACATCGAAACTGAATAAGATATCTTTGGGATCTACTTGGATTGAGTTTATTTTTCCTACAAAATGCGCAGAGTTTCTAATATATGAATCTGTTTCCCTGTAAAATAATTAAGAATTTTCGAAAGATATTTACCAATTTTGTAAGTAGGAGATCATATTGCACTGACGATAGGTCGAAGTGGTAATTAACCTTGTGTATTTTAGGTAGTCCGTAGAACCGTAGGATCCTTGAGCTGCTTGGCCTTAACATCTTCTTCTCCTCTGCTGGTAGGTTGGATGCGTTTATAAGGTTCGTTATGCGTCTCTCAATTTTGCTGGTCGAGTCCCCTTGAATTACTCTGTAGGTGTTGTCGTCCAAAAATAGTTGTATTTTCTTCACGTAATTTGTTTTGTCCATGACGACAGTGGCATTTCCCTTGTCAGCTGGAAGGACCAAAATGTTTGTATTGTTGTTTAATGTTTTTATCTCCGTTCTTTCCGCAGCTGATAGATTCGATTTAGGCCGATTAGAATGTTTGATGATCTTCGATCGCCAAAGAACATTGTTCCTTTCCAAATGGTAGGAGTATATGTAATTCCTTGTTCCTGTGGTGATGTCTATATTGGATACTGGACGATCCATATCGACTATGTTTAAGGAACATAAACGATGTATCAGAAAGAAACAAATTGTACAATCTGCTGTATCTGAACACCAACATTCCACTAGACATGTCATAAATGTAAAAGAAACCAAAGTAATTGCATCGGTTTCAGAATTTTATAAACTAAAAATTAGAGAATCTATTGAAATTTATTCGCATCCTAACAATTTTAGTAGAGATACGGCCTTCTGTCTTCATCATACGTGGAAACCGATCTTTACAGAGTGACGGTTCAGTAAACACAAGTCGACTATAAATAGCCGGCCTGGATCTTTCCTAGCTCATTCACTGTTCCGATCTCGTGAAGTCAAGATCCCTGAAGGTGTCTCGTGCAATCGAAAGCGAAACGCCGGAAAGTGGTTTCATTTTGACACGGTCTAATCCCAAGATCATTATTTCTTAAACGACAACAGCCGTGAAAGCTTTCGTTCTAAAACCTTGTTTCTTATTTGTTATGAAAGCTCTGTGGATTTTTATAGATCGTCCATTAATATTATTAGCGAAAGATACAGTACAAAACATCGATTTTCTATCTTATGTTATATTGGATGGTATGTTTTTTATGCGGTTTTAAAGTAATTTTTGAAATATTCGAATTTAAACTTTATTTCACATGTACATGTGTATACAGCTTGCAAACAAGATTTTTTTGCTATTTTTTAAATTAAGGTATCTAAGTCAAAAGTAATGTCAAGTTTTACAATTATACTTGAGTCACAGTGAATTTATAATTTTATTTTTATGCAAAACTAGTGATATTATTAAACAATAAATTTTGATTTGTGTTACATAGTTAATCGTATTTGAAAGAAATAGCAAGGGATCATAACCAATAACAAGTGAAATAGAACATGAACAGATAAAATAGTGACACTGTCAAATATAGTCCGACGCATGGATCTTGGAATGCGACGTGTGAAGGGACTAGGCGGTAAATGGCATAAAAACAAAAACACAACGTTTTGTGTGTTGTTGCATTCGATATATTTACCGATTTGTTCGACTCGTCGGAACGTTAAACATTTGCAATAAGTATTTTTGTCCGCATAGTTTCTCTAGCCCACGACGACTGCGTCAGTCTTTAGATACTAAAAACAATTATCAATATGCCTGCCACGTAATTCTTTACGATTTTCATACATGCCTCTGAAACGTGTTTATAATACTTTCAGCATTATTTTCGTTCACATTTATTATTTAATTTTTCACCTTTCCACAAATTCCTTCAATCTTTTTATTCTGATTTCAGTAAACATTTTTCAAATGACCCAAAAAAAGTATCTAAAGGGTGTGAGTTTTGAGCTATTTGCAGGTAAATGTAACGTTCCAAGTTTACCAATCCATTTGTTATACTGATAGTTTAGGAAAATACTAATCGCACGTATAATATGGAGAGGCGCTCCATTCTGTTGCCATATAATAGGTCTATGTTGTTCAAGAGGTAATTCTGCATGTATATCTTCGATTTCATTTTCTAAAAAATAAAAAAAAGCTTTCCAGTTAGTGCTCATCGAAAAAATAAGGTATATATAGACATCCCGCCTCTATTTGACAGGATGGAAACAATAGTTCTGATTTGATAACTTAAAATTAAGGTCTCAGGCCCATATTATGCCATTTTGACAGTTTGGCAGCTGCCACTTGTTAATCAAAAAACATGTTTATCCAAAATTCTGTGTAGTATGCAACATCCTAAATAGATACCTGTTAAATTACCATTTAAACGTTAGACTAAAAATTAGCTTTGACAAAAACTGTCAAATATTTTATCTATTATCGAATCTATATTACCCAAAATCAATATTTCAAGCCATTTAAAAATTGGACTAAAACCATTTTGTCATCCCTTATGTTGTATATTCGCAAATCGATACGCAATAAAATATAATAATAAAAGATTTATGTTTTATTATTTTTTAAAAATATTAATAGTCTGAAATAAAAAAAATTATATTTTCACTTTTACCTCCTAGAATAACCCTGTGTAGTCGAAAATATATTTATGTACAAAATATAAAACAGATTTGGCGTTTTCCACCGCTTAAAAGGAAAACCTAAAATTTTAATTTTACGGAGCTGTTTACCTCCTTATGAATAATGACCCTAATACAAAAAATTGCCTTTGTATGCAAAAAAAGAAAATAAGTTGCCTTGTTTTACCGTTTCTTTCTTTAAAGAGTTGAGCATTATGGATATAAAATTATTTGTATGTTTGCGGATTCCTAAGGGCAACCCTGTATAGTGTAGAAAATACTTAATGTTAAAAGAGATAAAAGAAATTTGACATGTCTCACTGTTTTTTTAACTAACCGCTTTGCAATAAAAAATATTTTCGTTTGTTTTGCGGCTGCTTCATACTACGGCGACTACTGTATAGTAGTTTGTTAAAAGTGATAGACGCCCATAAAATATTTTTTTTTAATTCTCAGGAAGCATTTTCATCCTTCTAAGCAGTTTCATCCTTATAAGCTATATTTTAGGCAGGTTTAATGTTTCTGGAATACAATTTTTTTTAATTTTAGGGTTACTCTGCATATTTGAAAAAATGTTTTTATAAAAAAAAATAACATATACTTCTTATTTTTTTTTATATATACCTACCATGTATAATGAAAAAAATTATGTTCAATAATTATAATACATTTGAAGTATTTCGCCGTTTTTCGAAATATGTATTTTTTAAAATATAGATAAACAAAAAAATGCGACATCTACATCAATCATTTCCACAATTTTTCCGTATCAAAACAATTACTTCAGGTATATCTGTTTTGAATCTGACAGTTATCGGTTTGTCCGTTTTCAAAATATGAACTTTTTACGTTATATAATAATAATAATAATAATACGTTTATTAGTCTCAAATACTACAAATGTGTGATGCAAAATCTCTTACATTTTTATAATTTTAATTTAAGACTAATAGGCTTTATTGTCAACTTTCCAAACCTAGGTTTGGAAGCTGTTGAGGCCCTCCTACAACTAAACAACTTAATTAATATTACAAAACAAGAAAACAAAGTAAATATAGGAAAAGTAATTTCCAATAACAATAATATATTTAAGTAAAACAATGTAAGGTAAGCTAAAGAAGAAGATAATAATTAGAAATGAATAGACGAAAAGAAGGCAAAGAAAAGAGAAGTAAAAAGATAAGAAAGAGACAGAGAGAGAGAGGGAACCACATATAAAATGCATGATCAGAATGTAAATAATCAATAAAAGAACAAAATTATCAATGCTGGTTGGCGTGATAATCACGCAAGAAACTAATTTCTCATTCTATTTTGAAAAGTAAGAAGACTTTCAGAGAAGTTATAAATTGTATATTTATTTATAAAGAATGCTTTGCAATAAGAAAATGATCTGTTAAATATTTGTTTTTTATGCTTAAGAATAGTCAATATAGAGGTGCGTCGAATATTTAGTCTATGAATATCTGTTCGAAATGTTAGCCTTGGAAGCAAATATGGGGGAGATTTCTATTTTAGAATTTTATAAGCAAAACACAAATAATGCACAATTTGGCGATTTTGCATATTAAGCCAGTTAATTTCTTTTAATTTGTAAGTAACACCCCGTCTCCTCCGGATACCAAAAATTTTTGAATTCTTCTCAGGTCCATGCTGTCCAAACAAGGACTATACACAGAATCGCAAAAGTTAAGCAGTGAAAGGATTAAAGAATCACAGAGCATTTTTTGTATCTTGATTTAAAAAATGTCTGTGCGAAAAGAGTATTTTTAAAGTACCATACGCTATTTTCAATTTTGAGGTTATGTAATCCCTGAATCTTAGCTTACCATCCATAATTAGTCTCAAATTTCTAGCAGATTTTTGAAATTCAATTTTATTACCGTTTACTGATATATTAAGGTTATTTAGAATAGTTTACCTTGTGGTATCGCTAGCAACGAGCAAAGCCATGGATTTTTTAGCATTTATCTGCAAAGTGTGTCTTTTTGAAACTTCTTATATAGCCCGTAGATCACGGTTAATGACGTTGCTTGCAAGGTGAAGTGACGAAGGACTAAATGAAAAATAAAGTTGAGTATTATCAGCGTAAAGGTGATATTTGCAATATTGTAGCTCTTTATAGAAGTTAGACGTGTAGATGAGAACAATAGGGGTCCCAGAATGCTACTCTGGGGAACATCAGAAGTAACCCACAAAAAATCAGAGAACCTACCATCATGCTAAACTGCCTGGAGACGGTCAGCTAAAAATGATTCTACCAAGCTCTAAAACGCCCTGCGAAAACCCACAATAACTCAGCATAGCTACAAGGGTACCATGAGTTAACATGTCAAAGGCCCTACTGAAATCCAGTAGGACCAAAACCGTAGCCCTACCATTATCCAGTTCCCTAAAAATGTCATCTGTCACCTAAGTCAAAGCAGTGATGCAGCTATAAACCTCACGAAATCTCGACTATTTCTCGGGAAGTACGTTGTTTTTACTTAAAAAAGATTGAATTTGGTTTTTCATACATTTTTCCAGAACCTTCGAAAGAATAGGCAAAATTGACACCGACCGCCGTGTTCAAGTTCGGTTAGATTGTGGAATCATTTTGGCCTTTTTCCATTCGAGTGGAAAGTAGGATTCTTTTATACATACATTTATAATATTCCTATTAAAGGTAACTAAAAAGCGGCAACATCTTATTATTATAATATTTGATTTAACATTTTTTAAAATTTCCAAAATTTCGATGTCACCAACTGGGCAAAAATCAAATTAATTCGTAACAATTTTATTATTTTTATAAAATTTAATTAAATCATCGTCTGGCAAAAAAGCACTAACGCTCGAATCAATAAAATATTTATTAATTACATCACAATTATTAAGAATCTGAGGCAAATTAGCCTGTTTGGATTTTCCAATATTTAGTTTCTTAAGGTCGCGCCATTTATCTCTGTTGCTAATATTTTGAAATCTCCGATTAAGGTAAACTTTTTTCTCTGCCCTTATTGCATTTGTTGTTAAATTTCGCAGCTATGTGTAATAGTTACGAGGTTCGGGTAGCTTAATTCTGCGAAAACGATTTAAAGCCGCATTCCTTAATCATTGCATCAACCTTATATTATCCGTGATCCACGGGCAATATGTTTTTTTGCCATTAACAGTTTTTAGGTGGGCATATTTATCAAAAAGTTGAAGAATTTTATTAGTAAGGAATGAAACTTTTTCATTTACGTCTTTAAGATAATAAATGTGTGACCAGAGAACAGCCTCAAGGTCTTCCTGAAAAGACCTTAAATCCGTATTATGCAGTGCATGGTAGGTAAACGAATAGAATTGTGTATTGTTTGAATTAAAGTCGATTTTACATGATATTAGCATATGATCCGAGACGTCAATATCACAAATATCCGTACCCAAAATATCCTCCAAAAAAATAAAATCAATAAGGTATTGGCCCGAACGGGTAATTCTAGTCGGAACATTCACCATCTGTTTAAAACCAAAAGATTCAGTCAGGTGGGCAAGGGAGGAAGTATTTGTAGACTCGGTATCATACATATTAAAATTAAAGTCCCCAAGACAAAACAATTGATCACAATCTGGAAAAATGTCAGTAAGGCAGTCTTCAAAGTAATTTAAAAATTGTAAAAAATCAGATTTTGGAGGCCTGTAAATATTACCAAGAGTAATATTCTCTCCAGAGATCCCAATTTGGATCCAGATATGTTCTGAAAATTCTTTAATTTCTTGCAATAATACACGAAATTGTATGTTACTTTTTATGTAAATCGCGATGCCGCCACCCCTTGTAAGACGGTCCTACCTAATCAAATCATAACCAGCAATGCGTAAAAAATCATTATTTATTGTGTTATTCAACCAGCTTTCAGATATACCAACAGCATCATATTGATTCAAGTCTACGTGATCTCTAAAGTTGTTCAAATTATTCGTTAGTGAACTTACATTTAGATATGCTACACAGAAAACATAAAAAAATAGAACGGAAAACAATCAAGTAAAGGAAGCAACAAGACACAAGACAAAAAAAAATATACATACCCCTTAAATATATCGAAGATCTACGTCATTTACTCCCAAAATCCCGCGAGAATATTTTTGATGCAAATTTAATATAAAATGATATTGTAACGGTCTGATGGTCAATGATGATGATTATGAGTCAGTATAAGCATAATAGCCAGAAACAGAAATTACAAAAAGCAGCGACTTATATACCCAATACATAATGTCAAAAATTAAATTAAAGCTGCGGTCGAATCCCCCAGTTAATGGAAAATGCCACTACTCCGAACCGGATTGCTTTATCACCCCGTATATAAATATATATCAGGAAATCATATAACATACTAAAGTCAGAGACATTTAAATACCGCATAGGTATAAAGCAAAAAATAAGAATAAAATTACTACTAAGGCTTGCGTATATCGAAAAAAGGAATAATTATTCCAAACCTACTTACTTTACCAGCCATTATTAAACATGCTGAAAGAAGTAAACATTACTTACTATTAACTAAAAGGGAAAAACCCGTTAATATTTTAAACATAAATATACATCCCTTTAAATCTTCACACCATCCATGTATTTCTTATTTTGTATTATAATTACCTTCATTTCGTATATAAAATACTTGCTATAACTTTATTTGGACACGATTCCTGATATTGCTATACTTTTCGGGATGTATATCAATTTTCACCGCCGCACAGTGTGGTAAATTGGCCATGTAGTGCGACATAATTATTTAAGCATTGTTTTAACGTTTTTTAAATTTCATATAATACTAGAATAGGTAACAAGATTTTTGCAAAAAAAATGTGAACAAGATGCCGATGCCGGTCATTAAAATGGCTTCAGTGTTTACTAAAAATTTAATGTTTTTGTGTAACTTAAAAACACATTGATGTCAAAATTTATGAATCATTACTTTAAACTTATTATTAACTAATAGCTATATGAAGCATAAAAAATTAAGATGTAAATTTTTTAGGTTCATTTAGATATTACAATATTGATAGGTAAGGGTAAGGTATACAGGGTGTTTTGTCAAATATTGCTTTGTTTCTATTCTATTCAATACATAAACAATAAAAGAACTTTTAGACTTAACATTATGTACCAGATAATGTTTTATAAAAGCCCACTACGTATGCACCTTCATCCAAGCACCCCTTAATTTTTTCGATATTGGTAATAAAACGTTTAAATAAAAATTAATTAGTTAAGTATACTTTTCGTGATAAATGAATTGTTTTTGTTATTTGCCCTATACAATGAAGCCGATATTTTTTAGATATTGCACTTAATATATTTTTATATTTATTTTTGTATTTATTTTATATTTTATATATTACACTTTATAAATTTTTATGAAATTATCTTTACAAAAATGCCAATTACTGGCACTGCACTGGTGTCTTGGGAGATATCTTCGTTTAAGATTTATTTTTGTAAAGGTAGAAAAGTCTTTTAAATTTACCTAATTTATTAGTTTTTTATTTGAAATTTTCATTTCCAATATTAAAAGAATTAAAGGGAGTGTGGTTTTATAAAATTATATCTTAGTTATTTATCGAATTTTAAAAGTGTTATATCATTTTGCTTGGAAATAATGTAGCATTAGAACTGTTAATTTAGTTTTATCACGATGTTGCATGTAAAACTTCTACAGAGGGATCAAATATCCATATTTTTAAAATGGGTTCGCCATCTTGAATTTTAAAAAGATGACAGCTGTAATACAAAATTCCGAAATTTTGTACCTTAGTCTTTGCAAAATGTTTACCGTTGTTATACTCGGACGAGTTTTTATAAAGTTCTGGTCATATAAAAATCGTGCTGTTTTTTTTATGGTGCAGCCAATAGTAATTACGGAGCCATACTTAAAGCCATCTAAATCTCGAATGGGCATCTATGAACATTTTCATTCATATGTTTTATATAAAAATTAAACTTCGACAAACTTTTTTTTGCATGCTCTACAAGTTAAAAAAAGTGCGTAAATATAGTAATACCTCAAAAATTTTTGAGATAAGGGCACTAATGTTTAAAAAGTTTTGATACCATAAAAAAGTTTGATTATAAACAGTATTTATGTAAGAAATTAGAAAAACATTTCCTATGTTTAGTATCATATTTTCTGTTTTGAAAATGATGTATAGAAACATGTTAATTTCAGATTTAAAATATTTACCTACTTTAAGGCCTCTCCTCCAAGAACTGTAATTACATTTTTATTCCTCAATTGCATTTTTCTATTAGTAACACTATTATAAATGCTAGAATATGTTAAGAATATTGCAGAATTACACTTTGGACTTATGTCGTGCTAGACGGCCGATTTAATACACTGGGCGCCGTTCAGAGCATGCGAGATACATAGATCAACAAATATTCGCAAACTTTGGAGGCATTTCGGGATAAAAACATCTCGTCCCTGTCAATCTGCTTATCATAATACGTCAGTGAAAGCTACATAGCTGGCAAAGCCAGGCCAACTTGAAAATGGTGGTAAATTCAAGAGGAAATGGAAAAATAATGCATAGGGAAATATATGAAAACAATATTGCAATTTTATTTCCAAATGGTTCGCCCTGTATAAACCGGAAAGACATTTTGGCGGTCCTATAAACAATTTGCGCCCCATGTTTTTTGAAACAAAGTGAAATGTATTTAAATTGAAAAGGCAGAAAGAGTTTTTTAGTTATTCTGCATTTCGACCGCTTTCTCGTCATATGAGGTATAGGCATCCTATATCGATTTTAAATCTTCTTTATATTCTTCATCGAACCCCTTTCTTACCTTAACAAAGTAGTCAGGGTTTCGACTCCGCAAAATGCCTTTAAAGCTACCCCACTTTCCAATAACAAAAAATCCGTTAAGGTCCTTTACCCGGCACTCCCCTCATTATGAATTTTTCCTTTTATTAGGAATAGTGAAGGGTGACACAATTTAGTTCCGTGCATAGCATATTCTTTTGGTTACACATATACATATACTGTCTTATTAAACATTTTTATTGAGCGCTATTTTGATCCACCATATTGGATTCGTACCAATATTTTACCAGTTTCTACTTATACCACACTCGATTTATGGGCATAATTTAAAATACTTGAACCAGTAGTTTTTACCCTGATTTTTTTAAAGACACGCGTTTTGCTCCGTCATGTTGAATTCGTACTAAAATTTTACCAGTTCATCTCTGTATCAGACTTTATTCTTGCAGAAAATTTGAAATCAATGTAATAAGCAGTTTTTCAGTACCAAAATTACCAGTAGATCACTACGAAATACCTGCTTGTTGTGCAAAATTTCGAGTACATTGGATAAGTAGTTATCACCCTCAATTTCTGGCCAAATTTGAAGTAAATCGGGTAAGCATTTTTTAGCTATGCCGCCAACAGACCGACAGACAGACCGACGGAATTGAGAAAACATGTTTTGTGGCATCTAGGATCCTAAAACGTAAAGATCTGAAAAATCTGGAAGGGTGATTTTTTTTTTCAGGAATACAATAATTTCCTTTTACGAGGGAAGTACAAAGGTATTGTTGACATAACGTAGCGAACATAGGACGGAAGCTAAAACGGCTTTGGTCATTTAAGAAATTATGGTCCGACGTTTTGCTTTGGATTGCACGAGGCATCTTCAGGGATCTTGACTTCACGAGATCGGAACACTGAATGAACTCGGAGAGACCCAGGTCGTCTATTTATAGTCGACCTGTGTTTACTGAACCGTGACCCTGTGTAACGATCGGTTTCCACGTATGATGTAGACTGAAGCCCGTATGTTTAATAAAATTGTTAGGATGCTTATAAATTTCAATAGATTCTCTAATTTTCCGTTTATAGAATCCCAAAACCGATGCAAGAACTTTAGTTTCTTTTACATTTATGACATGTCCGGTGGAATGTTGGTGTTCAGATACAGCAGATTTTACCGTTCATGTTCCTTAAGCCTAGTCGATATGGATCTTCCAGTTTCTCCAATATAGACATTACCACAGGAACAAGGAATTGCATATACTCCTTCCGTTTGGAAATGAATAATGTCCTTTAGCGATCGCAAACATTGCACAATTTTCTTGTGCGTGTTGAAGATTGTACGTATGTTGGACCGGCAAAGTAACCTTGTGTATAAATGGAAGATCTACATTGCTATCGGTAATTCCTTATTAGTATCATTTCGTGAAGTAGGATTATTACATTTTCTAATTGACCGTCTAATATCCTCAATGCAATATCCATTCCCTCTTAAAGCTTGAGTCAGTTTCTCTGTTTCCGATTGTAAAAAATTTTCGTCACAAATTGCGAGGGTTCTGTAAACCAATGAATTAATAACTAATTGCTTTTGTGCTGGATGATGATGGGAATTTGCACTTAGGTACCTGTTCGCATATGTTGGTTTTCTGTATACCGTGTGTCCTAAGGAACCATCTCCTTTTCTTTATACAAGAACATCTAAAAAGGGAATTGTGTCTTCTGATTCCATTTCCATTGTAAATTCCATATTAGCATGTTATTGATTCAAACGATCAAGAAACCCAGGGAGGCTTTTTGGACCATGCAGCTATATTACAAAAGTGTCGTCTACATATCTAAACCATGATTTTGACTTTATTGCAGACGAATCCAAGGCTTCCTCCAGAAAAGCTTCCATGAAGATATTGGCTACCACTGGTGACGGCGAAGATCCCATGGCTGCTCCTGAGGTTTGTTTATAAAAAGTTCCTTGGAAAACAAAATATGTTGATGTGAGACATGCTTCAATCAGATCTAAAAGTGAGCTGTCAATATTATTATGGCGAAATAAGTCTGATATTATGGAAATTGAATCATTTATTCGCACATTTGTATATAGCGATTCTACATCGAAACTGACTAAGATGTCTTTGGGATCTAATTGACCAAAATGTCTGTACTGTTATTTTTGTCGCCGTTCTTTCCGCAGCTGATGGATTCGTTTTAGGCGGGTTAGAATTTTTGATGATTTTCGCTGTTTCATACCTTATTACGTTAGCTTCTTCTGCAGAAAGTCTTCTAATTGTCGCTTCAACAGGTGACACTATGTCTTCTACGGGTATGTCCTTTGGTGTTATGGCGGAGTTTTGGCCTTTAGAGAGGACGGATTACTCTGCTTCAGTAAGGATTTTGAAAGATAATTTTTGTAGGGTGCCCTGTGGCGGTTTCATTGGTCTTTGGTTGTCCAGCAGTCAAGTCCTAACACTGGAACCTGTGGTGGAAGATAGATCAAAATACAAGAGTTCTAACCACACTACACCACAACTTGTTACGTTCTGGACGCGCGTTTCGCTAACCAAGTTAGCATCATCAGCAGATGATATAAACTAAAGTAACTTATCCTAACCGAGACTATTTATAGGTAAATGTGGTCACACTTGGTTGCACCCGACTGCACCGTTGTCAAGTAAACAATAGAAGGGACTATAGGGAATAGGCCCTCTGTCTTTATTTAGTGCTTTCTTACCACATTTAACTATTTCTATACTCTCAAATGCATCCAATAATCTATTATTAGATACATTTTTAATCAACTTAAGATTATTTATTCCTATTCGGTGATTGTTTTCCAAAGCATGTTGGGCAACGCTTGACTTTTCTGTTCTTCAGTATCTTAAATGTGCCATGTGTTCTTTAAAACGAATGTTTATGGAGCGTTTAGTTTGCCCAACATATTTTAGATCACAGTCATTACAGCTAATTTCATAGATGCCACTCCTCTCCCTCAAGTCGACTTTGTCTTTGGGGTTTCCAAGGAGATTTT
This sequence comes from Kuschelorhynchus macadamiae, assembly GCA_030620095.1. Classification (NCBI taxonomy): domain Eukaryota; kingdom Metazoa; phylum Arthropoda; class Insecta; order Coleoptera; family Curculionidae; genus Kuschelorhynchus; species Kuschelorhynchus macadamiae. The sequence goes on from JAUTXW010001355.1 coordinate 687,704, forward strand.
TCAAACAATTCTCCGTTTTGTAGGCTACTCTAAAACCTACGTTTTTAAATACTTTTTCTAGACCTCTCGTATATCTGGGATCATATGGGATTACTATGAATTTATTGGAAGCCTAAGGTATTTGAAGAGAAGTGGTATTTTTAACATTTTCTTATGCTTATGTCTATTCACTAGTTTATGTACAAAATTATCATTATATCCATTACTTTTAGCTATATTTTTAATCCGATTCATTTCATTGTTAAAACGTTCTTTACTTAGTGAAAAATTGACTAACCTGTGAGTTAAGAAATGGAATGCTGCCATTTTGTGTTGACGGCAATGAAATGAGTCGGATGTTATATATCTATCAGTATTAGTAAATTTCCTATAAATATCAAATTCTAATTTATCGTTATTTCTAATAACTAACGTGTCGAGAAAAGGTAATTGCCCATTGTTCTCCTTTTCGTACGTAAAATTAATGGAAGGATGTTTATTGTTTAATGTTTCTAAGAAAGTGTCCAAATTTTCTGTTTTAGTATCAAAAATAGCAAATATATCGTCTACGTATCGTAATCGTATCGTAAGAAAAATGTTCGTAGTTATCGATGCCAAATTTTTGAAGAAAATGTGTTCACTTAAAAACAAACTGAGAAAGTTGAAACCACAAAAACAAATTTCTTCGGAAGTCGAGAACATTGTAGAAAATCTTTCTTCTCAGTCTTTTGATAATAGAGAAATCGCCCTTTTGAATAAATTCAATACGTGCCAGAGTCAACTAAGGGATTCATTAGAGAGGCTTGCAGAAATCAAATCTCTAAAAACGTTGTTAACAACAAGTCAAAATATGTTTCTCGTAAAAACACTGAAGTTATCCAGGGACTGAAGAAAAAGGAATGTTTTTATTTAAAAGCTGACAAAGGAAATAAGGTTGTTATACTAGACAAAACAGATTATTTTGAAAGAGTAGACAATTTGATTCAAACTGGTCCTTATGATTTAATTGAGAAAAACCCCTTATCAAAAATGATAACAGAAGTAAAAAGTACTTTAAAACAGTGTAAAAACCTTGTGTCCGATAAACTAAAATTCAAACTAACACATAGTAACCCACAGTTATCTAAACTGTATTGCCTTCCCAAAATTCATAAACCTGGGAAGTCCATGAGACCTATTGTTTCAGCTATTGGATCACCAACGTACAATATTTCAAAATGGTTAGTAGAAGAATTCGGCAAATTAAATATCTCGTATGATAACTTTGAGGTTACTAACTCGTTAGAATTCTTAGATAAAATTAAGAATGTTCACTTAAAAGAAGGTGAAATTTTAATATCTTTTGATGTAAGCTCATTGTTTCCTAGTGTACCCATACCACTAGCTTTAGAGTACCTAAAGGAACTACTTGAAATCAATAATTTGAAGAAAGAAATTATTGATGAGTATTTACTTCTCACAAAATTATGTATGAATCAAAATTTTTTTCAGTACAACAATAAATATTATAAACAACTAGAGGGAACTGCGATGGGAAATTGCTTATCTCCGTTCCTTGCAAATTTGTTTATGGGCAGATTAGAAACCCAATTCAAAAAAGAACTCAAGTATTTCCCAAGGGTGTGGTATAGATACGTAGACGATATATTTGCTATTTTTGATACTAAAACAGAAAATTTGGACACTTTCTTAGAAACATTAAACAATAAACATCCTTCCATTAATTTTACGTACGAAAAGGAGAACAATGGGCAATTACCTTTTCTCGACACGTTAGTTATTAGAAATAAAGATAAATTAGAATTTGATATTTATAGGAAATTTACTAATACTGATAGATATATAACATCCGACTCATTTCATTGCCGTCAACACAAAATGGCAGCATTCCATTTCCTAACTCACAGGTTAGTCAATTTTTCACTAAGTAAAGAACGTTTTAACAATGAAATGAATCGGATTAAAAATATAGCTAAAAGTAATGGATATAATGATAATTTTGTACATAAACTAGTAAATAGACATAAGCATAAGACAATGTTAAAAGATGCCACTTCTCTTCAAATACCTGAGGCTTCCAATAAATTCATAGTAATCCCATATGATCCCAGATATACGAGAGGTCTAGAAAAAGTATTTAAAAACGTAGGTTTTAGAGTAGCCTACAAAACGGAGAATTGTTTGAAAAATCTCCTTGGAAACCCCAAAGACAAAGTCGACTTGAGGGAGAGGAGTGGCATCTATGAAATTAGCTGTAATGACTGTGATCTAAAATATGTTGGGCAAACTAAACGCTCCATAAACATTCGTTTTAAAGAACACATGGCACGTTTAAGATACGGAAGAACAGAAAAGTCAAGCGTTGCCCAACATGCTTTGGAAAACAATCACCGAATAGGAATAAATATTCTTAAGTTGATTAAAAATGTATCTAATAATAGATTATTGGATGCATTTGAGAGTATAGAAATAGTTAAATGAGGTAAGAAAGCACTAAATAAAGACAGAGGGCCTATTCCATATAGTCCCCTCTACTGTTTGTTTACCTGATAACGGTACAGTCGGGTGCGAACAAGTGTGACCACATTTACTTATAATTAGTCTCGGTTAGGATAAGTTACTTTAGTTTATATCATCTGCTGATGATGCTAACGTGGTTAGCGAAACGCGCGTCCAGAACGTAACAAGTTGTGGTGTAGTGTGGTTAGAACTCTTGTATTTTGATCTGTCCAGCAGTCCTTTCAACTTTTCTCTTGCTTAATGGTAACTGCTTGATGGATCCTTTCTGCTTGCGCATTGGTAATGTCATCGAGAGCTCTAAATATTTGATATTCCAGTGTAAAAGGTAATTTTAAATGAATATTTAATAACTTACTAGCGTTTATATCTAAATAGCGTCGAGTAGCTTTTACCCTTTCTCTTACCCATGCCATAATGGCTCGTTTGTAGATGTTCCTTGCACTTGTTGATGTTATGTTGGTGTTTTGTCTGTTGAGATTTTGGTACTACGTCTTTATCTCGGCATCTAAGGAGAAAGGCTAGTTGGCAAAGTAGCTTCTTCTTGTTGTTCCTGAGACAGCCAAAAGTGTTTGGCAACTTTCTTGATTTCCTCCCCATAGAGGTCAGCTAACATAGAACGAAAGCTTGCAAAGATGAGGTCAATTAAGGAATCATGGTTCTTGACACGGTCTAATCCCAATTAATTGACCACAGCCGTGAAAGCTTGCGTTCTATGTTAAGAATACGAGGTTACGGTCTACATCACACGTGGAAATCGATCTTAACACAGGGTCACGGATTAGCGAGCACAAGTCGTATTCAGTATTTAGATCTCGGAGAGTCCCTGAAGATGCCTCGTGCAAGCGAAGGCGAAACGTCGGATAGTGATTCCAATTTAACACAGTCTAATCCCAAGATTTCTTAATAACGTAGCTAAATATTTTTATTGTTTTAAGAACATTCTAGATAAGAAAACTGTAAAGAAAAGTCGGGTAAAAAGCTTTGAATAAACCGTATAGTAGTAGTATTAGTAGTAGAGTCGTATGCAATGATCCCTGAAAGTTAGGCACCAAAGGGTAAAATATTTAGTTTTAGACTTAGTTCTTAGTTTGCACTTCATAACGATTGAAGGTACATCGCTGATCGAGACTTTATGAATAACGCAAAGGCAATGCAAATCCGGCGTGTGAATTTTATTAAAGAAAATTGTTTCAATTTTTGACCTACCTTAATAGAAACTAACTAAACCGATAAATGATTAAGCCATAAAAAGCACTGCTAAAATTACGATATTTATTATTGTGTCGTATTCCCATATTTTCCATTTTATTTCGAATACTGTTATTTACCTCCATCAAAGAGATAAATTAAAAACCTATTTGTTGACAATTTCATATGCTATAAATTTTATACGATCTTTAAATTAATCTAATGGATAGGCACACGTAAAATTTCATTCAGTAGAATTTAATTATATGTATAAAATTTTTACACTCGTGCTAAATTTTATACGTTATAAATTACGCATATAATAGAGCGAACAAGGGTGTAAAAACTTTTACCTCAGCTCAGTATTTCCAGCAGATATAAAGTTGGTTATGTTAAAAATATGGGTTACTAAAGTTGTGTCTAAGATGGCATACATTTTGGGAGTACAAATCAATACTCATGACTTTGTGTCCAATTGACTTTGTCTCAAAGAGAGGCTAATTTGTAATATATGGCCACTGTCACTGGTAGAGTATATGAAAAAGTTTACCACACTTTAAGTCTTTACCATCATCGCAAATACAAAAAGCTAGAAGCTACTACATAGTCTTGGACCAGTTCGTATGAAGCCGAAAGCAAATAATGTAAAGAAATGTTGAAAGTTTGTGCGGCGATCACTCAGAACGCTATGTTCACTATTCTGCCATGTTCTCTGTGCATGCTGAAAGCCACCACCGATTATCTTAATTCAGAAAAAAAATTATAATCTGTAGGGGAAATTCTATTTGTTCTAATTAAAAAGTTTATTTGGTGACAGATACAATTTTTATTTTTAAATAAACACAGTTTTCTAGAATCAGTTTATTTAGATCTAATAAACCATTTTACTACAACTAATAATCTAATTTATTTAAATTAGATAAATCGTTTATTTCACAGCAAGTTCCTCCTTTTTGGTAAAAGCTTATTGGTAATATTTTGCCAAATGCTTTTTATTTGTTAAGTGTGATGGACGCTAGAATGATCATTGATATACCATCTACCAGGTTGTAGGGAATTGAATATATTTTATTAGACATTCTGTATATTACATTTATTTTTTAATATGTCAAGCTTTCGAAATAATTAATTTCTTCTTCTCTCTATATATATATATATATATATATATATATATATATATATATATATATATATATATATATATATATATAAATAAACAGACAGAGAGAGGTCGAGCTGTTTTGGTCTAGTGGCACAGCAAAGTTTTGTCGGCCTTATTCCACATCACCACATCCGGCCGATTGTGCTCAATTGCCCTGTCTGTAGTTATAGGGATGTCCTAGTAGATTTTTGCTTCATTATTCTCGATCACGGGCTGTGGAGTGCATTTGTGGAGTACACCCTCCAGCCAGCTGTAGCACGGTTTCTTCGGCTATATTGCATATTCTGCATTTCGTGCTACCCACCTGTTGCCTTATGATGTGGGAGGGCGTAGTTTCTGGTTGGGACTACATGATCTTGGATGGCCAGGAGATTTCCTTCAATTTCCGGAAATAGATACCCTGCAGTAAGGTAAGTATTCCATTTAGATTTGTGTACGTCTGGTTGGTGCATGCTCGCGCAGAATCTTTGCCTCGCCAACGTGTTCTTAGATTATCCAATTGATTTTATTTGTTTTCAGGTTCTTCCTGTCCTGCTAGGTTCAGAGCCGTATATCCTCCGAGGCTACAATGCGTCGATGGAATGGCTTTTTATTAGGAAATACCTTTCTTTTATGTTAGCAGTCTCTAGGCTCGTTAGTCTGCCTCCTCCTTCCCTCTTGGGTAGATACAGCCTTTCTATCGCTGAGTTTGGCTGCAGCATACCACGTTTGGCGGGTGATGTTCGCACCTGCCGGTCCAGTCTTTGGAAAGCTGTTTTGAACTAGTTGAGGACTCCAGCTATATAGGAAAGTGATGGTATCGCACAGGCGTTTATGGCTGTTATTTTTTTAGCGTCTAGTTCCGTTTTCAGGATTTTGTTAATACGGCGAATAAGCTCCTTTTGGGCTCCTTCCTTGTTTTCTTTTTCTTGTATTTCAAATTACTAATGTATGCCCAAGTAACGGTAAGTATTTTCTGTTATCAGGTCTTGGATCTCCGTGCCGCCGGCAAGAACGACGTTCCCCTCTTCGATCATTTTTCCTTGCTTAACATGGACAGTTGCGCATTTTTCGAGGCCAAAATTCATTCTTGTGTCAATACTGAAGCTTCTAACTATTTCAATCTCACCCGCCAGTTGCTTTGGCCCTCTAGAATAGAGTTTTAGGTCGTCCATATAAAAAAGATATGGGATCTTGGTTTGATCGTCCAGGGTGTAGGCGTATGAGCTGCGGCTAAGCATTTTGCTGACGCGAGGCAGAACCAGGCCGGGCTCCAGCTGAAAAATTCTCCTTCTGAGGGCGATCTCTCTTGTTCAGTAGGCTGCTCATAAGATTCTGTAGAAGCCCTACGTCGGTCACGTCCACTTTATAGATTCTGAGAACCTCGAGCAACCAGGAATGCGTCACTGAATCGAAAGCCTTCAAAAGCAAGCCCATGGATAGTTTTTTAGCCTCTTTTTTGCCTATTTTGTGACGACATTGTCGACTATCAGGAGCTCCTTGCAGCCTCTGGCCTCCCTCTTACATCCGTTTTGCTCCCAAGCCAGAATGTTATTTCTTTTAATGTGAGCATTGATTTTGGATGTTAGTATAGACGTAAGGATCTTATAGGAGGAAGGCAGGCAGGTGATTGGCCGGTAATTTTTGGGTTCTTCTAAGTTCCCTTCTTTTGGCAACATATACGTCACCCCCAAGGTAAAGTAATCAGGGACTTTTTGGGTTGTGTATGGTCTCCTGTATCAGCTCAGCTAGTGTGGAGTGAGCTTCCTTGAACGCTTTCCACCAGAAATTGTATATTCCGTCTACGCCAGGTGAGGTCCAGCGTTTCAGCCTCCTCACGGTCGCTGACTTCGACCTGCGGCATTTGCGGTTTATAACGGTTGTTCTCCTCTCTCTCCTCGTGACCGTTTATCCACTGGGCCTCGACATCGTGCCGCACTTTCGTAGACCATATTCGCGCCCAAAAGTCAGATAGGTCGGTTTTGTATGCTCTGGTCTGTCTTGTCTGTTTCAAGGCTCCTATAGAACAGTCTTTGATTATTTATAAACAGCTGGTTTTCTTGTATCTCAGTGTTCTTTTGTAGTACCTCCTAGGTCTTGTCCCCAATGCCGCAATGTATTGTTTTAGGTGTTCGGTCTGCGTTTTTAGATTGTTTGTGAAGTTTGGCTAATTGGGTTCGGATACGATCTGCACCTTTCAAGTAGTTCTCCAGGATCCAAATTTCCTTTTGGAAGCTTGTTATCTTGTCCTCGAGCCTTCTCTACCATGGTGGCTTATTTAAGCGTACCGTTTCCGGTGTGCTTGATGGTGGGCTGTTTATAGTTGTAACCACTGATGCTGCAATATAGATTTTGTGACGGAGGGTTTTCAGGTCTTCGGATGCTTTAAATGTTTCTGCCAGTGCAGTGTTGGTACCTGTCACTGTTTTTTTGAGAAACTGTGTTGACCTTCAGCCTTAGTAGTGCTGGTCGTGCATCCATTGCCACTCCGATGTATTTCTAATCTAGTTCCTGGAACATCGCCCTTATTTCTACGTGCTCTTTCCTTGGTTGCTCTTGGACGGGGAGATTATTATCGTTTTGGCGCGTGCTGTCAATGATTATTGGCTGGGGTTGATTGTGCCTGACCTGGAGAGATCTGCGGATAATTGCTGGTCTCGCGTGGTTGGGTATTCTGTCGCCATTCGGCTTCATCGCCTTCAGTTCGTCTGGGGATATCAGCTTCCTCGATTTCATGATGCTGATTTTGGGCGGCTAAATGTTGCTACGTGTGTGTCGACGTGGGATAATCGTCTTCCATCGCTCTAGCAATTGGACTCTGTAACGTTTCCTTATATTGTCCCCTCGGTGACATGCAAGTAAGCATTCATGTGGTTAGTGTTCATCTCTCGTGTCCAATGCTGCCCCGCTTTCTGCGCATATTAGCGGGGCTTCTTTGAGGAGATCGTTGCCGGTCGTCCATTGGTGAGCCCAAGCTATGATCGCGAATGTCCTGAGTTTGGTTTGCTGGCCCTGTGATTCCGTTTCGCAAAGAGGTGCCACTCGCTTCACCATCTGCTGCTAGGAGCTGAAATGGTTTTCCTCCCAAGTGCTGACCTACGTGTTGGTTAGCTGAGGTCTGCGGGCTTGCTACACCCGTAGCTTTATAACCTTCCATGCAAGCGATACTGTCTGTACCCTTAGCACGGGAAACAATGCTGGCTGCAGTGATATATATATATATATATATATATATATATATATATATATATATATATATATATATATATATATATATATATATATATATATATATATATATATATATATATATATATATATATATATATATCTTGCTACCAAGACACTAGCAAGAGGAAACAGCGTCTTAACTTTAAAAATAAGTTGCGAAAAACAACGGAAACAATACAATACAAAAAAGAAATATCTAATACAAGAAACAATAAATTAATGAAATTAAGTGAAGTGTTTAAAATGCTGTCCATTTACTTTCTGACAGTAAGCCAAATACTATGAGAAAACGTTTAATACTTTAAAAAGAATGCCAATCTCTTCGATTTTTCTACATTCGATTTCTATTAGCTCCTTTAAACCCTCGAGGTCATTGAGCTTAGTTTTATACACCACATTTGTAAGGTGTCCCCACAAAAAGTAGTCGAGGGGCGTCAAGTGCGGATATCTATTGTACCCCTACGTCCAATCCATCTTCCAAACAAAAACATTGTCTAAATATTCCCGAACATTCCGAGCCAAACGCATTGAAGCACCATCCTACTGAAATCATATTTCATCATTTAGTGCACCATTACCTAAGTAAATCAAGTTTTAATACTTAATGCACCAGGTAAATTAAGAACTTACGGTTATTCGGAAATAATTCTGCAATAGTTGGGACAATTTCGGTCCTTTTCAAATATCTTTCTCCAGTTAATGTATCTTCCATAAACAAGGGACCTATTATTTTTGCACCCTTTATACCACACCAAGCATTTATTTTTTGGGCAAATTAGGCATTATTTTCACGTATTCAATGTAGATTTTTCTGGCATACTATATGCAATTATGTCTATTAACTTTTCCATTAAAAAAAAGTTGCTTCGTCAGAAAAAATAATTTTATTGACAAAATTTAGATTGCTATTGCAACGTTTCATCATGATCTATCATCCTCAGAAGGTTTTTGCGCTGGAGTTATTTTGTATGGGTGAAACTTTTCGGTTTTTAGAAGTCGGTCTACGGACACGTAGGAGACGTCATTTTCTCTTCCTACTGTCTGTCCTAGGTCTGCCAGAACATACATCTTTTACCTTTCCAGTTTCACGAAATGTTTTGATAATTTTACATACGGTAGAGTTAGTTATTGGATTTCCGTTAGGAAATTTGTCATTAAAATTGTTACAAACATCTTGCAGGTTTCTATCCCCATAACCCATTATAATTAAAATTTTCAATTCAATTTTTTGGGTTTCAATTACCATCCATTTTCGTAAATCAACAAAACTGACCTTTTCAAACATATCAGGTAACCTTTTGTGTGCAAGTATGTTAAAAAAGGTAATACATTAAATTATGAATATTAGACCCTTATTTTCGCCGTTAAACTTGACAGCAATGCGGAAGTATTTTTTTCATTAAAACAAAAAACAGGAAAAATATATACAATGACGCAAACATTGTATCCATACTAGAAACATTAAAAGGTTTAAAAACTTAAAATTGTTACATTAATAATATTACATATGCTCCATATCCTATTTTTATAGATGTACAGAGGCAAGTTTATTTTTTATTTAAAATATATACAGGGAAAATAAGATTTTTTAATTTTAAATGCTCTCTGATTATTTAATTAGGTTGAAATATATTTGGCTTAAACCACAAATATCTTTTTTATCATTAACTGCTTCATTCTCCTTTTTTACTTCTATCATTTCTTTAAATGTCAATTTACGATAATTCTTAACTTGTGCTAAAATCGCGGTTGAACTGAAATTAAACTCATGTTTTGTTGTTTGTTCATGCTTGTGAAGGGCAGTAGAGGCATTTTTAGTATACGTATGGCTTTAAATCCTGTTTTCTAAGCATTGTGTTGTCATTCTGATATATTTTTTAGAACAATTCAAACACGGAATTGAATAAACTAAGTTTGACTTCTTTTTTTTGTACCACTCTACTTTTTAATGGGGTATAAAGAGAATTTAATAAATTATGGGCTTTGTGACAAACAGTTATGTTATGTTTTGAAAGAATGGATTTTAATTTTTCTGATAAATTATTTGTGTAAGGTAGTGCCACGTACTTAGGATTTTCGTTTTTAATTCGATCTTTCTTTTTATTATAATACAGATAAGTTCTTTGTTTAATAATTCTTAGAATTTTTTTCCTGGGTAATGGTTATCTATTAACGTTTGTTTAATTTTTTCCAGAGTTTCTGGTCAGTATTCTGGAGAGGTTAGTGCGATTGCGCGGTCAGTTAATCCTATTATCACACTATTTTTTTGGTTATTTAAACGGTTGGAATTAAAATTTAGATATCGGCCCGACCAAGTTTTTTTGGTATACCATTTAGTTTTTAAGCTGTTTTGTGCTAGATTTCTAATTAACGTTAAATCTAAAAAATTAAGTTCATTATTTTCTTTAATTTCCATTGTGAATTGTAATTTAGGGTGGAAATTATTAAAAGGATTTAGTAGTTTATTTATTTTGTCTTCTGAAATAGCAGTTAAACAATCATCAACCTTTTGAAAAAAATTATATTAAAATCCAGTTTCTCCGTTACACTTTCTTCCAGATACTCCATTACAAGTTGTGCTATTGTAGAAGAAATTGGAGAACTCATTGCACAACCATTTATCTGTTGATAAAAACTTTCTTTATATTGAAAATAATTGGTATTTAATGTGGTGTTTACAACCTTTAAAAAATCTTTTTACTCGAGTGTTGCATGTTCTTTTAGGAATTAATTCGTTTGGAATTTTGGTATATAACGAAACTACATCAAGCGATATAAGCTTGTAATTATGCCTCTACTGCCCTTCACAAGCATGAACAAACAACAAAACATGAGTTTAATTTCAGTGCAACCGAGATTTTAGCACAAGATAAGAATTATCCTAAATTGACATTTAAAGAAATGATAGAAATAAAAAAGGAGAACGAAGCAGTTAATAATAAAAAAGATATTTGTGGTTTAAGCCAAATTATATTTCAACTTACTTAAATAATCAGAGAGCATTTAAAATTGAAAAATCTTATTTTCCCTGTATATATTTTAAATAGAAAATAAACTTGCCTCTGTATATCTACAAAAGTATTATTTGCTTCATAGCTAGCTAAACATCATAAATTCTACCGTTTTTATTAATAAAAAAAAATTTGATAACCGAAACACGCCAAACTCGATCAGTCTAATATCATTTACAACACAAGATGTAAATTGCTTTTTTAAGGTGCGTACCATAAAATTAAGTATTAAATATTTTAAATTTGTGTCCTTAAATATATGTGTTTTGTCAAAAGTAATCGTTTTATTTTACCAAAAAGGAGCATATGTGATATTATTAATGTAACAATTTTAAGTTTTTAAACCTTTTAATGTTTCTAGTATTATATAATGTTGGCGTCTTTGTATATATTTTTCCTGTGTTTTTTGCTTTAATGAAAAAAAAACTTTTTTAGAGATCCAGCAAACTAAAATAAAGTCTTGAGAAAGCTCAACACAATGAGCGAAACGTTGACCTGATATGAAAAATTGTGTTTTACTATTAACCTAGGCCCAAGAAAATAAGGTTTCCAAATATAAGGTTGGATTCTACGGAGAATTTTAATGCTAAGATATTTGACCTTGAACCGAACATGAGCCTTCCGGGTACCAAATTTTAAAATCTCATATTTTTGTAAGTTTTGAAGATATAATCTTCATATTTTGCAGATGATCGGTAAATAATCTTAGGTTTCTATTTTTTTTATTGATTTTGTCTATTTTTATACAGGGTGTCCTAAATTCAGCGGCAAACATTCACATTTTCAAAGCCGCTAAAGTCCGTTTTTTTAAACGGGACACCCTATAACTTTATGCACTATCAAATGTAGAATTTCATTTTCTATCGAACTGTATTAAAGTTCCCTATACCTATTCGTAACCATTTTCGAAATAATTGGGTTTTATAAAAATATCGTATGTATTTGCTTAAATGTTTACATGTTCCAATGGTGAGCCATGGAAAAACAATTGAGATCCAATATCCAATATGAATTAGTATGCGTTATTTATCGAAAGCTCTCAGTGGTAAACTAAATCTTCTAAATCGAAATGGAATAATACTCAAACGCTGATATTCTCAATCTATTTTATATTCATGGAGAATGTTATAAAATTTTGGAGAGAACGTGTCGTGTGTTTAATGAACGCCACCCTGATTTGCCTCCAATGAACAAGTCAAAATTCAAGAGGATTGAAACGAACTTTTTGCGTTTTGGCAAGGTTAAAGTTACAAAAAATGTTCCGAAACCAGTGACAAATGCCGAGGATAACGTAATAAACACATTAGCTTATTTCCACGCAAACCCGCAAAGATCAATACCGTCTGCAGAGAACGATTTGGGAATTTCTTCTTCATTTGTCCAAATAATCTTGACCGAACATCATATGCACCCTTATTCCTTCCAAACGTGCATGTTTTTGAAAATTCAAGAGGACCCTCAATTCCTTTCAAAAATATTTTGGACCGATGAAGCGAAATTTTCTAGAGAAGGAATACCAAATAGAAGAAACGAACATTTCTGGGCAGCAGAAAATCCGCACGCTTTACGCGAAACGCGTTCTCAACAGAGGTTTAGCTTCAATGTTTTCGGTATAGTATTAAATGATCAGGTGCGGTACTGTATTTATGAAGACAATTTAAACAGTGATAAGTATTTGGAAATTCTACGAGGGACGGTTTCTGAATTTATAGAAGAAATTCCTATTGGTGAGCTGCAAAATTATTGGTATTAATTAGATGAGGCACCAGCACATAATTCCGCTGCAGTTTATCTCCAATTATCTCGAATTTTTAAAGATCGCTGGATTGGTCCCAATGGCCCTTGGAGATGGCCCCCGCGATCGCCTGATTTAACACCCCTAGACTTTTATTTATGGGGATTTATCAAAGTCTATGCTTCCCCAGTAAATAACCAACAAGATTTACTGGACAGGATACGAACAGCTTTTGGCGAATTAGAAAACGGACAAATTCAACGGGCCACAGCAACTGTACAAAGAAGAATTGAAATGTGTGTTTAAATGAACGGACAGCATATAGAAAATTTGTTATAATTCAATTTTATTATTTTATTTATTTATTGTTGATTGTTAGATTGCTATAATTTTTAAGTTTACTAAAACAAGTTTAGAACAGTCTCGAACTTAGTAGATATGGTTAAAAATAATGTAAACAATTTATTACATTTTTTATAACTTTAACTTTGAAGAGGATTGAAACGAAGAAATTTCGTTTCAATCCTCTTCAATTTTCTCTTGTTCATTGGCGATAAATGAGGATGTTTTTCATTAAAAAGATGGCACGTTCTCTCCAATATTTTGTAACATTCTCCGCGAATATAAAATAAATTGAGAATATCAGCTTTTGAGTGTTATTTTATTTTAATTTAGAAGTTTCAAATCAGCTGTCATGTTGAATAGAAAAGCACAACAATTGTTTTTCCATGGCTTACTACGGGAAGGTGTAAGCATTTAGCAAATACATATGATAGTTTAATAAAAACCTGATTATTTCGAAAATGGTTACGAGTAGGTATAGGGAACCTTAATACAGTTCGATAGAAAATTAAATTCTATATTTGATAGTGCATAAAGTTATAGGGTGTCCCATTTAAAAAAACGGACTTTAGCGGCTTTGAAAATGTGAATGTTTGCCGCTGAATTTAGGACACCCTGTATAAAAATAGACGAATTCAATAAAAAAAATAGAAACCTAAGATTATCTACCGATCGTCTGCAAAATATGAAGATTATATCTTCAAAACTTACAAAAATATGAGATTTTAAAATTTGGTACCCGAAGGCTCATTTTTGGTTCAAGGTCAAGTATCTTAAGAACGCTTGAACCTAGGTATAGGACATGCTACATAAAATAGCATTAAAATTCCCCGTAGAATCCAAAAATATCATAAAATACAGGGTATTCCATTTAAAATAACCAAGTTGATACCAACTTTCGGTTAAACCGGAACTGACAGGAAGTTGAAAATTTAAAAAAAAAAGTACCCCTTGACCTTACCTTAAACATAAAATTTGAAATTTTTATCTAAATGGCATCATCAAAAACTTTTAATGAACGGGTTGCGGGAATAACCCTGTATAAATATAAATATAAATATTTGTATATATATATATATAGATATATATATATATATATATATATATATATATATATATATATATATATATATATATATATATATATATATATATATATATATATATATATATATATATATATATATATAATATATATATATATATATATATATATATATATATATATATATATATATATATATATATATCCACCAACCAAAAAAAGTGACATTGTCAAACATATCAGGTGACCTTTTGTATGCAGGTATTTTAATAAAAGTAAATAAGTAATACATTAAATTATGGATATTAGACCGTTATTTTCGCAAAAATCGTTGCATTTTATAAAAAGTGCTCTTGATAAAAAATATTGAGAATTTTACGCAGATTTTCCATTAAAAAATAATTTTCCCTTTATAACAAAAAAAACATATATATACATGTTGTTATGTACTTATATCTTAAAGCTAATTTCAATTCGATTCGATTGATGCAAAACTGCTTCCGCCTCCAATGATCCGAACGCACTAACTTACATTAATTCGATAACAAGCGAACAAGCGCCTGCAGCCTGCACCAGCAGTTTTATGCTGCTCCCATCTCTATTTGGCATATGAATACTCATCATTGCGTGTGCCATAACAACTGCCGTAAACAAATCTATGCGTGAAAGCCGGCGTTCGGGGGGGAGTCTGAAGCGGACTTTGTTACTGCTGATTGTGATTCCTCAACGGGTCGCTCTTATGAAAAGACATTCTGCGCGCTACGTTTTTAAGTAATTATTATTTTTTAAATATATAACGCACAAGTTCAGATAGAAAATATGGTATAATTAAGTAAATAATGTGAATTTATATAAAACATACTACATTTTTATAATAGAAATGTAGAATATAAAATACTTAATATTTTAAAAATATTTTTATTTTTAAGTAAATTGATTGGAAAATGTAGGTGAAGCGCGTCCCCTCGCGAGCCGCCACTGCATTACAAAACTGTTTTAGTTGTAATAAGTCCTTGTGTAAAAAAACTAACAAGTAAACCCAAAGCATTAACGTCATCAGTATTGTAGATATGTTATAGGGTTTTAAAACAATAACTATTTTAATAGTAAATAGTATAAAGAAAACACAAAATAAACTTTAGACTACCGTGAAAATAGAGAAAAAAGAACTAAATAAAGACGGTAGGTTAATTTGTCTTTTATCAAAAATCACTTCACTTTAAACTTCAATCCGATTCCGTGTGTGTATCTGCACGGAAAGCCATTCGGAATCTCAGCTCAGTTGTTTAGCTTACGTGTGGATTTTAATTGGATTAGATTTATCAGAACGGGTAAAAGCACTACCCAAAATGTGCGAAAGTTGACATGTGATCGGTATGAAAAAATACTAAATGAACTGACGTGAGAAACGCTGCGCGAGGTAAAAGGAAATGACGCCTTCAAGTCCCAACTCGGTACTTAGTAGAAGTAGATCGTAAGCGGCCGAAGGCTAACGAAAGAGAAGAGCTTCTGGCAAAAAGTAAACTGTTTATTAAATTTAAATAAACATAAGTTCAACAATATGTACGGTTGGCGTCAGGTAAATCCGTACGGTGTCAAATTGGTATAACCTCATTTTATGGTATTTTGGTAATACGGACTTTTATTTTTACCTGTTACCTAGATTATAACCATATGCTTTGAGTGGTGTATAAGTATTATAATGTTTTTTTTACCTGATTGGAGGATTTGTTTAATATTAGGTTAGTTTCAAAGATATATATTAAATTCATTAATACGAAAAAATTAGTAAAGTTTTAACTTTATGGAAATAAAAAAATCATGTCAAAAAAATATTTTATAATAACAATAACTGCAAAATATCGAAAGAAAACAAGCACATTAAAAAACGACAAATACATTAAAATCAGCAATAACTAAAGATAGGTAAACGTAGCAGTGAAGTCATTATCAACTAAGAGAACTACAGTAAAAAACGATAACCATATTAAAATCAACAATAACTAAAGTAGTAGTAAAAGTTACAGCAAAATTATTATAGCCTAAGAGAAATACAAGAACAGATTTATATAATGGATTAATATTTATTGGTGCACCGTTATAATTTAAAACTAATACAAGCCTTCTGGGCATAGACGAAATTAGATTATGGGTATAGTCTGGAGTAAACTCTTCGCAAATATCTTCTATCTTCTCCCATAGCTCAATTTCATTTTCCGGTCGGAAATTTGTATCATACATTTTCTTGTCTGCTGCTAGTTTTGGGGTGTAATGTAGTATATATTTTTGTAGCAATACTGAAATGTGGCATATTTTGTGCTATTATTATGCATTTAGGAAGACTGACATCAAAAATCAATAAACGTCAAGTAAAGTCAACAATTAATCATGTCATCTTGTGATGTTATAACTGCCAAATTTGAAAGGTAATTCGGGTAAATAAAGGAGTACGAAGTATAATTTACAATGAAGCATTAAGCCTTACGGATTTATCTGTCGCCAACTGTACCTGAACGTTAGTTTATTCAAGGTAAACCATTAAATCTAGATAGACAGTTTTGAGAATAACCGTTTTAATTGTTCTATAATATACTTCGTTCCAGATTTAATAAAAAGCCACATAAAATAAATAAACTTTTTGAAACCATTCAACCAAGACCATTTTATCTGCGAGGTTTTTTTCAGTGTACGTGGCCACACTGAGCCTACGTTGTATACTGTCTACTCGCACCAAAGTGTGTGGCCATCTACATTTAAATCAATGGTGGCTATTTTTAGCGTGAATAGCGAACATAGCGTTCTGTGCCGCTGCGGCAAGACCAGACAAGAGTTCCTCGTCTTTGAAGGGGAGGGTAGGGACTGGCGAAGGGAGGATATGATGGTGGCGGCTTGTCGTATAATTTTGCTTCCTCAATGTTCAAACATTCCAAGTACGAAAAACGATTCTGATCAGAAAAAATAAATTGCATAAAATAGATGTTTAGGGACTCCCAGGTAAAAATAAAATAAAAAAAAGACATTTCAACGGCAATTTCTTAGGTATAATAAGTAATTTCTTTTAAATAGGGATATAGAGTAAACTATACAGTGATTGGCCACTTAAGGATCATTTTTGTGTTTTTTGATTAATATTATAGTAAAATCGCTTCTACAAATTCCTTAATACATTTTTAGGTACTTTTGACTTTTTTTTAAGGGTTTCTAGCTACTATTATTGTTTTTTAAATAGGATAACATTTTAAATAATTAAAATTAAAATGAATGGCGAATTATATAGTTATTGGCCAGTCTGTTTATATTATTGGCCACTAAAGTATCAGTGATTGGCATAGTAAAGTAAATGAAAAACATTGATTAAAATACTACTTAATTTATTATTTTAACATAGTAAAGCAAGGAAATAGTAAATTTTTAAGGTCATAATTAGGTTAATAACATTTTTTCTTGTCAGTGCAAGGTTTACAAAAGAACATTTTAAATTTATCTATGTTTGTGTCCATTTTTATAATGCACTTATTATGGTATGTTCTGGAACACCCTAGCATAGAATACCTCCAATTCCTAAAGTGATATTTCCAGTACAAATGTGGCAAAGTTTTCCAACAGCGGATATATTATTAGGAAATTCAATACATTCTGAATTGTTGTCAGTCTCATCGTCATCACTAAATACTCTTCTTACAACTCTGTTCTTGAATCGACTCGGACCTGGCTCAACATTTAAGAAATTGTTCTCTTGGTGTTCATATCTTATACCTTCATTGTTTGTTAAAACTTTAGTTTTTTTGTTCTGATCTTTATTTTTTCTCCTATGTCATTTTCATTTATTGTTTTCTTTTAGCTGTCTTCTTTTTTTCAGTTTTATTCAATTTAACTTCCTGTTTTAACAATCTGGTTGTTTTTCGGGATTCCTTTCTCTCTTCTTCCAACTTTTTTGTGTCCAATTTTTCCATCTGAATTTTTTTCCAATTTGTACTAGTTAAAACAAAAGGTAACCTTTTGGTATCTTTTTTCCCTTTCCTCTCTGGCGTCGTTGGCCAAAGTACGTATTCACGAATATTTTTTTCATTGTCTTCTCATCTAGTAAACTTTTTGATTCTGGTTAACTTCAAAATTTTCTTGTTCGAAATCTTAATCTTCTGGAATAAAATACACCTTTGGTGCATTTTCTGTATTTCTTGAATGTCCATTTAAATTTATTTTATTAGCAACATAATTTTCAGAGATATCTAGTACGTCAGTCTCTGCAATTTCTTCAGTTTCTATGATGTCCTTTGTAGTATTAGAACTAGCTACTTCTTCAACATTTGGAAATTCTTCAAGTTCTACATTAGTGGAAGTCTCTGAGTGTTCCTGATTGCTTGTATTAAATATATTGTCTTCAAAAATAAATTTCATGTTGCCTATGTCTTTATCTTTGACATATTATTATCACGGGATTTTTTAAATTCTTTGTAAATTTTGAATAACAATAAAAACTCATCATTTCTGTCAAAATCAAAGCTTTCAATGCTTTTGAAACAATATTCTTAAACTGTACGTAAGAAATTGAGCCCATCTTTTCCATGTTAGTGTTGTCATTGCCTCGATGTTCTTCCGATCTCAAAATTGCTGTTTTTTTTACTCCAAGGCTCTTTGTGCAACTAATAGCAGAAGCATCCCCTGTCGGTTTAGCGTACTCTTCGATAACAGTTTTTAGGACCGGAGCAAATTTCTCTTTCGTCAGCTTTTCGTGAGGATTTTTCTTTCTGAAATCCAACACAGCTTTTTTCCACCCTGTTTTAAAGGTTTAAATGCAGCGACATCAGCCGGCTGTATAACACGTGTCGCATTTGGGTAGAGTTCTATCAGAATAATTTCTAATTCTGTACAAAGCTGGCTTAACTTTAATGTCTGATGCGTCAAATGGCCATCAACAAATAGAATGATTGGGAATGTAACACTAACTTTTTTTAAATAAGGATGTAATATGTTACCTATATATTCATAAAACAGCTCGCCTTTCATCCAACCATACTCACTGTGACCTATTCCCCAAGTACTAAGAACTGAATTCACTATAGACGCAGGTAACCTTTTATATGGGTAAATAACCATATGATCAGTTACTTGACCAGCTGCCGAGAAGATAAACATTACGGTTATATTTAGTTTTGCTTGCCCAGAGTCTACTTCATAGACATTCCTTGCTCCGCGAAAAGCAACAACTTTAACGTTTTGGGACACAAAAAGAAACATGTCTCGTCTCCATTAAATAATCTGGTAGGATCTTTTAAAATATGATCTAGTGCTTTGTTTTTCAGATATTCTTCTATAAAAAAAAACCACTTGCGAATATCGGTTTCTGAAACTACAGAGCTTGCTGACGTTACTGCTTCTGGTGTTCGATGAGTCAGGACTATCTCCGGGTAGATTATTATTATTTATTTTCCCTGGGATTTGCGTCTAAAAATTCTTTAACCGAAGCTCGGATATCCAACTTTCTGACTGGGAAGTCTTTTTTATAACTTGTTAAAATCCATTCTTCCAAAATGGCTTCCTCTTCGCACGCTAGAACAGTACTAGGCCCCAAAGTAGTTTTATTCATAAAATTGTTACTTTTCCTGAATTGTAGAGTTTGACGAGGAACATTGAATGTTTCCGATGCTTTTCTTTGTGACATTCCATTTTCTATGGCGTTTAGTGCTGATAAAACATCTTCCTCGGAATATTGTTTTTGATATTTCGGACCTTCTTTCACATTGGGCATCTGCAAAAAAATTAAAACGGCTAGGAATAATGTACCTAATTAACTTGTGGCCAATGATTGAATTTCATATAAAATACATTTTTACAATAATTGGCCACCTGGCCAATAACTAATTTTTCACCAAATATGTATACAGTGATTGGCATACTAATTTAAATAAAGTCAAAGCAAATACACTTGATTCCCGCCGCAAACATACTTACTATAAACATGGTAAAACATAAAAAAATAAAGTTTTCATATAAAGAAACATACCTTGAGAATTATCCTCACTTAAAACACACTCCGTCTTAACAAATTTTATGTATGTTTCAACAAAAACACTGGAGTAGCAAGCACGCTTTCACACAACAGCATATAAGTTTTGAAGGTTGCCGCTACATTTTTAAGAAGTTGTCAAATAATTTTCTTGGCGCAAATAATTGAAAATAGTAAAATACTACTAATATGCCAATCACTGTAGAGTTTACCCTATCTACCCAAGTGGATCCATCCCCTCAATTTTTATTATCCATCTGGTTATAAAGAGTACGAATTCAAGGTGGCAGAGCAAAATGACGGCCTAGTATGTTGTTAGTATTTAAAAAATCGGACTGAAAAACTACTTACGATTGATTTAAAAATCAAGTCTGATACAAGGACGAACTAATAAAAATTTTTTAATCCAATATGGCGAAACAAAATAGCTGCCTAGTGATATATTTTAAAAAACAATATAAACAAACATTTGGTTTATCCGGAACTTCCCTCATAATAAATCATTCCTTTTATCAAGAAAAACGAAGCATGACATAATTTAGTTCCCCACGTAGTTATTTAGTATTATGTACAGTACACAAATAATGTTACCGTTTATTCCAATAATGAATTGAATATTACTGGTAAATTACCTAGAATTTCTATCCTAATGAATCGTACCAGTTGTTAAGGGAATGAAAGGTAACATAATGTATATATGACAAACAAAAATCTTTTTTGGCTTTTTCGCAACTGCATAAAAATATTTAACTTTAAATGAATTGAAGCAAATAGTTAATATAATTACATACCTCAACATGTAGACTAGTCTGTCTACGGAATGTTTTGATACATAATAATGTTTTTTTCTCTCTTTAGTCTGAGACTGGATGCTCTAACAAAGATCATTAAAAAAGGCTAATTGAAACCATTTAGCTTTTACATCCTCTCAAAGTCCCAAATTGTAAATTTTCAGTTGGCAATATTTCGAAAACAAATTAGCTTTGTTTAGATTCTGCAAGGGCACTCCAAGAGGGGGGTAGAGGGGGTAATTATCCCCTCCCAGACACCCGATACCTAAAATAAAAAATATTGAGAATTATTTTGCCTCTATTATTTTTAACAATAAATCATTAAACGGAAAATTTGATAGATATTATTGTGATAATTTTGGCCACTGTCAGAATTTATACACGAAAAATCACGACGCGGGATTTGTTTTGTCTATTGCAGTAAAAAAACTAAAATTTGTAATTACAAGGTCTCCATTTATTTTTTACACGGTATGTACTATGTATTAGATATATTATCGTAATTTTGAAATCAATAGTTACTATTTTATTTCCAAATATTCTATCATTCCTTTAGTTTCTGAATTTTAAAAATAAGCTTAAGTACGGCTAAATGATAATTCTTTAATCTTCTAACCTTTGTTTAAAATTTGCCTAAACGGGTGTTCGCCCCCCCCCGCCAATCGCTACCTCCCCCCCCCCCCGCCAATCGCTACCTCCCCCCCTCCCAGACCAGAGTTCTGGAAGCGCCACTGAGATTATGATACACGAAAAATGTTTAGAAATTTACGCATATTTTAAATAAGTAATGAAAGTAGGGTATCTATTTAAAAAAAATACCACGAATGACAGTGTCTAAGCGGAACACACCGTATTATGAATATTAATATAATAATCACTTTAAATGTTTTAGTATATTTGTCAAAAATGATTACCTGAAAAACAAATTCGTGGACGGACTGTATTTATTGAATAAATTACCTGTTGTCTTATAAGAGCTATACTAAATTTCACAGTGACGGGCAAAAGTCTGTTGCCGAATGGCAATTCATATACCTGAATATGCCCTCGAAGCCAGGCATAAAGAATACCGAAAAACCACGTTCGAAAATTATATCGAACAAAGGCAAATGAAGATTTCATACATATGCTTCTCATTTCTCCTGATCTCATAATCGAAAGTCTTTGACACAAAAAAAAACCATTCGATATATAAAGTGATGTGTTTATCGTCTGTTTTAAAAACATAGAATTATTTTCTTAACGCTAAGTTTTCGATTATTAGAATTAGTATTTAATTATTGTTATTAAAACAAATTAATTACTAAAATTGTAATATTTAGATTAAAAACTACTGCGATATGCAAGAATTTTGTCATCCTAATTTTAGAAAATTGATCATTTTGCTGACGTTTTATGTACCCTGATGACAAAATCCTCCGACCGACGGAATCCATACAATTACACTAACAATTCCGCCGGTAAATCCAATATTTAAGGGAAGAACGAGGAAAGAGAAATATAAACAAAAAATCCGCTTATTCACGAATTATGTATAGGAAATAACTTCTCTAATCTCTTCTAATCCTCCAAAAACGTTGAACACACAAAAATTTGTATCCATTGAAATCAAGCGCTAAGAAGTCATGTTTTCCAAGTCGAATTTGTTATGTTTCTATTCTTGTAAAATGCTGATAAAAGGTTTGGTTTGGTTTTTACTTTCCTCGTAAGAGGTAACTATTGTAATCGTAATCACCCTCCGACATTTTTTCAAATTTTCAGGTTTCAGGGTCCCTAAAAGTCGAAAATCACGTTTTCTCAATTCCGTCGGTCTGTCTATCGGTCTCTATGCGCGCATAGCTCAAAAACTACTTATCCGATTTACTGGAAAATTTGATCAAAAATTATATATGATATATGGGGTTAGAGTGGTGACATTTTGGTAAAAGTAAAATATAATGGAACAAAATGACGGCCTAAGAGAATGTTAAAAAAATTATTTATATATTGCTTTATGCTTACAGAGTGGCATATAATAATTACAATGATATTATATAAAAAAATAAAATACTACTACTAACTATAAAAAATTGCAAGTCTGCAATGTAAAGATCTATTCGATGTCCTGTTGCTCCCAGAGGTTAATCACGAAGACTACCTCACAAATGTGGAAAGTAAATGGCAAATGTTGGAGTGCTCATAAGACTTTACTCGTGATAAGATAAAGACTGAAACTACTAAACAACACCCTAGAAGCTATATATCTAAATTTAGCATACAACTACGCTTAAACCTAATGTAAATATGATAATGTACAATTTATACAGAAAAAAATAATTAATGTAAAAGAAAGCAGCAGAAAAAATACAATAGGAGATGACAGCAAAGAGCATAATAAAAGTCTACAAAAGCTTGTTTAACCAGTCCTTGAGACGTCTCTAAAAAAGTTAGCGAAAAGTTTTTGATATTTGCGGGAATTTCATTATTTCAGTATATACTTTAGCAAAGTTATAGCTAAATGATCTACAGAATTGAGCGGTTCTATGTGGTAGAATAGTCAGTTCGTCTTTATGCCGAATATTTATCATATGAACTAAACTGCCAAATTTTAATTTGCCGTAAAGACATGTAGGTTTTTTTCTTTGAAATAATTTTATAATAAAAGATTGAGCAGCGTAATCTTCTGCGGTCTTTCATATTAAGCCGTCCCTAGCTCTTCAGGACACAAGCGTTCTGAATTAGCTGCAAGCGCCCAGCGTCAGCCTGAATTATGTTAGATCCGTAAACAGCATCGCCATAGTTCAGATGCGAGAGAACCATATCTTCGCAGAGAATTAAGCGACATTTCTTATTCAATAAATGTCTGTAAAGGTAGATTATTTTTTGATTCATAAATGCTTTTCTGATAACAGCAGAGACGTTGTTTCGAAAATCTCAATCCACAGTCTAATACCAAATCCAAGTTTTTTTAACTCTCCTTCAAAGAAAGATGTACTACATTCATCGAAACATCGGTACTGGGTAGGCATCCTAAGCGGGCAGCGGACCCTCCATACAACATGCACGACTTACAGGCATTCAAAGTCAAACAGTATTTTTGAGAGATGTAACAAAGAGATGACACATCCTGTTTAATTTTGTTGTTGTTCAGTCAAGATAACTTCAGAAAAAGAAAAATATTCTATGTGTCATCGACATACATATGATATCTACAAAATCGCAGAATTTTAGGGAACTGAGAGAAAATAGCAATAGGCCGAGTATCAGGTACCCCTCGAGTTATGTAGAAGGGTTTAGATATTTTTCCACACAATTTAACCGATTGAGATCTGTTGTGTAAGTATGAATGTAGAAGATCTGATGAGCCCTCAAGGAACCCAAATAGTTCAAAAGAGCCAGAAGCAAGCTTTGATTTATATGATCAAACGCTTTCAAGTAATCAAGCAGGACTAATAGGGTCAGTGTACCACTATCTGATTCAATCTGCATTCAAATCCGTGACCTTAGTTAATGCCGAATTAAAGTTGTGATTACTGAGCAATCCTGATTGAAACTCAGGGCGTATGGAGTTTTCCTCGACAAATCTGCTGATTTGACGATCCTGAATTTTAGAGAGGACACCTATTAAAATAGTGGGTCTCAGGTCCTGAAAGTCCTTATGATCGTCTTTCTTAGCTAGAGGAAAAACGTGTGTTGTCTTCCAAAGCGCCGGAAATGTGTTATGAGCTGTTCAAAAATTAAATATGTGTTTAATTATTGAAATGATATAAGGGCAAGAGTAAAGGAGGATATTTGCACTTGCGTATCTGATCGAACGAATTTGGACCTTTATTGAGAGGAGAGTTCGAAAAATTCTAGTTCACTTGTCGATTCAAATGAAAATTGATTTTCTATTAACTTGTTATTAGTTAGATAATCCATTGTCTCTCCATTCGGATTCGGGTTGAAAAGGGCTCTCAAAAAAATAATTATTTATCTTCTGTGGATCAGACAGATGCTCAAGCAGCTCATCATTGGGTTTCGTAGCAACCTGGCTTCTTAATCTCCCTCCAGAGCACCCTATCTCCAGAAGAGATCTTATTTTCAAAATAGGCCTTTTTTTCTCTTTTAACTGCGTGGTTGGTCTCATTTCTTAAAACCTTATAGAAATTCTGATCCTCAGTTTTCTTGTGATGTGTAAATTTAAGAAGGGCTTTATCGCGTCTGAGCATGGGCAACTTCAAAGCATTGGTTAGCCAAACTGCCGAGTTCTTTAAGATACGAACGGTTTTTACAGGAGCATAATAATTAAACATTTTTTCCTCTCGCAGGTTAGAAGTCGCTGATATTTTCCTCCTACAATTTCAGATTTTCTTCTTTGATGGTGCCAATATCAGCTATTAGAGTTAATTTTAAAGTGTGCAATTCATTCTTAATATCATTGCAATTCTTTCTATTCTCCTCATAAGCTTCCTCAGTCTTTGCAAGACTACTTTTCAGAAGATCAAGTATTTCTTGGTTTGTAGGATCACCGATGCTAGAAGAGCAACAACTCGCAGTACGGCTCTGTACAGTTGGTATAATTGTACAGCGTGCAATAAAATGTACTATATGATTTTCTGCTATTGCCTGTCTACCTAAATGTGCTGATTTGATTCAAAATATTTCAAAAACTAATAGTTAAAGTTATTACTATAGAACTAAGTATCCAATTTATTTCAAAGTTGGCACAACATTCGAGTGTCGCATAGAGATAAAATGGTAAAATTTTGGTGAGAAGCCATTTTAGTAAAACAAAATGGCGGGCTAATTAAATGTTTATAATATCAGTATCAGGAAACTACTTATTCAATCGAGTTGAAATTTTGCACAAAATTCATAAAGTGTGAAACAAGGATGATCTGGTATTTTTTTTAATCTTACATATGGCAAAATAAAATGGCGAACTAACTAAATGTTTAAAAAGTCGGTAAAATCCATTTCCAAAAATAAAGACCTTTTTTATGGACGAAAATAATAAATGTCTTTATTGATTTTTTTATAGACTATGTTAATAAACTTACAAAAAATAAAATACAAAAATAGTTAAGTTAAAAATGTAATAAAAACGACAGAAAATTAATACAAAATAAATATGAAGAAAAATAAATTTACAAAATCGGTAATTTTGTCCAGAATATCCCTAGTAATAAATTCCACCACACACACACAGATAACCCAGCTTATATTACATAGATCCTTACATTTAATTCTGAGGCTGGTGACTACAAGTATATTATCAATAAAAATAAGCTTTATTTCTTTTATTTCCTCCGTTTTAATATCCACAATTAAAATTTCTAAATCTGACATACGTTTCCGCACCCTTGATTTCTAAACCTATTAGACGTGCCAGTGTCAAGACTTCAAAATTCGTCAAGAATCGCTGTATAAAATTAGTTGTGCGGAGAGAGAGTTTATTTACTTCGATTTTAGCCTCCGTGGTGCAGTGTTTAGATGGCTGCCAGTCACTCGGACCTCGTAACCTCGTGTATTAACATTTTTTTTAATCACAATCCATAATTTTGTATGTAATAGTGCTTTAACTATCGGGTTACATCTCTGGTTAGTCCAGGTTAGGCCTTTTTTTGTTCTGATGTAAAAAAGCGTATCAACAAATGCAGCGATTCCTAACTAATTGAAGCCTTAAGATTCACATGTCTGGTAGATATAAAAATCATGTTTTCATCCATGACGATGTCTCGTATTATTGCAATAAGTCTATGTAATATAAACTGTGTTTTCTGTGTTTCGAGAGATATTCCAGGTAAAGGCAAAATTACCCATTTTTTAAATTAATTTTTCTTCATATTTATTTTGTATATATTTTCTGCCGTTTTTGCTACATTTTTATTGTACGTTTGTCAAGTCAAAAGTCACTACTGTTTTCTTAAATAGTTATATTGCACATATTCAAATGAAAATTAGTCACAATACATCTGTTTTATTTACATTCAGATTGAAACAAATATATATTTCCACAACTGTTTTTGTCCACATCTAATATACATACTGGCGTACATATAACCATTTACTTATAGATCATAGATAATTAGCCTAGTATTTACTTTTTGATTTCGATGGAATTACGAAAATATACCCCCGGACGGCTTAAATTATCTAAAAATAAACTCTTTCCTCCGCACCAGCTGAATTTATTAGGTTTACCCGGGGAATTGTTAGTGCAATGCTACTAATTTTGTCGATTGGCGAAATTGTCATCTGGACTACATGAAACCGCCGGCGAACATCTATGCACTTCAAAATTTTAATCATTCTCAACAACTGATCAGTAGGATATTTGGATGCTGATTTGACCCCTCTTAATTTTGGGACGATACCTTTATTAGTATGAAAATTAAATAATGGAGTGACCTCTGCCCTCAGTCTATATTTGGTATTTTAACAATGTTTCTTTTGTTTCAGACTTTTGTAGTAGTTAGTAAAGGGAAGGACATTTTTCGGTTTAGCGCAACAAATGCCCTATGGATACTAGATCCTTTCAACCCAATCCGTCGTGTGGCCATTTACATTTTGGTACATCCTTTATTTTCTCTTTTTATTATTACAACCATTCTAGTCAATTGTATCCTTATGATTATGCCAACTACTCCCACCGTAGAATCAACCGAGTAAGTATTTTCTTAAATTATTACATTATTTTGTAATTAAGGCAGAAAAAAAAGAGAAGTGGGCGATTCCATCTCCTTCTTCCTTGAGGTGCGTTTGGAAAAGCTGAAAATCTATAGTAAAAGTTGACATAACATGACATATGCAATGAATTATACAGGGTTATTCACGTTAGGTGGCCTATTAGATAATCTCGGGTGTTACAAATGATACATTTTTTTAAATTTGGTACAGGCTAAAATTGTCATTGATCTTTCTATTTGAATCGTTCGAACGTTTGTAAAGCATCCGGTTTCCATGGAAAGCAACTACAACTTTGTTATTTTAAATCGACCACCCAAACAAATCTAAGCATATTTTAGTAATTAAAGTTACCTATACCTAACGTTAACTATTTTTGAGATACAAATTATATAGTTATTTTTAATGCAAAAATTTGGCGAATAATGTGATATAACGATGCTAAAACTTAAAAAGTTACATTTACGAAATGTTAACACTGCATCGCCAAAACATAACTTCTTCTGTCAGAGAAACAGTTGACATTGTTTTACAGCGGATCTTCAAACACTCTCTGTTTTTAGCAGTTAGAAAAATAAACATATTTTATCAAAAGGAACACTCTGTAAATTATGTTATAAGGTGTATGCTAGGAAAGTTCTCGATTTAATTGTTATGTTATGTGATATATTCCTATACTTATCTTTAACAATTTTTGAGTTTTAGACATCTAATTGCAAATATGCATTGAAATCCCTTTTATTGAAGTATATCGCGAAGTCGCTTAATACGATTTACATATACTAAGCTCGATTAAAGTTTAAATTAATGGTAAAAGCAGATGTTTCACTTAACGGTATCCGGAATAAGATACTATTTCGTAAAAATTATATAATCTAGTACCTATTCTTATTTACCCTTATAATTTAAAAATTGCTAGATATAGAAACATATTGGGCCATTAGGTAAGAGATTTACCCCGATAACCTCTAATAACCTGCATTATAAATATCAACTATTGTTTCCTTAAGAATAAAGATTTATGCATTGTATTAAAGCATTAATTTATAATTCCATCTATATTAGGTTCAACGACAAATTTGTTTGGCATTTTTTTTATTTCACAGATCTGTAGCGCATATGGTCTCTTTTGATAAATAGCTCCTATTAATATCAAATTCCCGTATATATTTTAATAGTCGTTAGCTGTTTTTTTCTCCAGAAAACACCTCGATAATAAAGCCTTGGGTACGCTCCTGGATATATCTTCCTCATTAACCAGACCAAAAACCAATTATCGTAACAAGCCTACTTTGCAATATAGTGCAATATTTGGAACTTCAAAGCTTATTTTTGAGATTCCTAAAACTCAAAATTTGCTAACGATAACTAAAGGGACGTATTAAACAACTAGAGGTGAAATTTACTTCGCTAGTCCGTGATAATATAATATATAGAATATTCCATTTGATATAATTAATTTAGACCTATTTATCTAATTGATAGAACAGATAGTTTTGGAAGATGTCCTTATTAAAATGTCAACTATTAGTTTTGACACAGAAGAATTTAGGCTTTGATCATGCACTGGTAAATATTATAAATTCAACTTCACTAGTTTTAGTACTACTATTATTTTTGATTAAATATTTGCATTAAAAATAACTAAACAACATTTATCTGAAAAACGGTTTACGATAAATATATGAGTATATGTAACTATTAATAAAATATGCTTAGAATTCTACGGTAAATCTAAAAAGTAAAAAATATACAGGCTGTTCTTTTTAAAATAATAAAGTTGTAGTTAGTTGTCATAGTAACCGAATGTGACGCAAATGTCAATATATTTTAATTGGAAAAATCGATGTCTATTATAGCTTTAACCAAGTTTTAAAAAATATATCATTTTTAATTCCACAGATCTTTTACTAGGCTACTCACAAATAACCTTGTACAGCAATAGCTTTTACTGCAAAAATTCTAAGGAATTGTAAAATTATGTTGATCCATTTTATATTCGTTTAAAGGTCCTATAAATAATCTCATATCAAGCAAAGATTACGAAAAATTTTTTGCACTTTGAAACCTTACGTGAAAAGTTTTTTATTTTCATTTCCCCTCAGACGTCATACAGATAAAAGCAAATTACTGCCTACATTTTCCAAACAAACTAAAAGGTTTTCAAGGAATCTGAATCAATCACTTGACTCTGGTAAACTAAGATATATCACGTAGATGTAGATGCTGTATTTGGTGTGGTGTTTAGGGTAGACAGAGGTATTTGTAATTTTCAGAGTGATATTCACGGGCATCTATACCTTTGAGTCAGCTGTGAAGGTGATGGCGAGAGGTTTTATTCTTCAACCGTTCACCTACCTTAGAGATGCATGGAACTGGCTCGACTTCGTAGTCATAGCTTTAGCGTGAGTAGACTAGCTAGAAAACTAGATAGAATTGTTAGCTTAGAAGAAGAGCACTCCTGTTCGAACTTTTTAACAATCTATAAAGAAATAACATATATGAACATATGTATATTCAAAAATATCATATCAATATAAGAGTTACGGAATTTCAGAGTTTAGCAGATTTCTCAGTTTTTGGATATATCTTTTCTCTTTTGAGCGATTGTTTAAATATCCCCTTTTAGACAATTAAGCATAATTAGAGTGAGGCTTTTATACAAATATATACTCTACGAACTACTCTTGCAAAATTATTTAGTTTTTGTTCAACATTTTTTACAGTGGCGTGCATACAGTTGAAATATACTCGCTTTCTCAACTTCTGTGCTCTGTAAACATTGGAGCTGTTTTTTAGATAAAGGCTACTTTTCTTCCACAAACAAAATAAGTAAACTATGCTCTAGAAATGGTTTTGCAACTTGTTTTAAAAGTTTATCATAGTCATAGATATCTTTCATTTATTTCAGAATTTGTTCCAATTAGTTAAAAATATAAATACAGAAAGTTCCTCATTGCATCTATACTTTTAAGGCATTGTTTTTTTATATATAGGGCATTAGGTTAAAGAGAGAAGTCTTTAAGCAAGGTCTAAATTAATTTATGTCTAAAACTCGGAAAAATTATTTACCTCATGAAATTAAAAATAAAAGGTCATATAAACAGGGTTTAAGTGTTAATATTTTTTTTTGTATACCTCGTACATATTTAGAGATTTTTTAATCCAATTTGGTATACTTATTCTATAAATAATGCCAATAAAGCTACTAAATAAATTTTAAAAATCTACATGTTTTTATATCTTTTCCGGATTGCGACCCCTTTAACCTTTTCGATCTTTATACTGCGAGATCACTAACCATATTTACCAAAAAATTAAATTTCTCATTCTGTTCTGTAACTTTAAATCTAAATCTTAGATATGTTCGATAATTTGCACTGTTTAAGAATTGTTTAACAGATTGTGCATTTTTCCCATTTCCTGCATGCATAATGACCATCAAGTTAGCTATGTATGTATGGACATTTTGCTAAATAAATTCCGAACGGTAAAGAATATCAAAAGAACCTAAAAGATTAAAGGCTACATAATAGAATAAATATTTCGAATTTGTTATAAACAAGACCAGTGACGTCGCAGTAAAAAGTTAGTGAAGGTTAAAGTGGTCGCAGTACGAAAACAGGATTTTTTAAAACTTTGGTAGCTTATCGACACTAGTCATAGTACAATATGTCCCAATTGAAATGTACGACGAATATAAAAAAACTGTTAACATTTTTGACAGTCTGAATCTCGAAAAGTGTTTGTGGATACCCATTTATGTAATTTTTTTGTTATTTTCATGAGATAAATATGGAGCAGCCGTCAAAAACCGAAAATATCTTATTTTTTAAAGCGGTTAGTTATAAAAAAAGAAACAGTGAAATATGTCAAATTTCTTTTAACTCTTCGTATATAAAACCTAACTAATTCTATTACTAGTACGGTGTATGGACCATATAAGTTGGCAGCTGTCAAAAAATGTTTTTTTTCCGTAATTTCTAAACTAACTAAAATTTTTAAATACGGTTTTCACAGTTCCATGAAATTTTAGTGGCGCAATTTATTTGAAAAAATACTTTGACAGTTGTCAAAAAATGTATTTTTACCCTAACTTCTAAACTAAAGTCTGAGGCACAAGTCGTGGGCTAGAAAAACTATGTCCGTAAAAATTATTTGATATACATTAATTTACTCCCTATTTTATTACATTCTTTAAGGGTTCTATCTTAAACCGAACATCTGTATATAAAAAACAGCATATCTTACAAGTAAAGATTCAACTATCAACTTGCTGTATTTAAATTTATAAATAATTCTGTAATAAGGTAACCTCTCGCGTATCGTAAACTTTCTGAAAAAGTTGCAAAACTGTTTCGAAAGCATAAATTACTCATTGTATTTGTGGAAGCGAACTAGCAGTTATTAAATTGGTTGTATAAAAACAGCTTTTGAGGAAGCGGGTATATTTCAACTTTATGCACGCCACTCTAAAAACTGCGACCTTGGGTTGAAGAAAAACCTAGTTTTTAAAAAATAATTCAAAGGGTATGAAAAATTTGAAACATTTTTATAGAAACCTATGAGTCATGGATATTGGAGAAAAAATCATGTTTTTCTTATCACCCTGTATCAAAAATGTACCTATTAATTTTGAAAAAACGATGAGACTAGTTTATGCACAAATAATGTTTTTATTAAATGCTAGAAGACGCATGCCGATATCTCTTTTCGTTTTCGAAATTTTTTATTTCAAATTTTCCCTAAAAAAGCTAGTGATCCAGTTAAGCAGCAGTTTAGTTAATAAAACTCGGTAGATCGTTATTAATATTCTTAAATGGATGGCCCAAAAGAATACCTCTAGTATGACTTGTTTTAGCTTTTTTCAATATCACATTTGGTTCAGCGATCAACACATTATTCTAACTTTCTATCCTGTCACTGTGGATTGCTTTCCCAGACTGACCGTTTTTTATTTTTTTTTCACCGTTTCTGCCTCTAATCATCCGAAGTGTTGTGAGCTGTTGCTGGTATGCAGTATGTGACTTTACGGTGGTACATATCTGTATATATTGTGACCAATAAATCCGCATCATATGTTTTTTAAAAATAATTAACCTAAGTACAAATTAAGTTTACAAAAAGTTTTTGCCCAAAAAATAATGTAAAATGACAATAAAAATGATTGTCTCGTGATTTATGTTAACTTTCAAATTTGATTTATTTCTTCAAAAAACAGGTTTTTTCCAAAACATTGCAAAATGGTGCATAAAAAACTTGTTCTTTTTTATTTTAAAGCTACATCCAAATTGAAACTCTATCGGTTGCAATTTGTTCATTTTTTAACTTAATGCTTTAACCTAATGAATGTAAGCAAATCTGGCTTAAACTGTCTATGTTTGACAAATTTATCGCCCAAATGCATTTTCTTATTTAATCTTTAATTTTAAACGCCATTTTATTGATGAAAACCTAAATGAGTCCAAAAAAGCGTCAAATTTGACGCAATGTTTATCCATCCACGATTTGTTTTAAAATATTTCTAAATTGTATTATTTATTAATACATATCTGTTAACTTTTTTTATAAAAGCAGAACAGTGAATACCCTTATTTTCCATTTATAAAAATAAATACAAAATTTTATTTAAGCATTGAAATAATCCAATAAAGCCTAAATTATGTTCCCACAGGGTTGCTTTTACTATGGAAATAATTAAATACATTTTTCATTCAACAATAATTTTACTTATAAATTTGCTAGTTTTATTCAGACTTGCTTATATTCGTTTACCTAGATGAAAAAGCATCAGGTTAAAAAAAAAAAAAGAAAAATTTGAAGTCATCCGATAGAGTTGAACTTTGGTCAAGAAATCCTTTATTCCCTTAATGTTTTTTAAATTTTTGGGAAAATGCAGTCTTTTGTCATTTTTGAAATATATGTCAAATTTGACTATTATAAATGAAAACATTTTTAACGTCATTTTGACTGTACCTATATACTTCAGTTTGTCTGTTTATCAGTTTTTTACGTTTTGATTTTGTCTTAAAAAACTTTTTCCTAAAAAAAAAATTTTTTATTGTTTCTGTTTATGTACTCTCTCTCGTTTTGTGTAGGTCCGCTAGGACTTTCCCATGTCCATATTATGTTTTTTTTAAGTTGTTTTTTCTTACATAATATATTATGCTATATCCTATCTCGTTTCGAAATTCTAACTCAACCAATTTTATTCATGCATATACAAGAAGAATACTCATATATTTTCCGAGTAGTATCATATGAATCTCAATTTTTATGTTTTGTAGTACTCGGAAATCATATACTTCCAAAAAGATTGTTTAATAACAGTTCATCTGGAATCTCTTGATCTTAACTTCTTAAGGTTTGATAATTTGTCCAACAAGAATAACTATGTGAAATCAAATGATCTAGCATAAGTAGCATTTGCCATTCATTAAGAATACCTGTGACATGCTAGTCGCATTCCTGCTGTTTTCTATACTATAATTGTGCAAAAATAATATAAATATTTTCTTCCTTTTCTTTTTGTAATACAACAGAATTCATCATAGTAAATAATAGTCGGAGAGCCCGAAAATATTTTACTTACGTCAGTTATAAATGAATGAGACTAAAACTAAGGGGAATTGTGTACCCATCGTCTGCCAGCTTTGCGATGGAATAACAGTGGATGCGTATTAAAATTACAAAAAAACATCGATGAAATTGCGTAATTACTGGCTGATTTTTCGAAGTGTGATAATTCATATCACAATATGTAATAATAATAATAATACGTTTATTATTTACCCAAAAGAGAACAAAACAAATAGTTACAATAATGCGTACATGACAATAATTTTTACAATTACGGGCAAATAAAGGGCAGTTAATCTATGGGTAACAAATACCGACTCCTTAAATGCCGGGTGCAAATTTCTAAAATCTAACACAACTTAAGAAAACAAAAGGATGCCTAGTTAATTAATTATCATAATATGTAGGCACCTCTATATATCAAATCTGTGAAAAAGACACATTACATCATATAAAATAACATTAAAAAAGAAAGGAAAAAAACGTGTGAACATTAAACAAAAATATCATTTCCTAAAGTGCACAAGTGTGTGCAGGTGTAAGCGTGATAGTTGATTATATATGTATTTGTGTTTTGGCAGTATTACTTGTTGTGCTAGCAAAGTTCTTTTATGTCCTTTCCTGAAAGCGCATAATGCAAAGTAAAGTCACCGTCCTTGATTCTATAGCAGCATTCAAATATTTCTCTCCTATGGGAAATAATAGTTAATATTGGATTAGGTCGCCGTATTCCGTATATTAAACGAAGGCAGCTGTTCTGAGCTTTTTGGATGTATCTTGGATCAAAACCATACAAATAAGGACCATAAACAACTTCGGGAAAATTAAAATGGGTGAACACTAGTGCTTCTTAGTGTCTTGGTTTAAGCTTTGCCGATGCGGAAATACGAGTTTTAAAGAGGAATACACTCCTAATGTGTTCTCTAAAACTAATATTACACTTGGTGACTTGCCAATGTCTGCAAACTTAATACTTTTGCCATCTAAAGTTATATTTAAACTATTCAGAGCGATATTTCGAGAAGCATGGTTCCTAAAAAGAATTCTAATTGATTTGTTAGGGTTTAACTTGAGTAGATTGATCTTTTTACAAAAATATCCAAATCCTTGTTTATTTTAGTTTTTTTTCCGAAATAGTCTCGGTTGTATCAAACGAGTAGTAAATTTGAGTATCATCGGCATACGGTTTGAGTTAAAATTGAAGGTGTATATTGCATAGAGAAGAGGCTCTAAGATTCTATTGTGAGATACTCCTTGCATATCTGAAAGTGTTATACAGTTAAATTTAAGCTACTGAATTCTTGTTATTAAATATGACTTAATGAAATTTATCGACGAAGGGATAAATCAAAAAAATTGTGAAATGGCAAGTATTATCTTGTGATTAAGCAAGTCCAAAACCAATCAGAACGCACATTTTTTGGTTATCGATTGAACGAAAAATATCGTCAGTCACACAAGATAAAGAAAAACATAAAAACATCATATCAACCTCATATAAAAATATAATTAGTAGGTGTAAAAATGCAATTTCGACTACGCGTGGCGCCCCCTTTGTTCTAATAAAAACATCTGGAATTATTCTTTTATTACCTACTATTGTCTCAGTAATCACCCCTCGAGAAATCAGCTAATTATAAATAACGTAATTTTATCTTCTTTTTTTGCTTTTTAAATATACGTCCTGGCATTGTTCTTCTACCACAAAGGGTACAGAATTCCCATTACTACTAGTTTCATCTATTTATAAATGACGTAAATAAAATGTGTATTGTCCCGTAGACTGTAACTTTTATTTTAAAAGGACAGTCGTACGCCGTGATCAGTTTAACGTTTCCTGTCACTTCTTATTTATATTATATGAACAACTTAACGGAATTTGACTTTAATTTTTGCTCTGTAGCGATTATAGTGATTATTACAAAACCACTTATTAATGATGAAATTTTAGCATTCCCCAATCTTTCTGCTTTAAAAAAACTCTTTCTACGGGAAGGAAATTGATGAAAATAATTTGTGACGAAAATAAATAAAAATAAAAATCTCTTGACCTAATCTATATTTTAGGAATTCAGTAGTTTTTTGTTTACTGTTTTTTATATAATCGTAATGTACTTACACTATGAAATATTAGCAGCCCTAAACTGCAAACTATTTCTGGTATTATTTAGGTCACCGTTCCATCCACAAATTAGGGCAAAACTGGAATTCTATCTGAATATTGCAAATACTTTGAAACAACACATTATAATATCACATGTATGTATTGACAAAACCAAAACTGAATTTTTCCAGATTTTCCAAAAGTCAAAGAAGAGCAACGTTTTTCAGTAATATATATATAAGTTTGTAGTTTAATATGTCTGGCTCTGAAACGTTATCTTAATTGGAAATCATTTATCTAAGGTCTCCATCTAATGCTCACCAACAACTCGGGGTGTTCTTTCGAGAGGCTCGTCAAAAAGAACGGCAAATATTTATATTTAAATGTTAATCGTTCCAACATTTCTTAACCGATTTAAATAAGTTTCTCGGGTTCTAAAAATTTTTTCATGAAGAATAAGGGGTGGGAACGCTTTTTTCAATTTAATTTTTTGAGCGTTATACAGGATGTATTTTTGTATAGAAATGTTTCATTATATTTTGAAGTCTAAATATGTCGGCACGTTTTGGCCGTTTTTTATTTACTAAAAACTGCTGATTTTAAGGCAAAGATAATAATTGTGCAAATCTATAATTGGCTAATGCCACCTTTCTACTGTTGATGATAAGTATGACTCATTAAAAAAAATATCTCTTCTTCGAGACCTTTTCACTACCGAGGGTACCAAAATAGGGTTTGATCTAAGTAAGATCATATGTAAGTGTATTACTAACAAACATTCGGTTTCAAAGGTTTTACATAGAAAAGAGATGGATCTCAAATTATATTCAATGAATTGCATGTGATCTCGGATAAAATATACGGAGTTCTTGAAATGGTATTCCAAATTAATTCTTTCAGCGAAGTGCGAAGAAAAGATAAACAGGAACATTAGTTTTTTGTTTTTTGTAAGGAGACAAAAATAAATAACACATTATCGTTGTCACTTTTAATTCTTAAAATCTTTAACTCTTGAGATTTAAATCCTAAACTTTATGTTCATGCCTCATTCATCAACGTATTTTTTTTAAATAGATCCTGGATTTTGCATTTCGTTTCCAAGTTGTTATCTTATTATTTTTCAATATTATTGTTTTGTTTTCACTAAATATAAAAAGAGTTGCAAAATAAACAAATACATTCTACTTTTTAGTGTCAAAGTGTCAAAAATAGTTGTATGTCATTAAAAGTTACATTGTCATATAAGAAATGGAGGTTATACAGTGAATTTAACTGTACGCCCCAAATGCAGCTGTAGAAAAAGTACAGTGTATAACACATTTGAAAACTACTTTTTATACTCATGTGATATGTTTTCTATGTGTAGTGCCACTCAACGGCCGCATTCCTGCTTCAAAACTTCTTATACAATATCTTATTTCTTAGAACTACTCGATGCAAAGTTATAAATAATTAAAAGCGACAACGATTGCCTTCCCAAGGAGAACAAAATACTAATATTATTTTTCATATTTTCTTTGCAAATCTCGAAAAGAGTTTGGAATATTAGGACTATAAATATAATTTATAAAAGCAGCATCAAAATGCGCTATTTCAAACATCATCCAAACGACAAGTAAAACCTTTGATAAAATGAATCAGATGATTGATATTTTTATTTTTTATTTAAGTTTATTAGTCTGAAGAAAAAATACATTTTCATAGATAGGTCAAAAAGGAATTCAATAAAATAAAATACGTTACATAGAAGAAATACTTAACATAATAATACATATTAGACTTAAAACATACAAGTATCAACTACAAAACATTGAATTAAAATACCATTAAATCTACACTAATAGTAAGTTGATCTCCTTATTCTCTCTTATGGCACTTTGAAAATCAGTCACTGAATAAGGAGCAATGGCTGTTAAATATTTTTTTAATTGAGTTCTGAACCGTAATGAATTCAGTTGCCTGAAAGCAAGAGGCAATAGATTGTATAGATCTATGCCAACAGTGTTATTCCTATGAAGCCTGTTCTGTGGTTTTAAAATATTTCCCTTGTGTCGGGTATCATGGTCATGAATGTCTGAATGAGTGGTGTGTTGATGAATGTACTTTTTTAGGTAACATATATTCTCAAGAACTATCTGAC
Source organism: Kuschelorhynchus macadamiae (assembly GCA_030620095.1). Taxonomy (NCBI): domain Eukaryota; kingdom Metazoa; phylum Arthropoda; class Insecta; order Coleoptera; family Curculionidae; genus Kuschelorhynchus; species Kuschelorhynchus macadamiae. The sequence goes on from JAUTXW010001355.1 coordinate 726,165, forward strand.
CAAAGAGAGTCAGTATAGAGTGTCGAAGAAAAAGAGGTTTACAACTCTCTGTGGATTTCATGTTAAAAATTATTCTGATGGCTTGTTTTTGCTTCATAAATACTCTCAGCAGGTTAGTGTGCGCTGCATCACCCCAAGCCAGTATTCCATAGCTCATTCTTGCGTGGAATAAGCCATGGTAAGCTATCAAAGCAGCATGTTGACCAGCTGTAAAACGTACCCTACGCAGTGCATATAGGCAAGAAGAGAGTCTATTACAGAGAGTATTAATATGTTCATTCCAAGATAAAGCCGGATCCAGCTGCAAACCCAAAAACTTCAGAGACACATCAGCTCTACCACCGGTTAATCTGAACTTCATGTCTAATGTTTTAGACTCATTTAATAGGAGCTTATTTGTAGCAAACCACAATCTAGCCTCATCAAACATCCTCCGAGATACATCAGACAGAATATGATCTCTATTACATCTTTTAATAAAACTGGCATCATCTGCGTAGAGCAAGGTCAAACACTGACTGTATGTTATTGAACCTGGGAGGTCATTAATGAAGATAAGAAAAAGTAGGGGTCCTAGTATAGACCCCTGAGGTACACCTCTCTTTATTTGCAAGGATGAGCTCAGCTTACCGTTGATGAAAACTTGCTGGTGTCGATTACTAAGGTAAGACTTAAATAGGTCCAGAGTTATCCCTCTAACACCATAGTGCTCCATTTTACTGAGCAGAATGCTGTGGTTGTCACAGTCGAAGGCAGAGTTGAGGTCTGTCAACAAGCATTCACTATCAAGACCCGCTTCAAAAGATTCCCACACATACTCCGACAGCCTACACATTGCATCAGATGTAGACAAGCCCCCACGGAAACCATATTGACCATCTGAAAAAATGCCATGCTGATCAAAGAAAGAAAATACACTCTCACACATAATGACTTCGAAAAATTTAGAGAAAATGGGTAGAATTGATATTTGCCTATAGTTACTCATATCATTGTAATCCCCTTTTTTGTATATAGGGACGACCCTAGCCACCTTCAATGCATCTGGGAAACGCCCTTCAAGCAAGCAGGCATTTATTGTGTCAGCAAGGGGTTCAGTGATATACCGACTGCATGCCCTAACAACAAAGGAGTTAACTGAATAGATATCCTCGGTTTTTTTGTTCTTTAATTTTTGTATTATGATCTTAATATCATCTGGGGTTACTGGCCTTATAAAAACAGAGTGTTGTTGCTTATGATTTTTACTGTTCAATACCACAATGGGATCAGCAGGAGTCACTGTTAAGGATTGTAGAATGTTTTCAGCATTGTTAACAAAAAAAGAGTTAAACTGATCAGGGCTTACATTGTCAGGTAATATTTTTGATTTTGTATGACCAGTCTCATAGTTAATTATACCCCATATGCACTTACTTTTATTTTCAGATTGATGTATTTTACTACTGTAAAATGTTTCTTTAGCTTTCAGAAGTTGCTTACGATATATTTTACTATATTCTATATATACATTTTTATTAATTTCGGTAGGATATTGTTTATAATATTCATAGAAAAAAGTTATTTAAGTCTTTGGATCTTTTAATTTCCGGAGTGACCCAGGTAGACGCATCAGGGTTTTGATTTTTAACCTGCTTGGGGAAGAAGTGTAAATTATAATAATAGGTGAAGGTAGTCAAGAAACAATCTAGTTTTTTTACAGCAGAGTCAGCAGTATAAACATCCTTCCACTGTTCACTACTAAGTGAAGCATTGAAGGCAACTACACTGCTTGCACTGTAAACCCTTCTATAAACAATATCACTGCATGCAGAGTCATCCGGATGATCAAAGTTAAGCTGCACAAGTTGAGCCAGATGGTCTGACATACCTAAGTCCAGGGTGAGTCCTGGACCTGAAATGACAAAGCTAACAAATATATTATCCAAACCACTGAACCGTTCACCCTGATGCCTAGTGTGGGAATATATGGTTTGGGTAAGACCAAAGGAGTTAAAAAGTTCAAGAAGCGTATTCTTTTCCCTGTTATCCCCAAGAAGGTCCACATTAAAGTCACCCCCCACCAATATGTTATGTCTGTGCTTCAGTCTACTGCCATGTTCGAGCACTGTTTGCAGAGTGGAGGAAAATATATCTAAATTTGAGTTTGGCGGTCTGTAAATTGCCACAGACAGAAGATTGATACTTTTTGAATAACCAGCAGCCACCTCACAAGTTCTTTAATATAACTTTAATAATATGATGATAATATGACCTTACTTCGATCGAGTCCTATAATAATAATTTTCGTAAATTAGACTATAGCTATTATTAACAATAGAAATTTGGCTTTAAAATCAGGTTTTTTTTTCAGAAAAAATAACGTAATTTTTGTTACAAAGCAGTAAACAAGAACGGCCAAAAACGTCCGGAGATATTGGCTTCAAATATCAGTAACATTGTAATGAGAAAAAAGTTTTGTTAAGAATACATGTTGAAAACTTCTATTTTTTACATGTAAAAATTTTCTCTTTGCCACCTTGTACAACACTAAAAAAATAATGGGAGAAAAGCCTGTTTAAATGGGTCAAAAATTTCAGATCGACTGACGTTTAAAATTGATGTAAAATAGACCTTTTCCCATTTTTTTTTGACGAATGGTTTACTTTTCGAAATGCAAGAAAAGTACCATAACCAAAATCTTTTTTAAAACATCAAATGCAGTTCTCAATTTAAAACAAGGCGCCAGAAAATTTGGTGAAACAACTATTATGCACAGTGAGCCTCAACGAGAATATTTATTAGCAAAATTGGCCAAAAAAAAAACAAAAACGAACTTTTGTTCAGAATATTTCGTACATTCAAAGTCCACATTCATTCGAATCGTAGCTAATTCTTTTTTGAATTCATTTCTTTCGATTTTACATTTTTGAAAAATCCGTTATTCCGGAAAGGACTAATTTCAATATGCCTTATATTAATTTCCTTTTTTTGGAAGGATTACTATTACCACATATTTTTACTCCGACACGTTAACTACCCAGAGAGCATGAGGTTGATATTTTTTTTATGGACAGGGGTTTGAGAAGTATTTAATTTTAAAGCGCTTTAAATTCTCTTTTCAACGCTCCCTAGTTTTGTTTGAACTTTATGATTTAACTTTTAAAAAATGATTACAGAGCGATACTATGGTTAAAATGTCTGCTTTTGAATAGCGAATTTTTGAACAAGAATGTTGAATTCAAAAAAAGGATCAGAGATGAGTCGATTTTGAATGTATAAAAGATGCTGAACAAATATGCGTATTCGGTTCTTTCGCAAATTTTGCTAACATATATTTTCATTAAAGCTCACTGTGTGTGAGATATTGTATTTAAACGAAAATTATACTATACCCCTTATTCCACAGTTATCAATTGATCATTTGTGTCTTATTTATGCCAAAATGCAATCAAAAATATGTGAGTGATTTTTATGAGATTGTTATATTTTGTTATATTGTAGTAGAATAAAATACATAGTAGTTTCGTCTAGTATATTGGGACTAGCCAGTGAGCAGTTTTGAGAAGTTAGATATAATATTTTATAACTCGATATCCTAGTTTAGTTCATAAATATAATGATATATTAGAATTTTAAATAGCTTCCTTCCCCCTATGTATCATTAGCATATATATTTTTTATTCGTTAAATTAGAGGTAATATATATAATACTTAGTTAGGTAGGTAATTCCTGTATATGTACTAAGGTAATACAAAACTCACAATCAACACATTTCTCCCTTAATATTATTTGCAAATAAAATGCATTATATTTATTTTAGTATAACACAGTTGCTCTTGTAACATTGACGTTGAACGCTTCAATTTAAATATTAGTATTATTATTTAGAAAAATATTATTTAGATGTGGCAGAAGTATTTATAAAAATATTCTACACAACTAATTCTCGGATTTACGCTCTTCTTTTGCTTCAGAAAACTTTCTCTTATCTCAGCCCCGCAAGAAATAATTTCAGCTAATTAACAGTTTATTTCCTGTATGCGATGTTGAAAAAATGACGTATTAATACTTTTAGAACCAACCAGATTCGGAATTTTTTTTCAACACTGAATAAAAGCACTTAGATAAATCAGCCATCGTCCCTGCGGATTTATTGTATTTCTGCAATTTCTCTCATTCTTTCATGTGCTCTGTAAAGTCTGTATATCTAAGAAAGATTCCAAAACTCTCCCTGCAACTAGATCTAACTAAATCTGTATACCTATTTTTGTTAACGAGTAGATATTTACGTTAATTATTATTTTTTGCCTTAAATTAAAAGACATGAATTAATCAATGGCATGTAAAAGTGCTGCGACATCTCAAGCCCACGACATATTTAGTTGAAAATAGTATCTTACGTTTTGCCACGTTTTCTATCTCTCCCATACTACTGTCCTTCTACCATCACTCGCAACATTTCTAAATATCATAAAATAACAAGCAAACAACCGATTTCTGCTTAACGTTACTAAGATGTAATTAATTTCACTATCCCATAAATTACCATCATCGGAACTGTTGAACTTCCAAGCAGCAAACGTCGATACATCTGAATTTCAGATGCTTCTATTGAATTTAGTACTTCTGTGTTTTAAGTCCGCATTTTCTTTTTCTATCACAAATCCGACCATACATCGTCACTATGAAATTATTTTGTGCTATATCCCAAAACATGCTTTTTGGGAAATTGCCTGTTATTAAATTGTTACCTTAAGTTTAAAATGGAAAATATTTGAGACAGAAGTTGGTAGTTGTTATTCTACATATTGTTGGACTGGGAGCGCGTCTTCATCATATGCCATGAAAAGAAAAGGACGTACGAGTTATAAGGGTCGATTAAGCTAGGCTAAGGAGAAGGTTGCTGTCTTTCCAAGTAAAAATGGCGAATGTAAAAATATTTTTTAATGGTTGTTAGAAGAAACGATAATTACATGAACGATACCTAAACATAAACTTACTAACTTTACTCGGTTCCTGATGACGATCTTATTTATACCAAGCCGCACAATTAAACACCTTGCTTTGGCTTTCAACCGGATGTCAACTTTGGTCGACCGATCCTGAACTGATTTGTTTAATTTTTGCGTTTGACATTGAATGAAGATTATGATACTCCGAATTTGGGATAGGTATTTCAGGCATTTTGAAGTCATGAAAATCTACTATTTTAATATTAGCGAATCAGGAATCGAAGGTTTGGAAGGATTTTTGAGGATATTTCGCTACTGCCCAACATATGAGATTTGCCAAAAATGTATCCCAAAAAATATCCTTTAGGCACTTTGTAATTTTTTTTTAATTTCATTTATAGAATCTATAAATAAAAATCCCAGACCTTTTAAAAGGTTTTGAAGTATGATCCGACTTCCCTCACTTTGTTTGTTAATATAAGCAAAACATGTATTTTATAGTTTATTCATTAATTAATATTGAAAATATGAGCGAAAAAGCCTGACGAATTCCTTGTCATAAATAGAGATAAAATGCGATAAAAAAAAGTCTTATGCGTGGACATAAGTAAGAGGGAGAACGTTCATCAGAATCTGCCGGCAGCTGCCGGGGTCTTGGTCTACTAGCCTGGGATTCGTTTCTGAGCGACCACATGACATTCGGACTGTTTATAGATGATTTTGGAGTTAACTATTCTTGAGCAACAATAAGATTTATAGTAACTGTAATAATAAAGTTTAATTAACTTATATATTTCATCATTTTTTCTCTAAAAAAAGATAATAAATTTGCTAAGAACAATCATTCAAAAACAAAATAATTTATTTCAGTTAATCATTTTAATATTTAATATTTTTTTAATATAAAGCATGTGCGTGGAATTGGGTAACATATGGACAAATTTTTATTTGTGATTTTAGGGGAAAATGTTATTCTTCATAAAAAGTTTCGTTTATCTGAAAAATAAGAATCGTCTAAAAAGAAATGTCATTTTATATACAGAAATAAATATCAAAAAATTAAATTCAACTTTTTGAGACAGTTAAATTAAAGATCTTGCAAATACAAGGCAAAAAGCTTGTAGAAGTTTTTTGATAATAGACTTTGGTTTCGAGAAAATTAATGGTGAATATGTAAAAATGACGAACTTTTACAAATTTACCATTAAAAGTCTACTATCAAAAAACTCCTAAAAGCTTTTTGACTTGTATTTGCTGGGTATTTAGTTTGGCTGTCTCAAAAAATAGAATTTATCTTCTTTGTTTTGCAAACTTCTATTGGATTTATTTCGTACCCTGTACAAAAAAAAACATTTTTTTTTAAATCAATGTTATGTTTCAGATAAGCAAAACTTTTTATGATGAAAACTTTTTCGCCTAAAATCACAAATAGAAAAGTTGTCCAAGTGTCACCCATATTGACCATTACATTACCTAAAAAATTCACCTTGCTTTTGCTTTGCTACTTGCGTTTGCCTGTTTTTTTTGCGCTACTTGTATATTATATGGCAATTATTTTGCAGTCAAACTTGTTTGTTTAATAAGGAAAACTTTTCTGCAGAATAACTCTTTTTTGATAAAATCGGTAACTAAAAGTTTTTCATATGTTACCTAAATCCACACACACGCTGTATAACTCGAATCTAGACAATATTAATCCCCATAGTTCAAGTACATTTTTATTATTAACTTAATTAATATATAAATAGATATATTATTTCTTTAATAAGGAAAGGTGTCAGTGAAAAATGATTTGTTCAACAATCAATTCATAGAAATCAAATTCACTTTGTTATAAAAAAATCAAAATGAAAGCTGTAAATTTATATTTTTTATTCTCCAACCCAGATCAATGTGTTATTTGATATTTCTTTATATTGTTTACTATTTCGATTTTAATAGACACCGATAATCGAAAACATGACGAAGGTAAACACATGTAATTGGCCGAATAAATAATTTTGGCTTTGATTTTAATTCCTTATCTTTACTTGTTTATTTGTCTGTAAACTCAGCTTTAACATGGGCTGCTTCATCTTAATCAATATTTTGTTTTTGCCTGGAAATTTTTTTTTTAATTTGTCTCCAATAAATAGTCAAATAATTTCTAAAAATGAAAAAGAAATATTTTATTTTCATCTAAAACAGAAGGCGGCATACAGTGTCTATCGAACCAGTAAAATTAATATTTTCTATCGCGCAAGTCTCATCTTCTCCTTAAGGACGATAAACTACTTTGGAAAAGTAAATGTGCATTTCGGCAAATGCTTGTAAAATACGGAGTGCGCAAAAGTTGCTAGTGTAATTCCACTTTATATGGAGGCAAATTTGATGAATCATAGTTTTCCAATACTTAATCGGTTCTTAAATCTTAAAGTTTTTTGATACCCTTTAATAGATTTTAGTATTTGATATATGGTTGTAATTGCAATCCGTAATGGCATGAAACCCACGTAATAACAACACACTGATTGTTCTAATTCAGTAGACAACTGTAATATACGTATGTGGCCGAATGGTCATTGGGGTACCTAGGATTTACTTTAAACTGTATGATTTTAATATCAGGAGGCAATACCCGGATAACAGCAAATATACCTGACTACTAGAGCTATACTTTGCATCCGGTGGCGTAGCCTAGAAGGACTTTTCAATTTCCATCATTTTTTGGCTGCTACCAATTTTCTTCTGATCTCTCGGAAACTATACATAGAATCAAAATTATATTTACAGGAAATATTCTTGCCTACTAGAGCTATACTTTGCACCCAGAGGCGTACCCTTGCAGGGATTTTGAATTTCTATAGTTTTTTTGGCTACTATACTTGAAAACTATACATATAATCAAAATAATATTTACAGGGAATATACCTAGCCTATTAGAGCTACAGTTTGCACCCAGTGGCGTACCCTTGGAAAGTGTATCTCTAGTAGGCAGGTATATTTCCGGTAAATATTATTTTGATTCTATATTCAGTCTTCCAAAAAATGGTAAAATAACGTAATTAAATATGTTGAAATCTGACTTGTCTTGCAATGGTACACCACTGGGTAGCATGCGATCAATGCAAGTTACTGATTTACATATGCGGTTTTCCGGGTATATCCTCCTAACATTAAAATCATACAGTATAAAATAAATCCTACGACAATGACCATTTGGGTACATTCGGCATTTTGGCCGCTAACTTCTGGCCAGCAACTCCACATCCATTTGTGATATGTTAATTAATTTTTTTTATCTCCGTTGCCATGCGCCATAACGATTGTCAGACTGTTACACAATCTGTCACTAAAACTTTATTGATTTAAAAATCTCAAGGAACAGTACAAAAGCAACTCAAAATAAATTTCCCCGTGGTCACGTCTGTTCAAAAAAAAAATAATAATAATAAATAGACTATAAAAAGGCGTTTTACACTGTCAAACCTTCCACATTCCTGGCTCATAGACGTACTAAGAATATACAAAATTCACCCTATGATCATTAATTTCTTGGAATTTATCAAGCACCAGTGGAGAACGCACCTGATGATCTATAATGGCGATCAATTTCTTACCTCCGATGAGATACACATCAATAGGGGAATTTACCAAGGAGACTCGTTAAGTCCACTTTGGTTTTGCTTAGCGATGAACCCCCTATCCACGTTGCTCAACAATACAGGACATGGCTTCAACATCAAAGCCAATAGAGTCAATTCCCGAACCATATCTCACCTTCTGTACATGGATGATATTAAGCTCTATGGTGGAAACCACACCCAACCAAAAAATCATATTGACGTGACACCTTCTCGAAAGACATCCATATGGAATTTGGAAGGAATGGAAAAATGTAAAGCCTTAAACATCGAAAATGGAGAAATAGTTCTAGCGATGAACTAAGGAGAGACCTACAAATACCTAGAATTCCAACAAGCTAGACTGCTCCAGGATAAGCAAGGAAAGACCAAGCTGAAAAATCAGTACATTCAAAGAGTGCGAACTCTTCTGAAGGCGGAACTGAACGCCAGAAATCTTGAAATGGACTAACACAGAGCTAGAGGGACTGCAACGAACTACTCGCCTAATGATGACCTAGGAGACATATTATTTGAATTATTACGAGTTGGTTTGGGAGGAGAAATACTAAGATTGTGTTGGAGGCTACTGGGGGGTAGAGACGTTATAGTTTGTATTTGATGAGAATTATTGACAGGTTCATTATTATAGTTAGGACGGTATCGTCGCTGTTGTTGAGGTATCTCTGAAAGCATTTGAGGTCTGTTTGAACTACGGGGATTGGTATAATTTTGACGATAATTGTTCCCATTATAATTATTGTTAAAATTTCGTGAATTTGTATTTTGATTGTAATTATGATTATCGTTTCCCCTGTAAGAAAAATTACTTCTAGCATTAATAGGTTGTTCCCCGTTATAATTTTGCCCATTTGAAGAATTTGCGTTAAAATGTTGTTGTGGACTGAAGCTTTGATAATTAGGATTATTAAAATTATTTCTTTCCATATTTTGTTCATATTGTATAAGTTGCCTACATTGAGAAGTTATATGATTATTTTTATGACAGAACATTTACAAGAGTTTAGGATTTTGGTTATTAAAATTTCTATTTCCCTGACCCACAAAACCTACATTTTTAAAATTTGAATTTTTTGCTCTAACGTTGTTTTCGAGTTCCATTTCGATTGCTAATGATAATGCCCTGTCTAAATCTGTTGTGTTTTCAGCAATTACTCGAATTTGTATTTTTTCATCATTTAGCCCTTGTCTAAACGTGTTTACTAAAATTGACTCTAAATTTTCTATTAATACCTTAGCAGAATTATGTTCAAGTACAAGTCACAACACCCAAGGTCACCAACTCTCCGAATGACCACGAAGAGAAGATGGAAGACCAATTCGCACTCCCGACAGCTCCAAAAATTGAAAGATTTCTTCTCCAACATGGCCCAAACATCAAGCCTCCACCGCATAGTGAACTTAGGTGACAACTCGTACTCTCCACTCAATCTCACTAGTGACAACATCATCCTAAAGTAACTTTCAGACCCTGACAAAAAAGAACAGTGGGCTCAAATGGCACTGCACGACCGACATCACAATGACTTGAATCAGCCACACATAGATAAGGAAGTATCCAACAGGTGGCTGAAGGATGGAGAAGTATTCCCAGAGACAGAAGGATTTATGATGGTAATACAGGACCAAGTTATTAAAACACGAAATTACACGAAATTCATCATCAAAGACCGGTCGGTTGAATCCGATAACTGTCGAAAATATAGCGAGAGATCAGAGACTATACAGCATATAACATCTGGCTGCACTTACCTAGCAAATACGGACTACCTCCAGTGCCCTATTATAAATACTAACCAAGTTCAGTGCTTGAACATAATGCTTTCAAAGTGTACTACGACCGGGCAATTATCACCGACACACGGGTGACGAATAATCGGCCTGATGTGGTACTGTTAAATAAGGAAACAAAGACAGCTTATTTGGTAGATGTCGCTGTACACAACAATAATAACGTGTTGGCTAAATATCGAGAGATAAAGGCCAAATACGCGGAGCTGGCCACCGCGATACAGCAGATGTGGCGACTGAATAAGGTTCATGTAATACCGATCATCGTATCATCAACTGGACTTGTTCCAAAAACACTAGAACAGAACCTAAAAAAAATCGGACTGCATACTAATACTTTCATCGACATCCAGGAGGCAGTCCTGCTCAGTACTTGTCACATAGTGAGAAAATTCTTACGAGACAACACATAGAACTAATAAAAACCAGCCCACTCCTTTTGATGCATGCATCCGGGATCAACATTTGTTGAGAAATTGATTGTCAATAACAATAATAATAATAGTTTTATTATTAAAAACTGCTCCAAAATGCTCTGTAAACAGCTAAGGCTCCTATGTTCAGGAAGCGCCTTTGACTCCTCGATCTGCCCGTTAGTCGTTCACTAAGGTTTATTTATTTTGTGGTATGTAATTTAATACGAAATTGTGTTTTAAATATCGGATTGCATTTTTGATTAGGCCAGGTTCGGTTGTTCTTTTTTTGGAGTGATGTAAAAGAGTGTATTTATAATAAAAAATAAATATTAACACGGTTTCCTGACCAATAGAAGCCTCAATTTTCACAAGTCTAGGAGGATCTGATAAACGTTCTCTCTCTTACTTATGTCTCGCATAAGACTTTTTAGTCGCACTCATTTAAAATATTTATTTGTGACAGGTAATAATTTAAAACCGTCGTATCCGTCCGGTTTTTTTACACATATTTTCAATATTAACTAATGAATATACTAAAAAAATATCAGAGTGCCTAAAATATATTTTTTCATATATTAATAAAACAAGGTCTGTGATTGTTATTTACAGATTCTATAAATGCTAAAATAAGAAATTTAAAAAACTACAAAGTGCCTTAAGGATATTTTTTGGGATACATTTTTTGCGAATCTCATATGTTACGCAATAGCTAAATAACCGCAAAAGTTCTCCCAGAACTCGTATTCCCAATTCACTAACACTGAAATAGTACTTCTTTATAATTTCAAAATGCCTTAAATACCTACACCAAACTTATCACCAGATCTGGTCTATTTGTCATTTTTTTAACTTTTCAAGCGTCTAGGAATTATTATATATTAAAGAATTTTTTGAATATTTAATAATTAAAGTAAATTGAAATTTATTAAATATTGGAATATTATAGATGCAGCATATTCCAAGATTCAAAATGTACGGGATTCTTGGTTATAAACTAAATTGTACTTTAAATATAATATATCAAATAAAATGTGTACAGTGGGTCAAAAGATGTTTTTAATAGGACAAACTTATTTTTTAAGCATTCACGCAACCAGACTTTCAGTTCTGGGAGGGGCGTTTGAATCTGTTTTGAATTTGAATCTAGCGGTGAAAATGATAAAAATAAATAAGAGACTAAACAATGACATTAACACTAAAAGCAGACTGTTATTATGAACTGCTAATAATGTATTTTACTGGAATTTAAAAAATTGGTTTCCTAGATAAGAATTTGCAAAAGCAAAAATATTTTCGGGAGGAGAAGGGGGAAGTCCGGATTTTCTAGCTATTTGCCGTGTTGTAAAATACGGTTTTCCGTTAAATATTTGAATTTCGAATACATTAAACAGCCAAACACACAAAAATACGTCAAAATGATTACAAGAATTTAATTTTATTACCATTACAAAGTTCACCCAAGCTAAACATAGTTAAAAATATATTAAAAACCAAAAGCCTGAAAACCTAGGGCGCGATTCACTTCACCCTCTTAATTTTTGTTAAAAATTAAAAATATTGTGACGATAATTTATGATAGTTAAAGGGTCCAAGTATGAGTAAAAAAACAGCGCCAAATGCCTAACATTGACCCTGGCATTACGGCAGAAAAAAGACATGACATTTCGTGACCAAATAAATTAATAAATAAACGATGACAAAAATATCAGACGGCTTGTGATCGGGTTTCGAATTATTCTTTTGTATAACTTCAAAGCACTTAATTATAAATACACAACATCGCTCCGATTTTTACCTCTTTTTTCGCAGTTACGACTATTTTGCAACGAAAATATTACATGGCAAGTTCTAAATCGACTACATCTTGTAGAGAATTTCATAGCGATGAAATTCACAACAATTTATTTTTTCCTGAAGTGTATATCTACAAAGTTATTTTGAAAAATAGGAAAAAATAAAAGCCTTTTTTCCATTTTCCGATTTTTCCTGTAAATAGGCTTTTTTCGCTGGAGCAAATTCATATTCTCATTATATATATTATTTCTGAGAGATTCTCGTCAAAATTTGGGATACGTCACACTATAGTCACAACTGGATTGTTTTGGGGTTAATTCTCCTAGTGTAACTACACTATGAGAGATACGGAAATGGTTACAGAATGTCAACGAATTAGATTTCGGCTAATCCTTGATCTCGCGTTAAAAAGTAGTACAAAACATCTAATATGTTCAGAAGGAGCTGCACAATCAGAAACTACATAAGACTTTTATTTTTTAGCCTAATGGTTAATATAAGATTAGGTTCGTGTAAAAAGATCACTATAAAATTTTATTTTTGATCATTTAAACAAGATATAAAGGCAACAAAAAAAACGTTGACCAAAATGCCGAGAAATGAAGCCCTGTTCACAGTTCACATTAGAGAATAAGAAAATGATACCTAGAAGATAACCCTAAAAAATCTTTATATTATATTGCCTGCAGAAAACCATAATTTTGAAAATAAAAAGGCACAAGGTAATTGTTTTAAGTAAACAAGTTCGTGGGATATTGCCCAAATTCTTTCTGAAAACTTTCATATAAAGGTAATTATCTGATTTAACTCGACATAGAACAAGCTAATTCTTACAATTTTTTTATGTAAATGTCATATTTTATATAAGAAAAAAGGATTTAGAACAAAATAATTCTAGAGTGACGACATAGTATTGAGCTTATAGTTACGGTCAATTTCATATCGACATAAGCCTTGTTGGCATTATTTAAAAGTCTTTGTCATTTTTCAGTTCTGTATTTTACTTCTGTGTCGAAATTTCAGCCAGATTCTCGTTCATTAACAATCTTGCATCCAGATATTGTCATTATTCCTGCTGATGGTTTAGTGTTTTTGATAGCTACTGTCAAGCAACTTACTTAGTATCCACCAACTACTTGTAACAATATCTAAATTCCTGGACGCTGCTGGTTACCAAGAGAATGTCAGTGGCATACTTTATGTTATTGATGTGTGTACTTGATAGTTATCAACTATCTTTTCAGCATAAATGGCACGAACATATTCAAAGCTGCGAATGCTTTTGGTTTTGATTGAAATCGTTTTCATAATCAGCAAAATGGAGTTTTTTTGTTCTCAATCCACCCGTGATCCTAAGTTATAGTGTGTGTTATACTGAGTGTCTGTATATATTTTGTATAAACTCGATTTTGTAGTAATTGTATACCATAATCTATAGAAAATTGGTTTTTAAAACGATCGTTTTAATGTGTGAAATTGTTATATTATAACGCAATATATATTTCTTCACTACATAAAATTAATTATCGTAAACTCACGTACATATACATGAAGGATCTTGTAATATACATGGATAGTTGTTAGACATCAGATTCGATTAACTAATTAGTATATCTGACTTTTGCAAGCTTTTTAGTGATTTTTAGAAGCCAATGTTGCGCACTTGAAATTTAAATTTCACTAACCTATATCTTCAATTTCAGTTATGTTACTATGGGTATAGATCTGGGAAACTTAGCTGCCTTAAGAACATTTAGGGTACTCCGAGCCCTAAAAACTGTTGCCATTGTGCCCGGTAAGTAATTGGAATGGTAAGGCAGGTTTTCTAGCTTAACTATATTTTTGTCGTATTTTTAGGTTTGAAGACCATTGTAGGTGCCGTTATAGAATCTGTAAAAAATCTACGAGATGTGATAATTTTAACAATGTTTTCCCTTTCGGTTTTCGCTCTTATGGGTTTACAAATTTACATGGGTGTTCTGACACAAAAATGTATAAAAAACTTTCCTACGGACGGCTCTTGGGGTAACCTTACAGACGAAAACTGGGAGCTGTTTAACCAAAATAAGTGTAAGCATTATTCATAGCAACATTTGAAGCCTGTACTAAAGTAAGCTTTAAACAAATTATGGTCCCTTTCACTCAATATATAAAATTAATAATACATATTTTAGTTTTAAAACTATAAAACAATAACGTTAATAATTCAATCGAGTTTTTAATGATCTATCCGGACAAACTAAAAACATATATATATATATATATATATATATATATATATATATATATATATATATATATATATATATACATTTATATATTGATTAAATGTTTCAACAAATTTAAATATCGTTACATTATTACATTAAACAAATATTTATATAGACAGAACATATGTTCAAAACCTTAAATTTAAATAAATAAACACTTTCCGTGTCTAGACCCTAGAGTCATTATTATGTCAAATACATCAAGTGTGATTGTCAAGCGTATTTCAATCGTATTTGCCGTGTCGCCAAATATATGGTCTCTTAGGATTTAAGTAAGGCATTATTAGTGAAAAATACATGCATTTAGACTTAATGTTTGTCTCCCGACAGTAATGCACTTCTTGGCTCATATTGGCAATCTACACAGGCGCCATCTATTGTTGGCTTAAAAGGTTACTCCTAAAATAATGGAATGTAAAGAGAATCAATCAAAAATTTGAAACGAGGGGTGGGGGGCAGCAGTCGATTGGGCCACGTGCGGCCCGCCGATAACAAAACGCTACTTTGAAAAGCTGTTTTAAGATCAAAATAAAATAAAGCCTAAGCTACGATTTCAGATTAAACGGGGTTTTCTAAATAAAGTTGCCGATTCTAAGCAAAAAAAATATTTATAACATGCTATTGCCTAATTAAATTTGAAGGATTATTTTTTATTAAATTTTGCTGCCTCCAAAACAGCATTAATTTTTGTTATAGATCATAAAATTCCTGAAAATTTTCTTTAAAATTAATAATTCTGAACGAATTAATTCTACAGAACAACGATTTCTTTCGTCTCGCCACTTGGTCGCCATCAATGAAAAAAATCGTTCAGAAAATGCCGAACTGGCGGATAATACACTTAACAAAAATGAAATTAACGAAAAAACGTTAGCAGCATTATCAAAAAGATTAAATAGAATTTGCCATGTTTTTTTGGTGTGTTTAAATTCAAAAGATCGTTTTCAGTTTCTTGGTAACTTTCAGAAATCTGCATCACTTCATCAAAAAGCTGGATCACATTGATTTGCAAGTTTGGATTGTTTTTTTTTTTTTTGGTTTCAAAGCCATGAAAATTGTTTTCGGGCGAAGTCACGGTTAATCAGTGCAGTGACCTGCTGCTGGCTGCTGCTGATAATTCAATTAAGAAAAATATGTAAATAAAGAGGATATTTTAGGTCAAAAAAGTCACAATGACAATTTGTTTAAAAAATGAACTGTCCTTTTCAAAAAAGGACAGGTGGCAACCCTACTTTCAGATGAAAGCCGGCTAAAGCTTTGGATTTCACTTTAAAGGTTTGCTGGTCGGGCCTTTTTGTGTCAATTACGTTTTTATATAAATTGTAGGTTTCTTATGATTGACATTATAATAAATTTTTAATTCAAATTTAATTTTTTATTTTTAGCTCTTTAAAACCAGGGTACCATAATTGTTCGCGCAGCGTAATTTGCACGAGCGTTTAAAAGGACTATTCAGCACTTTCTACAAAAAAAGTGGCGAAGCTAAAATATTTTGTCCACCACTTGAAACTAGATACTTTTTCATCGAATTGATAGTTTTTATTGATTTTTGTTTTAATTTATAGCAATACTTTTTTGGGATGATAAAACTTTGAAATACGGTTCACTACTATATAATATACAGTGTCAATATCAGACATGTGTTTTTTCACAATTTTGAGCCACTCTGTTAGCAATATTTTGTAAATTTAATTTTATTATTTTTGTTATTTTTTCTTTTTAATTTTATTTACATTGTCTTTAAAAAAGTAAATTATCTCATCTATTATTTTCCACCAGAAAAAGAAAGTGTTACTTCGTGTAATGAAGTTTTAATGAAATTTTAAATATTTTATTAAGCCGCCATTTTGTTTTTCTATGGGTAGATGATTTGCATTTACTCGTTTATCTATATCTATATCTGTTACACTTGGTTTTTGTGCAAAATGCCAATTTAGTTACTTCAGTAAGTAATTTTTAACACTGATTTTTTACTTCCTTGTGGAAAAGTGGTAAAATTTTGGAACGAATCCAAAATAGCGAAAAAAAAACGTTAAAAAAATTATTACTAAAACATTATTTATCCAATTTACCTCAAATTTTGCACAAAATCGAGTGTTACATAGGAATAAACTGGTAACTTTTTAGTATGAATCCAAGGTAGCAAAACAAAATTGCAGCCTTATAAAATATTTAAAAAATCAGCCTTAACAAAACTTTAAGTGTGAAATAGAGAAAAATTGGTAAAGTTGTGGTACGAATTCAAGATGGCGATACAAAATGGCGGCCTATGAAAATGTTTAAAAAGACAGTATATATGTGTAACTAAATGACTATGTACTAAACTAAATTAGGTCAAACTTCACGTCACATTTTTTATAAACATTTCAATATTTCGCCTTTTTGTTCTACCCTCACATCTTCGCACCAAAATTTGACCAGTTTATCTTTACATTACACTTAATTTATGTGCAAATGTTGGTCAATTAGATCAGTGGTTTTTTAATAATAATTTTTTTACATTTAATCTGTTCCGCCTCATTTGTTTTGTTCCGCCATATTGGATTTCTTTCAGAATGTTACCACTTTACCCCATACGACCATAGATTTTTCACCCAATTTTGAAATAAATAGTAGTTTTTAAGCTATGGTGCGCAAAAACAGACCGACGGAAATGGAAAAACATGTTTTTATGGATCTAGGGACCCTAAAACGCAAAGATATGACGGTGATTTTGTTTCACGATAAAAATATTTCCCGAGGGAAGTAAAAAAACACATGTCATACTTTGACCCTGCATATTATCCAGTTCAAGTTTCGATAAATAATTATTAGCTCCTTCCGGAAAGGTATCGCTGTAAATTAAACAAAATCAATAAAATCTAAAAATCCTGTCAAAAGTTATTAGATTTCAAAGTCAAAGTAAACGAATATGGCTTTGCCACTTTTTTGTAGGTCACTGTAGATAGGACCTTTTTTGACTCGAATAGTGCAGGCAACACAATAAGATCCTAAATATACATTATTTTGTATACAGAATTTAGTGCTTAAGCGTCAAAATACAACTCTGCCAACAAATTAGGAGATTTGAATATTATAAATGCTATCGTTTTATATAACATTTTGAAGGTGTGCATCAAATACGTTTTTTTTTTATTTTAGCCAATTGGTATTTTGATGAAGATAAAGGTGAAATACCACTTTGTGGAAACTCATCTGGTGCTGGTCAATGCAGACCTGGTTATACGTGTCTGCAAGGTTACGGTGATAACCCAAATTATGGATATACTAGTTTTGATACGTTCGGATGGGCTTTTCTTTCTGCCTTTAGATTAATGACTCAGGATTATTGGGAAAATTTATACCAACTGGTAGGATTCTCTCAAAGAGTTCAAATTACTTTACAAATAAATACATAAACTTTTATTGTAGGTTTTACGATCAGCTGGACCCTGGCACATGCTATTTTTTATTGTAATTATATTTTTGGGATCGTTTTATTTAGTAAACCTGATCTTAGCTATAGTAGCCATGTCTTACGACGAACTACAGAAGAAAGCCGAGGAGGAAGAAGCGGCTGAAGAAGAAGCAATAAGGGTAAGTTTTGAAATGAAAATGTATGAATGCCTGATTGATCTAAACTGCCGATGCCATACATAATTATCTGCTGATGAATTCGATAATCAATAACTCTACTATAAGTTGTCAAAACTGAATGCGGCAAAGAATAAAATGATGCACAGACTATGGTGCACTTTTTCGATATAGCTATGCTTAGCAAGAGTACCACTAATTGGTTTATAGCGGCAGCTCAATAAATCAATGGAAATTGAAAATTTGCTTTGATTCTTTTTAATAAATTAAGAAACATTATAACAAACACATATCACAATAATCAAAATCAGTTTCGATTTTAGTTTCTAGTACGTTTTGGTAACGTCGTGGCATAAATACAATTAATTAATTGTTGAGTTAATCAGTTTTAAGTCTCTCTAAATGCCCTCATAATTTGATAAATAGTTAAAAACTCTCTCCTCTTTGGCTTAATACAAATTTGAGACGTGACTATATATGTTGTATAGAGTTATAATCTGGAGAATTTGGTGTCCATACTCTTCTAATGATTTCATTACCTTCCAAAATTTTCCTGACCATTGTAGTTTTATGAGGACGCGCATTATTGTCAACCAAAATGAAATCGTCGCTGAAATTTAAAGCAAATTGAATCACTATTGGTATACGAAACTAGACGCGGTAAGTGTGTGCTTTTGATATGAAAATTTAGTTTTCCCGTTAAGCACAATCCCCCAAAATACTGTAAAAGTAGATTTAAACACCACAATTAAAAAGCGGTTTTACGAGAACAATTTAAGCTAAATAAAAGTTACAAAAAAAACTGTTTTAATTTTTTCCTTCTGCTACTTAGTATGGTGCCCCGTTAAGGGGTTTTCATTTTAAAGTTTTTAGGGCAAGACGCCGTTGTTAATCCTTTTGTGGGAATCGCGTTACCTCATACCAATAGTGATTCCATTTGCTCAAAATTTCGGCCACGATTGTATTTTAATTGAAGATAATATGCGTTCCCATAGCGCTGCAATTGTCTTCGGAATTTTGGAAACAAATGGAATCACCAAAATGGCCACTAAATCCTTCAGATTGTAACCCTTTAGAGCATTTTGGTAACCAAAAGAGACGAAGAGTTTTTGCTAGTTATCAATTGGTGAGGGTAATTAGAGAAAAATGGGACCGATGAACTTAACAATTAATTTTATTTATGCCACGATGCTACCAAAATGTATGTACTATTTTTGTTTGATATGATGTTTCTTAATTTATAAAAAATAATAAAACCGTTTTCTAGTTTGCATTCATTTATTGAGCTGCCCGATATAAACTAATTAATGTTACTCCTAACAAGCATGCTTTTATAATTGAAAAAATGCATCGTTATCACCAAAACGGAACTTAATATGTGAATCACAACATGTTCTTTAGATGCAAACTGCTTTAAAAAATCCCGAGACAAACGTTCAGTAGTTAGACTCACGATATGAAATAAGTGGAAAAGACACTTCGGCAAATTTGGAATAACCATGATTTTTTTTATAATTTTACAAGCGTGCTGCATTATACCCTCTATAACTGACAATTTGTTGTTTAACCATTTTATTGCAAGAGCCATATTGTTTGCAGCTTTCAATTTTATCAAATAATAGTAGAGATTTTGAATATCGAATTTTGACTGGAAAATCGCATAAATAGATAAATATTAACGGCAGTTTATTAAAATAATAGTGAAAAATTAGCATACAGGATGTCCCGCTAAGGATAGATCGCGCCGTTCTTATGGAAAATATAGGGCCTAGAGCTTGAGGAAAATTAACTAAAGTGGTCACGAGAAATTTTTGGAAAATATTTTTAAGTTTCAATTCTTGCCGCAAGGGACCGCAATTGCTAGGTTTGCCAATCCAACGTACATTAACATTTTAGCCGAAAATACCAGATTAGATTATAGCTTTAAAAGCACCACTGAGAAGATAAGTCAATTCCCAATCACCTTGATATAATCGTATCACCCCCTAGAAAGGTTGGGGATAGGTGACGAATCATGTAATATTTAAAATAACATTATTAAACAAAACCTTCAATTATATTTACCTTCGTTTTAAGGGATCGTTTAATGGAGTATTTTAGGACAATCTATATTTCTTATCGGATAGTACCCGAAACTTGCCGTTGCTAAATACAAAACTTATTGTAGTGTTTCTTAAAAATGTTAAATAGAAGGATAATCTTTTTTACAACTATCGAAAAGAGCACAAGAAAATTATTTCTCACCGATCACCGCTTGTGAAAATCTTAGTAATTAATAATTGATACCTTAATTATCATTAATAGTTATTATCTGTTGAATTTGACCTGCCTTTCTCCACTCTTTATCTGGGCTTAGGACTGGTTCAAATTGTATTCTAGACCATAATTTGAAAGGGCTAAAATAATAACAATATTATCAACATTAACTACAAGAATGGAAGCTGGAGTGCTTGTGGCGGCCAACGGGCCCAAACAATAGCCAGGATAATATTAAAAACAGTCTAACGCAAATTACTGAAATAAAAATTTGGCATTTTTACAAATGCTTCAAATTTTTTCCATCACTTGAAATGCACCTGCAAACATTTTCCAGAAGGGTTGGCAAGTAGTTTGTGAGAAAATCCAAATATATTTCACCGTTCAAATGTCCAGTTCAAAAGGGCGCAGTTATTTTGTCTTTCAAAATCCACACCACATCGGTTCGTTGGTCGACTTCTCGCATTCAGTGAGAATTAATAAATGATTATAGTATTGCATACTATGCAAATTAACTCCATCAGAACTCGTGAAGTTAGTTTATATAACACACGGGAGAAAAATTAAGGATCCTTGTTACTTTTTAACCTCTGACAATAATACAACCTTCGGTCAAAATTGCTACCAAAAATTGCCTGCTGCAAAATCATATGAGATGAATGCAACTTGTGATCTTTTAAATACCGTTACGTTGCTTATTGCTAAGTGAAGTGAAACTTGTATAACACTCAGACGTGGATCCGTTTCTAGATAACAACATTATTTATTATGTTATCTTCATACTACAACGAAGTCTAGTACGAAAGAGAAAATAAACAGCAAGCATATCATATAACTCAACAATGGAAAAATTTTAATCCCTTTGATTGGAGCTTAATAGCATTTTTCTAATACTAATGATCATTTTAATGATTACATTATACGGAATAAAATACTTATTTGCAGTGACGGCTCGTGGGTAAAAAAATAGAGAAGTGTTAGTTAGAGAAAAGTAGGACAGACAAGGTCTAAAATGGGCACCGCATGCAAAACATTTTGTGCAAATATCCACTGCAACACAGCCACTTAAATTCGGAACAATTTTTGAAATGAATGTTGTAGGATTTACCAGAATTTTTAATGTCTTTTTTAGCACTAGTTTTTAGCACACTTGTTTGTCGACCCATAATTAAAAGGAGTTTCTAACAAACTACAAACAATGTTACTAACGGGCCCAAACGAATTCATTTTCAACCACACACACGCGTCACTCCTCCAAGCAATAAAATAAAAGACCGCCGATAAATTATTGAATAAAGCGCAATCGCTGCCATCTACTTTACGTATAATACGAACGGAAGCGTTAAATTGCGACTCTTCTATAGAGGCGCGGTCTTCGTACATGCGATACTCTCGTTGCCATAGCAACGAATTATTTTCGGGCATTGTTTTCGTTTCTCGCTGGAAGATGTTTACGGAGCTCTCTGAAAGATAGTATATTGTATTGATTTTTAAAGTGTTTTAAAAAATAATGTGTCAGGTTTTTTTGGGGAAGAAGCACTTCCCCTACTTCCTCCGAATAGCCGCCACTGCTTATTTGGCAATAACTCAAGAACGAAAGATATCGACAAGCGGTTTTTGGCGAAAAATAGTTTTCTGTGCTGTTTTTGACTGTTGTAATAAGGCACACCCCTTCCCTTTATCATTTTTAAGAAAACATAAAAAAGTATTGTAATTAGCTTTCTAAAAAGTTTACTAGCAAAATTTCGGGTACCATCCGAAACAATTTTTAAATTGACCTAAAGTACCACTTTAAAGGAACCTAAAATCAATTAAAATTAGGTAAATGTAATAGAAGATATAGAGATTTAAATGTTACATGATTTACCTACCCCCACCCTGATTAAGGGAATTGGCTTAACTTTCCATTGGAATTTTGAGGGATAACCTATTTTTTTTTCGGCTGAAATGGTGAAGTATTGCGGTCTTTGCGGCAAGATGTAAAACCTAAAAATATTCTCGTGACCAATAATTATTTTTCCGCAAGCTCTACGCCCTACACTTCCATTAAGAATGTCGCGAGACACCCTTAGTGGGACACCCAGTATATAGAAAGGAATAAGGTGTTAGAAGCAATTATTTTATGTAAGCACATTAACACAATTTTAGGAAGCGGAGAAAGCAGCTGCCGCAAAACAAAAGAGGGCAGATGACAGAGCAGCTGCAGCTGAAGAAGCAGCAAGAGTTGCAGCCGGCGGAGGCGGTGGAGGGGGCGGCGGAGGTGCAGCGGGTAGCACAGATATTGTGAATTCTCCATCAGATTTCTCATGTCACAGTTATGAGCTCTTCGAATACCAGCCTAGAGGCCAAGATGACAACAACAAAGAAAAAATAAGCCTCAGATCGGATGGATTAGATTCTGTGAGTGAGCAGAGGAGAATACCCACTAATCCCACCAAGATGCGGAAAGTCAGCGCTGTAAGTGTCCTGATTATTATTTTGATCCCCTTGATTGATACTAGATTTCCAAATTATTATTAAATGGTTTCTTAGCAGCGGTTTGTTGTTATTATCCTGCAAATTATGAAATTATGTAAACATTTCCTTAAACCAAATTGTTGCCAAATATAATTTAAAAGTATATATTTCTCCAGTGTGCTAAAAAAAGGCATAACATAAAAATAAAAAAAACATTTATCAATTTAGTTAAGAACTAATAAAAATGTAAACATTTTCTTAATTGAAGTATGTGGTCATTATGCAAAAGAAAGCTGATTTCCACAAGAAAATTAATAATATCAATCTGCAGGATAATTCTTAGACTTTGACTGCATTCCGCTTATGACAAAATAAATTGGAAAAGAGCAAATAAAAATCATGACAATTATAGTGTGCAGACTTCGTTTGAAAGAACCAGCCATCGTAGAGGTTGGAGATTAGCAAACGCCTTGCACTTTACTTTTAGTTGTTGCAAGTTCGTTCAAGAAAATATGTTTCGTTTGCAACCATGAATGCAACTTTAGCTACTAGTTCTCAATTTAATTTAGCTCGCTAGTAGCCATATTTTAGTTTCTTAAACATAAAACACGCGACATGGCTCATGGCATCTAAAATTCATTGCCTTTTGATCATATTAAGAAAGACTTTTCTCTCAACTAAACAAGATAAAATTTGTTTCTTAGAATGAAAATGTACCGTATGGAACATTTAACCGGAATAAATTCAGTAACTTTAAAACTGTTTATCACTTGAAAAACTGTTTTAACCGTTAAATTGGTTTAATCGGATCTTTTGGTAATAACGATTTGATTGTAACGTCATGTTTGTGAGAGTCATGACTCATAAACTTTTTTCTAATCTAATCCAGCACACCCTAAATTTTTACTTTTTTACATTCCTTGACACTGGAACATGTCCAACACGTTTTATGTTATATGTCCTATACCTAAATTCATCAACTGTTTTCGAGAAAATGATATATCAACTTTGGCGTTATGGGACATTTAGAGCTCTCTTACACAAATGCCTTACACTTTCATAGCCCTTTAAAATCAGTTGGATGACATCAATTACATGTCAAAATTCGCTACTTTCGTTCAAACCGGAAGTGGACACCAGTGTCGAGTTTTGATATTTTCGGCAAAACATGAAGAATATGGCACCTAGTAGAATTCAAAAAGGTAAACTAGGGAAGTGCAAGTCATTTCCTTCTAAGTTTAATCGTTTGATCAATAGAGGGCTCTAAATGACAATTTTGACGCGCCATTTTCTCGGAAACAGCTGAATTTAGATATAAGACATGTGACATAAAATGTGTTTGGAATGTTTCAGTTATTTATAAAGTATTAATATAATAAAAGATGCATTAAGAAAAAAGTGTAGGATGTCATAACTCTTACATAGATGATGTTACAATGAAATCATTATTAACAAAAGATCTGAAGTCGAATAAATCAATTTGACGGGTAAAACAGTTTTTCGAAATTACCAGTTTTCCACACTGTGTTGAGTGACTATTAACCGGTTTAAATGCATGTTTAAAATATTTTATTCAAGCTGATTCGTTCATTTATAATGCATGTCGTCATCAATCATTTTAATTTCTTACAAACAGGTGTTCGATACTTATGCCTGAATATTTTTATTGAATTTCTTTTTTCATTTTATGTTTTCTTCCAACATATTTAAATTTTGCTCATTTGGTAATGTCTATATAGCATGGTTACTTTGTGCCGTTTTTGAAACCTATTGGCCCTAACCTAAGATTTTGCTAAAACCTTAACAAAAATAGATTTCTGCTTATCTTTATAGCAATAGCTTAACTTTATTAGTAATATTAAGTGAAAATGGTTATGTCTGAAATGTCAAACTTAATAGCAAAATAAGTACTTCTAAAATGGAATAACTGAGAATTTTTATTTTCTGATCTCATTCAACAAAGATATAATTTGGCATAAATATAAATGGCATTAAATAAAGAATTATATTAATATATAAAAAAATAACATTACTAAGTTAAATTAACTGGCCCTATATTTTATAGTTGCTTCTAAACTTCTCGTTAAAAGAACGGCAAATGTTTAATGTTACATTTAAATAGCAGTCGTTCATAATAGTCTAAGAGCCTGTGAACATTTACCTACGTTATAAATGGAGAAAACTATTTGTACTGAAATTTGTACCTATCGTTTGGCAGCTGAACGATATAATTAAATTGCAAAAAAAAACGATGAAATTACGTCATTTTTAAATGGCTGATTTTTTGAGGGGTGATTGGTAACAACACAATAAGTAATGAAAAAAGTAATGCCACACGTTTTTGATGAAACAAAAGGGTGTCAGACGTGGTTAAAGTTCCATTTTTACACCTATTATGTATGACGCCAATTTTGAACAAATTTATTTAAAAAAATAGAAAATGAATCAAAAGTTTTCAGGTTTTAACAAATTTGTTACAAAAATAAAATTGACCGAAAATTTAAAAGTTTTTACGTTTGTTATTTTAAACGAAATACCTTGTTTGATGCCTTTGTCTTTAAAGTCAACTTTAATGCAACTTTGAACACGTCTGGCATTATTTGTTTCCTCACTTATTGTGATGTTACCAATCAACCCTAAAAAAATCAACCAATGAAAAATTATGTAATTTGATCGTTTTTTTGCAATTTAAACATACTCTCCCCTTGTTCTGGCACTAAAGTTACACAATTTCAATTACCACTATTTATGGCCCTCCGACTATAAATTTCTTGACCAGTTTGTATAAGCTGTTCGGTTTCTAAAAGGTTGTTTCATGTAGAATCACGTGGAGAATATATCTTGCGAAGGTTTGGTTTGGGGCAGTTTCTTTTTTACTGCCTTGTGCACATGTGCCATAGTTTTATTGTTAATGATATCTATGGTTCATTTAAGGAAAATCATTTTTTTATACGGCATCTTTGAACTTATACCGAGCGTCCTACCCTAAGTAAGGTCCTGTGTGAGTATAAAACTTCAAACATTTGATTAAGTTCATCAATGGTTTTACCTAGAAATCCATATAAAAATAAGGTACAGAGTATCCCAAATTATATTCTGGCGTATTTGATGCTGCTGGTAAATTGATAATAATCCAAATTCTTTCGGAGATTTGCAAAAAATATTAGTCTTTTATTCTTTTCAAGAAGGCAAAAATAAATAACACGTTATTGTTGTGACTTTTAATTCTTTACAAATTCGCATAAAGTATTACGCAGTTCTGAGAAAAATATTTTTATTTTATGTTTTAATATTTCTTAAAATAAAAAAAAAGTTTTATTGAAAATTAACAAAATAGAATCGTAAAAACGAAATATCAGATCTAGGCCCATCTTTAAAAAATCGCGTTGATGAAGGAGATACGAACGTTAATTCTATGTTTCATATGTAATATCAAGTATTGATAATTGAATAAAAAAATATTTATTTTACGTTTTTAGTTTTATTGAAAATTCCTGCAATAAAAATTCGAAAATGTAACAAGTTATAATTCAGTTATGATGGTATTAAGTTCTAAAGAATTAAAAGTGACATCAATAATGTGCTATTTATTTTTGTTTTCTTGAGAATAAAAAAAAACTAAAGTTAATGTAATCATTGCTTCGCAAATTACCGAAAGATTAATTAATTCAAATGAACCATAGGTATTATTAATAATATAAATGTGGCAATACCCAACTAAAGAATTGCACATTTTCATTACTTTTGCCGAAAATCAATTGTTCTCCAGAAAAAATAATGCGGCGTTTGTTACAAGGCAGCAAATAAAATACTGCGGAAAACGTACCGAGATATTGACTTAGGTTTCAAAATAGTGATACATTATGGCGAGGAAAACCTTTCTTCAAAAAAATACATATTGTTAAAAATTTAATTTTTTACGACATCTTCTTTACCACCCTGTACAACGCCAAAAAATGAATTTGAGAAAAACATTCGCCGCGACTGATTCTCCATAAATAAACTTTAGGAATCCGAAAAACTTATTCAAATCGGTCAAGGGATTTCGGAACAACTGACATTTAAATTTGATGTCAAATAAAACTTTTGTTGTACCTTTTGAACAGCAGTATAGTTTCGTTTAGAATAATTTCTTTCCGCCGAGCCTAGTAAAGTATTATACATCTTTTTGACAAAACACACTTATTTCTAATTTTTCAAAGTATTTCACTTAACTTAAGTCAGCGCATTTTTGTAGTCGTGAAAACCAATCTTCAAAAGAGTTTCTCAAGTCTTCCCGCGTTAGGTTATTTATGTAATTTTTAAGGCGCCAACTGCTTCTGCGGCTAATATAAAACGTATACTCCGTAATTTATTCTTTACATGCCGGAATAAGAAGGCATCATTAGGTGCTAGGTCTGGACTATACTGTGCATGACCCATTATTTCAAGGTTTGGGGCAATAATCAGTTGTTCGAGGAGCAGTGCGCGCTTCTTGCCTCTTGGACGATTTTCACAAACATTTTGAAGAACTTGAGATAAGCAAACTCTAATGTACCACTAGCAGTAACAGTACGACGATCTTCTAGTTCTATAGTGGTATTCTACAGAATGTGGCGATTTTTTTGTTTCGACTGTTTTTACGAACAACTTTTGTTGGAGCTGATTCGTTTTTAAAGACCCAAACTGTAGACTGTTGCTTTTTCTCGGGATCGTAGCAGTATGCCCACATTTTCTCATCTGTAATTTGTTGTATACCAAATAAGACGATCCGTTGTTAAAATGATCCAAGGTAGATCTGCACAACGCCACACGGTTTTCTTTTTGAACTGAAGTCAGATTGTGGGGAATTCATCGGGAATAGAGCTTATGTACAAGATGCTTGTGTAAAATGGTGTTAACTGCTTTCAAACCAATCTTTAAAGTTGGCTGCATAGTCCTTACAGCAACACGCCGGTCCTCTTCAATCACGTTTCGTACAAGGCCAGTATTTCTTTCGGTAACTGTCATTTTCTGCTATTATAATATTAGAATATTTGGAAGGATCAACAATGGTTAAGATATTGGTGGGTTTGAATATGTACAAGTTCTAACGAATTGCTTATCAGTGGTACGACAGCGCAACTGGTTAGAGCGATGGACTTGTGATCCAGAGGTGCGGGTTCGATCCCCGCTCGTACCATAACTTTTGCTGTTGATTATAAATATTACTAAAAGATATATTTCACAGTTTAAAAATAAACTGATAAAATACTTCTATTCAAGTTTAAATTCATTATACCACTGCTTTACAATAGGTTACAAACTTGGCACCAAACAGTTGATTGATGTCTTCAAAACACTGTTTACGGTTTAAGCCACGCTTGAAATTGTAAGAAAATAAAGCTCGATGATGCTTTTTATTCAACTCCATGTTTTCTTGGCGAAACAATTACTTTAAAATTATGTATTTTAAAAACCTTCACGTATATTTGACAACTGTCACCATACTTAAACTTTTAAACAACTAGGTCGAAATGTTAAACAAAATTTGTTTCATCACCACCTACTAGGCTCACCGGAAAGATAACAGCCATCGTATACAACACAGTTACTTAAGATTCAACATTTCCCATTGTACCACAAAAGACACGGTGCCTTTTGTTGTACACCGGGTCTTTTTTTTTTGAGTGTTTTGTGTGTACCATACATCTAAATAGATATGGTCATGTTAGGATCCTTTGCCCTACTTTAATCAGCTTATATATTTGAAACAGACATTTAGGTTAAATAAATACTAATTTAGAGTGGCGGTTTGGTGATCGCCACCCCATCCCCCAAACTAAAAGAACTCCAACGCCGCCCCGCGAGGGCCTTCGTCCCCAAAAGAAGTTTGAAGAACCGAAAGCAAGAACCTTTTTTTTTAGTGATCAGATTTATTTTGTTTTTAAGCGACAGATTTTTTCTTGGTTCCAAAGTTCTCATGTATCCGAAAGTTACCTATAGAAAAATTCGGGCTTTCAAGTACAATCGCCACCCTTAACAAAAGTAGCCAGTCGAAAGGCAAACGTTTAAACTTAAAAATAAACCTCTTTTGAAGGTTTGCAAAAAATAACAAAATTATAAGGATGATTATGATTTTTTGGGAAAAGAAACCTAAGGGTACGTACGTATAGGAATAGATTCTCAAACTTTCTAAACTACTTACTGTATAAATAATAAATAATTCTATGGTGTCCACACACTTGGTGTCAAATCTAACAAAACTTTGACTTTTATAAAGTAGCTGCTATAGTAATATGACGAAAAATGGTAGTGCTATAGTTTCTGTTGAATTCTGATTGCGAAC
Organism: Kuschelorhynchus macadamiae; assembly: GCA_030620095.1. Lineage (NCBI taxonomy): Eukaryota > Metazoa > Arthropoda > Insecta > Coleoptera > Curculionidae > Kuschelorhynchus > Kuschelorhynchus macadamiae. The sequence goes on from JAUTXW010001355.1 coordinate 755,587, forward strand.
TTAATGACTAATAATGATTTAAAATATTTTTGTCACCGCGTTATAAAATAAGTAAAGTTCAGTAAAGAAATGGTCCTTGATTTTTAAAAATTAGTTGTGCGTCCGTTGGATTAAGAAACGACCACAAGTTACTCTCCTGGTTTAAGTGGGGGGTACTACCAGTAGTGTAAAATGATGAAAATTAACCATATAATATATGAACGATATTTGCCCTGTATCTCGGAAACAAAGCGTTTCCGCACCTACATTCATATAAAATTTGTTTATGTGAACATGTTTACTGAAACCGCTTTTTCGTAAGATTAGTGCGTGGTCCTTTTACACTGATTTGTTTAAAACTGAAAAAATCGCAGTCTGTTTCATGACTTTTGTGTCACCCGGTATATAATTATGAATAGAAGGAGCGGATTGCTAAAATGAAGACAACTCTGTTACTAGAAAGTTATTACTCATATCAAAAAATTTTAAAGCGAGAATCAATTTTTAAAATCCCTAGAAATAAATTATGCAGCGGTCGTTAAAAATGTAAAACACAATTCTTAGTAGCAACTTTACTATTTCGTAGTATTCTGAGAACAAAACTCATTAGCTCTTTTAGGTGGAAACATGGAGAATTTCAGTAAGTAAAAATAAACTGCCTCCTATGAGTTAAGGATGTTAAAAAGTTTGCTTTTTTACTTCCCTCGTAAAAGGGAAGTATTGTAATAGTAAAAAAATCATATTCCCAAGTTATTTACATATTCACTATTTAGGGTCCCTAGATGCCATTCAGTTGGTTTGTCTGTCGGTCTGTTTATCTGTTTGCTCACAGCATAGCTATAGTCAAAAAATAAAGGTCATATTGGGCTAACCTGGTAATATTTGGATAACTGGATTTTTACCAAAATGTTACCATGTCGTCCCCATATGACCCTTAGTTTTTGACTAACATTTGAAGTAAATCAGATAAGTAGATTTCGACTTATGCCGCCCAAACAGGCAGACAGACTGAGGGAATAGAGAAAACATGTTTTTCGGCAACTAGAGACCTTGAAACGTGAAAATTAAAAAAATCTCGTAGTCTACTTTTCTTACGATTACAATACTTTTCTCTTACGTGGGTAAGTAAAAGATAATTTTAGGATAAAAATGCGAAAAAAATGCAAGGTGCCATTAAAAATATTGAACTAAATTTCTCTTTATTAAAACAAGTAAAAAAAAATAAAAATTTATTTTAACTCGAAACGATTTTAGATCAAAGTGTTCTAATAAAATGAACAAGTAAGTTAATTTTGTACTCTTTAAAATAAGTGTTTTGTAAAGAATTACTGTATTTTTTCATAAAGAGCCAAAGTTTAATTTTCAAAGAATGGCCTTCATTTTGCAATCAAACGTTAGTATTGGATAAGAATATAAATTTAAAAAGTACTTTATTAAAAATTTGTCATCTATCGAGTTATATATAAGTATGCCGAATTTCAAATTAATATGTTTAAAAGTGAAAAATGTCTGCCTCTTGTATGTATCTTATGTCACCCGGTATGGTTAAGATTGTAACATAATCTCATTGATTAGTAACTCGATTTAAAGAACGGCAGAAAGTTACCACAGCAAATAGCTATTTATTGACTATTAAATATTCATAGATAGTCTTTTAATTCTTAATATGATCAAGATATCATAATTCAAATGAAAACACTACTTATCAAGAAAACACCAAATCATCTTAATATAAAAGCCTCACGCATGTATAGACCATGTCCCGTGTTCAGGCAAGTCTGAGTCTCCCTGGATCTCCGTTCAATCCACGCCGAGGTTCCAGAGGGTCCCACCAATTTACTACGCGCAACAGCCGGCGCATGGTGGCACCGCCTGGTGACCGTAAGCCACTGGTACTCTCCACCTATCTTGATGCTCAGGAACATTTGCCTTATGCCGATGACTCCAACGCAGTTACACCAATGAGTGAAGAAAATGGTGCTATGGTTGTTCCCATGTACTATGCCAATCTTGGTACGTATTTTTTAACAATTCGTTCTATCAGTAATTAAAATTTCTATTTAATTTTTTGAACCCCTAGTGAAATGTCGTCATATATTTAGGAGATTAAAATATGGGTAGCGAAAGTTCCCTAGCCGACAAAATTTGCCTAGCTGAAAAGCTCTAATTCTGACCATGAGCTAATGCGAACTTGCAATATGTTCCTACGGCCGCATTTCGATTTTAGGCTTCAGTAAAAATGTTTTACTCTGAGAAAATATAAAAATTTGATAGTTGGTTGGGGATGTGAGAATTTAAAGGAAGTAAGCTTCTACTATAGCTGGATTTCTACTATAGCTGGATTAGAGCAAACGAAATAGCTTCATAAGTTAGGATAAAAAGAGTTCACTCCAAAAGTTTCATTGTATGCTTTCAAGGTTATTTTTTGTGATTTTATTAAAAATTTTAAAGATAAACTTTATTTTGATTTAACTGTGATGTTGCTTACGACCGTTGCCATCAAACAATTAACGCAATTTCGGCGGTCTAAAAGGCTGTTTTTTATATATACTTGAAATCTAAATATATTCAATTATGGAACCCGTTAAAAGATATATATTTATATAATCCGATTACTGATTAGTATCGAAGTCTATACCTAGAGCAAAATTTGATTGTGCCGGCGAAAATAATTTATTGGTAAAACTGGTAGTTTTAGGCGGTTTATACCACAATAAGAAAAGTGAAAACAAAATTAATTTAAATATAACCAAAGATTCAAAATTTTAAAGTTATTTTCTCCAGACCACGTAATATGTGCCTACCATAGCTGATTTTGACCCAGGTCAATTTCACTTTTAATATATGTTTAAACGAGCAAAATACTGAAAATTCAGGCCATCGGTAACACCGTAGAAATTCACGGTATTTATATATCTTCCGGTTCCCAAACGAACTACCAAGTATGCTATAGGCATTTTTCTAGTATTCAAATTTTACTGTCGTAGTAGGATAATAGGAAGCTATTTTTCATAAACTAATTTTTATTGTAATTTAAAATTTACTGAATCAGGAGTCTTATCAAATGTAAAATCTTTGTTTGCCCTCCAAGACCAATGACATAACCTAATAGATTATTAAATCCATAATTACTCGTTCGAGTTTCTCACTCGTGCACCGTTCACTCCATGTTCACCTGTTCAAAAATTCACTCCTGCTCCACTCAAACTTCTAAAATGATTCCCGAACGCACACGATGTTCTGAATTCCCAGTGTTTCGCTCTTTTAAATGAGATTTCAAGAAAGAGTCCTGAAAAGTAAATAGCAGGCAGCTAATAACAACGATAATCTGACTCGAACAATATTAAGGAACCAAAAAGTGTGTGTTTCATTACTGGTAAGTTAGACTATTTTTTAAGTGTTTTTATTTAGAAGTAATTTTCTGAATGATCCTCTTCAGAGTTATTGCTGTAGGTCGTTTTTTAATGCATAATAGTAAACTAATAACTACCGAACAAATTAAAGCAAACAATACATATCTTTCTACTTTTGACGTCGAATCGCAGGTCATAAGAATATTTATATAGAAACAATAATTGCCACTACACCATATATCTATATAATCTTCTAAATATATGAATGTCGTAATATAATCTTAGGAAATATGAAAGTATGTTTTAATTACTGAAAGGCCAGTGTGATCTAATTCTATCACTGCTCACAAGCACGGGGCACTTTTAACGATGCAAGGAAAATGAAATGTAATAAAAGTTGAAATCAAAATTATAACTACCAAAAATTAAAATATATGTAAGTATAAATTGTACAAATTATAACTATATTATAACTTTGAGAGTTGACTGCCTCATAAAAATAGGAAAGGAAAGATAAACATGGATCTACAAACGCATCGTGTTCGAGATACAGGGTATTAAAATAAAAATATGTTTTTAGGTTTTTTTGATAAACCTCATACATTTAGAGAGATTCGGTTCACGATCTACTATGACTAATGTTAATTAAGCAATTACTTGTCTTATCCATGTTGCGACCCATTTAATCCTAACGAAGTTCTCACGACGCGTCACTGGCTGTTTTGTGGCTATTCTATAATTTTTTGGCCTCTTAGATTTTTTCGACATACGTCGTTTAGACATTACTTAGCACCATGGCCATTTACGCATGGCAAATTTGTAGGTCATTATGCATATAGAACAAAAGAAAATAGTAAAGTTGTAATGTTGATATAAAATTCAAATCCGAATTAGGTATATACCTCGGTATATACAAATGGATATTTTGCTAAATGAGTGCAAAACTCGGTGCAAAATATCGAAAAAAGATCAAAGAGTTATAGAACAGAATAAGGAATATGACTAAAAAAAAAATGTCCAGTGACGTCCTATTGAAAAGTTGGAAACGGTTAAAGAGTTCGCAACCCGGAAAAAATAACATCCTGTAGATTCGTCTACTTATTATTTACATAGATAGAACAACTATCGACGTAAGACATAGTACACCGTGTACGAAAACTGATTTAAAATATCTAAAGACTTACGAGGTGCAACAAAAAGCTAAAAAAATATTATTTATTTAAATCCTCGAAATCAAAGTGTTTGCGGATCCCTGTTTACATGAATTTTTTTTAGGTAATTTTATACTGTTAAATAAAACTTTAAATTAAAGTAATTCAGATGGAGTAATATTATAACTGATTCTTCAACAAGATATCGACAAACAGTAACACATTTTTTAAAATATACACACAATATTTACTATGCGTAGCCAAAATATTAGTCAGGCATTAGCGCCTCTCCATCTCTTCTGGGTTACAATATTACCTAAAAAAGTAAGGCACAGACATCAGTAAAAATCTGATCCTGTATGTTTTCGCAAGTTCCAGTGAATAGTTTTGTTGATGTTATATTAAAAAAATCGTGGCTTCCACGGTGGCATTTTTTAAACTTGCTTTACATTTCCTGCACATTTTACAAATATTAGCGTTTCTTCCATTTACAGTAAAATTTTTCTTCAAAATAACGTAATGATTTCGTGGCTCGTTTTTAGCCCGTAAAGTTTCTGAAGTAGGATTCTTGAGAAAATCGTTATGAGTACGGATTTTCTCTAGTCTGGCATTAACCCAGGTTTATTTTTGTGAGGTTTTAAATCTTAATAGAATGTAGTACGAAGGTTTCTATACCTAATTGGATTACCTCCTATCGTTGGTAGAGAAACAAACATCATTCGAAGGGAGATAAGAGTAGAAATCCGGCAACCCATCCCAGTCAGCTGAATTATAGTGCCAAACAGTAAGAGATGGCATGGATTCTACAATTTACCGTTGTTTGAGACAGAGTAATTAGATCGTGGTCAGAGGAACCCAGAGGAGCAAAAATAGGAGACTAATAAGATTCTGGGGGAGTGGTGAGAAAAAATTCCAATGGATTTTGGCAATGTGTGACGATGCGTTGGAAGTAAGTAGGTTCTCTGGAGACGTTGGTGAGAGATTGGCTGATTGCAAAGGCCTCTGCTGTTCTACCTTGGTTGGACCCTAATCATTCTTTATTATGGACGTTACAATCGCCAAGTTTAATGATTTCAGAGGAAGAGAATTCAGAGATTAGGAAATCGACAGAAAGAAAGTCGAGGAGCTCATAAGAATAATTCCGTAAAAGCTTCACTTAAGGCGGACTAAAACGACTGGCGTATTTGACCAATAATCATCACTTGTCATGTCGTGTGAACGGCCTACTGAAACAAATATTTAGCCATGTAATAATAGTAATAATAATAAAATAAACATATTACAGAAATACTGGTATATTTGGCAAGTATCCAATAATGATCAATGATTATCGATCACACTACTTGTATATTCGACAAACATATAAAAGCAAGTTTACTTTCCAAGTGTGTATTAATGTAGTTGTCAATATGGATGGCGGTCGTGCTAGAAAGGTCGTTGCCTCTGCCGCGATCTTAGTGATGAGTGGTTGTTATTTGTATTTGCTCCCAACGCTATGTAATAATAGTAATAATAATAAAATAAACATATTTATATTCCTATATTTTTAGTATTTGGTTATAAATGCTGTGTAAAAAATATTAATTTTTTTCAAAAGCACACCAGATTGGTTTAAATAATTCAGCTGCACCACTACCCGTTTCTGACGTAGCCTTAACTTTGGCTAACAAAGGAAACGTAGCGATCAGCGATCATTTCTTTTTCTCAAGTTTTTTTATTGAAGGTTGAATGCTTTATGTTGTTTCAGTTCTTTTCCAGCATCGGTAACAGCATTACGATTTGTGTAGTTCAAAAGCCTTGAGCACCATATAACAAAGCTTCTTCTTCATATAAATTGAGAAATTCCAACACTGTCTTCTCGAACCACTCCATTTTTGCAACACAAGGCATTATAATGCTACCCTAAATTATCAATTTAAAATAATTAATCGTTCAAAAAGACGTAAAGTGATAATTAATTGATAATATTTGTTGAGCCGTTTAACCGCAACTTGAAGTATGTGAAAGTGTGGACTAGCCAATGACACAAAGATACTTTGATTTGTATCATATTTACCGACTACCGATGACAAATAAACAGGCGCAGAATATGTTTACAAGTAGGCAGTGCACAAGTGTTCACAAGTAACCATTATTTATCAAGTATATCAGTCGTTTGAGTCCGCCTTTATAATCTGCCTTCCCTAACATTAGCAGAACTTGGTCATCATCGAAACTGCCGCGCATCTAGAGCCAACACTCTTATAGTTTGATTTGCTTCTTCCAATATCCGGTATTAAGTGACGTTTGTTCATATTGCAGATAAAAATTGAATGACAATTATTGCAAAAATGCGCTTACATTGACTTTCATCATAAGCGGTACCAAGCAAACACTTAACTACTTGATCAAATGTTTTAGGCTTTCCTGCTGTCAATTATCAAACGTAGCCTGCTGTGTTTTTGCCATTAAGAAGATAAATTTAATATTCTGATCTGTCTAGGTTATAGAAATAAAGTTGAGTTAAAAGAGTTTGGATATTTGTTGTAAAAAATCCCGAATTTTTTCCTGAACTTGAACAACCATTTTAAAAATAGACCATTTTCTGTACTTCTTAATACTTGCTGTATGATAAACACCAGTCAGTTTTCATATTAGTGTATTATTCATTGAACTTAATCCGGCGATCGCACGTATTTAGTTTTCAAATATTTCGTTTAAGAGATATTCACAACTGAACGTTATTAACAATGTCTTACTGTAAATGGTATCTTAGAGATATCACACAAAGTCAAGAAGCAAAATATGTTTTCCTTGCATTGATCTCTTCGGTTATTTCTTAAAGTCTTACAATCCAAATTAGGGTCACGTCACTCATCGTACACTTCGCACGCTTCACGGATGTCCTACACCTCTCACGCAGACCTTTTGGGTGGTTTTGGGGGCAACGGCAAACCACCTATGACGAAAGAGTTCCAGCTCATGCATCGATGTATGGTAAATCGACCAGCTATGAATTCAAATAATTTTATGGACTTCCGCAAATCCAAAATGGGGGATTATGTAAGTTATTTGTTTTTTTTTCAGAAATTAATTGTTTTCTTTTCTAATACATTTTTTTGGACAGGATGGACCAACTAGCCAACTAAGTGAGAAAGTAAAGGCCATTGACAATCCATTTATTGACAACATTAGCCCGAGACAGAATTTTGATTTAAAAGGTAAGAATAAAAATTTTAATTAATGGATTTTTTAATGAACAAATATTTAAAAAATGAGGCATATTCCATATCATGTGCTGTAAAAATTAGTATTACATCCGTTACAAGTGGTTTCGGATATTTGTTTCTATATAACCAATAACCTAAAAATAAACACTTAAAAACTAGGACTAAATTTAAAAATTCGGTAAATTCGCCTTTAGCTTTCAAAAAATAATTGGGGAAACTATATAAACACTTTAAAAGTGCTGAAAATTGATTTTTTTTCTTCTAGATTAAAATGGGTCGATCCTATATAAAAATGCTTTTTCAAAAATGTATGGATATCTCAAAACTCTATCTTTTAAAATGTGTTTAGTGAAAAAGCCTTGATCATTTTTTCAGAAAACCGAGAAATCATCTTAAAAATTAACCTTTTTGCAAATGTCAATACCTTATGCAACTTACGTATAGACCTGAAACTTCGTACAAATATAACCTAAGTAACGCAGAATATGTGAGCAAAATATTGACTCTTTGATTTGTTAACGAGTATTAGCTATTTGGTTATCCCGAGCGACGTTATTTAAACAGTCATTCTGCTGCAAACGAGAGCAGATAGAGACCTCGACAAAAGTTCATTTTTAGAATAGAGATGGGCGTTTTACCGATATATCGATAGTCATCGATAGGTCAGCGACATATCGAATAACAATAGATAAATAAAAAATATTGTAGTATCGATAAGTACCAATAGGTGTACAATAATGCCAATAGGTAGCCAAGAGCATCGATAGTTATTATCCATAACAGATTAAATATGAAAAGATGAGGACCTTTTTTGCTCTATAATATCTTTGCAAACAAATTGCGCGCCATATGATCTGCTCTTCAACAATGTTTGACTCTCTAACTGCCGTTGTCGCAAATATATCGATAGGTAGAAATAAACTATCGATAAATTGATAACTGTCGACCTATCGATAAATAAAATACATGTTATGTTCTGTCGCCTATCTGTAGGTAAAATCTAATATCACCCATCCATAGTAATGACTGACACTACAGCAAATTAATAATTCCAGTGTGGATATTTGCAAAATAGAACCGTCATACATTTTCTCAAAAAGCGTATTAATTTTCTTATAATTTCAAGAGTTAATAACTTTTTAATATAAACGCCTATAACGTTTTTATTACTTCCTTCGTAAAAGGAATTTGTAATCGTAAAAAAATCACCCTCCGAGATTTTTTCAGATCTTTACGTTTCAGGGTCCCTAGATGCCGAAAAACATGTTTTCTCAATTCCGTCGGTCTGTCTGTCGGTCTGTCTGCGGAATAGCTAAAAAATTAATTACTCGATTGACTTCAAATTTTGGTCAAAAATTAAGGGTCATATGGGGATGGCCTGGTAACATTTTGGTAAAAATCCCATAGGGCAAAACAAAATGGTGGCCTAGTGAAATGTTAAAAAAATTATTACTAAAAAACTGCTTATCTAATTTATCTCAAATTTTGCGCGAAAATCAAGTATTATGTAAAAGTCAACTGGTACAAATTTGGCACGGAAGAAAATAGTTAAAAATTCAGCCTGAAAAACTACTCAAACTCAAATTCTGTGCCACAAATAATTATGGTATACCTATGAACTAGTAAAACTGTGGTACTAATTCAAGATGGCGGCTAAATAAAATATTTGTAATCCTGGCAAAATCACCATCTCAGGTTTTACGTATCTTTACGTTTTAACGTCTCTAGATGCCAAAAAATATGTTTTATCAATTCCGTCGGTCCGTCTGTCGGTTTGTCTATCTGTCAGTTCACGGCAAAAACTACTTGTCCGATTGACTTCAAATTAAAGGTCATGTGAGGATAACTTGGTAATATTTTGGTAAAAATCCAATCTTTTAAAATATTCAAAAAATCAGCCTGAAAACACTAAATTTAAAAGACAGAGGGGTTTGGATGTGTGTTACTAAATGACTATGTACTGAACTAAATTGGGTCACACTCCACTATTCCTAATAAAAGAAAAATTCATAACTAGGGAAGATCCGGGTAAATTTACCGATTTCTAAGTTAAAAAATTAAATTGAAACTACGCATGCCTTAGGGAACGAATTGATTTAACCCCGTTTATTAGTGTAGCACAAGAAACCGTTTTGTACGAAATTACTTTATATACCAACGTATAACGCAAAATATAAAAGTTAGATGCATATCTGACAGGACTCAATTAGTATTTTATATCAAAATTACGTTCATTTGGTATATAAAATTCGGATGAAATAATGTTTTTACAAAATGTGGACATTACATCGTCCGTGAAATTTGTTCTGCTTTTCGATAACTATCCATTTTCACTGTTCCTCAAAGCATTCGACAAGATATTTACGACTTTCTAGAACCATGTCGGGTTCAAAAGTCTGTCCTGTCAAAGTTCTTCTTCGCCTTAGCCAAAGTATCATCTGGCACGACAAACCCCGGAAAGTGACAATTGTATTAAAAAATTACACCTTTTTTCTAAACTCGATTTACACAATTTTTGGACCTCGCACAAAAAATGAAAATCTGTGTCTATCTAGTAGCGAAAAGGTAGACAATCGTTTACCAGGGAGTATCAATACGCTGCTACAAAGGCTCAAAGCCAGGCAAACATTTTCGTGCACAATCCGTTTGAAAAGTTTCCTAAAATTCTGCCTTATCGCCGCAGATCGGGCTGAATTTTATACAGATCTCTAGAGGAAATGTGGGTGTTTTATCAACAAGTTCATTTTCGCCGCTCGATTGGATAAATACGCAGAAAATATTAGCTACTTGAATATTATATCGATGGCTTAGAAGCAACAACACGTATTTTTTCAAATATACGTTTTTTGAACAAACATATTAATTGTATATTTTACTGTCAGTAATGACGAACCAATTAATTAACGCTTTTTGAAACATCCACAACTTTTTAAAAATCATTTTTAGCCGCAATCTAGTAGGAAATATTCAATTTTCGGCTTTTATTTATATATTTTCCCCAATTATTTTTTGGCTGTATTTTTGTAAAATAAGTTATAATTTATTATAACTATATTGCTTATAGGCGTATATGACAAAAATTCTTTTATATGTACTATTTTCCTGGCCCAGAAGAGTACCTCATAAATATACAAAACCAGATATGAGAAAATGGATACATTAGAAATTTTGACATAACGCTCTCATGAATTCTTAAAAGTCGTATTACTTATCTACGTTAGACCCTAAATTTGTGGTAGTTGATAATTACAATCGCACTAAAGCTTTGCAATAAGTAGTCCTACAACTCGATTTCTTAATAATTGGTGTCTCAGGGTACTGCAGCCACCTCAAAGAATTTTCTCTCAAAAATGAAAAATTCTTGTATAACGCATATCTTACAGCTGAACAGACAGTATTAAAATGATTTACTTAAACTTACATAAACTATATGGGGATATCTGAAATTAAAGTAAAGAAATAAAGCGAAAAAATATGACAATTGCAATCAATTTTATTGAAGTGAAAAAATGAAAATTATCTACAGTAATTGTTTGAAATCGTTTTCCTAGTTAAATTATTAAATTAAATTATGGGTTAGCGCAAATAAGAATTTATGACCATAAATCTGTTTTATTCACATATCTAGCAATCATTCAGATTGGAACAAATATATATTTTTTATCTATACATATATACAAATATTCTTTTACCTTCCATGCCTACTTAAAAAAGTAACTGTTTCGAAACACCTGTATACCATATTTTAATTAATTTTGTTTTAATTCTTTATGAATTTATTCTTAATTTTTAAAAACTTTATTTACATAATCTATAAAAAAATCTTGCCATAAAGAATTGAACAAATTTTACCAGTTGATTGAGAGATAACTTTTAAACATTCCATTAGTCCGCCATTTTGTTCTGCCAACCTGGATTTGTACAAACATTTTACTAGTTCTTCCCTACATCACATCTAATTTCTGTGCCAAGTTTGAGGAAAATCTGAAACATAGTTTATTAGTAATATTTTTTAAAATATTTTATTAGACCGCCGTGTTGGTCCACCATGTTGGGTTTTTACCAAAACGCTACTATGTGAATTTTTGACCAAAATTTGAAATAAAATAGATTAGTAGCCTTGAAGCTATGCCACGAACAGACATTCTGACGGAAATGAGAAAATATGTTTTTCAGCATCTAGGGACCCTAAAAGGTACAGATCTAAAAAATCCCTGAGGGTGATTTTTTCACGATTACAATATTTCCTTCTTACGAGAGAAGTAAAAACATTTTGCCAGTAACGTCAAAATCATTCCAATGTTATAAATATAAGATTTAATTTTGTGGCGCATGTTTATAACGTCCCAATTATTGTTCTAATTAACAAACAATATTATAGATTTAATTACTGGAATAAGAAATAAAATCAATTGTTATTTAAATAAATATTTTTACGAAATAATGATTTTTGTTAAGAAGAAAACGCTTAGCGAAGTTTCTTCTTCGATTGTACCAGTCATCTTCACCACATCAGAACACTGCGATCTAATACTGGGAACCATGGATCTTAATTTTACCAAGGCCGCCAAAACTACCCTTCTAAATTAAATATTTTTAATTTTCAGACGTTATGGTGTTAAACGACATAATAGAGCAAGCTGCTGGTAGAGAAATAGTAGAAGAACATGGAGGTAAGTTTGCTAGTATCACTCAAGTCACAATTTCACAAATAAAAATACACCATCGCAATTTGCTTATATATTATACACATGTGGCAACTTAGCATATCAAGTATCGTTGCTAGCATGGAAACTAATTAACCTATTTTATATTGAAACGTTCGGAGGATAAAATAACAAGAAACCCTTTGATTGATTAGGTAAATAAATATTTTAAGTTCGATGTCTGGCACAAAATATAAATGTTATAGAGCACTATAGTTAGGGATTATAGCATACAGATACCTTGTAGTATGGGTAAACATGTATATCAGCTAGAAATTAAACAGTAAAACATTATATAATGCCGCTTTTTAATGTCCTTCTCCTTCTAATTTTTAGATTTTTCTCTAGACAAAAGTTTGAAGTTTTGGGACAATTCAAAAGCAGACTAAATAATCCTTTTTAGTGTATATTTTGTAATTGAAAATTTCTAGATGGAAACTGTCGCCATTCTGAAGAAAATGATAACATTTAAAGTGAGGTCTAGTACCACATCTTTTAAGAGATATTTTCAAAAAAATGAAGCGCGAAACGTTAAGGAAATAAATAATTCTTTTAAGAAAATAAACCAGTACCCAAGAATTTTTAACAAAAAAATATTAGACATGGTTTAACAAAACGCAACAAAAAAAAATATTTCGGTTTTGGTATTTTGATTTTTCCCGGATGTTCGACCAAAACTCGGTCAGATGCTCTTTGCTCGGCGGCGGTTGAAAAGCCAGTTCTGTCGTTTTCTCTTTGAGCATTTCTTGTATCGCTGCAGACGTTTCGCTTTAGCTGTTAGTTTTTGCTTTAGTGTGTCTTGATACTCTCTAGTTTTTGTTGATGGTTGAGATCGGTGGGTTTGTATCTATCTTGTTAAATATCTTTTTAATGCGCGTCTTAAGTCTGCTCGAGGGATGTTCATTCTTCCGAAATTCTGTAAGTCTTCCTAGTTCCTGTCTCAGATCGTCAATTGTCTTCTCAAGTCTTTTCTGCCATACGGGGTTTTGTTGGTGTGTAGCTTTGCCTGTTTCCTTCGGAGAATGCACTTGTTGTTTATGGCATCTAAGGACTGCATCGGCAGAGCAGTAGCTGAGTGTGTGGAGCTTCTCAAGAGTGTCATACTCCAAACTAACTAGGTCTTTGAGTTGCATCTAGGCCGTTAAACTCAGCAACAGCTTTTTGGAGTTCGTTGTATAATGATATTTTTCCGTTTTTCTGGGTGTTGTTGGCTCTGCCAATGATGTCTTGTCTTTTAGATTCGTCTTCGTCTATGTTTTCTTCATTTCGTACTTCCTTCTCTATTGTAGGCGGAGCTATGGGCTTAACGCGTTCGTTCTCAAGTTCAAGCTGCACCTCTCCTTTAAGTTGTTTCAGGACTGGTTCAGCCAAAAGTTTATTCCGGACAATTACTCGCCGTTGGTCAGCAATATTAAATTTGGAACGGGAAAAATTAGGTTTTTTTTTAAAAATGTATTTAAATATAGGTGATTCCAGTTCTCAGTGTTCTTACTACATATCAAATTGTCAAATTCAAATTCTTTACCGAATTACACCGAATGTCTCTCTTGAATTTTGTAAGCTAAAAAGGTTTCACTTTATGCTGGATGATCTTGTACTTTCTATTTGGTGTTCTAATTTAAAATAAAATTCCATTTGTCTTCTTTTTAAAACCCCTGTAACTATTAAAGTACTATACTTACCCATATACTCATAATAATGTTTCCATTAGGGATCAAGTAGATTATAAATTTTGATTTAGACATCTTTACGAATAATACCATCTTGAAACGAGCATTTCTAATTTTCCCATATTTTTAGGATGACTTAAGGCTGAAAAGACCTTTAAAAGATGTACTACTCGACCCCCTTTTCCATTTAACTTTTTGTTTTATTCGAAGTGGCGTTATCTTGGGGAAGGGTTTCTATTACAAAACAATTATTTAGTCTGCTTTTAAAGTGTGGCAAAATATTGATATTTATCTTTAATAATGGTATATGGCTATGGCTTGACGTAATCTAGATTTTAATGAGAATCGCTCAGAAATAATATATATAATGAGAATATGTACTGGCTTCAGTAAAAAAAGCTGTGCTATTTGTAGGAAAAATTGGGAACTGAAAAATGCCTTTTTGCATATTTTTAAATAAACTTTATATAAAATATACATTTTAGGAAAAATAATACTTGTGAATTGGTTTGCTATAAGATTTTCTACAAGAAGTGGTCGAAAATTTGCACAAAATAGTCGTAACTCCAAAAAAACAAGAGGTAAAAATCAAGGTCATTTTCCAATAAATTCTTCTGTGAAGTGGTGTTCCGGGTTCTAAAAATAACTTAAGGTACATAAAAAAAGTAAAGACACTTGAACCCTAGAGATGCTTCATGTGAAAAAAAGAACATTCAGTTTCGTCATATATAATAAAAATATTAACTGTCAAAATTGACAAATGTTAGTGGTGAAACTATTTATGATGTAATCATAAATAAAACATTAGACTAATACTCTAAGAGTGAATTTAGTTGGTTTTTATTAGTGCATAATTATTTAAAGAAATACATATTTGTAGTGTGTTATTTATTAGCAACATTAAAAAATGTCAAAGTACCCACAATAAGTTGGTAAGGCTTCATAATCAATCAATGAGACACACAACCAATTGGATTCCTGGCATTGTGCTACATCGATTTAAAAAAAAATCGGTTCATTTAAAACCGAGGTTAATGCGAGCTAAAGCGCGCGCGTGAGATGATATTCACGAGAACGCATACGAAAAATTCTCAAGGAAACCTACCAAATTTAGTTACTTAAATCAATCTTCACAAACAGTTTTGCCGCTAACACTTGTCATCTTGACAGTTAATATCTCAAAACCTAAATGACGAGATTGACCGTTCTTTTTCTGAAGCGGCTTTCCTACAGCTTTTTTACGTATAGTTTATTCAAAGTCAATTGGAACATACCATCGTTTGACAGCACGCCTTTGGCAAAGCCTTTGGTTTACAATCGACTGGTAACATAATTGTTTCGTTGTTTTTTGCTGTTCCAATTGACTTTGTATAAACTATACTATGTTATAACCCACAAAGAAATAAAAACAAATTATATTATAATTGTATATGATAGTTAGCAAACCTAAGTGTGTGCAAAGAATCAGCATTTAAATTCCTAACCTTTACCCTGGTATTAACACAGAAAAAACATGAAATTTCGTGACCAATAAATTAACAAATGAACCATGACAAAAGTACCAGACCGATTTTGATCGAGTTTCGGATTTTTGTGTTGAAATAACTAAAGTACTTAAATCCAAATTTATAACAAAAATAAACGATTTGTAATATGTGCAAATTTTAAAACCAACTATTTCTTGTAGAAAATTTAATATCGAATAAATTGTATGTCTCTAAACTTATATAAAAAATATGAAAAGAGACATTATTGAAGTTTTCGATTTTTTCTGCAAATAGCGCAGTTTTTTTCGCTGGAGCAAGTTCATATTTTCATTACATATATCATTTGTGAGTGCTCTCATCAAACTCGTACGTAACCTAGTACGCCACAGCTACCACTCGATTGTTTTGGGCTAAATTCTCTGGCCTGCTTGACTCAGAAAATAGAAAAGGAGAAAGGGTAATAAAGAGCCGCTGAATATACGTATTCTACAGGGACTCTAGGTGCTAATTTTTATACAAGCACATCAATCTAACTCTTGTGTATTTCTAATTAAAATGTATCTGGTATCCTACGTAGCGTCCTCTAGAATAAGTTTATTCCTATAAAGTTATTCATATAAAGTTAGTTTTGGCCCTATATAATAGAGATGGGTAACGCAGCAAATCATTTTGCGTTGCTGAAGCAGTTGATCGATTTGAAGTATGGTAGCTGCGCTACGACTGCTGCTCTTGACTATGGCGTAGCGGATTAACCGCAACTGTATGAGGGCGCAAAATTTCGAAAAAAAATTTGGCAAGAAGTTGAAATCACTGTCTCGATTTTATAAGTTGTCTCTTAAAGGTGTGCACACAATTCTACCACGTATTCATGAGACCAAAATAAGACGATTTAAAGTAACTTACCTTAGGCCGAAAGTGCTTCGTTAGGGAGTTATCGCAGGTCAAGTTAAAAAAAATCTCATTATTTAGAACAGAAAAATGTTCCTCTAAGCAAAAAGATAAAATTTTGGTATGTAAGTTACTGTAAAAGGCCTTTTTTTAACATTTTTTTATGCTAGGAGGTACGTAAATGTGCAAATATTGATCCGTCTCATACAACAAAGCTCGCAATTTTTTACCTTTTTGGTTTTTAAAAAGTTTTAAAGTTTTATTGCAGGTAAATAATTTTATTATATAACATTTTTGTCTCTTGGTCATTTTCGCTGCCTGTAATATTTCCCACGGAATAGTTTTTTGACATTGTCTTCAGTCTTAACTGCCTTGATAATTCCAACGGTAATTTACAAAATGCTATTAAGGTCTGCTCAAAATAGTAATGCATAATCCGTCCAACAATCAGTCCAACTTACCTTAGTCCAAAAGTGTTTCGTTAGAGAGTTGCCGCACGTCAAATTTGAAAAATTTTCATTATTTTGAGTAAAAACATATTACGTTTAACGATCATAACAAAATTTGTTATGTGGTTAGTCCTGTAAAAACGGTAGAATATTTATACTGTTTGGTGAAGAACTTTAAAACTTTGTGGGCAAATAATTTTATTTCAAATATTTTTGCTTCTTAGTCATTGTCGCTTCTTGTGATACTTTCAACTGATTTTTTTTATTTTAGCGACTATACTCACTGCCTGATTATTTTCAAAATGTTCTACAAGGTCTACCTTTTTGTTGGCAATAATTTTACTTCTTCGTAAGAAGGACGTGCTGTAATCGTGAAAAAATCACCCCCATAGATTTTTACAGATCTTCACGTTTCGTCCCCAGATGCCAAAAAATATGTGTGTGCCAAAACATTAAGTCCAATATGGCGGAACGAAAGGGCGACCTGTTGAAATGTAAACTTTTTATTACTAAAAAAGTAATTATCCAATTTGCCTCAAATTTTGCACAAAAATCAAGTCTTACAAGAAATGAACTGGAAATATTTTGGTACTAATTCAAGACCGCGGCCATTAAAACATTTCAAAAAATTACTGCAAATTTTGTGCAAGCATTAAATGTGATATAGAGATAAACTAATAAAATTGTGGTACGAATTCAAGATGACGAAACAAAATGGCGGCCATATAACGTGTTTAAAAAATCAATGCAAAAATCTTCTTATTCAATTGACTTTTGCACAAAAAATAAATCTCATATATAGATAAACTGGTACGAATTCAACATGACGGAACAAAATGGCGGTCTTAAAAAAATCAGTGTAAAAACTACTGCTTATTCAATTTATTTTAAATTATGCCCAAAAATAAAGGGTGGCGGACCGACGGATTTGATAAAACATGTTTTTTATGTAGAGACGCTAAAATGTGAAGATATGTAAAACCTGAGAGGGGTGATTTTTTCACAATTAAAAAAATTTTATTTGGCCGCAATTTTGAATTAGTAACACAGTTTCACTATACACAATTGAATCGTTTATTTCAAAAACCCCCTATCGACCAAAAATAACAAAATGGAGTTATACCCTAAATTATAATGTCTGTAGGTAAATACATTATTTAGTGCAGAAACCACCTATGTATATATACTATAAATGCCTATTGCCGTCGCGTGAAATCTCCGTTTGATGCAGAAACCCCCTAAGCAACAACACGTATGGGCTTTCTGCACTAAAATCTGGTGTGTTTAGTCTTGTTCTTGTCATTTTGTCGTAAGACTGCGTGACGGTTGAAGCGTTTAGAAGTGTTTGCTTTATTATTTTCGATTTGGTAGTGCGGTGCTTTGTTATAATAATCTTAAATTATTATAATGTCTAGCAGTTAGGAAGAGGAACTTGTTCCAAAAAGGAAAATACTTACAAACGCAATGTTATACGTACAGCACGAGCAAAAAGGTGAATCATACATATCATACACAGGGAGACAGGTCGCAGAGAAGTCCACTACCGTTGATATCACGTGTAAGTGCTCAAGTAAATGTTATTTACTTCTAAACGAGGAGCTTATACATCAAATTTGGAATCATTTCTATTCATTGGAAAACAAAAATACCCAAGATACGCATCTTCAAGGTTGGATTGAAGTAAAGGAGATTAAACGTAGGCGCCCAGGGAACGATAATCCTCCTGCTGAACAAGGTGAACAAAATATGGAAGATGACGAAGAAGAAGAGGACCATTCGCGTGCAAATGTGAGTGCATCAACATTTAAGAAAAACTACTCCTTTACCTATCACCTTAGAATAAATGGCGAACTTAAACGCGTGTGTAAAAATATTTTTATCAAAGTTCACGGAATTTCTGCTGACCGAGTACGTCGGATTTGTAATCTTTTAAGTGAAAATAAAAATCCTCGTGACATGCGAGGTAAAAACCGAAGTGGTAATGCTATTCAAGGAGACGTTTGCATTAAAGTGCATGAACATATTTCGAGATTTGAAGTAAAGGAAACTCATTATGGGGGAAAGTCAAAGAAATACTTAGACGCTCAACTTAGTATTGTCAAAATGCATGAAAGGTTTCAAAATGAGTACCCTCTTTTAAAGGATGTTGTGAAATACAACTTCTATTATCAGTACTTCAAGGAAAATTTTGGTTATTCATTTGGCAGGCCACAAGTAGATGTTTGTAGCCAATGCGAAAATTTAAGCGTCAAAATGAAAGATCCAGGTTTAAGCGAGAATGCCAAAAGGAATGTTACTGCCGAGTTAATGATTCACAAAAGAAGAGCGAAGAAGTTTTATACTACCTTAAAAATGGCAAGTGAAAACCAGGATGATAATACAGTGGCCTTGTGTTTTGACAATATGCAGAATCTACCCCTACCCCTGATACCTGTCCAAGAAGTGCAACTTTGGGTAAATGTTTTTTGCATACATAATTTAAAATAGAACAAAGCAAAACTCTATCTTTATCATGAAGGAGAGGCAAACAAATCCCCTGATGAAGTGTGTTCGTTTTTATGCATTACATTCAAAATGAAGTACCAAATACTGTGAAAAACCTCCTCTTGTTTAGTGATGGAGCAGCAGGACAAAACAAAAACCACACAACTTTGAGATTTCTGATGAATTTGTGCGACAGAGGCCAGTTTGAAAAAATCAGTCACTATTTCCCTGTGCGTGGCCACTCCTTCCTGCCCTGTGACCGCGACTTTGGCTCAATCAAACGTGTTTTGAGAAAAACCGACCGAATTTATACGCCTCAAGAATATGCCGATCTTATTGTAAAAGCAAGTAAAGTCGGTCGCTTTTCAATACATGAGGTCCGAACTGACGAAATCATTAATTTCAAAGACTGGTGGCCACGATCATATAAAAAAACAACGAACTCTGATGAAACTTATGGGAGGGTTATTCCAAAAGATCAAAGAATCCCCTTTAAGATATCAGTATACAAAGAGTATATGTACAATAGAGATGCCCCCGGAAAAGTTATCGTCAAGCCTTTTATTCATGGTATTACCTTTTCTACTTTTAGTCTCCGGAAAAGTAATACTGCTCCTGAGCTGCCAACTCAGAAAGCCTACCCTGCTGGAAAGGTTCCAATAAACAAGAAAAAACTTGACGACTTGCAGAAATTAGTGGAATATACCAGAGGATATGAGCATTTCTATGATAATATACTCAGATGGCCGACTACAGAAGATGATTGCCGTATGGACTCAGAACATGAAGATGAGCAAATCCTAGGAACTTGAAGAATAAAAACTCCTATGTAATATTTTGCGGATTTATAACTGTAATAATTAATAAAAAAATATAAAACAAAACAAAACTTCTCATTTGTTGCAGAAACCCCTTATGTGCACCCCGCCATTTTTTTTTCGTGGGTTAACCAAACCAAATTAATTTCATAGTTTGGTACCGCTATTTAAGAGTCACGTTCCTAAATAACTTCAATTTTTTTTATATAAAGAAAAAAATATGTTTATGACCTAAAGCAGTTTTTTTAAATTTATTCAAAATGTAAATTTCTGGAGATATGGGCTTTCTGAAATAAACGATTCAATTAGTTTTGACACATAATTTGAAATCAAACCATTAAGCAGTTCTTCAGGCTTAATTTTTAAATATTTTATTAAGCCGCCATCTGAGATTCGTACCAAAATGTTTCCAGTTGATTCCAACATAATACATGATGTCTTTCGCAAAACTTGAGATAAATTGGATGAGTAGTATTTTAAACATTTCACTAGACCGCCATTTTGTTTTGCCATATTGGATTCTTACCAAAATGTTACCAGGTCATCCCCACATGACCCTTAATTTTTGACCAAAATTTAAAGTCAATCGGGTAAGTAGTCTTTGACAGACAGACAGACAAACCGACTAAGGCACCGACGGAATTGATAAAACATATTTTTTGGCATCTATGGACGCTAAAGCTGTGTAAATCTGAGAGAGTTTAGCGATTACAAACATTTTATTTGGCCACCATTTTGTTCGGCCATCTTGAATTAGTACCACAATTTTACTAGTTGATCCCTACACTACAATTAGTTATGACACACAATTTAAAATCAAACCATTAAGCAGTTTTTCAGGCTGAATTTTTATATATTTTATTAAGCCCCCATTTTGTTCCGCCATCTTGGATTCGTAGCAAAATGATACTAGATTGATTCCAACATAATACTTTATGTTTTTGCATAATTTGAAATAAATTGGAGGAGTAGTTTTTTAATAATAATTTCGGGTATGTAGTATTTAAGCTATGCCGCGATCTCATTAAGCCGCCATCTTGGATTCGTACCAAAATGTTACCAGTTGGTTCCGTTATATCACTTGATGTTTCTGCAAAATTTAAGATAAATTGGATGAGTTGTTTTTTAATAATAATTTTTTTAACATTTCACTAGGCCGCCATTTTGTTTTGCCATATTGGAATTTTACCAAAATGTTACCAATCTGGTAAGTAGTTTTTAGCTATGGCAAGAACAGACAGACAGACAGATCGACGGAATTGAGAAAACATGTTTTTCGTCATCTAGGGACCCTGAAACGTGAAGATCTAAAAGAATCTCGAAGAGTGATTTTTTCACGATTACAATACTTTTCTTTTACGAGAGAAGTAACAAGTGGTGAAAATGTTCTCCGTAAAATTATTTATCTGCAAAACTAAATTAACAACCGGTTGCCAAACAGGCGAAAAAATACGGGATTGTTTGTGTGTGACGGATCAATGTTTACTCACTTGCGTATCACCCATCATCTTAAAAAATATGTCAAAAAAGCCTTTATCAGCCAAGTATCAAATTTCATCTTCTTCGCTAAAAGCAACATTTTTTAATTCAAAATAATGAGATCCTTTTTTTTAAATTTTGACGTGCGACGACGAAGCACTTTCAGACTCAGGTAAGTTAGCTCACTTCGTTCTATTTTAGCCTCATCATTTAGCGCAAACATAATTTAAATTATCGTTGAAATTATTTATCAAGGCGGTCGGTCGATACTGTATACAATGTCAAACAAAAATTCTGTCGGATATATTATAGAAAGCGAAAATGATTTAGGGACAAAATTGTTTAAAATAAAATGGGTTACCTGCAATAAAAATTTAAAATTGTTTACTAAACAGGTAAAAAAATACGATCTCCCATCCAAGAAATATGTCAGAAAAATCCTTTCACGGTACTAAAGTCGATTTTCTGAAACTCTCGGAAGACATTGTACGACCGTTATTATTAAACACGCAGAACTGTTTTTCCACATTTTTGTATTAAAATATTTTTACTTTCCTCGTAAAACGGAAGTTTTCTTATCGTGAAAAAATCACCTTCGGAGATTTTTTTAGATGTTCACGTTTCAAGGCCCCTGGAAGCCCTAAAACGTGATTTCTCGATTCCGTCGCCCTGTCTGGTCGCGGCATACCTAAAAAAAAACTACTTACATGATTGACTTTCAATTTTGGTCACAAATTAGGGCACAGATGGAGGTGACTTAGTAGTATTTTGGTAAAAAATCAATATGGGTAAACAAAATGGCGGCCTGGGGATATATTAAAAAATTATAACTAAAAAACTATTCCAGTATACCTGAAATTTTCACAAAAATCAAGTATTTCGTTGTCATCAACTGGTAAAATTCTAGTAAGATTCAAGATGGTGAGACAAAATGGCGACTTAAAATATTTAAAAACTCAACTTGAAGAAACTACTTAATAGACTAATTTCAAATTATGTAAAAGAGTTAACTGTGGTATAGAGATGAACTGATAAAATTTTGACACATGTGCAAAATGACGGCCAAATAAAATGTTTCTAATTGGTAAAAAAAATCACCCTCCCAGGTTTTACATATCTTCACGTTTTAGCGTCCTTAAATACTGCCAAAAATATGCTTTTACAATTCCGTCGGTGTCAGTTCGCGGGTAGCTGCTTACCGACTGACTTAAAATTTTGGTCCAAAATCAAGGAAATTGGATCACACTTCACTATTCCTAATAAAAGGAAAAATTCATAACGAGGGAAGTTCCGGGTAAAGGAAACTTGCCGATCTCTTTTTTTCCATATTTTTGCACAAAACTTAAATATTACATAGGAATGGCGGCCTATATAATAGAAAACCTGAAAAACTACTCATTACATTGATTTCAAAATCATTAACAGCAAGCATTAACAGTGATATAGAGATAAACTGGTAATATTATGGTACGAATTCAAAATGGTGGAACAAAATACCAGCCAAATAAAATGTTAAAAAGTACTTATTCGATTTTTTATTTCCTTCCTCAGGGAGACTTGTATCCAGGGAGATCTAAAATAAGAGATCATTAATAAATCGTCTATGAAAGTGGAGAAGTTCTACGCACCCATCATAACACTTAGCGTTACCTATTGGCGGCTCCGATATATATATATATATATATATATATATATATATATATATATATATATATATATATATATATATATATACAGGTTTTTATATCCACAACTTTTATTTGTCAAGATCTTTAAGTTCAGATCTACCATCATACACACATAGTTGATTTTTATCCAAGATTTGAAATCAATCGGAAGTAGTTTTTGAGCTTCACCGCGCACAGTCAGAACGACAGACCGGCAGACGGAAGGAAATAAGAGCTCAGTTTTTTTAGCATCTAAGAGCCCTGAATTGTAGATATCTCCTAGGGTGATTTTTTTTTAAGATCTCAATACTTTCCTTTTACGATATTGAATAGAGTTTTGTTCTCAAAAAAAATTACAAAACACGTTTCAGCCTGAACACCATGTATATATTTTTTAAAATCGGCAGACTGTAAATAATTAATTAGAAAATGTTCATAGGCGCAACGTAGCGGTCTGTTAGCAAACCCAGATAATACTGTGAATAGACGATTCATTCACTGTACAGTCAATTAACCCCGAAACAGATCCCAGCTCTGTATTGTATATAGTTGGGATCCATTTAGAGATTTCCGCGTAGTACAAAGCCCGGGGCCGAAGCCGTTGGCTTCATATAACGACCAGATTTGCCATTTCGCATGTACTGCATTCGATCGTCTGGTTAAATTCGTCTATAGGCAAACATATTTTTTGTATTCTCCCTTGCCAAAAATGAATTGGTTTTTTCATAACGGATTTTAAACGCCTGAAACGTACATGTTTCTTTTTTTTTACTTCTTAAAATATAATCTTAATTACAGCACAGTTTAAAACAAATGATATCAAAGTTTTTCATACAAATCAATAGAAAATATAGAAAGTAAAAAATAAAAAAGCTCTCTGGGACGAACTTAGTAGCCCTATAAATTTTATTGGCAAACATTGTTTTTTCCCCTACATTTTACATGAAGTCTGAAAAGGTCATAATAAGTGTTTCTTTATGCCTCACTGTACAAGATTGCCTATTGAGACATTACGTACCCTGCTATTAATTCAAGCCTATCAAAATTGCTCCACTCGGTTTAAAATTAAAAAATAAACACCATTTTCTAAGATCAGTTCATTTACATCTAATTAACTATTTTTTACAATTCTGTTTATTAGAACTAGGTGAATTCCTCATGTAGAGTAATTATATAGGTTTATTTAGATCTAATAAATCATTTAACTAGAATAAATAAACTAGTTTATTTAAACTAGGTCAATCTCTTATTTGAGGCATCTTCCTCCTTTTGTAGTAAAATTTTATTGGTAATATTTTGTTAAATTAGAATTATCATGGATTTACCATTTACTAGGTCGCAGAGTATTATATACATTGTATTAGTTATTGGGATATATAAACGGTAAAAATAACTGTGGTAAAAACACTCTATAGTCTTTTCGTTCAATGAGCCCAACATTTTTATTTATTTTGAAATAAACATTTCGCTTGAATTAATTTAAAATAAAAAAAAATTGCACAGAGCTGATTTGGGCAATACTTTATTTAACATAATTCGCTTTGAATTCGAAATGGATGCTGTATATTTTCGAAATCGTCAGAAAAAAAACGAAACATAACATAATTATCTGTTATATAACTTGTTCATAAAAAATAGAGTTTTAATTTACACCAATTTTTTATTTACTCTGGATACTATTTTTTTGCTCATTTAATAAATTATACTGTTTTTAAAATTTCGCAAAAAAGTCATTCCAACTTAACAAATAAAAAAGCGGGAGCGTAAAGATAAACAATAGTTCAGTAGTACCTACCTCACAGTCCACTCTTGGACATAGGCCTTTCCTTGGCGTCGCAATCCGGTACGGTCCATTGCAATCTGGTGCCAGTTTCTCCCTTTACTTTCTTTTATATCGTCTAGCCATCTCCTTTGAAGTCGCCCAATCTTCCGTTTATGTTTTCTAAGCCTCCAATGTTCTACATGTTTGGTTCATCTTGTGTCATCCTGCCTGGCCACGTGTCCCTTCCAACTCCGTTTTAGATTAGCGATACGTTCTATCACGTGATTCACTTGTATTTTTTTGTCTTATTTCCTCGTTTCGTAATCGGTCTCTGAGGGTTATACCGAGCATAAATCTTTCATTTGCTCTCTAGGTGGTGCGCAGTTTGTTAGCAGCTCTGACGGTAAGTGTTGTTGTTTCCATCCCATGTCAGTACAGGTAGAATGCATGCATTAAAAACTTTGGTCTTCAATTGGTAAGTCTTGATTTTTTATGGAGGTTTTTAGGCGACCTACTGCAGCCCAAGTCAATCTAACTCTTCTAGTGACCTCTGCGTGCTGATTTTCTTTACCCAGTTTAATTAGATGTCCCAGATATATGTACTCGTGCACGTTTTCGATAGTTTTACCTTCAATTGCAATTTGGTCGTTGGCGTGTGACAATATTTTGTTGTCCATATTCGTACAAAGCCCAATTTATTCTGATGCGGTTTTTAGATTTACAAGCATCTCTTTTAGCTCCGTTAGGTCTTCACTTATTATCACTATATCGTCCCCGAAAAGGTGAGCCAGTTGCCGGCCGTTGATGTTGATACGTATATCTTCCCAATTTAGTGTCTTAAACAAATCCTCCAGCGCAAGGGTAAATAGTTCTGGCGGGATTGTGTAGCCTTTTCTTACACCTCGCTGAATCGGTATTCTTCAGGTTTGTATATCTTCCTCGATGTTTATTTGCAATTATGCCTTATTATATATGTTTTTCAGGAGATTCCTGTATCTACTATCTATGCTGGCATTGCCCATTGCCTTAACTATGGCCCATAATTCACCTGAGTCAAAGGCCTTACTATAATCGATAAAAGCAAGGTGTAGCGGTAAATTATATTCGTAACATTTCTCTATTAATATTCTGATGTACTGTATCTGCTCGACTGTACTGAATCCTGTTCGAAATCCTGCCTGCTCTGGAGATTGGTAGTAGTTCAATTTATTAGCAAGTCTGTTCGTAATTATTTCTGTGAGTAATTTGTAGGGTTGCGAAAGAATTGGGCGGTAGTTTTGAATTTTGAGTGTGTCACCTTTTTTATAAAAGTAGAATTACTTGCCAGTTTTCAGGTATTGTGTTAAATTCTACACATTTGTTTAGAAGAATTTTTATAGATTCGAGGTTGGTCGCCCCTCCTAATTGAATCATTTCTTTGATAATTCTAATTCTAATTTAAGTCTGCTCAGCCGTTTTTTATTTGGGACAATGCATGTTCAATTTCGCTAGTGGAGATTTCTTCTTCCGAACCAACATTTAAGACATTAAACATTTGCATGTTTTCGGATGGTAGACTTATTGTGGAGTATAGGTTCTCGCAGTAAGTTTGGATTTATTCTTTTATTTCGCTGGTTTTCTTTATTCTTTATTTGACGTATTCTTACTTTGCCAATACTATGGATAGATTTCAGTATTTTTATGTTTTTGTTGTTTTCGATCACCGTATTTATGCGTTCTATATTGTGCTTCCTGTCTCGTCTTACTTCCTTCCTTATCGTTTTATTTAGGTTCTTGAATTCTGTAGAGGTTTTCATTAGTTTTCTTCTCTTCTTCATCAAATCTTTTGTATTTTGTTCCAATTTACCCTGTTTGTGCGTTTTGTTTGCACATATTTTTCTGCTTACTGTTTGGATGTTCATCTGTTTGGTTTTGTGTTATGGGTGTTAATTTTTTAGTTAGTTCCAAGTGTGGAATATCGCTGTGTGCAAAGTAGTTTGTTTCGTTCTAGTTTAGTGTTGTTTCGCACTTGTGCTCTTATAAGTTTATAACTAAGTTATTTAGAACAGTAACGTCCATTATGGTATATTTTATATATAGTCTATCTCATTCTTTATCGTCGAATCAGGGCTTCTCCATGTCCATCTTCTGTTTCTTGTTTTTTTGAAGAAGGAGTTCATACAATACAGATCCTCCTTTTGGAGATAGTTTAGTTAGGTTTCCCCTCTCTCATTTGATTCATCCAAGCCAAATTGTCCTCTGTCAGGAATGTTATCGTGGTTAGTGCTTCCTATATTGGCATTAAAATCACCCATAATGATGGTGAAGTGTTTTTTTTTCTGTATTTTTTGCTAGTGTAATATCGTCATACAGTTCTTCAATCTCAGTGTCTTCTGAGGTACTAGTTACTATATATTACTCTGTCCGATATTGACTTCATTTTTGTAATCTGAACCTTGATTCTTTTATTTATTGCTATCCCTCCTAAGTGATAGTTTAACTTGTTTATTATTCTAATATAGTACGTGTCCACTTTTGAGTGTGGTGCATGTCTTATCAGCTCTTCTTGTTTCGCTCAATCCAAGGATGTCCAATTTTATGTGGGATAGTTCTTCCAAGCGATCGTCTGACTGTAAAGTTCTAATGTTGTAAGTAATTACCTGTTGAGTAAGTTGGTTTCGTCTTTTATTTAATTGCGAATTTTGCCTCCACCAGAATCTTTGAGGCAGATCTTCTTGAAGGTGTGGGGTTTGGGGTTATGACTCCTACCCACTTGAAGTAGTGTTCCATACGTTATGAATTCGCCATTTGAAGGTTTATGGCAGTAATCCTCCATGCTGGTCAGGTTTGTTGGAGGATGGGATATAGGATGTTAGGGACAAAGTGGAATTATATGGAATTAGGGTAAAGAACGTGATTTTCTACGGTATTGGGAATTGCAAAAAAATCAAGTGCTCACGTGGGCTGACTGTGTCCACTGTGATTGTAGGGAGTATCTACTTGCTACCATATCAAGATATATGATATCATAATAACGTTATTTGATTAGAATACAATTGGCGTTGATGATAAAAAAATGATAAAGTAATTAGAACTAATTATTATAATCAATTATATAATGAAAAACTGTTTTATGGGTAACAAATTAATTTATAAAATAAAACTAACAACGCAAAATATTAACTTCATCACTAGTAGACATTTTAAACAGTTTTAGAACGTTAACTATTTTAAAAGGAAATAGTATAAAGAAAAAAACAAATAAACCTCAAATCACCGTGAAATTAGAGAAAATAAAAATAAATAAACGAGGGTAGGTTAATTTGTATCTTGTCAAATGTCACTTCACTTCAAACTTCAATTCGATGCCGTATGTATAGCTATATAGAAAGCCATTCGGAATTTCAACTCTGAGATTTAGCGATCTTGTGGATTTGAATTGGATTAGCTTTATTCAAACGGGTAACATTGGCTATATCCATAATGTGTGAAAGTTGGCGTGTGATAATCGGTGGGAAAAAATATTAAACGGACCTACGTAGGAAACACGTCGCGATGTAAAAAAACGCCTTTTCAAGTCCCAACTCGGGTCTAGAGTAGTTACAGTGATGGCTCATAGATTTAAGAACGGGTGAAGCGCAGCGTAGCTAGGGGGGCACAGCGCCGCAGGCAGAAATAGCCCCGAAGGCGACATTTTTCGGGGTGCCATTTTTTAACCTTTTTATGATGTTAATTATCTATAGCTTTGGAGCGTTTTTTAATACTTAGGGGAAATATTATGAATTTATAAGATTCTAAATATATTTTTTTGTTCTTAAAAAACAGTTATGTATCTATATCTTATACCTAATTCCGATTCGATTCGCATTAATTCTATAACAAGCGCCTGCAGCAGCAGTTTTATGCCGCTCCCATCTCTATTTGGCTTACGGATATTTACCATTGCGTTGCCATAGCAACTGCCGTAAACGAATCTAAGCGCGAAAGACGGCCTGCGGGGGGAGTTTGATGCGGAATTTGTTACAGCTGATTGTGATTCTTCAACGGGTCGCTCTTTTAAAAAGGTGTTCAGTGCGCTACGTTTTTAAATCATTATTATTTTTAGAGTATATAAGGCACTAGTTTTGATAGAAAATAATGGCATAATTAAGTAAATAATGTAAATTTATATAAAACATACTACATTTTTATAATACAAATGTAGATTATAAAATGCTTAATATCTTAAAAATATTTTTATTTTTAAGTAAATTGATTGGATAATATAGGTGAAGCGGCGCTTCACCCGCGTCCCCTAGCGAGGCCGCCACTGAGTAGTTAGTGCCGAAATGATACGAGCTACTGGATAAAAGTAAACTCTTTATTAAATTTAAGTAAACAAGTTATTTGTTCTAGGATTTAGTTTAATTATTTTAATTGAACTTTTTTAGAAAACTAAGTTTATTTAAAGCAATTAAATAAGAGTTCTAGGATATATACATGGACATTAGTTTATTCAAGCTAAATAAACGTAGCTCACTAGTTTATTAAATCTATATAAACTGATTTCAGAAGAATCGGTTTAATTGTTCTAAAATATACTTCATTCGAGATTTAATAAAAAAATGACCTAAACCAAATACACTTTTTTTAGCAACCCCAGTTTATTTGCGGGTTTTTTTTAAGTGTACATGGCCACACTGAGGCGCGTATGCAGTACTCGCTCCTGTGTGTGGCCACTTACATTTAAATCAATGGTGACTGTTTTTCTCGAGCATAGCTTGACGGCATAACGAGACAAGAGAGTTCCTTGTCTTTTTATAGGAATGCACATGGCATAGTGTATTTGATTGTTATTAGCACAGATGAAGCAAGAAATTACGAAAGTGCAATGACAAAATGCACAGCTGCGTTACCCATTTCTATGACATAACCCTTACACTACCAAACTACAGTAGTTTCTATGTAGCACAGTATTTAACCAAATTTGCTTATTCGATGTGGAAAAAGTTTCATTACCCTAATGTGTTCATTTCACTAAAATTTGAACCTAGTACATAGTACATAACTCATTATATTTGTTAGAGTATAGCAACCATTGTTTCCTGTCCACTTTAGGTAATAGTATTTTCTTTATTATTTAGATAGGTATATTAGGATAATAGAGGACAAATAAATATACTAGGTCTCATAGAAGTATGTACTAATCGCAGAGTTTCTTGTTGTTGGCAAAACTTCGGCCATTAAATAAATAATTTATTTCAACTATGTGTAAAACATAAATATTCAAAGAGATTGTTTTTGTCGCCTTAATACAACTCTGTTAAAATTCCTTTTTTGCAATTCAAAAGCCATAATGGGTTCTGTGTACATATACAGGATGTAAATTAATTTAGGTCCGAAATTTCAATTGATGAGTTAACTCAAAATAAGAAAAAAATCATATAAACAGGAGCCCGAAAACGCTTCGTTTTTAAGATGAAAAAGAAGATGTTAAAATATTAATGTTTTTTTCTTTAGATACATTGAGTGCATCCTGATAGAATTTAAATCAAACTGATTATTATATTTCGTAACTTTTTGGTAGCTTATATTTTTTTTGATATTTTGCAACGTCTGAAAGTTATTTAGCAAAATGTTCATCCATGCGTAGTTCATCTGATGGTCATTCGTAATGTATCAAATCCAATCAATATATTACATATCAATACAAGTATTTACATAAGTTAGAAAATAATATATAAAAATATCGCAAGTTACAACACACTAAAATAATAACTACATAAACGCATTATAAAACAGTTTAAGAAAATTATACTACAAAACAATGAAATTTAAAATTATACGAATACATCAAAGAAATAAACAAAGATGTCAAATTAAAATTCATTTAGACTAAATGGATACATATAACAAAAAATATTCCTCTGTGCTAAACAATTTTTTTTTGTTAACAAACTTTTAACTTTAAGGTAAAAATATTTTATATTTAATAGATTCTAATAGGACCTTTTTAAAAATCTTCACAGCCAAGAAATCAGATCTACTTTGACACTTTTTCAGTCTATAGTATAAAGGGACTAAGTCGTGCTTGTTCCTGGTGTCATAATCATGAACATCTTCATGGGTATGATATCCTTCTTGGTTTCGTTTAATACGAATCAGATTTTCAAGTATATAGATACTTGGGAAAGTAAGGATATTTATATCAGAGAAAGCACCCCAGCAGTCCTACCTATATCCCAGACCAGCCACAATCCGAATAAACCTTCTTTGCAACCCAATTACTCTAGCGAATTAAGCCGAGCCTTCCCAAGCAATTATGCTGTAGGTCATTATGCTGTGAAATAAAGATTAATAAGCTGTCTTTAATGTTTCGTGTCAAACACATTCCGCCAAATTTACTCAGTACATACACAACTCCTCACAATCGCTTGCACACATCCACGTCCAGGAACGGATACGGGTTTGTATGGCTGTTGCTGCTCTTAGCGAGAAAATCGACTCGTGAGTTTTATCTGTATATTGAAGAAATCTATTTAACAAAAACCAGTCTTCCACAGCCAGACGTGCAACCGAGATGTGTCTAGCGACCTCCTGCTCTGTTTCACCTTGATGGTGTGTCACTTGCAAAAAAGAATCTGTCCTAGTACGGATCTTTGCGGAGCTCCGATGTCCATTAAAGATTCAGCCAATGATGATGAAATGATGAATGACTGTCGGGTACCGTTCGCTCAAGTAAGACTTTATTTTGTATGCTTTTCGTACTAAAGTTATAATGCTTTAGTTTGTTTAAATGAAGACTGCGTGTGACATAATGTGTCTTTGCTAAAATCACAAAAGACTGACGAAAAATGTTCCATTTTCTCTTAGTAGTCCATTACTCTCAAATCATACCTCCGACACAGTGAGTCTTTTATCTTCAGTGGTGCTTCATAAACATACTAATATATCTTGGGTATCACTGATACTGGTGTGCAGTGATACGTCACTGGTATGTACAAATAAACCTTAAAGTGATAGCATAATAATATAATGAAGAAGTGGTAATATACTGTGTACTAAATTTGATTTAATAACTTCTAGAAATATACGAGGTTTATCAAAAAAGCTTAAAAAATAATATGATTTTAATACCCTGTATCTAGAAAACGAAGCTCTTATGGGCTTCTGTTTATATGAACTTTTTTTTTTTATTTTTATAAGCTGTCGTTTAATCCACAGGCCACCTATGGTTAGTTTTTTAGCTACATAATGGTAGTTGAGGGAATGGAGAAATTGTGTGCTTCGTGCAAAAATTTATTTCGAAAATTATAGCACACCCTTTCGATTTTAGCCATCAGCTGTGCTACTGGTCAGGCATAGCACAGAATAATCAGTATAAACATTCTTGACATTGACAAAAAAGCAAAGTTGTAATATTTTTTAAAATTTTAAATGGCAACCTGTACATCTAATATAAATTATTCACATTTAAATTATCTTCTCAACGTTATGTTACATGATAGCCTTTGTTTCCAAAATAGCAGAAAAATTTGCAGTTTAATAAAAAAAATTTATTGGTTGTATCTGAGCAACAAATGCCCAAGAAATATGATGGTGTTTCACATGCTTCATTACAGGAATGTTTTTTATACATCTAAATTCTGATATTTTGTATTGCGTAGAATGCACAAATACAGATTCTATAGTTTACAAAGTCTTATGTCTATATAGTACAATATCAAAAAAAAGTTTTCAGATAGTGAAAGAAACTGAGATTAGACGATCTGACTCCTTTTCAAGAAATAATCAGTTATACTAAGAAATGCGACATAACCAATTTTTCCAGAACTAAAAGAAAACAGAAAATAATCGATCTTTTTCTGTTTGATTTTCTTTTTCAAAATGACTATTTTCTCAATCCCAAATTTATCAATTACACTAGTTCCAAAGATTTACTTAACATTTAAGATCCTGTTAGGTAGTTACTACTATCTATAAAGGTACTGCATAAGAAACAGTATGGAAAGTTACACTTTTTTTAATTTATTACATTGTTTCTTGATTTATTGGTACGTACTTCTAATACACCTTGTATATTTTTGTTGATCATCCAATATTTCTAGAAAAGTAACCATTTTATATCCTAAGATTTATTCAGATGAAAAAATTACTGGTAGAAACAAAGAAAATTAAACAAGACATCTCAGAATACGAAGTAAAAAAGCCAGTCGACCGTAGTTCTCAAACGTCTGAGCAAAAGTTATCACTGTGGCAACAAAATCATTCAAGCGATTATCAAGATTCGGGGTGTTAAATCCGATATATACAGGGTGTTAGATCTGTTATAAAATACATGGAAAAAACAGTATGCCACAAAATAAGCCGTTATAATAGATTTAGCTTATAATAATTTAATACCTTGTGCTCGAAAGCCGCTCGAACGATTTTGTCACAACAGTGACAATATTTTGTTGCATTGATTAAAGTAAAAGAAACATATACTGCAAGTAAACGAGACAAAGAAAAAATATGCATCCCCTTTATCGGATCTAATTTTAGGCAATGCTCTAAATTTATAATGATAGACTTAATTTCTTCTATACGTTAATATATCACTGTCTATGAGTATCTATTTATATAACATTCATTTAGTGCCATAGCTAGTGCAATCAAAACCTCCTATCATCTCACTTATCGCGGCGGGCATATATAAGAACATACTTAATCTATTTTTTTTACATTATGCATTAAAACGTATACGTAAGCTCGTTGATTTTTGCGTTTGTTTTTGTTTACTTTGTTCTGATTGCAAAACAACGTAGATACCAACCCCTCAGTATGAGCCATTTGTTGCTCACGTGATAGCGATGTGATCAGATATCTGAGAACTGTCTGTAATAATGTGCCTATAACATGGGTTACCAATCTTTACAATGTTTATAGTTAAAAACATTATAAAAAATCGGTAAATTAGCCTTTAGCCGGAACTGCCCTTCTAACGGGTTTCACCACACAACACAGTTCATATATGCCTACAGTTATTTGATAGTAACTTCATAAAATTATATAAACATTCATATGTATCAGAAAAAGGTAGAACAGGAAGAAAGTTCTGTTAAAAGTGCTTTACTTATATTAATACTAAAGTTAATAGAACGTACCTTATAGTCTATATAAAAAAATATTTCGTAATAAAATCCTCAAATCGCTTCCTTGTATACCCCCACCCGGGGCCGATTGTTGTATCTGAGCGGCCGTTGGTCGTTATTTATGTTTTCCGGAGAGTGCTGCTGTTGTTTCGCTAACTGCTCTTGATTTTTTGTGACTTTCGATTTGTCGATTATTGTCTTCCATAGTGTCGGTAGTTTTACTGATTCGTCCCTTTTATTCAAATCACCTTGTTTTTCAATTTCCATAGCTTCTCGGGTTATTCTAGTCTTATAATGTTCTATATTGGCAATCTCCCTACACCCATCGAAATTTATTTTGTGGCCGGTTTCCTGATGATGTAGGAATAGAGCTGAGGTTGTTTATTTGTTTCTGAAGCTAAGTTTATGCTCTTCCACTCTTGCTGATATTAGTCTGTTAGTTTGCCCCACGTACATCTTTTCACAGTCCTGGCACGGAATGCTGTATACTCCGTGGTTGTCCAATTTGATTTTATCTTTTGGGTTTTCAAGTAGTCTACCTATAGTTGTTTATGGCTTGTGTATTATTTGTACGTTGTGTTTCCTAAGAATTCATCCGATTCTGTCTGTTATGCCTTTTACATATGGTAAGACTACTTGTTGCTTTTCCGATTCATAATTTTTGTCGTTTGTTGTTCGGGAACCCTGTGCATTAATAATTTTCTGTATGGTGCGATTTGTGTATCCATTTTTCTTTAAAGCACTAGATATTATATTAAGTTCGTTTAGTCTCATATGTGTTTCAGTTAATCGCACGGATCTGTATATTAGGGTATTGGCCACAGCTTGAATTTGTGCTGGGTGATGATGTTTTATCTAAATGCAATATCTATCTGTATGTATTGGTTTTCTATAGACGGTGTATTCGAAATGTCCGTTATGCAATTTAGCGACCAGAACATCTTAAAATGGAAGTTTGTTGTTTTCCTCTAACTCTTGAGTAAATTGTATTCTGGGTTGGATTGAATTTACGTGAGTCAGACATTTTTCGAGCTCTGTGTGACCATGTTGCAATATAATAAATATATCATCCACTTAACGATTCCATAATTTAGGCTTTAAACTTGCTTCAGAAGAGCTTCTTTCTCGACGCATATCATAAACAAATTCGCGTCTACTGGTGATATCGAGGACCCCTTTGGATCACCATCTATTTATTTATACATTTGCCCGTTGAATGAAAAATAAGTATTTCTAAGGCAATGCTCCGAGAGTTGTATTAAATGCTTCGTCGATGGGAATATTGGGATACAACGATTTGACATTTAGGCTTGCTATATATATATATATATATATATATATATATATATATATATATATATATATATATATATATATATCGAGTGAAATGCTCCGAGCGAGTTTTTTACAAATTAATCAGCTTTTTCGGCAGCTGGTTGCATAATTTCAGCAAGATATTTTTCCAGTTTTTGTAGCGTCAAAACTTCCACTCCAGCTATTATTTCTTCCTTAGGAGATATCGCAAAATTAAAACCGTTACTCAGTACGGATTCTTCACTTTCTAAGAGATTGTAGGATGATATAGATAGAACGACGGTAGTGAATGGATGTACACCGGGAATATAAAACACATTGTATTTTTCCGTCCCTGCAGGGCTAGAAATTAACACACACATTAACCGGAAGTTCCCTGTAATACATTCTTCTATTTGTTAAGAGAAATCAATGAATAATAATATAATCTATACTTACATGTTATTAAATTAACTGGGCCGTGTTTTCACTTTCATAACGTGGGAAGTTCCGGGTGAAGCCAACTTATCGATTTTTATATTGTTCTTTCAAAGATTTTAATAGGCCGTCTTACTTGTATCGCCATATTGGATTCGTTTCAATATTTTCCCAATTTCTCTGTATGTCATTCAAATTCAAAAATATATTTATGTACATAAAAAAAATTTATAAAATAATAAAATTCTACCAGTAAATAAATATATAGAGAAGAAAATATCTGCTATAATATTAATATTCATTTTTATGTATAAGTAAAAACATCAACTGTCCAAAGCTAAGTGCTTGACTGGTGAGTGGATCTTCATAAAAATGGTATTTCTCTCTCTATGCCTAGAGAACATATAACAAGAAAAATCTAAAGAGCGCTCCCTATATTTTATACCAGGAAAATTTGTTTTAAACTGATTTTTGAAATCCCTAATAGGACTCCTAATTTTTGACCAAAATTTGAAGTCAATCGGATAAGTAGTTCTTTAGCTTTATAGCGAAGAGGCAGACAGATTGATGATCAAAAAGTGAAGATCTGTAACAACCTGGGAGGTTTCATGATTACAAGATTACGAGGGAAGTAAAACAAAAATGCTCGGACAGATATATTATTAGGTTGGAACTTCTTACATTTAATTGAAAAAATAACTAAATATATTCCTGATATTTCTAAATTATTATTAACATGATGGTTACTTTTGTAGATGTTGATAACTAAAAAAAATATTGGATGTCTAACAAGCCCTTCCTCTGTTCATTTTTCATTTAGTTAGGTATGATTAAAATGATGTAAGCACAACGTCTACTAGAGCAGAAAAAGAGTGTCAATCACTGCTTTGTATGCAATTTCTTAACCGAGCTGCAATACTAGTGTATGCTTTGGGTTAAAAGCAATGAAATATATCCAGAAATGTTTGCCGGATTAGTGATATCGTGGTAATGAGGAGAATTTAATTTTTTTTTAAATGACACGTCTAAAACATTGTAGAAAAACAGCTTTAGATTTGTCTAATTAAAAACAAAGATAATTTTTATTTACAATTTATTTTTACAATATTATGAAAACCTGATGACCATAATACCATTGATTTTTTTAAAGACATTGATTACCTTCTCTAGTTAAACACATACATATTCCGAGGAATGTCAGTAACTTGGTGGCTACATTGAAAGAAATGAATTTTTAATAATAACACAACAAAAAACACCTTGACATGGATTTTTAAAGCACTAGTCTTATTAAGTAGCTTCAGAACTAAGTTTCCAAAATATTCTAATCTAGAGCTAACGAAATGTTAGGTTAAGGTTGATTGCAACAGAAAACGATGTTCAATCATGTTAAATAATTTTGCGCTAGGTGGATATTTCTAAACGAACCTCCTACTTTAAGTTTCTTTATTTCTAGTTGTTAAGGAGAACCAAATTTTTTTTTTTTGATTTTGTACTCGGATTGCAATATTCCTCAATAGCCTTACTTTTCAAAAAACAGTTTTTATGCTAAACGTTCTCCCTGGCTGACTATACAGGGTGTCTGGCAAGTATATGACCCATTCTTTGAGTTGTGTAAGGGACATCGAAATAGTTTTAGTGGTTCGTATAAAAAAATCCTAAGTTACTCCTTCACGGAGATACGGACACCAAAAGCCTCTCTATTAATGTAACTTTTGAAACGACGTGTATATTTTAAATTTAATTTTTATGTTTTATGTAGGATATGAAAACCTATACTACAGAGAATCTTTTACATCGTCAGAGAAGTTAGAAACGAACACTCATTGGCCCAAAATTCTGAAAGATATAATTTTACAGAGCTGAAAACTGATTTTATTTTAATATTTTATTATATTGTATTTTTGGTCTTTCCTCTTGCGAAAGGTTATTTTACATTTGTTTCGAAAAAATTGACTTAATAAATAAAAGTATTGCTAACAGGCCAACAAAAATATCTCAGAACTTTAGAGTTTTTTTCTACTTAAGCAGATTTTCTAAACACGCACTTTGTCCTTCAATATACTTTCTTGCCCTGGGGATTTTCGTGCTCTACTTGAAATAACATTCCATTCGAATTTAATTGCAATATTGGGTTATCATTTGAAGCTATAGGTTCCTGGTGTTAACTCTTATTAAATAAACAAGCTATATGTAGGCCATCATAAAGGCCTCAATAAAACTTACCTTGAGCTATGAAATTTGTATTTAAAAATGTAAGAGAAATTACGGGGACAAAACCTTTTTTGACATGTATTTTAATTTTTTTGTAGACTTCTTCATATCTCTAGGGCTACGTTGCATAATGGAAAAAATGTATTTATAAAAAAATAGATGAAATTCGACGCATTTTACCGCTTGTTAAAAAAGCTAAAGGCTTTTAAAATATTGTTTTTTTAAGGCCCTGTTTCATTTCTCTAGGGTGATATAGTTGGAAAAAAATATATACAAAAAATAAAAGAAATTTTACTTCAAAAATACAATTTTTGTATTTTTAGGTAACTTATTAATCCTCCTAGGGCTATCCTTGGACAGTTAAAAAAAATGCTTTTACATACAAAAATGAAAGAAGTTTGACAAGTTACACCGTTTTTGAATATTTCTTCTTTCGTTGTCAAGTGCCTGCCTCATTCTCTTTGAACTACCCTATATACCCAGGTAGCACCTGACGCTTAAATGACGTCTAAAAGACAGCATCATATTGGGCCAAAAGACGTCTTTTTTATCACAAGAAAAGACGTCATTATGAATAAAAGTCACAACTAAATGACGTCACGCAGAACGTCACTTTTACAACATTAAAAATGACCTTCGCAATTTTTTTAATTGTAAATTTTACACTTTCAGAATATTTTAGTGACCTATTGTAGAGATAATATGGCGTTTTAATTTCAAAATATTTTAGTTCCCCCAAAAAACAACTAAAAAACTGCAGTTAAAATAATTGCGAAGTCACTTTTTGGCTTTAGTGTTTTAAGCATAACATTACTGTATTATGGCAATTTTTTATAAATTTAGCATAACGTTTCGTAGATCTGTACACTTATTAATACAACAAAAATAGGGATCTACAGGTAAAATTTTTAAAATAACATAAATGTTACATAGCCCAAGATTAATAGTATATAGTATATATACTTGTCAAGTATTTCTAAATAATAAAAAATCTATAAAAATGTGTTGCAACCTAAAGTATAAAGATATTTAGTAGATGTGAGTAATTTATTTCGTTAATAAAAATATATAATATATCACATATTGTTACTTCACATATTACAAAATTTAACTCTCTCTGGTCTATATATAGCCACAATTTCATCTATCGCTGGTTGTTGCATTTCAATTTGAACTGCGCCTAGAAAAAATAACCAATCGTAAAATTAATACATAAAACCATCTCTGTTGCGACTTTGATTGTTTTATTAATAATGCATCCTTCATATAATTTAACCGTGTCTATAAAATTTATTTAATTTCTAACGATTGACAAAAATAGGTATTATAGTATTTTTCACACATTCGTAACTAATTTAAACAGCTTACGTTACCGTAAAACAGTTTTATACAATTCTATTATAAAGTTGATTAGCTTTGGGTTAGTATTATGCCAATACTTGTCAAGTGTTTATAAGTATTAAAAATAGCTGCAGGGCAACCCAAAATATCAAAATGGTTATAATATGTGAGCAATTTTTTTTATTAATAATATTGAGTGATATATTATTTTTCACATATTCTAACTTCATTTATTACACCATTTAACGCTGTCTGGACCATTTTCATAACATTAATGCTTAAACAAAAATGTAACTCATATCTGTCAACATTTTAATTTGTAATTTAAGAGATCTTTGGCATGTGTTCTCCTCTTCAGTTTCGCTATCGACCTTTCTTTTATTTTCTCGTTTTGGGCATCCTTTTGGGACCATGTATTTCATAATCAGTAGCAGCCAAATTGCTGGTGAGTTCAACTTCTATTTTTCTTTGTAAAGGGTTTTTCCCAAATTGTCTAAAATATGTCAAGAATCGTTAAGTTTCTCAGGTGGTATTATTTTCAAGTTGAATATTTTTATGGTTACAATGACTTCTAACTCTTTAAGGATGATCTCTAAAAAAATTACTTAGCATTTCCTTCACTAACGGACTATAATATACATAAACAAATTATGCAAAGTTTAATTAAATAAATTATATAATGTTCCGGATTGGCCGGTAACCAAACACGTAGTTTCTGAATATACTCCTTTTATTCAAAACACAGCTTACAGGTAGTACAGGTAAAGACTGGTTAATACCTAACACTCGTAACTAAGGTAACATAAAATTGTCACTGTCTACTTGTTTACACTTTGAAATCTCAGACTATACTAAATCAAAATGTGGCCTCGCGGCGCGCTTATATAGCCTTTAGAAAAGGACGGAATGATCTAGAAAATTCTAGAATATTCTAAATACTATAGGGTAAGAAGAATTAAGCCTAACATAACATTCGAGAACGATTTTTGACACTATCATAGTCGTTACATGGATAAAAATTAACGCAAGTCTGCTTCAACAAAATAACAAATAATAAATAAATTCATCTAAATCTTAACAAATCCATAACTAAGGCTAAATTCGCAACATTGTCCCCTTCCCAGAGTTGATCGTCCCGATCAAACATCTTCGGTATCTTAGTAACGGGCTAGTCGATGCAGGTGCACCACTTTCATTTTTGGATGAAGGCTCTTCTGAATCCGGTATACCAAGTCATTCAGTCGGGTCACCACACGATACGGGCCTTCCCATTATTTCTGCAACTTCGGCGAGCGTCCCTTAGTTCTTTTTGGATTGTATAATCAAACTTTTTCACCGACTGTAAATCCAGTGTGATTGGCTCGTGAATCATAACGTGACTTCATTCTATCGCTTTCTATCTGTAATTTATGGCGGATCTCTTCATGGATTTCTCTGAGGCGTTTACTAACCTGGCTGGCATAATCCGTAGCAGTTATCTTATTGTTAAGAGGTCGTCCAGTCAAGAGGTCGAGTGGAAGCTGTAAATCAGATCCAAATATTACACTGGCAGGCTTTCTTCCAGTGGATTCATGAACTGCACAGCGATAGGCCAGTGAAAATGGTTGAATACATTTATCCCAGTCACTTTGTTGTTCAATAACTTGGATTTTTAGGTAGTTCTCCAAAGTCCTATTAAATCTTTCAACCATTCCATCTGACTGCGGATGAAGAGGTTTGTTCTTGTCTTGTGAATTCCTAATAGGCTGCATAGGCTTTTGAATACATCGGATTCAAAGTTTCTGCCTTGGTCGTCTAGTACGTCGGCGGCAGTGATGGCTTCTTTATTGGTTATTGCGTAGACTTCTGGCCATTTGCTGAAGTAATCCATCGCTACTAACACAAAGCGATTCCCGGACTTACTAACTGGAAATGGTCCTGCTACATCTATGGCTATTCGTTCGAAGGGTGCTCCCACGTTCTACTGCTTCATTTTGCCTTGAGTACGAGTTTGGGGTCCTTTACTGGCGGCGCAATCCTTGCAGGTTCGACACCAATCTTTTACATCTGTACGACTTCCCAACCAATAAAATTTTTCTCGAATTTTTTCAAGAGTCTTCATAACACCAAAATGTCCTCCGCCTACACCGTTGTGTACGGCTTGCAACACTTCGAAATTCTCTTAGAGGTCAAAATAGTTTAATATTTGTTATTTTTGCCATCAGAGCTTTCCCAGATTCTTTTTAACAGTCCGCTTTTTATCACGAAAGAGTCCCATAAAGCCCAGTATCCTTCAAATTTTTGGGATTTGGCTGCAATTTCTTGGTAACAAGGTCTTGGTGCATTTTGTAATTTCAGGTTAATTATAGGGCCAATATCTGGATCTTCTTGCTGATCTTTGGATAACATTTTAGAGTCCTACTCTTGAGAACCTTGAAGTGCTGTTCTTCGGCAATGAAAATCGTCAGGATCTTCTTTTTCCTCGTGTCTGTTGCAATTTTTACAACTTTCTAGGCATGGTCTTTTTGATAAAGCATCAGCATTTTTATGGTTTAACCCTTTGCGATGTTCAACTTTAAAGTCATATTCCTGTAGGCGCTGCAACCACCTGGCCATTTGTCCTTCGGGATTCTTAAATTGTAGCAACCATTTGAGTGATGCATGATCCGTTCTTAAAAGAAATTTTTGCCCATACAAGTACTTATAAAAGTGCTCCAATGTTTTAACAATAGCTAGTAGTTCTTTCCTTGTCACACAGTAGTTGCGTTCAGGTTTAGAAAGAACCTTGCTGAAATAGGCTATTACTTTTTCTTCGCCATTTTGTACTTGTGACAAAATACCACCAATAGCGGCATTGCTTGCATCGGTGTCTACGATAAACATCTGGGATGACTCAGGATATGACAACACTGGGGGATTGCAAAAGGCTTTCTTCAAGTCTTTAAATGCTTCTCCACATTCTTCGGTCCATACATAGCTGTGATTGTTTTTAGTAAGTCGATGTAACGGTCTAGCGATATTAGCAAAACCTTTTATGAATCCTCTGTAGTATGTACAAAGTCCCAGAAAACTCCTTAGTTCATGTCTGTCGTTCGGTATTGACCAATTTTCAATGGCTTCAGTCTTCTCTGGATCGCTCTTTACTCCATGTTCGGTAATAACATGTCCTAGATATTTCACTTTTTTTGGAAAAACTGGCACTTCTTGGGACTGGGTTTTAAGCCAGCCATTCTCAATTTCTGGAAAACATCTTCATTATTCTTCAAATGACCTTCAAATGTTTTGCCAAGAATAATGATGTCATCTAAATATACTAGGCATGTTTCCCTTGTCATTTAATGTGAGTTCCATTAAACGTTC
Source organism: Kuschelorhynchus macadamiae (assembly GCA_030620095.1). NCBI lineage: Eukaryota > Metazoa > Arthropoda > Insecta > Coleoptera > Curculionidae > Kuschelorhynchus > Kuschelorhynchus macadamiae. The sequence continues at coordinate 798,406 of JAUTXW010001355.1, forward strand.
AAAAGTCGCTGAAGCGTTGCATAATCCAAAAGGCATAACTTTAAATTACCACAGTCCAGTCGCAGTAGAAAACGCTGTCTTTTCTTTGTCCGCTGGATTAAGCTTAATTTGCCAATAACCACTTTTCAGGTCCAAGGTCGAGAACCATTTTGATCCTGTTAAAGTGTCCAAGGTATCATCAATTCTTGGTAAGGGAAAGCTATCTTTCTTTGTGACGTCATTGAACCTGCGGTAGTCGACGCAGAATCTGGTGAAACCATCTTTCTTTTTAACCAGGACTACTGGTGATGACCAGGGACTTTGCGATAGCTCTATAATGTCTTGTTTTTCCATATCCTCAAGCATCCGATCAACTTCTTGCCGCTTTGCCAAAGGTATTCGTCTAGGAGGCTATTTTATCGGTGCTGCATCACTAGTATTAATTCGATGTTGAACTATGTTGGTTTTTCCTAAGTCGCTGTCAGCCAAAGAGAAGACATCTTGATTTCTACTCAAAAGTTCTTCCAATTTGGACACCTGAACTTTATTCAGTAAATGTTGTGATGATTTCACCAGATCTTGAAGTACCTTAGGTAAAGTATTTGCAGGTCCTGAAGGTGGCAAGTTTGTGCAGGTAAATATTGTATTAGCAGGTTGACAGTTTCCGATCTTGTCACCCTTTTTAACTTGCTGAGGGTATTCTTTAATGTTCATCATTTTGACACATATCGTATTTCTTCTACATCGACTTAGGGTTCTTGCTGGTGAAATGCCCCTCGCATGTAGCGGACAGTCTTGAATTGGCTCGAACAAAATAACTTCTTCATCTAAGTCATCAAGCACAGCTTTCACTTTCCATTCCGACCTCGCAGGTAAAGTAGCATCTTCTAGCAAAATAACTTCTCGGATAGATGAGATTGTTGATATTTCATACTCACCTGGGGTAGTTTTGTTTTGGCATCTGACATTTAAATGAGGTGGATATATAGAGTGAGGAGGTGTTAGGATTAAGGTTTGTGGGTCATGATTTCTCCCAAATGTCGGAGTTGGGAGAGAATCAAGGCTCGCGTGGGCAGGGTCGCTTATCCCTGAAGTAGATATATCTTTTGCCAGGATCGCAGAAGAGTATCTACTCGAGCCAGAGAAAAGAGTACCAAATTTCATAAGCTTATCTGAAAGAATTTCCGAGATATAATAACCGAAAGGTAAAAATGTACAGAAAGCACGTTTTTGCCACCAGCACGAATTTTAAAAACGAACACGCACATAATAAACTCTCGTCACGTCGAGAATATATAATAAACTCTCTAATGTTTGTTCCACAACGACACGACTATTTTAATATTTTGTAATGATCCCCGGCCGCATGTTAATCATAAATCATTGTTGATGCTTGGTCTATACTATTACATGAAGGTTTTTCTCATGCCAGAAAGTTTATATTACCGTCTTTTGTGAAACCCGCTTTTTCCGTAAATAAAACAATTATTAATATTTGGATTTTGTCTAAATTTGCATAAAAACTCAGAACAATCAACTCGAGACATTGTATGTACCTCTTTGAATATGGGAAGATAAAGCATTTGTTCTTTTAAAATACCGTTTTCAAGCTATTTTGTTGTGCCTATTTCAGCATAATAGGTCTTTGTCTTGAGGTATCTTGAGTAATGTTCATTTATTCGGTAAATTTCGTTTGGGAAATCATAAATTAAATGTTAAATGTATATTTAGCATAGGAATAATTCTTCATTACTAACCGACTAAAATTTGACAGCCTTAACCAATCTTGTCATAATTAATTGTTATCCAAGTAAAAGTAACAAGACCTGAGGGTTTTTATTGTAGTATTAATTATTTAAATAGCTTGCACTTTTCTCAAAAATGATTTATTTATTCGAAATAAATGTAGGGTGCCTGTTAATACATTCGTAACTCTAAAAATTGCATCAAAAATATGTCTTTTCTACATTTATATTTCACTTTATTACTTGCTTCTGCCTAGCATAAGGCTCCAATCTTAGTAAGAGTTTTTGAATTAGGTACATTTCTACTAGGAAATCTTTTACCATACATTTTTTTTGTCTCGAGAGAACTGCAATATACATATCCATAAATTAAATACCTGTTAGCATTGCGCTAATTTAATAAAGTGCGGGACACGAAAGAAAACCGGGCGGTCCTTAAAATAAAGGTTCATAGTCTTAAGCAGGCGGAAAAGTAAAATTTGTGTACGCAAATAAATTTTATGTTATTTTATTTGTTGTAATAGTTTGCCGCTTCACCTATAAAGTGCGCCAGCTAAGCGGTACGGAAAATTAATCGAGGATTTAATAACTTTCGCACTAGTCCACTTGTAATTGAGATGTGACTAGAGTTTCCATGCACTTGCCGCTAGAAGGTTCAATCTATTTCCAGTGGCGCCTATACATTTCGGGCATTTGTTTTCATTTCTTTATAAATGCGTTGCGTTGAATTTGAATTATTATTTCGAAGTAACGATGGCTAGCAAAAGAGGAAAAACAATTCGAAGCGGTGCACGTGAAGTTATTGCGAGCGTTATAGAGGCCTGTACTAGAGAAGCTGAAAATAATAGTTTGACTATTCCAATTCAAAATCGAACAGAACGCGCTGCATTTTACACTGGTGTTTCGAAAAGTAGTGTAAGAAAAATTCAAAGAGAACATAATGAACGCTCATGTTCTACTTTACCTTTAAAATCTCCTGGTAAAAAAAGACCACGATTTATCATACAAAGATAAAATTGACGATGGTGATTTTTAAGTAATTCGACGAACAATAGAGGATTTTTATATAAACTTGAAGAAGGTTTCGACCTGCAAACCCCTACTTCGTGCCGTAAAGAACAAAATAGATTTTCCATACGGGTATAAAACCTCAAATCGGCTTTTACGATCAAGTGGTTTTGTTTGGCGCAACTGCCAAAATAAACGAAAATTGCTCATTGAGAGACCAAATATTTTTCACTGGCGGGTGAAATATCTATCAACTGTAAGGCAATATAGGCAAGAAGGGGGCAATATTGTGTAGCTAGACGAAACCTGGGTAGATAATGATATGACAGTGAACTAATGCTGGCACAGTGAAAGTGTCACAGGTGTTGTTCAGGGAATCCGCTCTAGTAGTCGCTTAATTATAGTTCATGCTGGTTCAGAAGCCGGATTTGTTCCAGATGCTGCTTTAGTTTTTCGCTTGGGTCTAACAACTGGAGACTATCATGGACAGATGAATAGAAATAATTTTGAAAAGTGTTTGCTCGAGAAGCTTCTACCTAACATTCCTCCCAAATCGGTCGTGGTAATGGATAACGCGTCTTATCATTCTCAGGTAGAAGATAAAGTGCCAACTAAATACTCTACAAAAGCTCATATGATATCGTGGCTTAAATCGAACAATCTTGTATGTGATCCAACATGGAGAAAATATCAATTATGTGAAGTAATATCAGCCAACAAGCCTAGAGAAAAAAAGTATAAAATTGACGGTCTTTTCGTAACCCCGGTCATACACCTTTAAGGCTGCCGCCATACATGTGCGACCTCAACCCTATTGAACTTGTATGGGCAGGAGTAAAAAAATATATTCGAGAGCGCAACACCGGTGAACTTTCAATTAAAGATTTAAATAAAATAGCATTAGAAGCGATTGACTCAATATGGGCTGAAAATTGGAAATCGTATGTTAAATATGTTCGTTCTACTGAAAATAAATACTGGGAAGTAGAAGGCAAAATTGAAACGGTTATTGATGATTTAGTTATCACACTGGGATCTTCAAGTAAAGAAGACGAAACCTCATCATTTTCAGAGGAAGACAACGATTTAGAAGGAATCGAACCATTAGAATCACAGACGTCAACCTCAAAAATGGCTTAGTTTTTCTTCATATATTTTGTAAAACTGTTCATAAAGTAGCTGTCAATAAACTGCTTCAAAATAATAATTTTCTGTTCAATACCAGGTGTCAAAAAATATCTAATATTGCAATTAATATTTGAAAAACTACAGAACTTATATTTTTCCAAAATTAACACATCAATGTAGTTATAGTAGGGGAGCTAGCACTAATTCCAGTGAACAAGATTTATCAAAATTTTAACTTATGCAGTTCGACTTTGAGCTATTCGGGTATGCCAAAAGTGACCGTTTGTCTCCGTCTGTCATATTACTTTGTACAGGGGGCGTCATTGTGAAGTACTATACAGGGCGTTTCCTAATTGCGTGCTAATGTTAAAGGGGGGTGATTCTTGGACCTTTTTAAGAAAAAAGTTTAATATGAACCTAAAAGTCTTAACTTTGGAGATACAGGGTTTTAAAAAACATTTTTTTTAAATCCTAATTCTGATGCTATTATAGATAAATAACTGTGGGAAATTTGATACATGTCTTTTATGCATAAAAGGGCATTTTTTATTGACCTGGGTAAATCCGTATGCTCCTTAATGCATAGAAGACGTGTATCAAATTTCATGCAGTTATCTACAATAGCATCAGAATTGGGATGAAAAAAAAATGTTTTCTTTTTAAACTTTACCATCCTGTATCTCAAAAGTTAAGACTTTTAGGACATAAAAACACCCCCTTTAACATCAGCATGCAATTAGGAAACGCCCTGTATAGTACTTCACAATGAAAGCCCCTGTCAAAAGTAATATGACAAACGGAGAGAGACGGCCACTTTTGGCATACCCGAGTAGCCCAAAGTTGAACTGCATAAACTAAAAGTTTGTTAAATCTCGTTCACTGGATCTGATGCTGGCTGCCCTTGTAAAATCTGGACTTGTAAATCGTGTATCACTATACTGGGTGGTCCAATAATAGTGGACGTAGGCAGTAGCCCGGCAACCGTTAATGACAGAACTCAAGAAAAAATATATTTATAAGTAAATCGATCAAGAAAAATCAAAATTAAAGTTCGCCGTTTTGGCAACACAAAAGAGATATAGAAGTGCGGTGCACGAAAGAAAACAGACAAATATAGATAGAGTTTCATCAAGCATAGTTACATTTTTTAATTATCTGAAGTGCGTATAGTCAAAAAGGAGTGCCATATTATATATAGAACGACGGGACACCACTGGTTTAAAGTGATTTGTTGGCCGACGTTGCTAAACCAATTGACTCCGCCCGGTTTTCTTTCGTGTCCCGCACTATACCTTGCTAAATTTCACAATAAAAAATTCAATTTTTATAAAAACTGGAGTACTATTTTTAAGGGGATTGGCCAAAATATTTAAAATCGGTAAATTCACCTTTACCCAGAATTTCCCTCGCATAGAATTCCACGCACCGACCACACAATTTATATATGCATATATTTGGTAATATATAGAATCTATTATCTTTGTATAGTGGAATTATGTACGACGGAAGTCGGAGGGCGATTTTTTAACAATAAATACAATTGAGCCAACGAGTCCATTCATGAATTTTCTGACGATGTATAAGTTTCACTGTAAGAGGAGCTTTTATGGGATACATACAATATAAAAATTTAATTAAAATGCAATTTAATAAAGTTACAGAAGATTTTCTAAAATTCAACTATTTATAACTCTTTCTTCATAACTCTAACTAATATATATATATATATATATATATATATATATATATATATATATATATATATAGAGAGACTGTAACAAAAGTCTGGAACATACCGAAGGGTAGGTTCGAAATTACGGCGGATCCTTTAGGATTTGGACATTATAGTGAGCATAACAGAAAATCCTCATCTTTCAACTAGGAAATTTGTTTTTGCTGATGTTTCGCCAAAATCACATTTTGCATTTTCGAAGTTTTCTTTCTCGCGTCCGAATAGAGACTGAAGTGTTGATGACTGCGACGCTTCCTTTTATACCCCCACCCGGGGCGGAAGCTTATATCTGCGCCGTCGTTGGTCGTTATTTATGTTTTCCGAATGGTGCTGTTGTTGTTGCGCTAATTGCGCTTGAGTTTTTGCGATTTTAGATTTGTCGATTATTGTCTTCCAGACTGTTGGTAGTTTTAATGATTCGTCCCTTTTATTCAAATCGCCTTGTTTTTCAATTACTTCTTCTCGGATTATTCTGGTCTTATAATGTTCTATATTGGCAATCTCCCTACACCCATCGAAATTTATTTTATGGCCGGTTTCCTGATGATGTAGGAATAAAGCTGAGGTTGTTTGTTTGTTTCTGATGCTGAGTTTATGCTCTTCCACTCTTGCTAATATTCGCCTGTTAGTTTGCCTCACGTACAACTTTTCACAGTTCTGGCACGGAATGCTGTATACTCCGTGGTTTTCTAGTTTGTTTTTATCTTTTGGGTTTCCAAGTTCCTATAGTTGTTTGTGACTTGTGTATTGTTTGTATGTTGTGTTTGCTAAGAATTCTTCCGATTCTGTCTGTTGTGCCTTTTACATATGGTAAAACTACTTGTTGCTTTCCCGGTTCATAATTTTTGTTGTTCGTTGTTCGGGGACCCTGTGCATTAATAGCTATGGTGCGATTTGTGTAGCCATTTTTCTTTAAAGTACTAGATGTTACCTTAAGTTAGTTTTTTCTTGTGTGTGTTTCAGTTAATCGCACGGATCTGGATATTAGGGTATTTGCCACAGCTTGAATTTGTGCTGGGTGATGATATGATTTTGCTTTCTGTATGTGTTGGTTTTCTGTACACGGTGTATTCGAAATGTTCGTTATGCAGTTTTGTGACCAGAACATCTAAAAATGGTAGTTTGTTGTTTTCCTCTAACTCTAGAGTAAATTGTATTCTGGGGTGGATTGAATTTACGTGATTCAGAAATTTTTCGAGATCAGCATGACCATGTTGCCATATAATAAATATGTCATACACATAACGAATCCATAACTTGGGCTTTAAACTTGCTTTTTTAAGAGCTTCTCTTTCTTCTCGAAGTATATTATAAATAAATTCGCCACAACTGGTGATATCACAACAATCTATTTATTTATACATTTGCCCGTTGAATGAAAAATAAGTATTTTTAAAGCAATGCTCCGAGAGTTGTATTAAATGCTTCGTCGATGGGAATACTAGGATATAACGATTTGACATCTAGGCTTGCTATGATATCGTCTTTTTCAAGGACGATGTCTCGTATAATTCGAGTGAAATGCTCCGAGTTTTTTACAAATGAATCAGCTTTTTCTACAGCTGGTTGCATAATTTTAGAAAGATATTTCTCCAGTTTTTGTAGCGGCGAATTAACAGCACTAACAATAGGTCTGATGGGCGTCCCTGGTTTGTGTATTTTTGGTAAACCATAGAGTTTAGGACATCTGCTCAACTTTTCCCGTGGTATGATTTTTTGTTGAATTCCTGGGTTTATTGGTGGCCTATAACAATTGTCTTGTAGGATATCCTGCATTTTTTGTACGTAATGTTGGGTATTCATAATCACAGTTGCGTTTCCTTTGTCTGCTGGGAAGATTGTAATGTCTTTATTTTTTCGAAGGTTTGTTAGGGTCCTTTGTTCAGTGACATTTAGGTTTTGTTCTGGTGCTTTGCTTGATCTTAAAATTCTTGCCACTTCTTGTCGATTCTCCTCTGCTTTTGTTTCTTCAGAGGGGTCATAGTGCCATAGAAATTGAAAAACAAGGCTATTTGAAAGGGGCGAATCATTAAACTACCAACACTATGGAACAAATAGACTTGATTATAAGATGCCAGTGTTTTTTGAAAAAAAAAACTTTATTAAAAAAAATTTATTTTCATATTTTAAGTATTTTACTTGTTTTAATTGCACAGGGCAAGCCAATCCCATTTTTATTGGGCATAATCAGGTAAATGTTCATCCATGATTTTCATACCTACGTTTTTTAAAGAAAGTTATAGAATACATGGATCACAGAAGTTGGTGTTACTTTTTTTACAATAATAATATTAAAATCATATCATATTAAACATTTATATCAAGCTTATATTTTTATCACATAATATTATTTCTATTTACGTATCAGTAAGAAACAATAATTTAGTAATTACAACCCAAAGTTAAATATTATAACTGCTTTCACCCAAAGTTACACTATTTCATCAGGGCGATATAACAGAAAGTGTGACTCTGGCTCACACAAGCGATTCCGATGGTGTTTTTCCTTTTTGTAATTATTTAACCTTTTTCTTATCCTTCTTAAATTATATTCCATAGTATTATGAAAACGTAAATTGTATACTAACCTGCCTCTTTAAAACAGTAATAGGAATATAAAGCCGAATCATGGATTTTTATGTCCTCGGTGGAAAATATCCCGTATTAATTTTTACAGATCAATATACAAGAAGTACACCAAAATAATAAGCATACGTTAAGAAATATGTATTGCGTTATAGGTATTTGCCACACATATTCTGTGCTTACAAAAATTAGGCCGGCCAAAATATTCGTTTTTCAATCTTCCTATTTAACTTTTAATTATGAAATTATGTTTTTAGATTTGATGTACAGTATTTCCACACATGGAATATACAGGAGGACAAATAAACCAAAAACTAAAAGATATTAAAAAAAATTATTTTTCGACAAAATAGGGTTCATGATGAGAAAAGTTTTTTTATGTGTACCTACATTTTATAATTTTAATGCAAAATAATAAATAAAGAATTTGTTTAGAAGTTTAAAATAGTTCTAATTCAGATTTTCGAGTAAAAAAATTTAAAATTGTTAAATTACCCTTTTACATTCAAAACATTTTCTAAATCACATTCTTACCGTTTTCATATCATTACATCTTTACACACAGCTTTGATATCTGGGACGTATTTGTCAAAATAAGAAAGATTTTGTCTTTGGAGTAAAGAATATTTATAAAATAAAATTGCAGAAATGGCAACAATTTTTATCGCTACGTTATAAATAGAGTTTCAAGAAATCTTTCTATTGTACAAATATTCAGAAGTTCAGTACATAAGTTTGAGACCGTATGAGAAACAGATGTCGTTAATGAAGTAAGAAAGACCAAAAAAAAAGTACGACGAAAAGGACGTATTAATTTTGCAATCTGTTAATATTAATCGTATCTTTGAGGAAACGAGAATGATCTTAACATTTATTTATTTATCAAACCAATTTTTCTACATTTTGGAAGATAGGGATTATCACAAATGCTTGAATAATTTTTGTTTGCGGGTAGGCAAAATCCAGAGTTTAGAATTGCGATCCGCCATCAGTATTTTAAAAAAGTTAATGTTTGATGTGCAATTTCCTATTATGGGATTATACCATGTTTGTTGGTAATACATGTAACATACATTTTTATTGGCATATGCGGGAGTGATTTCTGTCAGACAAATTATAAAAATTGCTTCTTCAATATTGCCGAAATATGTATTTTCATAGGATTTTGGAATTTTGTGGCCCCCTAGAAGTCCCGATTTGACAATTTCTGATCTATTTCACTGGGAGCGCCTTAAACAACTGACATATGAAAGATTCGTTGAAAATGCCCAAACAGTTTTAAAGAGAATTTTTGAAGAATAAGGAGCAATAAAATCGATTTCAATGAAAGAAATAAGAAGTTTTAACTATTTATGTCAGTTGGAAAAGAGCGTAGAATATAGAAGAGATATTTTTGAAAAATGAATATTATGTGTCTTAATATTTTTAAAGTTTAATAAAATAAGAAATATTTCTCTATTATGAATAATTATTGTTTAATATTCTATTAGTAATTTTCTTTAATCTATATTTCTGTAATTTTGAATTTTTGCACCGATGTCAACATTTTTATTTTGACCAATAATAGGTCACAGGTATCAAAAGTGAGCAAAGGTGTAATGATATAAAAAGATTGAGAATGTATTTAACAAAAATTTTGATTTTAAAAGGGTAATAAAAATTTAGAATTAAAATTCTTTTAAACTTTTAAACAACTACTTTATTTTACATTTTTCAGTATCTTGCACGACTCTACTCTTTACCAACTAATTGCACAACTTTACTCTTCACCAAGATTAGTTTTTGTATTTTTTTGCGTATCTTGTACAAATAAAAAAAAATCTCCCATCTTGAATCTTAGGTTTTCGACGAGCAAAAACTTACAAGTAATAACTTTTTTTAACATCCCCTTCAATTTTTAGTTTATTTGTCCTCATGTCTACCCCATAAGTCGACATAATGAATATAAGCCCACTAGTTTTTAAGATAATACGAATTGAAAAACTCGCATTTTCAAATGTCTTTTTAAGGTAAGGTTTCTAATTCGGCGAGAAAAAGGTCCACATCCAGTAACCAGAACAAATAAGATTCAGTAAAAAGCCATCTATCTCTGAGATTGAGCGCTAGAGAGCGTTTAGAATATTTGTCGTAATCTGAAAAAAAATAAAATTTCCTTTACATGGAACTTCCCTCTTTATGAATATTTTCTTTTATTACGAATAGTGAAATGTGTTCCAATTTAGTTCAGTACATAGTCATTTGATAACACATAACATTTTTATTGTGCACCATTTTGTTCCATCATATTGGATTCCTATTAATATTTTACCAGTTTCTGCCTATGCCCCACTTGATTTTTGGGCATAATTTAAAATAAGTTCAATAAGTAGTTTTTATAGACACACACCGCGATTTTGTTACGTCTTCTTGAATTGGTACCAGTTTATACCTATATCACATTTAATTTTCTACAAAATTTAAAGTCAATCGAATACGATTCTGTTTTACGCTGTTTTTTTTATGTTATTTGGCCGCCATTGTGTTCCGCCATCTTGAATTCGCAACCCATGTATCCCTATATCACACTTAATGCTTGCACAAATTTTGAAATTAATCTAATAAGTAATTTTTTGGGCTGATTTTTTAAATAATTTATTAATCTGCCATTTTGTTTTGCTATTTTATATTCATACCAAAGTGCTACCAGTTCATTCTTATGTAACACTTTATTTTTGTGCCAAATTGAATAATTAGTTTATTTAGTAATATTTTTTTTGTTTCACTGGGCCGCCATTTTGTTCAGGCATAGTGAATTTTAACCAAAATATTCCCGGTTCATCCCCATATGACCCTTAAATTTTGACCGAAATTTGAAGTCAATCTGACAAGTAATTTTTAAGTTATGCCGCGAACTGACAGGCAAACAGACAAACCGAAAACGGACCGACGGAGTTAATAATACATATTTTTTGGCATTTATGGACGCTAAAACGTGAAGATACATGAAACCTGAGAGGGTGATTTTTCAGATTACAATTTTATTTGGCCGCCATTTTGTTCCGCTATCTTGAATTAGTACCACAGTTTTACTAATTCATCTCTATACTACAATTAGTTATGGCACACAATTTGAAATCAGTACATTAAGTAGTTTTTGAGGCTGAATTTTAAAATATTTTATTAAGTCGCCATTTTGTTCCGCCCTCTTGGAGTCGCACCAAAATTTTACCAACTTATTCCTACATAATACTTGATTTTTATGCAAAATTTGAGATAAATTGGATAAGTACTCTTTTAGTAATAATTTTTTTTAGCATTTCGCTATGCCGCCATTTTGTTATACCATATTGGATTTTTACTAAAATGTTACCAGGTCATCCCCATATGACCCTTAATTTTTGACCAAAATTTGAAGTTAGTCGGGTAAGTAGTTTTTTAGCTATGCCGCGAACAGGCAGACCGATAGACCGACAGACAGAAAGACGGAATGGAGAAAACATATTTTTCGGCATCTAGGAACCCTGAAATGTAAAGACCTGAAAAATCTCGGAGGGTGATTTTTTCACGATTACAATACTTCCATTTTACGAGGGAAGTAACATAATTCTTTTTCACACACTTTACAATTTATTTTGCCTAATAGACTACTGATTAGTTAAATAAAGGTTAGTGTGTTTGTAATGAGGCAATCTCTGCAAAAGAGGACTTTCACTTAGCCTCATTTTGTGTCCAATCAAAATTCTTGTCGAATCGTAGGCTTCTCCCTGCGTACATCTTATTAATGGGATATACTAGATTTTTTAGCAAAATTTTAGTTTTTTTAAATAAATGTGAATTTCTGAATTAGGAATATTTCTTATACCTTATAATTATAAACCTCATAACATATATACATTTAGAACTGAAATAATAATTTTCGGTTTACGAATTAAACAGTAATACTTGTTTCTTTACAAAATTCCTAATATTGTAAACTTTGACAGTTACATTTAGTGCTGTTTTTATGGAACTGTCTGAATGAAAGTTAGGTTCGTTAAGGTGCCTAAGGTTAAGAGATAAAAATTAAATGTATTATAATTAAATTGTTTATGTTTTCTCAAAATGTGTTTATATTATCGCAAAACTGATCACATTACTATGGAATATAATTTAAATGCTTAGGAAGCGACAATTAAAAAACTGACGTGACAGAATGAACTTAACCAGCGAATCGGTTGAGAATAGTTGTCGCACTATCGCATCTTGCACAAAATCTCTTTATCCAAAAAAAGAGTGTGTCAACCTCACGTCTACTTATCTTTTATACAGTGGCTGTTTATTATTTCTCAGCCAATAATGAGGAAGAAGAAGAGGAACAAGAAGAACCCACCCTAAAAGAAAAGATATTGGAAAATGCCATAAAGATAATTGACATGTTTTGCGTATGGGACTGTTGTTGGTGCTGGTTACAGATTCAAAAATACGTAGCTCTTTTGGTATTCGATCCATTTGTTGAGCTTTTCATTACACTTTGTATAGTAGTCAACACCCTGTTTATGGCTTTGGACCACCACAACATGGATCCCGATTTGGAAAGAGCTCTCAAAAGCGGAAATTATGTAAGAAAATTATCCTCTGATTATTTTAAATACTAACAAATTACTTTTCTTTTAGTTCTTTACAGCAACCTTTATGATTGAAGCCACTTTGAAGTTAATAGCAATGAGTCCAAAATATTACTTTCAAGAAGGATGGAACATCTTTGATTTCATCATTGTAACTTTATCTCTACTAGAACTGGGTTTAGAAGGAGTCCAAGGTCTATCAGTTTTACGTTCATTTAGATTGGTAAGAAAACAATATTTATTTTATTTTGTGTCTCAGAAACAGATCATCGCACAGCTTTGGTAAAAACACCTTTTTAGAAAAAGCGGACAAGAGAAATTGCTGGAAATTATTTTCAAGTTTCTACCGGTAGAGGAGGTAACACTAATAGCTAACTATAAAAGCAATATTTTCTTTTCAATTTGTTCAATTAAGCTATAACAAAAATATCAGCAAAAAATATACAGAAGATTATGAACAATTTTGCTCTAACACTTATTGCTCTATTTATTTATAAAGCATATAAAAACAAAGATATAAACTATCCATAACAGTATCCCCGGTTTAAGTAGTCAAAAAACAGTGGAATAAATAATTGTTTATGACCAAGTTCTAAAAGCAGATAAGTTTATAAAAAATTCAATTTTCAAAAACACCACTGGTATAGAAATACATGGTGAACGTTCTTATGATTCTACACATTGGAGAATTTTTTCTTAGTGTTACGATGTGGTGTTATGTAAGTCTCATTATGTCGGAGATTTTTGAAAGCGGATTTAAAGCAATTTTTGTTAATATGTCATCACAATCCAACTTATTGGTTATTATTTTAAAAAAACCTATTTAAATCTGATAATTTTCTTCTATTAACGGGATGTTATTATAGAGATGTGCCTTAAAATTGGAGGCTTTAAAAATCTGTTTTACATACTTTCTAATCTTCTTTCGTAAGTGACATTCTGTGGATTCCAAACTACAAAGGCGAAATTAATGCTGCTGTGAACAAATGCATAGTACAGTGTTAGTATAGCAGTTGGATTATTGAAAAATCTACTACTTCTTAAAACAAAACCTAGTCTCCGATTACACTCATTAATAACGAAAAAAAAAATTGAAAAAAAAGTCATCTTTGAGTCCATGATCACACCTAAGTCTTGAATTTCCTTGAACTTGAAAGAACATTATTATTAATGTCATATTCTCAAATATTTATAAATTTCCTGGTGAAAATGATTTCATATTTTTTTGGATTGAGAAATAAACTACGGCCCTACACACGGTAAAGTAAAGAATTGCGAGTTTTAAAACCTTATATATATATATATATATATATATATATATATATATATATATATATATATATATATATTATATAGATTATATAAAATAAGGGACCTAGATGACTACTGAGGTACACCTGAAGTTACATTACATACACTCAATGGTTTTAACATTTGCAAAGACTGGAGAGCTCTGCCGGTAATATACGACCAGGCCCAGCGACAGAGAAAACCAGGTGACATTAAGATGTTCCATAAGTAGTATATGGCTGATAGTATCAAAAGCCTTACTAATATCGGTGTATATGACATCTCCCTGCGTCCTATCATCCATTGATTCAACAACAAAATTAGTTGAAGATAATCAAGTTGGTGTCAATAGATCTACATGAAAAAAATAATCGTGTTGTTGACTTAGAATAGGATTTTTTGTAATATCAAGTATTTTTTATGTATAATTGTCTGCATAATATTACCAAATATGCAGAGCTTACTAATAGGCCTTTAATTTTTTATATCGTGTCTACACTTTCGTGGAGAGGTACAATTACTGAGGATTTCCATTTTGTTGGAAAACAGCATTCCTGAAGAGACACATAAAAATGTAATTAAGAGGTTTAATTAAATCATTTCTGCATTTTTTTATGGACATAACTGGTATTCAGTCAGGACCCGGATTTTTTTGACAGTTAATTGACTATCTAGGTTAGCAAAATAAGGATTGCATCCCTCTAAGGATAGGGGACGTAAACACCTTTGAAGTAAAAAAAGGTCAGATATGTTAATACCATTGCTTCCTAAACGATCATTTGAGGGATATTAGCATTGCTTTTACGGTATTTAAGTATTTTTTATAATCTCTGCATCAGTTGTGTCGATAATCTACGAAGAATGACAACATTATGATAATAAGTTTATCCGCCATATATTTTGTATGTTTGTGTATCTTAAGTTTATTTTAAATAGTTCTAATTGTGTCTTCGTTAATATAGATGAGATAGTTTGTCCTTGTCATACTGGGAACATTTTCTTTTATAGTAGTATTTACTTTTTCATTAAATAATTTAACACTATCTTTGACATTTTTGTTATGAAACAAATCCAATCAGGATATTTGGGAAAGCTTGTTATTATGTTTTGATATTTCTCTCTGCGAACATTATATTTAAATCGAATAAAATCAAAATCTATTGGCAATGCTGGATAATACTGTTAATATAATTTTTATTACAAAAAACTGAATCTAATTTTCTGTCATGAATATTTCAAATGTAGTTAAATTGCGTGAGTTCTGAGAATGAGCATAAACCTATTTTTGAGAATTTATTATCCACGGTGATAGGCTCAAAATATTGATCGTTCTCTTGTAGAACCCATAATACAGTTGAAAAGTTAAAGCCACCCAAAACAATCACATTATGTTTGACAAATATATTTTGATTTATTCGCAATTTGGAAAGAAATGAAACTGAGCTGTTTTTTACTAAAATATGAAGTGTTTTTTTAAACTCAACCGCCATATTTTGTATTTGGCTGAACACCTAACTGGTTCGCTAGACTAATGAGGTTTCTATCGGTGACCCACATTGACCTGTCATACTGCAGATATGTGATTTATAATCACTACTCGTATAAGGGGTAATTAACTTTAAAAACATAGTAATTTATTATTGCCCACCCTGTTTCAAAAGCAACCGCAGGCCACTGAGACCGACCGATGGCCGACGGAATTGACAAAACATAATTTTGGCATCTACGTACGCTAAACGTGAAGATATGTAAAACCTGAGTGATTTTTTTTACTATTAAAAACATTTTACTTGGTCGCCATTTTATTCCGCCATCTTGATAAAGTACCACAATTTTACTAGTTCATCTCTATACCAAAATTAGTTATGACACACAATTTGTAGGTAGTTTTTCAGGCTGAGTTATTAAATATTTTATTAAGCCGCTATTTTGTTTCACCATCTTGGATTCATACCTCCGTACCCAAAAATTAGATAAGTAGTTTTCTAGTAATAATTTTTGTAGATTTCACTAGGCAACCATTTTGTTTAGACATACTGAATTTTTACCTAAATGTCACCAGGTCATCCCCACGTGATCCTCAATTTTTGACCAAAATTTGAAACCAATCGGGTAAGTATGCTATGCCGCGAACAGACAACTTGCGGAATTGACAAAACAACGAGGGAAGTAAAAACTACTCAACAGCTAAAAAATTGACTTACCAGGGTTTGATCCTATTCGCCTCAAATTAGTATCGAGGTCGTTGCATTACGTAGATATTATGTTTGCAAAGGCCTATGTAATGCTTATAGTTGAAGATTAGTTGAAATGGTTATATATCTGTAAATTATCTTTTAATTACGGTTGTCTTAACAAACACTTGCAATGAATATCGACTTTGAACCGAGCTTTATTTTTTTTTTCGAATCATTAGCGACAAGTATAGGGTTGTTGATATATATATATATATATATATATATATATATATATATATATATATCAATGTTGACCTTTAGAAGCAATCCATGGACTAATTTGTGGGTTGTAGACCTCATGCAAAAAAATATAATTTATAACAATAGTTGGTGATAGAAAACAGCAGGAATCAGTCGCAAGCATTTTAATCGTATTAGCCCGGCCTAACATCTATATATTGGGTGAAGAACATATGTCAAGAACTACAGAAGCTACAAAAAAGGAGACACGACTTATTTAACCTGTATAAAAAATAACGAAGTTACAGGAAAAGACCAGAGCACGAACACAGGTAATGGGAGGGATGGTCAAATGATAACCAAGGAAGACGAAATAGAACAAGAATGGGTCGAGTATATATATATATATATATATATATATATATATATATATATATATATATATATGTATATAACGGTAGTTTCCCGAGCACTGCCAGACTTGAAAACGGGAAAAAAGTCAGCCCCCCTGATGAGCTAAATTCGGAAATGCTTAAACTACTCGATGATGATAATGAATGTAAAAATGATTATTGAATATATTATTAACATAATATACCTATGTAGATTTGTATACGGAGTATCTGTAACAAGTAATATTTTATAACCAAAAGAACCCTGGTTCTGCATATGTAACTTATCGATTTTGGCTGTCGAAGGAAACCATTAAAAGAGATTTACGTTTTAAATTATTAACTGTTTATAAATATTTCTAATTAAATGACAAATTTATTCTATGCTACTGGTAAAAATCAATACTAGGCATACACGAGTTGTTTCTTTTCTCTTTTCCGCATTGCGCCCTCTACTTTGCTTTTTCGTTAATAGAAAATGTACTTTCAGATTTTTTGGGCGCTATATTTGAATAAGCTCACCACAGGCAGAATATTTTATCCGAATGGCCGTTAATTTCTCTCTTATTTATGTATCTACGGACGTTATAGTTTTGTTTTTGTTTTTTATTAACACTTCGGCTTACGGAATATTTTCCACGAGAGAGGATGGAGTCAACCTTTATACAGCTGCCCAAAAAACCGGAAGCCGTTAGATTTGACCAGTACAGACTTTTATTTTTTTTTTCAGCTTGTCCGTATTACTACAGAAATGCAGAAGGCTTTCGGTCGTGTGAAACGTGATGAGGTAGTGCAAATGCTTCAAAGTAAAGGATTCCTGGACTCCAGGAATATACATTTAATAAAGAACCTGTATTAGGAACAACAAGCATCAATAAAAATAATTAATTAAAAGGTCTAGAGCTATTCCAATATAGCGTCGAATACGTCAAGAATGTGTCATTCCCCTCTACTCTTCAACTAATACTACAGGTTTTTCAAAAAGCGTTACACAAAGTAACGGATGGCATTAAGGTAAATGGTAAGGTAGTCAATAATATAAGATACGCTGACGGAACACTATTCTACCAGATACAGAGAACGGGCCACAATGGTTAATGAACGAGCTATGCAGAGAGGGTGATGCACTTGGACTAAAAATTAAGTGATTGTAGTAAGTAGGAATTCCAACGGAACAGATTTACCGTTAAACCATAGAATCGAAAAACTAAAATATCTAGGAATATTGGTTAGCAAAGACCTAACTCCAGAAAAAGAAATAAGAGTGCACATAGAAATGGTCGGATCTGCATTTAATAGCACGAGAAATCTACAGATTCCACTATCTAACTCGAAGTACGCCGTGCTATGGTCGGATCTGCATTTAATAGCATGAGAAATCTACAGATTCCACTATCTAACTCGAAGTACGCCGTGCTATGTCGAACTTATATTGTTCTATACCGTCGAAAATGGATCTTGGGAGCGCAGGAGATGAATCGTCCGATGCTTTTGAAATGTGGGCATTTGAATGCTTAAAATTTTGTGGACAGACGCATAGGTAGAGATTGTGAGGCTTATTATGAAATAAAAATTTGAGGAAAAAAGAGAACCAGGGCAAATTAATGCTTTTTGTTAAACAACTTAACAGACAGGGATAATGTGAACACACGTACTCTCCTAAGAATAACACGGGACAGACGTCAGGCCCCTATAATTGTAACCTAGAACACCTATTTCATCTGATAAAAACAACTAAACTTACATAAACTAGACATCATACAATGCCAAAGGCCAATAAAAAAGGTCATCACCCAAGGATACTAATTCTAAATATTGTTCGAATCTTGTCTATATACTTAAGATGAAACGAAATCTCTATTTTTTTTTAAACACTCCATTAAAAGGATGAAGGGACACGCCCTTGGGTTTTGGATTTTAAGTTTTAACTAAGACATAGGTTTCCAAATACTTCAGATGTCATAAAGAGCCTCCACTTTACCACTTGAACAAAATGACTTTAGCCGATAGAAGTGTTTGAAAATAAGAAATTATCCATTTGTATATATATATATATATATATATATATATATATATATATATATTTATATAATATATATATAGACCTCAAGAGCAATATATTTTTTTCGGGAGAAGAAGAAATATGCGTGGAGTTCCATTTAAAAATCTAAATATGACTTTGTTTTCAGTTAAACTGGGCGTTATAAAAAGTTGTTCGATATGTCTAAAAATCCAAAATTATTTACGTGTCTGTCTAATATTAGAGCAAAACATTATTTTGTATATGGTCGCTTTTTTCAGCTCAGGGTTTTCAAGTTAGCCAAATCGTGGCCCACACTAAACTTGCTAATATCTATCATGGGAAGGACTATGGGAGCCCTGGGTAACCTGACGTTTGTGTTATGTATTATCATCTTCATCTTTGCTGTGATGGGTATGCAGTTATTTGGAAAGAACTACTGGGGTAAGTAAAACTATAAAATTGAAATCTCCTGTGAATTTTTTATAAAATACCTATACCAAAGACAGATTATACTTCTAATAGACAGCCTATTAGATATTAATAAATTAACCACATTAATTGCTCGAGTCGCCGTTTTATTGGACCGCACGCAACAATATTTATCTCGGTGTTGCCAAAAGTATGATTTAGGACTACTTGTTTAAAAGTACAACACAAAATGATGCCTTAAAGAAACATTTAAGATTGTCAGGTAATGGCGTAAAACCAATCTATAAACGAATTTAATCGACCGGATGCAATGCGTCGCGGACTGACAACTCTGAGCGTTGAGCTATTTGGAAATCTCTCGATGTATCCCTACTATACGGAATACGAAACAACGTTGGGATCCATTTATGGCGGATTTTATTTTACATTAGATGGATCGTCTATTCAGAGTATAATCTGTGTTTACTTATACTTATGATTTTGTTTTAATTTTAGACAACGTAGACAGATTTCCAGATCACTCAATGCCCAGATGGAATTTTACAGATTTCATGCATTCTTTTATGATTGTATTCAGAGTTTTATGTGGAGAATGGATTGAATCTATGTGGGACTGTATGCTCGTCGGTGATGTTTCCTGTATTCCTTTCTTCTTAGCTACTGTGGTTATTGGCAATCTTGTGGTACGTATAATTATTGAACTAAGCAAATGTTTATTGTTCAAAATTATTATTGCTAAACAACCACTATTTAACGTTGATGAAGGAATTGCGATAAGATTCTAAGATATCAGATACCTAAAATACTTCCATGTCATTGTATTTTTCTTGGGTAGTAAAAATATGTATATGATATTTACAAAATTCCAAGTACTTCGGAAGATATTCGTAAAAAATCCAAAAATTCAACTTTTTTCCTGACTATTTGAAAGAGTAATTAGAAATAAGTTTTGCATTCTCATTGCAACTTTTTCTCCTCTCTAGAACTATGAACTTGGTTTCATCTGCTAGTGACTAGTATCAGGTCGACTTTTTTAAATATGGACCTGCCTTTTTATTGTGTTTTTATAAACTCCAATGTTCATTACATTCTACTGCAATAATACCTTAATCGCATTAAAACGTTTCGAACCTTCAGTATTGTAATATTACCTTCTAAATTAATTTAAAAAATAAGAAAAGCTCAGTAAATAGTAATATTTAATTTATGGGCCCGTTAATGAGTTGTGATACTTATCATATTTTGAAATTTTAATGTTACTGTGGAAAGCAAGAGATGAACATAGAAACAGGTTAAAGACCCAGTGCATGTCAAAAAATTACTACGCTGATTTGATAATATGTTTGTGCATTCGGAAAGAAAAATTTCATAAGAGAAAAACGTTAGCTTCAAATATTTATTGAAAGTATAAAAGAAATTTAAGAACAGGTTCCTGTCATGAACGACAGCATCCATCATCGTCAGATTAAGTTTCTTGTAAACATCTGCAGTAAGTATTTCCAATGAATTTAGTTTTTTTAAATTTCTCTTTACTGTCTAGGTTTTTAAACGTCATATTTAAATTAAATTAGAAATTAAGAAAACCATAGTAGACAAATAAATTTGTCTACTATGCTTTACATAGAGAGGTAAATAAAATATTATTATTTACTAGGCTTTTTCTGATTTTTACATTAATTTATATATTCTATTTATTACAATATAAAGAGTAAGGAGAAATTAAAAAGAAATTATTCGTTGAAATACTTGAAGACGTTTTATTGTGTTCGAAACGTCTTCATACGATTAAACAATTATTGCAGTATGATGTAGTGAGCATTGGAGTTGACAAAACTGCAATAAACAATGCAGGTCCATATTTATAATAGTCGACCTAATGATCGTCGCCAGTAGTCGAAACGTCGGATTTGAAATATATGTTATTTATGGGGTAAAATTTATTTCTAATTATTTTTTCGAACAAAAACAAAATTTGATTTTGTCGGTTTTTTACGAATATCTTCGGAAATACTCGGATTTTTTAAAATTCCTCAACGATATATTAACAAGGCTTTAATTGTGCAACTTTGCCATAAGTAAGCGACTTTGTATCTCTTACCGTTTCCGAGATCCCAATGCTCGTATCTCGAATTTCTAACACCCTGTATATTGTATTTTGAAAAATTGAATAAAAATGTAAATTTTTCAATTACATTTTATTCTCATTTTTAAATAGCGGTTTAAGAAGTCTAGGACCCATCGAAGGGCAAATGAAAATAGAGGTTTATTTTTGTTTAAGCACAACTATCGGAAACTTCAATTTTACTGTAGTTTACCACATCTATATCAATTTTTACATAAAATGTGATGGTTGTGAACTGAAATCGATAGACAAGATAGAGGGTAATGTTGATGGGGGTGGAGGTTGTTTGTTAAGATATATTTTTTAAATTCTAGGTTTTAGACGTAAAGAGTACTCTGTCTCTAATGGATACGTTTTCGAGATATTTGAAACTAAAACTGTCAGTACTTTGAACGACAAACACGCAATTTTTCTCAATAATGAATTTTTATGTTGTACCAGAATAAAAAAAAATACCTGACGTGTTTCTGCCACAATTCAAATTAATTTCTTTTTAGATATTTAGCTTTAACAATCAACTTTTGTGAAAAAATTACATTTTCCTTGACTAGTATATTGACCGATTTAATTTCAAATATCTGGAAAACGTTTAGGTCTACCGATTAACCAGTGTACCATTTTTGCCTAACACATTTATATTAGAAAATATTATAAATTTATTAAAATCATTAAATATTGAACATGGTAATTCTTCACCCTGTTCGAATATGGTAATAAAATTACAAAAAAAGTAGAATTTGAAAAGTTATTGTTAAGAAACACCGTTCACCCCTGTCAAATATGGTAATAAAATTACAAAAAAAGTAGAATTTGAAAAGTTATAGTTAAGAAACACCGTTCACCCCTGTCAAAACCACCTCTATGGGATGTTTATCAATTTAATATCAAAACCATCGAATTCCGAATCGAAATGTGATGAATTTGTGATGAAATATAAATTTCACAAGCCCCTTAAAACGCATGTTCGAGGCTGTGTTTCTCTTCTACACCTGTTAAAGTCAGTACATTCTCTATGAGTCTAAGTGAAATTAACTAATTTTTTCAAGCAACAGTGGTCTTTAACTGACACTTTTCAATGCTTCATTTATTGATTATACCAAAGGCAAAGTACAATAATTTTGGCGGTATTCAACCAAGCCGCATGCAGGGTGTTACTTAGCTTAATAAATATGCAATTAAGTTTTTAAATTGTCATGACATACAACGTGTCCGAAAATTCTTACTATGAGCTAATATCTTGAGTACTCATAAAGATAAAAAGATTAAAATTTGGAAGTTGCATAATATGTAAATCAGCTTTTTTGGCTGCTTAACCTTTTTTCCCCCATCTGGGGGTGGCGAGAGCAGGCTGAACTTTTGAATTTTAAATATTACTCTATCTCGAATTTTAGCTAATTTTCGAGACCTCCAAAAAGATAAAATTTTCTGCGTAAACCGTTTCTAACTCGACCCGTTTTCCAGCCCGAGAGTAAAAATTGTTATTGAACAGAACTAGCCGTTACTTGATCGAAATCTATTTTAACCAAGTAAACGAAAACACTTGCTTAAAATTCCCACTTAATTTATTTTAAAAAAATAAAACAAATGGCAATTATTTCTCCAACATTGTAGCTCATCAGATTTTAAATTAAATTAATTTAATTTTCCTGTTTGAAAACGGGTCGACGTGGAGACTTATATAGGGTTACAATTAAAATCCAAATTTCAACCCCCTTCCGCCACCCCCGAAAGCTTAAACACCTAAAAAAATTGACTTGATATATATGCAACCGCCATATTTTAAACTGTTTAGAGTCACTAGTACTCGATATGTTAGCCTATACTAAGATTTTTCGGACACCTTGTTTAATTTTACAAAAAGAAGTCGTTTTTAGAAGGGATTAGCAAACTTTTATGCTATAAAAATGTTATAAGCTGGTGTTTTTATACACAGAATACAAATTCGTGACGACATATTATACAGGGTAATCCACCACATACGCTTAGAACTACAATTTAAAACGATTTGGAGATATACAACGTAGCATTTTAAAGTTACATTTTTTCAAAATACCTTTTTCATTACATATTTCAATTCTTCATTATAAGTTACGCCAAATTTATTAAGGGTTACCTGTGCCTAGCTTATAGGATTTTCGAAATATATTAAATTTTTTAAAAGTATATATTTTTTTCTGAGTGAATGACACGGAAAATAATCATCGAGATAAACTGAATAACAAACTGGATATTTAGGATACTTTGAACAATCAGACCAAGATCTAGACCAATCAGATTAAGACCTCCGATTATTCAGCAGTGGCAACATTCTCCCATGTTCAATAGTTACTAACTTCGTTGTTTTAAATAAAACTCCACTTATGTATCTACACCAAGAAAACGCATATTTAATTTTCTGTCATACTGTATTAGGATTTCCTATACCTAGATGCAGCAGTTTTTTAGTAATTTGCATTTGTCTTTTTAATTGTAGTGGTAACGCCAGTTAAATTACTTGGGGTGCCATTGTTTTTAACACCTTGTATTTAATGACTTAATTTAACGTAAATTCAATAACCTACCAAACTGTATCAGGTACTAACTTTGTAGTTTTTTTCCTAACTTTAGCTACTTTCAAATAATTTCAGTGTTAAGACAACTTCGAATTTTTGAAACATGGTGTACCCAATATTGAAAAAAGCTCATTTATTAAAATACTACAAAAGTAGTATAGGTAAACCTAATATAGTTTAATATATAACTAAGTTCTACCTTATACTAAGTAATTACATACAGGGTGTGGTTATTAATTATATGATACAAGTATTTTTATAGACGGTACTACTACAATTACTAAGAAAAACGGAAATTAGCAAAAAAGTATAAAAATACCTAGCATAGTAAGGTAGGAAAATAAACGTTCTTTCTCCGGGTGTGAAAATATACTTGAGGTCTAACTTAAAATAGCAGAATTAATTACGTTTGAATTTGGCAACATATACCACTGATTTTTGATTACCCCATATAGTATTGAAAGCCAAATTAATTTATTACTTATATCTTAAAGCATCTTAGCCTTGCAGTTTAATCTAAAAAAAAGCGATATTTTCCATAAAGGTAAAATACTGATCTCAAAAAACACTCTAAATTAAATATAGATAACCGCTTATAAACTCGGCCTAATTTTTAATAGAGAATTCAAAAATGCAATAAAATGCACAGTATTCCGTTGAAACATGCATATGGTACATTTTTTCAACGTAGGTACTCTGTATACCTGCAAATAATTACATATAACATAACATATACTTAACCGCGTCCAATATGGTAGGTTACCCATTCTTACATTATATTTTTTAACCAAATGATATAAAAACTCTTTTTGCAAACAGGTTCTCAACCTCTTCTTAGCCCTGCTTTTGAGCAACTTTGGTTCTTCAAGTTTATCGGCACCAACAGCAGACAATGACACAAACAAAATAGCAGAAGCATTCGACAGAATAGGCCGTTTTATAAACTGGATCAAGAGTAATTGCATGCATCTGGCAAAATTAGTGAGATTCAAATTGACGAACCAAATTTCCGATCAGCCTCCAGGTGAGGGCCCGTCCAACAGTTGGAACCAAGGTTTTTATCCAACAATCTGATAGCTCGCTGATATTTTGCTTTTGCCAATATTTTTTGTAGTGCTTCAAGACAGGCTTTTAAAATAACTTGTCTTTGGGCATGCTCATACTTTTTTAGGATTCTCATTATTATTTTTTCTTTATTCGAAAAATAATAAGATAATAGGAATAATAAGAATCTAGGAAACTTAACTTACATTTTAATAATTTGTTAAATATACCAGGTAACGACGATGTCATCGTACAGGGTTATTGATTACCAGTGGAGCCCCCTTAACTTTCTTAATTAGTGACCTCGTTAAAATATTTATTAGCAAAATCGACGAAAAAAAAAGTTTTATTCAGGATCTTCAAAATCCACTCGCATCCAAATCATAGGTGATCTTTTTAAATTTAAACCAGTTTTTTTAATTTACATCTTGAAAAGTGCGTTATTCCAAAAAGCACACATTTCAACATGCTTTATAATCAATTTCATTTTTGTCGTTAGATATTTTCCACCCTATAGTATCAATTCCTCGACGGGCACAAGGTTTATTCTAAAATATTTAATGCCATTTTTAATGGAAAGGAGGTCGAGTGAGGCCGCGTTTTAATTTCTCTTTTCAACGACACTAGTTCGTTAAATTTGGTTTGTTACCGGCAAATCATACTTGAAACCTAAAAAATACAGTTGCATTTTAGGTAAAACTTCAATACAAATTAAAATCGTCAAAGAATTTTGTGTTGGTTTTTGGGTACAGAAAAGTGTAGATTTGTAAATTTAACAAAAATATACTTTCTTGTTGTTCCAATTGTATACTTTATATAAGAGAAATTCAACTTTTTGTTTGTGCTCAACTCACAGAGGAGACAAAAATCTTCTGCACACTGTAATGTTTAAAGTACGCAACATTACCCGCATGGCCATATTGGAACAGTTTCTAAACCAACGAGTAATTAAAATAGGGTTGAATAATAAATATGAAAATTAACACTCTTTTAACAATAACAAAAACAAACCAAAAACATATAAAAATCAGCTTTTAAATAGCTTTAAAAGCCTTACCTTTGAAATCATTTTCAGAAATTCCCTTGGCCTATCATCAGCTTTTTCAAATATAAACAACAGGACCCTTATTTATCACATAAGTAGTAAGTAAGATGATTATAAGGATTAAATTATTTTATAAGAACAACATTTCTGCTAAAACAGCCAAAGCTATTGATGGGTTAATCAACAACACCCTGGCAAACATGTAAAAAAAATACGTCAGCAAATTTGCAGAATAAAGCCACTGAAATAGCAGTTTTTTGTCATTAACTTTGAATTAACATTGAGTATTAGGAAGTATGCAAGAATGTCAGGTATAATTTGAAGCAACATTCACAGAATATTAAAATTTCATAAGTTTCATCAAAGACCGATTATCCTTTTAACAGACAGTCTGTCAGGTAGTTTTATAAATTTGCCACATTCAATCGCTTGGGTCGCCATTTAATCATAATATTGGACGCATGCAACAATATCTGGCTCAGTGTTGCGGCTAGCGAGCATTAGATCTACTTGTTTATTTGCTTTAAAAAGGAAATATAATTGCTGGGAATAGCCTAAAACCAATCTATAAACGAGTCGTAACACAGGAACCTGTGGTGGAGGATAGATCAAAATACAAGAGTTCTAACCACACTACACACACAACTTGGGATTACTATGAACTCATTGGAAGCCTCAGTGCTTAAAGAGTAGTGGCATCTTTTAACATTTTCTTATGTTTATCTCTATTTACTAACTTATGTACAAAATTATCATTACATCCATTACTTTTAGGTATATCTCAGATATACGAGAGGTCTAGAAAAAGTATTTAAAAACGTAGATTTTAGAGTAGCCTACAAAACGGAGAACAGTTTGAAAATCTCCTTGGAAACCCTAAAAACAAAGTCGACTTGAAAGAGAGCAGTGGCATCTATGAAATTAGCTGTAATGACTGCGATGTAAAATATATTGGGCAAACTAAACGCTCCATAAACATTCGTTTTAAAGAACACATGACACATTTAAGTTCCGGAAGAATAGAAAAGTCAAGCGTTGCCCAACTTGCTTTGGAAAACAATCACCAAATAGGAATAAATAATCTTAAATTAAATAAAAATGTATCTAATAATAGATTGTTGGATGCATGTGAGAGTATAGAAATAGTTAAATGTGGTAAGAAAGCACTAAATAAAAACAGAGGGCCTATTTTCTATAGTCCCCTCTATTGCTTATTTGACAACGGTGCAGTCGGGTGCCACTAAGTGTGACCACATTTACCAATAAATAGTCTCGGTTAGGATAAGTTACTTTAGTTTATATCATCTGCTGATGATGCTAACTTGGTTAGCGAAACGCGCGTCCAGAACGTAACAAGTTGTGGTGTAGTGTAGTTAGAACTCTTGTATTTTGATCAATCTATAAACGAATTTAATCTGCAGGTCCGGGGGCCGTGAATCGCATACTGGCCACTCTGATTGATGATCTACACGGAAACCCAGTAATATTGAAGAGAAAATGAAGTTGCGATCCATTAAGGGGTCTTTTATAGTCGGTATTTAGTTTCATTTTTATAAAATCGATCTTGCACTCGAAAAAGTACGACAACTAAGATATGTGCTTGTAATTCAGTCAAGTCGTCAGGAAAATGATAATTGGCCAACCGAATTTTATTTTTAATTTATGATTTTCGAATATTTTTCCTCGTTACAACTGCCGATGAAATCAGTCCAAGAATTTCAAACAAAAAATAAAAACAACAAATATTATCAAGAAAATCAGGTCGTATTTCAGCAAGTTAGACGGTTTTCCGATGTAACATTTCCTGGTCGTTATATTGGCAGAAACAGGTCCATTTCGTAGGCCGTACGATCAACGGATTTGCCCCCACTGGCTTGATTTCTTTCAAGACATCTTAACAGTAAAATCTATTCAGCTCGGCCCAATTTATGGGGCGAATTTTAGGTAAGTGCTACAACTAACAACAAAATGTTAATTATTTCATGAAAGCTAAGTTAGTGGTGGCCTTCATCTATAAACCAAAGAAATGACAATAAAATGAGATACTCCTTCCCTTTTAAAATTGTAGGAGTCAACTATGTTCCCGCTTGGGGAGTGTTGTGGCCGGGTGGAAAATATGTGGTAATTATTTCTCCTTGAAAATAAAATTGATTATAGTGCGATAATATGATTGAAATTTATGTTTTTAAAATAGCGAATATTTTAACAAGAATGTAAATTCGAAAAAAAAAAGAGTTGAATTCAAAAAAGGATCAACTATAATTTGTATGTTAAGTTTATTTTGAATATATGAAAGATGCTGAAGAAAAGTGCGTATTCCCTTTTTTCATAAATTTTGCTAACAAATATTTTTATGAAAGCTCACTGTGCTTTATTAGGATCGAGATGACTTTTTTACAGTCTGTGTAATTATTTTCTTCTATTTCAACTGGTTTTAAAAAACTGTAAGCTCCTGTTATTATTGACATTTTTTTGTAGCTATGTTGCTTTAGAAAACAATCGCCCGTTTTCTTACACCTAGGTTTTATTGCGGTTGCTAAAAAATCGAAAAACGTTCGACCCCATCAATTTATGATTTAAGGGGGAAGCATTTCTGAGGTATTTTTATCAGTTTACCTTTTACCCCAAAACAGGTGGGTCACCCACCGTCCAAATCATAAATTAAAGGGTGTCGAGTGTTTTAATAAGCTTTATTTAAATTATCTTTCAAATGACAGCTACATTTTTAAAATTGGATTAGTCTGGCTCGGAAAACTCATGAAAAATTAAATTTCTAAATTTCTTACCATTTTCGGCCCATTAAATGTTAAGTGTCCACCGCTAACCACCATACAACAATAAAGCATCTGTTGAAAGTGTTCCGGAAATTTTGAGGTATATTGTGATGTTATATCTCTGCATTCGTGTATAATCCTCTGACGCAAATCTAAGGATTTTGTCTATGTAGAGTAAATTTTTGACTTTAAATGGCCCCACAAAAAAAGCTCGAGTTAAATCGGTAGAACAAGCGGGTCACTCAATAGGACCTCTTCTACCGACCCACCACTTTGAAAAATATTCTTTTAAAAATTGCATTACTGGCATGGCGGAGCACCGTGTTGTTGGAAAGTTTTCTGCGCGATCTATGTTATCTTCTCCGATAATAGCTCATAAAAGATTTTACTTACAACTATAAATATATTTCAGCTGTTAGCTTGCCAGGTAAAAAGAATAGGTCAACGTTAGGGTCTCTATAAATTTATGCCCACATATTTAATTTTTCGGTGTGCTGGGCATGTGTTTCCTGAAAAATCCGGGGATTAGAGTCTAACCAATACCGGCAGTAATGTCTATTAACTCTAACATCGAGGAAAAAAATTAGCATTCCTCCGAATAACAAAAGTTAAGAAGAAATTGTGGATCGGTAATAATATTGTTTGCTTACCAGTTCTTGGATCAGTTTAATTTTGTATGGTATTTTAAGATTTTCCATAAAATTGTACTGGAAATACCTAACACAAGTGAAAGTTATTTGTTACTCAGTGTAGGATCCGTAGTGATATGCCCAATTACTGTCACCTAGGCGTCTTCATTTCGAACAGGATTTTTCGACAATTCTCCATTTATTCAACGCTGAATCTATGTGTTGATAGTTTTGCACTAATTCGCGAACCTACGTATGGGATAACAACTTTTAGGGATGTCTATAATTAAATAATCTTGCTATATTCTCGATACAATCATTATTTCCAAAAGAGAGAAAATAATGTCTACCTTTCTTTCAACAGAAGAGATCATTTTTACACTAAAAAAATGCAAGAGAATGGTGCAGTTTATTTACGCTGAGATAATAAGCTGGCCAGTTTAACAAACTAATATTAAAATGACTATGGTATTTCACCTGCCTATTATTATTTAAGTGGCTTTTTTATTAATTCCAATTCGTAAATAAATGGTAACTTTAATTTCTCGAAAAGTGCCAATTCAATTCTAAAAATATACCTGATAGATATAGAATAGAATTTAAATCTCTTCCAAGTAACCTCGCCACCTCATTGTGAGTGGATTTATTTCTTTAGGGTCGTACTGACCCTGAGAACTAGGAGTACAGAGGCTCCAGGGCCAAATGTGCAACAGGGGTCAAATCTGGATCTGACATCTCAAATATTCTTAATTTCGTTTTCTCCTAAATAATAACACAATAATAACATTATTTAATCAGGAATGTTGAAAACGCATCTTTGCTTATGCAGTCCTAAAATGATGTTATTTTTATACAGTGGGTCTCTTAAATATGATATTTTCTGAGCCAGTCAAATAAATAAAATTTGTTACACTTCAATAAGAAACTAAATCTTAAATAAAAATTTGAATATTAGGATTGGGCAAAAAAAACATATGGAAAAAACAGCCAAGTAACTTATATAAAATCGACGCTTTCACAGCTTTGGTCAATTAAGAAATTGTGTTTCTCGTATCTCTATTGAAATTATTCGGGTGCTTACAGATTTCAATAGACTCCTTAGTTCCTTGACTTCTTTTACATATACGAAATGCGCAGTAAAATGTTGGTGTTCGGACACAGCAAATTGTACAATTTATTCCTTTCCAATACATCGTTCATGTTCCTTAAGTCTAGTTTCTTCAATTTCGCCATCATCACAAGAACAAGAAACGGCATACACTCCTTCCGTTTGGAAGGAAATAACGTCCTTTGGCGATAGCAAACATTGTCGAATTTTCTTGTGTTTGTTGTTAAAAGTTTATGTATATTGGACCGGCGAAGTAACCTTGCAGTCTTGTCTGTGGTTCCGGGTATAAATGGAAAAACTATTAGATATGCCGACAACACTTTTGTCACATGGCTTTATAGTCCAGAAAATCTTCCCGTGTTCCTTGATCACCTGAATCAGCAACACCCTAATATAAAATTTACAATGAAAATCGATCAGAATGTTCTTGTACAAAGGAAAGAGGATGGTGCCTTAGGGCACTCTAGATATAGAAAGCCAACATATAAGAATACATAAATACAAATTCACATCATCATCCAGCGCAGACAGAGAAAGTAATCAAGCTTTAAGATGGGAAGGAATCAGTTAGAAAATATAATAATCCTACCTTATGACAGGAAACTAATAAGAAGTTACCGATAGAAAGTGTAGTTCTTCCATTTGTACACAGAATCACAGATAAGATTCCAAGGTTACTTCGCCTGTCCAACATACGTAAAAGCTTCAACACACACACATGAAAAATAGACAATATTGTAATGCCACTGCTGCTATGCTTCATGCCGTATAAGATTTTTAGTTTTTGTCTAAAAGTCAATAATTCAAAAATAGCTAGTAAATTACACTATAGAAGTGTCTGAATATATAGGGTGTTCTGTTTAAAAATACGTAACTTTAAATCACCACAATAACTTGGACAGTAAACAATTTTTAGACTAATTATAAAAACTGCTCATTTTTCTACAGTTTTCTAGAAAAATCATCATTCTATCATAAGAAATAAAAAATTTAAGAGGGTTGTTATTCTATACGTCTATAATCAATAACTCCGTATAGGGCCTATTATTACTTAACGCAAAAAGTTGAAATTTCTGGCGAAGTTGGGTTGGGCAACGCACATATTTTGGACAGAAACCTAAAATAATATAACTTCCGGTTATATTATTTTACACACTCAGCACAGCATGCGCAGAATCAGCTTCATAGGAAGTTGCGGGCTAATAATATATAATAATAAAAATAATAAAAAAGGTCTTTATTTCCTTATGATGACACACGTTTCAATATTGAGTTAGATTAGGAAAAAGGCGAGATTCGGTGTACTAGGGTTCCAGAATATTCAAAGGACTAATTCCAATAAAGGTTTTATCCAGAGACCTATTGTTTTGGCGATTTAGATAATTGGCTTGTTCAGTTGCGCTAATTAAATCTTCGACAATATACTTGTCAAATTATGATATTTCGATGAATTTTAGTAGGTAAGAATAATATTTTTCCTGAAGGCTGGATCTTCTTGGTAGAATTGCAAAGCAAATGCAGTTAATTGGTCCTTTTAGACAGTCGCTAAAAGATTTCGTAACTTCCACATGATTGCGAAACTCGTGTATTTCGTATATTCGTCTTTGAGCTATTCTTGATGACGATATGGGGGATATATCCCGCCAAGGCACTTTAAATATCGTAAAATTATTTAAATTTTTTTTTTGCTAAAATCTTTACTATGCTAATAGTTTTGCTTTACCCATCTGTTATTTCTACCCATTACCCTATGCTATTGCCGAGAGGTAAGAGCAGACTTAAAAAGAAAAACTCTTAAAACTGACACTAAAATTATCTTCTTCATTTGCGTTTCTGTGAAGGCTACTTCCTGATTTTCTTTCGAAGGCCTGCATTTGATGCTATTTTAAGTTAATAAAGTGGACTGTGGTTTTTGAGACTTGAAGCTTTTCTGTACTAGCTGTGATCCTGAAATAAATGGCTTATTAATTCTTGTTTTAGACCTAAACCGAGCATTTTTTCAAATAATTCATAGGCGTTGACAAATAATAGACATTTATCTATGTCATGTCATATTTACAACAAGTTACCAATGGCTACTTTTGAACATGTTTTCTCTAAAATAGTAATTTAATTTAAAAAAAGACAG
Organism: Kuschelorhynchus macadamiae; assembly: GCA_030620095.1. Lineage (NCBI taxonomy): Eukaryota > Metazoa > Arthropoda > Insecta > Coleoptera > Curculionidae > Kuschelorhynchus > Kuschelorhynchus macadamiae. Next base: position 831,120 of record JAUTXW010001355.1, read on the forward strand.
AAGCACACGCAAGGAAAGAAATTGGGAACAATACCAAACCTACTTCTTGTTCACACAGAACTGGTTCACAATCGTAATATGGCATGCCTAACATCTTTAAAATGTTACTTATAATAACCCCCAGGCTGTGTTCAATAGGTCATTTGTGTTTTGTAAATATATCCAGAGATAATAAATCAAAAAGAAGGCTCATAACACAGTTTTCTAAAAACAAGTATTGTGGCATATAAAGCAAATTTGATTTATTTTAAAAAAGTGCAAGTAGCAGATTTTTGTCATCTTAAGAAATAATGTAATTACCTGAAAACTAACTATTATTTTTAAGGGCGACATAAACCTTGCGTTAAATTAATAACGATATTAAAAATAATATCTAATTTAAAAAATATTAGAACTCATTCTCGCTTTTTTTTTAGTGACCCAAATTACTCTACTTTTGAATAGATCCTGAATTTACACAAAGTGATTAAATTTAAATTTAATTTAAAAAAAAAGATATTTTTTATGCAAAGATACAATTTTTGAAATAAACAAAATCCTAATATTTTGTGCGTCTTCAATTCAAAATATATCAAAAAAGCCCTATTAATAAATCTATAATATGTAAAAATCTTTAAAAATTATAAGTGGTACTATTTCAAATAGGGAAAAATGAAATGAGCGTTAAAAAAAATTTTAAAAAGCATTATTTTGTTAATCCAAAATATGCATTTATATATATATATATATATATATATATATATATATATATATATATATATATATATATATATATATATACATATATATATATATATATATATATATATATATATATATATATATATATATATATATATATATATATATATATATATATATATATATATATATATATATATATATATATATATATATAAATCAACCACAAAGCCACCTTTTGCGTTATGGAATATTAAAACTACAAGTATAATGATCTCGGAAGTTGCACTTGTACTGTTTTTATTTGCGAAAAACAAACTTAAGGACCAATCAATACCTTATTTATTATTTTCAGGTCTAAGTTTTATAAGCTTCTTCGGTGTGTAATTATTATTATTTCTTTTTATTCAAAGCTGATTTTTGTATTTTGACTTAATAAAATCAGTTTGCTGATTGCCGCATATGTAGGCAATGTAAAACAACATGATTCAAAACTTGCTTACAGTTAATTATTTCTATATTTCTTTAAAGAATTTCCTTTAAACTTGTTACTACCTAAATTATGTGACGTTAATAAATTGCTCCAAATATTTTTATTCTCCCAATTTGATTTATTTTTATTGCTGTCATGTATACAAAGTTTTAAGAACTATTTTTAAAAATACTCTCTTATGGAAAGTCAGCCCTTAAAAATAGAAAAAAAAGTGAAGATACAACTGTAAACTGACTTTATAGAGAATTAGAAAGCACCCCGACCTGAATCTCGAAAATTATTATCAGATGACATATAATAATATTTTATCTAAATTGTTAGGCCTCATGTAATACATTTATACAAAAATCCTAGAATATAAAGAAGCAAGAAATTTTTGTTTCATTTTTTTGTAAATATCATTATAACGTATTTAATTTTTCTAACCACGTGTCAACCTATGTATTTGAGGAAAATAGCTTCAATTTATTAGAAATAAGTTTTGATTCGTGTTGAATTACGTGCTTATTTTTTTTTTTTGCTTTTATAAACTATAAAGTTTCTCCCAAGTACTCACCTGAATTTTTGTTTGAGTAATAATTAGACACAACACTTCCCAGAAAGGTATATTGTTGGCAATATGTATCATTCACATTCATCGTAACATGGTTTATGTTAGAAGAAAAGTATAGAGCATGCAAATATAGATCTTATTTAGGAAAGTTCCTAGAAAGTTCTTCAAAGTATCTATATTACAGAACGACTGAAAACTTAATATTTTTGTAAATAAAATTACAGGTAACATTTTGTTGCTTACAATTGCATTATAATAAGGTTTAAAGAAACAGTTAGGAATAAGTACCTATGCTGACCTGAATATTAAGGTTGAGTTTGTCTGACTCAAGATTACGTTTGTCTGTCTCAAATTAGGTTTACGTGGCCCAATATTGCGTTTGCCTATCCTAAGGTTGAGTTTATTAAGTATAACAAAAAAAAAACAATCAAATTGACTAAGTATTGTCAGGAGGTTGTCTTCAATGTTTGATGTCTTGTAAGAATTATACCTACAAAAATTTATTTTCAAAAAGTGAAATGACGGATATGGTTTGCATTTATGCTCAACAGAATTCTAACCAACACAGTGCTTGTCGCAGATGTCGGAAGAAATATCCTAAAAGAAAGAGAAACATAATTTTAAATAATTTTCGCCAATCAGAAACAATACTAAAAAACAAGAGTTATAGATTTTAGTTCACGTTCAGTTACGTCATCCAGCCAACCGTTTCGCTAGGACATGTCAGAATCAAACGTAACAAGCAATTTTGATTGTAGACACATATTTTATTCTTGATAACACTGGGTGTCCCACTGGAAAGTAAAACACTTCAGAACTTAATAGCCCGGAAAAGAAAAATGATATCGAAGTTGCGGTTTTTACCAAATGTCTTAGATTTGTCCGAAGTTTCTTTCTAACTACGTTGCAAAATTTTCTTATTTTTTGGGATTAAGTTGCTGTTTTATTTTAAATAGCACACCCTACATATTCTTATGTATTTCGATACCCTCATACTTCTCCTTTTTAAAAATAGTTTGGATATATTAATTTTACATTTTTAAATTTCGTATTTCAATTTTACACCAATTCAACGCGCGAGTTATAAATATAGGAATAGGTGATAGAGATAAGCGATATTAGATTTTATCTATCAATAGTCAATAGCAAATCACCTACCGATAAATTTTAATTATCGATAGCTATTTATACCTATAGATAGGTACCAAGTATATATCGAGTTATCGTATAACTATTGATATATCGATATTTTTTTATTTACCTATTTTTATTCTATATATCGACAACCTTTCGATAACCATCCATATATCGATAAAATGCCCATCCCTAATAGGTGATGGAAGTTGCACAAGTAATCGTGTTGTATAATTACCAGACTTTTTCTTTGGTTTGGCCCAGATTAAGCCTTTTTTTGAGTTGTCGTAACATGAGTCTATCAGGCATTTTATATCTTCAGCGAAAGAAAGTTAGTTAATACAATAACAAGTGGTACTTTTGAAAAGATTTATTTTCGTGAATACAACAAATTTAATAAATTCTAACTATAACAATAATTGTTGTATGTGACCTTCATTAACTTCCACATATTTCCTCAATCTAAAGCCAAAATTTCCGTATGCATTTTGAAATATTTCCTGGGGAATTGATTCTATAATATTTCTAATGTTAATTTTAAGATATTATAATATCTGGCAACCAGAAAGGCGTACTAAATCACATATGAATTAGGTAATTTGACATTTCATATGTAAGTTGTTGGTGTTGATTACAGTTAAACAAAAAGTTACTGGCATCACCGTATTCGTTACATAAAAATCAAATGTAAAATCTTAAAATGTAAAATTAATATATGCAAACTGTATATATTGAAAAAGGAAAAGTATTACGCGATCGAAGGGCGTAAGAATATATAGCGTGTTCCATTTAAAATAAAACAGCAATTTAAGTATAAAAAAAGTATTTTTCCGCAGTTCTGGGAAAAACGAAAAATTGGCAACATTGTCAGGAAGATTCATTGTAAAAATCTAAGTCATTTGATAAAAGTCGTACTCTTCATTTTTGAGCAAATAAGTCGCGAAATGTGTTACTTTTCAGTGGGACACCCTGTATATTACATGATTTTAATTTTGCAGAGTAATAATTTAGTTTGATGTTGTAAATTTTACAGGAATGCATTATGGTCTAAACACACACATTGAAAGATTCGTTTCACTTTAATAATTTAAGAAAAATAAAACATTACTGATAAAATAAATTTAAAAAATCGGTAAATCTCTTTTACCCTCGTAATGATTTGTTTCCTTATGTTAGGAATAGTGAAGTGTGACCCAATTTAGTTCAGTACATAGTCACGGAATATATGTGTTACATATAACAACTTTTCAAATATTTTTATTGAGAGCCATTTTGTTCCATCATATTGTATTCGTACCAATATTTTACCAGTTTCTTTCTACCTATGCTACACTTGACTTTGGGGCATAAATAGTCATGTTAAATTTGTACCAGGTCCCATTTTCACATTTAATTTATCTGCAAAATTTCAATTTCAAAAAAGTCAATTGAACAAGATTTTTTACGTTGATTTTTTAAACATTTTATTTGGCCGACATTTTGTTTCGCCATCTTAAATTGTACCACAACTTTACCAGTTTATCTCTATATCACACTTAATTCTTGTACAAAAATTGAAATTAATTTATTAAGCAGTATTTTCAGGCTAATTCTTTAGATATATATAGATATTTATTAGGCCGCTTTTATTGTTTTGCTATCTTGTATTCATATCAAAATGTTACCAGTTCATTCCTATGTAACACTTGTTTTTTTTTTGGAAAATTGGATAATTAGATACATATACATAATATAAACAATATTATTTATGCTTAAATAATATTGTTTATATTATGTATCGAAATATTCCGTAGACAGACTAGTCTACATGTTGAGGTATGTAATTATATTAAATATTTGCTTCAATTAATTTAAAGTTAAATATTTTTATTCAGTTGCGAAAAAGCCAAAAAGATTTTTGTTAGTTTTTTAGTATCATTTTTTTTAGTATTATTTTTTTTAACATTCCACCAGGCCGCGATTTTGTTTTGCCATATTGGATTTTTATCAAAATGTTACCAGGTCATCCCCATATAACCCTTAACATTTGAACAAAATTTGAAGTCAGTCGGGTAAGTAGTTTTTCAGCTATACCGCGAATAGACAGACCGACAGACACACAAAGAGACCGATGGAATTGAGAAAAACGTTTTTAGACATCTAGGGACCCTGAATCTGATAAAATCTCGGACGGTTTTTTTCGCGATTATAATGCTTTCCTTTTACAAGGGAAGTGAAAAAAACATTTTTTTCAGAAGTACACATTGAAAATTTAATTTTATTTCCATTTTATTTTTTAGCACCCTGTAAAATCCTAAAAAAATACTGTGAGTAATACACTACTTGTGATTCTAATGAAATAAAATTTCGAAACGTCGGACTTTTAAATTTGATATCAAGTAAACATTTTGCAGTTATTTTGACGAGCACTTTAGTGGTAGTTTTCTTGTAATTTTGAAAATACTAGGCGTAGACTTGGAATAATACAATTTATTAATACTTGAGCACTTCCTAATAGTTTTTAAGTCATAGCTTATGATTTTAATAAGCTAACTGAACACGGTTTTTTTTACATTGGATAGGATATTTCTTGTAGATAAAAACTAAATGTTTTTTGTGTGTACAATTTTTTTTTTGAAAAATCGCAAATATGTTTTAATTTATATTTGAGATAGAGCAAATGAATTGATATGATTTATGAAAGAAAACAATGCCGCAAAAATTTGATGTGGGTCCTATTTTAAGAAAGACTAATTTTTTTTTCGAAAACCATTCAACTTTTCGATATATCTTTTTCTAGGTCGGACGTTTGTTCAGAAGGATAAAACTGATTATATATTTTTTTACTTCTTATAATTATACCTTAAACTTTTTTTATGATTTATCATTCAAATTAAGTCAAGCTTCAGAGGCATGTCAAATCCAGTTATATACCTTGTAAGTTCAATTTTTTTAGTTACCCAGATTTGTATTTATCTTTTGTTTTCTCTATTGTAAAATAATAAAGCTGTTCTGGTTTTGGAATAATTAAGGATATACCTCGAAATATTTTTTTAGTTTTTTTGAAAAAGTCACCATAGGCGTTTTTTTAAACATATGCATTTTAACTTTAGAAGACTAAAAAAAAAGAGAAAAATGGTAGAGCAACCCAAGACAAATTAAATGCTATCAATGTAGGATTTAAATAAAATAAAAAATATACAGTGGGACTTAAAAAATATAACAAGGCTAATGTTTCTGTTTTTAAATATTACTGGATTTAGGACTAAGGTGGACTACAACTTTAATAACTAAGTAACAATTTGGGCTCTGTTAGTCGAGCGTTATTGTCTATAAGAATGAGCTGGTTCACAAACATTATAAATAAAAGGCTCAACAATATTTAAAATACGCTCATTTCTGTAAACATCGGCATTTATAGCCCTACCAATTTTGAGAATGTTAGAATGATAAATAAAACAACATAGCGTTTTTGTGGAAGAAATAGCCCATCCAATGTAAAAAACCGCATCCCGGTGGCTCATTTAATTCAATAGTTATGATAATTTGGAAATTATCAGAACATTAGCTGTTATTTCAATTGAACAATAGTTTATATTAATTTCGGTTATTTGATATTTTGTAAGAAATTTTCTCAGTAGCTCTAGCTTTAAATATATTTCTCTATGTTATTTGATGTTTATTTTTTCATCCTAAATATAATCTATACCGAAATTTTAGATGCTCGAGATGGTGGACTGGACATTCAAGTTGACGATATAATTGCTGATGGTATGATATTTAAAGATAAAAAGAGTCCTAAAGACAAACTTGAAGTAACTATAGGTGATGGAATGGAATTTTTTATACATGGAGATGTTTTAAAACAAAATCCTAAGAGAGGTAAGAACATGAATAACATCAATAAAGTCAAGAATATTGGAAATTCTATTCTGGAACACGATTTCATCGGACACCTTGAAGATGATGAAATTAGTAATAAGTCATATGGAAGTCATAAGAATAGGTTCAAAGATGAAAGTCACAAAGGTAGTGCAGACATTTTGGATGACCAAGAGGAGAAACGAGACACCAGTAAAGAGGAATTAGGAATTGAAGGTATTTTTTTAGTTGTTATTTTTTTTATTCACTCTCACACTATATATTTTGTACACATAATATAAACCGCCGTTCACAATAATTATCTACTTATGCGATTTTCAGTCAAAGTTGGATATTCAATATCTTTACTATTACTTGACAAAATTGAATGCGGCAAACAGAAGAATGATGCTCAAACCTGTAAAAATACCCCTCTTAGATTGCGATGCTGCGACACTTTGTGAATTGTACGAGGTGTAACGAAGCACACTTCTAAAATTTAAAAAATTAATTGCTGTCCCAAATTTGCTGGACTGACTTCCACTTATTTTATAGAGTCGAATTATTGAACTTTTGTCTCGGAGCCTTTTAGAGATTTTATATATATATTTTGTTTAATGCATGATGAGATTTTTTAAAGAAATTGACGTATAATCAACAAGCTGTAGTTCAATTATTACGTTCTGCTTTGGGGTGGCAGTGGTACAACAATAAATCATAATAATCAAAAGCAATTTTGATTTTAGTCGCCCCCCCCCTAGTTTCCAGTACATACTGACTATGTCATAGCTTAGTTAGAATTAAATGTTGAATAAATCGGTCTATTTTTCTCTAATTGTCCTCACCGTTCGTTAAATAGTTAAAAACTCTTCGCCTTCTTTGCTTTAACGCAAATTTATGATCAACTAAAATGAAATCAACACTGAAATTTCGAGCAAATGGAATCTTTTTTCGTATAGGAAACTGTTCGCGGTAAGTGGCTGATGTGATTGGGGCTCCTGAGATTAAGAGTTCAGTTCTTCCGTTAAGCATAATCCCCACAAAATATTGTAACGCTGCACCAACGCGATGGCGCCATTAGAATTAAACAACATAATTAAAAGTCGGCTTTGCGAGAACAAGTTAAGATAAGTGAAAGTTAAATCTGAACTGTTTTCATTTGCCCTTCTTTTGAGTTTTAGTTATGGTATTCCATCAAGAGGGTATCATTTCAGCAGGATTACTGTTTAGGGCAAGACGTCGAGCAGAATGTGCACTGCTTAGACCAAGACACCCAACTCTTCGTCAAATACAGGCAACAGAACACATTCAATGGAACTTCACTGACTGGAAAAGGAGTAGGTTTGTGGATGAATTTGAAATTAACCTGTATCACACATCTGGGCGAATTTTGGTGTGAAGGAACCCGAATGAAAGGAACAGTGAAGATAATATGAGCCCTTGTCTATCCTTTGGTGTGTGTGGCGTTAGAATATTTAGGGGGGTTATGCTTAACGAGAGAACCGAACTCTTCGGCTCACGAACTACAATTACGGAAGTCTCCTAAAGCAAACAATGTCTTGCAGCGACGCTGATTTGCTCAATATTTCGGCGATTGTATTTTTGTTGTTGACGGTAACGCGCATCCCCATAGGGCTGCAATTTTCAATGAAACTTTGGAAGCAAATGGAATCACTAGAATGTTATGGCCTCTAAAGTCTCCAGATTATAACTCTATAGAACATGTTTATTCGCGCCTCAAATTTACGTAAAGACAAAGAGACGAAGCGTTTTTAACTATTTATCAACTGGTGAAGGTAATTAGAGGGAAATAGGACCATAGACCACAGGAAATAGGTAGATAGTATCTGCATGTCGAGCGAGTAGGACGTGTTTGGTTTCACTCTTTTAAATAAGCGTATATACGTACTATAGTATTACCGGTGCGGTTTAGATAGTTTGTGTTTGCCTGAAATGCAGAATAAATCGAAAATCGATCGCAAAGTCACCAAAGTGACGGTGGAGTCAGTGAACAGCTTATAGCCAAAATATGCCAGCAACAATCTGACCTAATTGCTATAGAAATTGAGGACAAATTTGGGAAGATGAAAGAATGCCTTAATGGTCTGATAGGAAAAACAACTCAAAATACCAAAAATATCAATGATTTGGAGCTTCGGATTGATTCAGATGAACAATTCACAAGAATAAATTAACCTAAGAGTATATGGAATTCCGGAACCTAATCACGAATCCCCAGAGGACCTTGAAACCTCTTTGATGCTATTGTTAAAGGCAAGTTAAACATTCAAGTTTCTAGTAATGAAATATCTAGATGTTATAGAATTGGTGGTATTAAAGCAGGACAAAAAAATCCTCGTCCTGTGTTGATTCAATTTGTTTCTTACAAGACCCGTAGTGCGGTATATACCAACGAAAAATGCTTAAGAAAACTGGATATGTCATCAGGGAGGACCTTACGAAACGACGATTTGAAGCAGTGAAGAAAGCAATCTCTCAATATGGCACCCAAAATGTGTGGACTTTAAATGGAAAGGTGTATTATTTGAATAACAACCGTAAAGAAGTATTAAATTTTAACGATGAGTTATCCTAACTTTGTTGATGGTATCATTTTTTATATATTTTTTTTCCACAATTGCTGTAAACGATTCAGATGCATAAATTATATTTGGGCAGGTAGAATTAGTTTAACATTAAATATCTTTTTGATTAAACATTAAGTATCTTTCTTTTTTAACCACAAGTTAATGTTCTCTAAACTAAAGTAAATACATGTTAGTTTTTATAGAGATAGGTTTCAGTTAGTTTTTATATCGATATATATATATTTATAAATTTATAGACGTGTAGCTTACGGTTTTTTTTTTAAGAATGTTTAAAGATAGTATATTGGACTCAATTGTCTTGCTCTGTCTGGATGTATCATCCTAACGAATTGGATATTGCGCCAGACGGTAGTGAGGGAAATCTAATCGTATCTCATCTTAACATAAGAACATTACTATCTAAATTGAGTGATTTAAAAGACCACATAATATCAAATAATTATGACTTTTTTTCAGTTTCAGAAACTTGGTTAAACCAACTATACCAAGATTCTATTCCAGGATATTCGGTATACAGACAGAACAAAGAACGAAGGGGTGGTGGCGTGGCTATATTTATAAAAAATATTAAAAATGTAAAAATTCTTGAAAAAAATAGTAATGAAAACATTGAAAACATTTGGATTTCCGCCAAAATAGGCAATGTTGTGGTATGTATTGGCTGTGTGTATCGTCCCCCTAGAGTGAACTATAGGCTACTTCAGGTTTTGGAGGAGAGGGTTGCTGAATGTGTGATGATGTGTGATTACTTCCCTAAGTGATCTCAATATTAATTATTTAAATAGGACCCCACCAGAATGTATTTTATAGATAATTTTTTCAACACTTTCAACCTACATCAGGTTATTCCAACCCCAATGCGAAATTCTTCTTTACTTGATTTAATTATTAACAAATACGATCGCGTTCTACACACTAAAAATCTTAATTTTGGGCGATTATCAGATCATTGTTTGGTATACTCTATAACTGATAAATAACCTACCCTTTATTCGTTTAGAGATATAAAAAATATGAATGTGGCTCGTTTCAACAGTAACCTTCGCAATATTTCCTGGCATTGTGTTTATACTGAGTTTCATTTACTCAAACCCAATCAAAGGTAAGATATTACAAAAAACTTCGTAATCTAGTAACATCCTCCATTCGCCGAGAAAAAAGGCTTCTATAGAGCTTAAATTGAATCGAAACCACAAAAATTCCAAAACACTTTGGAATGCCGTAAGTAAATTAAATATACAAAGGAAGTGCCCCCCCCCCAGGGACCTTCCGGGTCATCTTAAGAATGCAAATAATATAAACACCTTTTTTATATCTTCTATTGGGGGAACCGAACCAGATTTGCTAACATTTCAATACTTTGATTAAAATAGGGATCCAAATATCGCAAATAATGTATTCTTCTCGCTTGTTTCACCTGATACTGTTGCTTCCAAACTTATGAAAATTAAATCGAATGCCAAAGGGATAGACAAAATATCTGGGGACATGATAAAACTATATGTGCCTGCTTTTACGCATTTGATTAATTAATCATTGCTTAATGGAGTTGTGCCCAGCCGCTGGAAACATTCCCTTATTACCCCCATTCCAAAAAAAAGAAAAAGTTTCTGAATTGAATCAGTTAAGACCAATTAGTATTCTGTCAGTACTCTCAAAAATTATAGAATCTGTCGTCTATGACCAATTAAAGGGCTATACTGATAAAAATAAAATTCTACCGTGTATACAATCAGGCTTTCGCTCTGGGCATAGCACTACTACGGCTCTTTCCAACGTTGTTGATGACTTATTACGCGCAAAGGATAAAAGAAAACTTTCTCTTTTGACAATGTTGGATTATTCAAGAGCATTCGACACTATACATCATGGCCTTTTGATCGCTAAACTGAAGTATTATGGTCTATCATAGGAGTCCGTGGATTGGTTCAGAAGTTATTTGATAAATAGGCATAAGCAGGTGAAATTGGTGAGTGATAGTGAGGTTAACCTTCCTGAAAGCTTACTGACTCCGAGGGGGGTACCACAGGGCTCCATTCTGGGTCCTTTGTTGTTTGCTATTTATACGGCTGATATAGTAAAATCAGTTGATGTGAATATCCATTTATACGCTGTCGATTATTAAGTATATACTTCTTTTAACCCTGACTACGAAGAGGAACGCGTGGTCACTATTACGAATAGAAATCTTTATGCTTTACATACGTGGCCAAAAAACAACCCTCTAATATTAAACTCGTCGAAGCCCTATTGATTAGTTTTGAGAAGCAAAGGCAAAAGGTCAACCTAAAAGATAAAATTTTGCTTGGAAATGATATCGTTGCTTTTAAAACACATTTTAGAAATCTGGGACTAATTATAGACCAAAACTTAAGCTTTTCTATTCATTTAATAAGTAAAATACAATTAGCATATCTACGTCTGAAAAATCTGTATCCTTTCAAAAACATTTTAAATTTTCAAGTTAACTGAGTCCTTGATTCTATCATTATTTGACTACTGCGATGCAGTATACGGCCCATGTCTAAATAATTACTACGCAAATCGTGTACAGGTGGTTCAAAATTCTTGTGTTAGGTACTTTGCAGACAACGGGAGGCGGGATCACATAACCCCTTATTACTTGCAGTACGGCTTGCTTAGGATGAATGATAGAAGAGATGTACATTTCGTTACTCTAATAAAAAAAATAATAACCTCTGAGCTCCCTTCCTATTTGAGAGATAAATTGGTTTTTGCTAGTGAAAATGTTGAGAGAACAAGAAGAAATCCAGTGTTGTTAGTGGTACCACGTCATGCTACCACCACCTTCAAGTGATCTTTCTCATACTATTCCTCTCTCCTGTATAATTTTTTACCACAGTATTTAAAAACTATTACAAATATTAATACATTCAAACATAATCTTAAGAGTTTTTATGTCAATAATATGTAATAACATTTCTAATAATTTCTTTCTACTTGGTCTGGCTATATATCTTTTCAAGCATCTTTTCGTATATTTTTTTGTAATCTTACTTATTTTGTATAAATCACAGAATATTTAACTTACTTAAGTAAGCAGGTTAGGTATTGTTTTTCAGTAATATTATTAAGAAAAAATATTCTAATGAAACGGTTTGGGTTGGGCCTAAGCAGCCTTTGGCTGATCCCCGCTCCTAATAAAGACATTATTTATTTAATTAACTCAACAATTAATTTTACCTATGCCACGACGTTGCCAAAATGTACTATAACCTAGGGAAACGCCAGCTCAAATCTACACCTCTCATTGAAACTGAAACGTTTTTCAGTTTTTATTAATTTATCGAGCCGCCAGGTAATAACTAACTAATGGTACTCTTGATAAGCACGCTTTTCTACTTGTAATATTGAGATGTACTATTACCACCATAACAAAACTTAAGGATTGAACCACGAGTTGTTGATGATATGCCAATTTCTTTAAAAAATCATATTTTGTGGTAAACAAAAAATCTCGAAAACGTCCCGAGACAAACGTTCGCAACCTGTAAAATAACTGGAAAAGTCAGTACGGCAAAGTTGGAATAATAATTAATATTTTAAATTTTACAATTATATTGCCTCACACCCTGTATAACTGAAAAATAGTTTTTCAAAGGTCGCATTCCCAGAGGCATATTCTTGAAGATTTAGGGAATATTTTATTGTTTGCCGCATTCAATTTTGTCAAGTAACATACAACAAACATATTGAATCTCGAAATTTGACTGAAAAATCACATAAACAGATAATTATCAAAGGCAGTTTAGAACAGAAGCTTTCACGGCTTTGGTCAGATAATAGATCTTGAGATTAAACCGTGTCAAACTGGAATTACTGTCCGACGTTTCGGCTTCGAGTGTAAGAAGAAATCTTTACTCTATGAGATCTGAATACTGAATGCACTCGAAGAGCCAATGTGTAATATAGACCGTAACTCGTGTCATTATTGCAGTTTTTTTGGATACTTAAAAGATGCTCTTTTGTAGAATCGGGGAACCGACGCTAAAGATTTGGTTTCTTTTACATTTATTTCCAATCATAGGATGGTGTTCTACCACCGCAGATTGTCCTGTTTTGCTCGTAGTGCCATGCAGTACAATAGCCTCGTCTTCCTCTGGTCAGTTTCTGGTGTTGAAGAATCTTAATCAGAAATCGAAAAGGCTTTAAGTACTACTGAGGTAATAACTGATTGATTTGTGATGGTGGAAACTTGCACTTAAGAATCTATTAGTATGTGTCGGTTTCCTATATACAGAATACCATTTCCCTTCCTTCGAACAAATTTGATCTAGCAAGGGAATCGTTACATTTGATTCAATTTCCATTGCGAGTTTAATAATCTGTGTGTTAATTAAGGTGGTCGAAAAATATAAGGAGATTTTCTTGTTCATGAGGTCAAACAACAAAAGTATCATCAACATACCCATGAAATATTCGCGCAGTACATACCGATTCCGATAGTACTCGAAAACCGAGGCCCCTATCGAAAAAACTCATACCGCTAAAAATGTACGGGGGCAAGAAATACATACGGTGACTTATAAAAACTGGAGGTAAGGTAGTCCGTTTCGCAATTATAGGCCAAAAACCACATTTTCGGCTATATCTCGGAGATAACTCGTATGTGAACCAATGTTTTGGTTTTAGTGGAGCGGATGTTAAAACATTACTTTGAGGACAAAGGCCTCCATAAGTGATAGCAGAGATGCTCCGAGGTTTATTCACAAAAAGTTCTTTAAAAATAAAGTGAGTAGATTGAAGATAAGGCTCAGTTAGATCTATTAGGGTGGCATCAAGGTTGGTGAGCACAAGTCGGTTGTAAAAGCCCGCCTGAATATTTCCGAGCTAATTCAGTGTTCAGATCTCGTGGACGAAAGATCCCTGAAGATGCCTCATGCAATCGAAGAAGAAACGTCGGATAGTAATTTCAATTTAACACGGTGTAATTTCAAGAATCATGATTTTTGTACGCATGTTATTAATTGGCAAATCAGCAATTCATTGGCTTATACTTCTAGGAATATATTTCACTCATTTCCTTACGTATATAATAAACACATATTTTAATCACATATATATATTTTTATATTCAACTCAAAATTTGGGCACCGTTTATAGTGCTTTCGTACACGATCTACTCACTACCAAGCAAAAAAAGCTTCCTTTACTAAAATTGAGAACAAAAACTAATATCAATAAAACTGTTTCAATAGTGAACCACAAGGATCACCACTCGGGACATTCAACATCTACTGTTGCAGTCAAAAGTAATTAAATTAATAATAACTATTCAAATTTTATTTTTTAAACCTCATTGTTCTTTATTTATTTAAAACATAAAGCCAGTCTTATAGAATATGTAAAGCGTAAACATGTCGAACCGCCTGTACTTTTCGGAAAGGGCCCCATACACGGTCAAACAATTTGCGCCACGAAGTGTGTTGTGCAGTCGTGTAGTTCCTAGTATACGTATGTTGGAACCGTTGCACAATATGTTTGCGTAAATTCAAAGTCTGGCAGTTTTGTGTGTTTTCTATTATAAACGTGTACGTTTTAAAATACCATCTACAGTTTATAATAAATAATTTTGGCAAGAATTTATACAAATGTGTTGTGACTTGCCGCAATTATGTATGGTTAAAAATGACTAAAAAATGTTTATGAAAAAAACACTGAAAACGCCTTGAAAATTTGTCTTTATGAAGTCAACCTCACACTAATTCTTACAAAAAAATGTATGTATTTAATGTCTACATATATAACACAATAAATAGATACTGTCTTTATTAGTTTGTCACCGACTTAATGAAGTCAAATTTTCAACTTGGAATAAAATAATACTTTTTAGTTCTGTTTATATAAAGTTTTAAATTTCTAGGCCTAAACTTCAAATTTTGGACGTTCGTAATTAAATAAACAGGTAGCTACTGGGTTCATTGTATATAAAATTTTTCCATAATCACCTCGTGTTAATATTATATAACAAGGGCCATCTATACACATTTATAGAAAATTAGCAATACACTTGTCAAAATTTAAAATGATGAGGAGTAAAATTGAACTTAGTGCCGTTAAAAACTCCGAAAACAATACGAAACACGATATTTTTATAATACCCCCCTTTTTCCCTTAATCTTCCTACCCCCGCTGTATATTTTACTCATTAACACAAGAAATGCCAAGAATAAAGATAATTCATATTTTTAACATTCATTAAGATTTATAATAACCGAAATAACCTGACGAAAAAATAGACACCCCACTAGGGGGTTAATTAGACTTAATACACCAAATTTCAAGGCAATATATTGAAGCATTTCGAATTTATCGCGAAAACTCTTAGATAGAAAGATTCAATTCTGCCATTTTTAATTTTAACCACTCCGTGACTACCCTGAACACTTCCTGAGAATTTTATCCAAATCGGTCAAACCATCCCGGAGTGAGTGACAATTTGTACTCAACGTATCTCAAAAGTAAATCGGAAAATAACACTTAAGATGAATAAGACGGCAACGTTGCACTGCGACGCCTTGATTACCCCTACTATACGAGTACTTCACGACGAAATCTGATGGATTTTTTTACTTCTTAGTCATCAGTGTTGCCAGTCTATTATAATCGTAATAGATCTATTACTCTTCTCTCTCTATTACCTTCTCACCAAATCTACCTTTTCATAAACTTTGGCATTAGAATTTTTTTTCAATGATCTCAATTTCAGTCAATGTGTAGGAACATAATTTTATTAACATTATGAGTTTTTTCTACTTTTAATATCTTTTCTTAATACAAATCAACAGCATCTAAAATGTTTTATTATTTTACTTGTTTAATTAAATAAATGTGTCCCAAAGTGTATGTATTTTCGAAATCTGAAATTGTTTTTTAATGAAAATATTTTAAATAAACCTGTTTTACATAATAACCACATATCGATCAGTCTAATGTTTTTAAGCTATGTTGAAGATGGATCATGGACAGACAGAACTCTGCCAAAATCATGTGCTTCGACTTAACGAACCCTAAAATCTAATTTCGAAAAAATAACTGTACGGTTTTTAGTTAAACTTCCTCATATTTTAGATTTTTGATAATCAAAAGAACTGTTTTTATTACTGTATCCTAATCATTTGACGACTGTGTGTTACGGCTTTATTAAAAATTCTATAGGACTGGTTTTAAAACAAAGTAATATATATATATATATATATATATATATATATATATATATATATATATATATATATATATATATACATTTTCATCCCTCGAAAGAAAGTGTGTTCATTTCGGCAGCATTTTAATACAATTCAACAAAATAGAAGCAGAATGTTAGTTTTGAAAAAAAAGCCGGTTCATGAAAGTGAAGTATAGGCATGAGATTTTCCAGATTCAAATGGTTATTCCAAATGTTCAAATATGAATTAGGTCTGGTAATTTCTCTTGGCGGCATATCAGTGTATTATGTATTATTAACCTTTTTCTCTTACTTGACATTAATAATATATATATATATATATATATATATATATATATATATATATATATATATATATATATATATATATATATATATATATATATATATATATATATATATATATATATATATATATATATATATATATATATATATATATATATATATATATATATATATATATATATATATATATATATATATATATATATATATATATATATATATATATATATATATATATATATATATATATATATATATATATATATATATATATATATATATATATATATATATATATATATATAAACCTTAATTTTTATTACATTTATAGATTATACTTAATTACATTTAGAATTTTTGCACTTTATGATGTTTGATTGAGCTGAATTTTGGCATATGTACATAGTTTGCGTGGCAGTGCAATTTTACACTACCGTATAAAAAAATTTAAGGTGAAGGCTCCAGACTAGCGAACAAAAATAGTTATTTGTGGTCCGATTCAACTGAAAATGTGTATCTAGGGGTTCTTAAGAGCAAAATCTTAAGATTTTGCTTAAAATTTAGAAGTTCAAAATAGCGCTCGATTTGTAATTGATTTTTCACCCACTTCCAGGTAATCAGTTAACTTCAAATTTGGCATAGATACTCAACAATGGTATAAGAAGAATAAATTTAATAAAATTTCAAGTGATATCAAACATATTTTTACTGGAGCTTTGTCATTTGATAAAAGTGTTATAAATATGCTAAACAAGTGATAAAAAGCGAACATTGGCAGCTTGTCAGACTTTTCTTTCGGTGGATGAAATGACGGTTTTTAAGATAGGATTGAACATGGGATAATAAAATTCAATTTTCAGAAATGGAAGAAGACGAATGCGATTGTCAAGGACCCTTAGATGAAGATCTTATTATGGATGGAACAACAGAAGATATCATATTAGACGAATACTCAGCAGATTGTTTTCCAGAAACGTGCTATAAAAAGTTTCCATTTTTGGCAGGCGACGAAGATTCACCTTTCTGGCAAGGATGGGGCAACCTTCGTTATAAAACTTTCCAACTTATTGAAAACAAATATTTTGAGACTGCTGTCATTACCATGATCCTTCTCAGCAGCTTAGCTCTGGCATTAGAAGACGTACATCTACAACAAAGACCAATACTTCAAGATATCCTTTATTACATGGATAGAATTTTTACTGTTATATTTTTCTTTGAGATGTTGATAAAGTGGCTTGCCTTAGGTTTCCAGAAATACTTCACAAACGCTTGGTGTTGGCTCGACTTTGTCATCGTAATGGTATCATTAATTAATTTCATAGCCTCACTCTGTGGTGCTGGTGGCATACAGGCATTTAAAACTATGAGAACACTCAGGGCATTGAGACCCTTGAGGGCTATGTCGAGAATGCAAGGCATGAGAGTAAGTTTTTGTTAAATACATTTAGGTGTTTCCTCTGTTGACTACTATACATTACTAACAGTAGATTTTAGTGATGTCAGTATTAAAACTCCATATCCTAATCAAAATTGAATGCGTAATTGATAATTGCATCCTTTCTAGCAGAAAATGAATATTTTACTCACATCATTTTGTAAATGGATCAAATTGATCGTAATGGGAATTGTATACTCTGGCTACGATTGAAACGATCATCTGGTACAATTTCGATAAAACAACAAGTATGAGGGTTAGGTCGCAAAGAAAGGTCACTTTTTAACTTTCTTTTAGGCTAATTTTCCAATTTAAAGTTTTACACACAATTTTGTATGTAGGACAACCTTAACGACTATGCTTTCATTATAATAGACCTGAGATGTAATAGGTCGCCAAGAAAGGTCCTTGAAGCCCGTTAAGTTTTCCACTTTTTTTTTAATTCAAATTTAAAAATGGGATTTAGTATAATTGTACTTTAATTATACTAGACTCGGAATAATTATAGTAAGATCCTTGACTTCGAATTTCTCAATTTATTTCTTTCGTCCTTCTTTATTTTATGCCATAAAAGACCTGAATTTAGTCAAAAGCAGGAATTTTAAGAACATATGATATATAAAATGTAAAAATGTCTGGGATTTCAATCTGACTACCAGACCCCAAAAGTAAGATATTGGCTTGGTCCAAACCTTTATCGGCGCGGCCACCCTAGCTATGCAAAACACTTTTGGAGTTTTATGTATATGTATACTCACTGACAATAATACTTGACATTTACTTTTTGTGAGTTTTCTACAAAATTAGTAGTTTTATTGCATATTGTTATTGTATTTATTCTGTACATGTAAGTTTTGGTTTATATACATCTAAGTTTTGACTTTCCAAGTATTCCAAGTAAAATATTTTTATTTTGACAAAAAACATTGGTTTGAATAATGCAAAGGGCAAATTATTACCTGTCTAAACGTTATTTGAACCCTTTGTATCGTTAATTACCAATGTGTAACAAATTGACTTAATTAGCATGAAGTTGAAATAAATGACAACACACATTTTCAGGAATAATTTAAAATTTCTGACTTTCTTTTACGTTATTTTCAAAATACTTAATTTTTCTTAATATCATTTTCCATTAATTTTTTACAAGCATACATACATTTCAAGTATCGGATAATATAAACGAATAGATTTTTGGCGTTTAAATCCGTTAAATTTGAGTATTATGTCAATATAAAATAATAAAGCAGTATCATTCCAAAAACAGACAAGGAAGAAGCTTAGGTATTCCCATATTCGCTTTAGCTGACGAATAGTAAAAGCAAACGTAACAGGGCGCTTTTTGTTTTTCCTTGTGTTGAAAAGCAGTGAAAATAAAAAGATATTCGAAATTGATGGTTCGCGAAAGTCATACTCAATATAAGCAATATAAATTATTGAAACCTGTTTATAACGAGATTCCATATAGAAAGCATTTAAAAATCTCGGCTAAAAGCTAATAGAATCCGTCAAAAATTCTAAATTCTATGTTTCGACACTTCTTGGCCCAATTCAGTCAAATTTCGTTATAAGTAAAATTCTGAAACTTTCAGCTCGGGTAGGTCAAGAACAATTTTTCTTATATATAGAACCCCTTGTTATGATATTGACATCAAGGCATACCATATTTCGATCAAAACTAACTAAAAAATGCTAGTAGACGTAACATAATCCTTTTTGCAATTTTCGAGAATAAAAATTTTTTCACATAGTTTTGAGATTTTCAAGTTCCAGAGGTACTCGGAATCCTCGCCATCAATTGCTTAGCATTAGGTACTCCAGGTGTACGTAAAAAACATGTTTTTAAGCGAAATTTAGACCAAATTGTGGATGATATAATAATAGACCGTCCGATCTATTATGCAGTTATTAAGTTATTAAATAACTTATTAATTATTATTAGTAATTATATTATTAACAGTGCGGAGGGTGCATATTTAAAATGCAAATAAAAACGATGTCAACTTTCGATATTTTTAAATAGCTATTTTTTCCAAGGGAGATTATTAGCCTACCGAGAGAAAAGGAAAGATAGAAAAACATGTTAGATACAAAATTTTGCACAAACCTGGCCGTTACTTGATGGAAATCCATTTTAACCAACTAAAAGTAAACACTTGTTAAACATTTCTGCTTAATTTATTTTACACAAAATAAAATACATAAAACACGTGTTTTATTTTTGTAAAATAAAGTGGAAATTGGGATTTTCGGTTACTTGGTTAAATGCAAAAATTTTAAGTTTTCGCCTTAACTGCCAAAAAAATAAACAAACGACAATGAAATGTAAAACAATTGAGAATCGATATTGTTATCTTAAATGAAACACCCTGTATAATATTATTTCAATAAATGGATCGCTTCTTGCTGATTATAAATATACTGAATTTGATGTCTTTATCTTTAAAAACAACCGATGAAATTGACAAAAACACTACAATAAGAAGCAATGCGTCAGAAAGAGAATTTTCTTTTTCATAAATGTAGTCAGTTTTTAAAATAAAGGTATCAAACTTGGTAAATTTATAATCCGCAAATCGAAACTTATTTAACGAAACTATATTGTTCATGGTGTTCCATTTAAAATAACAAAGTCGATACTCATTTTTTATGTTTTTTTTTTAGCAAATCCTGGTGGTTCAGATAAAACCTTAAAACTTTGTATTTAACACTTTTTCTATCTTTCAAATTAAAGCTCGTACTCATTCAAAATTTGCATCATAAATAATAGGTGTAAAAATACTTTTTCCACATCTCCAGGCGTTATTTTTGCAGTAGTTCCTAACAGGTACGCCTGGCATTATTTTTCATTACTTATTGTTATATTATATATGTTACTCATTAATAATTCAGCTATTTACAAAGAAAGTAATTTCATCACCGTTTTTTCACATTTTAACAATAGACCCTCGTATTAGTACTCTGTCGCAAAGCTGCTAGGTTTCCCCGTGGTCAGGGTACATAATTTCTATTGCAACAAAATTCGTCTATTTATAAATGACGTATGAAAAATGTTCAGTGGCTTTTAGACTATCACTAGACTTAAAAATTACTCTTAAAAATATATGAACATCATACAATTATTGATTAATTCAATTTTGTAGGTTGTAGTAAATGCATTGGTCCAAGCAATTCCCAGTATCTTCAATGTATTGCTAGTGTGCTTGATATTTTGGTTAATTTTCGCTATTATGGGGGTACAGCTTTTTGCTGGAAAATATTACAAGGTAAAGAAAAATATTGATACATATTGTTACTATATTTTCAATCACGAATATTTTTAGTGCGTCGATAACAATAAGAGTACTCTCAGCTGGGAAATTATACCTGACTACAATGCTTGCAAGGCAGAAAATTACACCTGGGATAACTCTCCAATGAATTTTGATCATGTTGGTAAAGCGTATCTGTGCTTATTTCAAGTCGCCACGTTCAAAGGATGGATTCAGATCATGAACGACGCCATTGATTCACGGGAGGTGAGTATATAAACTGCCTTCTATAATTACCTGCATTCGCGGTGAAAATTCGATATTCAATATCTCTACTACCACTTGAGAAAATTAAATGCGGCCAACAATAAAATGTTGCCCAATCTTTCGAGAATATGCCTCTTAAATTGCAAACCTTGAAAAAAACAATTTTTCATTTATACAGTGTGTAACGCAACGAGCTTGCTTGTAAAATTTAAAAAATCACTGTTATTCCAAATTTGCAGGAATGACTTTTCCACTTATTTTATAGGATGAGTCTAATTGTTTAACATTTATCTCAGTTCTCAAAAAAATTGGCTATATTCAACAAGTTGTGGATCAATTCTTAGGTTATGTTTTGGTAATAATAGTACATTTTTCAAAAGTAGAAAAGCATGCAAACTGGAAAACGTTTCAAATATAAATCATAATGACCAAATAACCGTATTTTTTATAACAACCTTAAAAAATAAGAAAGTGCAAAACTGTTTTGCTCAAAGTGAAGCGTGTAGTTTCTACAGAAATGACAAGAAAACTGGCGCTTTAACGGTCAATAATTCAAAAACAAATGCCTAGATAGTTATTAAATTGTATAAAAAAATATTGGAAATTATTAGTAGGTTTTGAAAATAAAATTATATATACGGTGTTTCACTTAACCTAAGAAACTTGGTTTCTGTCTCGGAAAAACGAATCACTCAGTACATATAAAAATACCAAAAAATAATTATTTCTTTTCTATTACACAACTTTTGCATTCAACATTTTCTTTTCTATTTTCTAAGATAAGGAAATGTTTTAAGATAAAGAGGTCATCCGGAATTTGTTCTTTACTTTATAGATGGTTTTAATAAAACTTTTTAAATACTTTTGTGTATATTACTATTTTTGTTAAACAAAACAATTCCTCATCGTATAATAATTAACCATTATATGTTTGACAAATAAAGTAAAATTTCTCATCGTTTGAAAAAGTACTTCTTAATTCATGTATTAGAATTACATAAATTACTATTATAGTACTAGTTAATAAAAATAAGTTGAACATTAAATATTACCAAAATTCTGTAATATTTTTTAATATTTTAGTAGGTTAGTATTTAAACTTCTATAAATTGTTTTAAATCTTTTGCTTACCTAAATTTTAATTACGCAATGAATTATAGTAATTTTTAAACGTATCGTCTTTCCTAAAACAAGATATTTCATTTGTAAAGGGACTACCACTCTGCCTCAACAGAAGAAAATTATATACATACAATAGTAGGATTTAGAAAACTTTAGATTAATAAGTCTATAGAGAAGTTATCGAAGAGTTGCTTCGAAAAGTTATAATTATTTGTTGAAGTATTATTTGACGTTTAAATTTCCCCAATTCGAAATTTTCATAAAAATTTAAAGATAATTCAAAAATCGATAATACTAGTAGCTACATTAAAAAGTATTTTTTATTATTGTTCTTCGTGCTCTCTTAAGACCATCACATACAAAAAAATAATAAGTTACAAATTACATGATAATAATTAATCGTGGGCCTGTACAGGGTAGGTTTATATTCTAAGAGAGACAAAAGCGTTAAATACTTATCTTAGAAGGCACTTAAAAAAAATTAAAAAATGGCAATTTGAAAGTACATGGATCTCTTTCTTGCTGATTACAAATATATCTTTAAAAACAATCGATAAAATTGACAAAGAAATCTAACTCTATTGCTAGTTTTTGACATACAAGGTCCTGTTAAACTTTACCCATATCCCATATAAAATATACGAGGAAAAAAAGAAGACCCGAAATTTGTTTTTCGACAAATTTAGCGTGTAGTACGTCATAAAAAAATAAACAAGTTTTATATTAATATAGGTGGGAAAACCCTTTAGTATCTAGACATAATGTACAAACTACTTAAGATTTTTAAATACCATTTTTACAGTTCCATTTAATTTTTCGTGGCCTCATCTATTTGAAATTAATATTTTGACATCTGTCAAAAAAAATGTTTTCTTCGTAACTTTTAAACTGCTTAAATTTTTTAAATACGTTTTTCAGAGTCTGTATGTATTTTACTGGCGTAATTTTAGAAAAATATTTTGGCAGCTGTCGGGAAAATATCTAGTATCCGCAACTTTTGAACAGCTAATTTTTTTAAATGAGATTTTTACAGATAGATGTAATTTTTTATAACGTATTTCTTGAAAAAATGTTGTATGAGCTGTAAAAAACATAATTTTGCCTCGTGATTTATTACTTTCTTATTATAATATTGCGAAACTGATTTATGTACACATCGTTTTCGGAATATAAGTAAGTATTGAAACTTGCCGCTATTGCAACCGTCAATAATATAAAAACCATATAAAATGGAATAATAGTTGGAGAGAGTTTATTCAGAATATAACCGTACGATTATGAACTACAAAAGATATAAAAAAATTACATTAAAAGATATACATCAGAACCTGCTATATAGCTTGTTATTTTTGTACATGACCACCATTGCATTTCCTTTATCATCTGGTAGAATTATTATATCTTCTTTGCCGTTGAGGCTCTTTATGGCTGTTCTTTCTGTGCCAAAGTTGGATTTTGGCAGGTTAGAGCTCCGAGGTATCTTTACTGTCTCACATGAACCTGACTTCGCCTGTCCTTGAGTGAGAGCTCTGCTCTACGCTCTATATTATATCCTCGACTGGAATGGTTCTTGAAGCATTTGCGAAGTTGTATCCTTCGGAGAGAAATGAGTTTTCTGCTTTTGTTAATGGAATAGTAAATGTATTACCATATTTTGTAGTACATATACTGGCTAGTGTTTGCTACGCAGAGTTTTAAACGTCTGTTGTTTCGCCGTTAGTTGCTGGTAAATCTTTTCTGGTTGCTGAAGAATTGGCTTCGATGCTAATTTAAACTGTAGCTGTAGAAGTTTATAGGCATACTTGTCCAAATCAAGACGGGTAGCCAGGATCGCCTCCCTTACTAGGCTAACACGACTGTAAATGTTTCTGACAATCCTTGTTGAAACATGGTGCTTGACTTAAAAATATTTTAGAACTATTTCTTCATTACGACATCGTTGCAGAAATGCCAAGTGACAGAGCATCTTCTTCTGACTTTTACAAGATCGCCAAATGGCATTTTTTATGTGCTCCCCATAGAGGTTTCCTAACATAGTACAAAAGCTTTCAGGAGTAGAGTAAACTAAAGAATCACGATTTGCTACTGCTTGACATAGGTTATAAAGATACCTATATTAACACCCAGGCAAAAAAACCTTATTCATATTTACAAAAAAAAATCCTTAAAATCTTGATAATTTTACACTAAATAATAATATGTAACATTATCTTATTTTACCATAAATATAGAATCACTGAAGTTATGAATATGTTATATAATGATTGCATTAATTTATTTTATTTTTAGCTCAACAAGCAGCCAATAAGAGAAACAAACATCTACATGTACCTTTACTTCGTATTCTTTATTATTTTTGGATCATTCTTCACTCTCAACCTATTTATAGGAGTAATCATCGATAACTTCAATGAGCAGAAAAAGAAGATAAGTACTTTTTAGAATGTATTTTGTTTAACTTAACAAGTTATTTATTCGCTATTCCTAATTAACCTCTTCAACTAGTCTAATGAAAATTTTATATTTTACGCAGGAGGCTCTCTAGAGATGTTTATGACCGAGGACCAGAAGAAATATTACAACGCTATGAAGAAAATGGGGTCCAAAAAGCCTATGAAAGCTATACCTAGACCAAGGGTAAATACATTTCTAACTGTTGTATATAACTATTGAACATATTGGGAATCTATTCCCTATTCTTTATAGTGAAAATATTTTGCAATAAATTAGTACCTAGACTGCAATAACATTCAAACACACAGTCTACTTGGTAGTTTATTTGTAAAACAACTTCAGTTCAACTTAATAGAATATTATACTATGTCCTTTATATAAGCTAAAAAGTTTCTATGTATCCTTAAAATGAAAAGGACATGACACAATCACAGAAACCAAACGTATTTTGAGCTCTTTGAAACTTCCTTTAATATTTTTGTACGATTTTGCACCATAAGAAAACTTTTTCGCTATTGCACCAAACCTTGCAAAATACAGATTGAGCGAGAAATCAAAAGCCAAAAGTTGAATATTTTCATTTTTAAAATGTTTTCATAGATCGATTTTGGGAATCGAAATTTGTTTTTAAACTGATTTTTATATACAGTTGTTCATCGTAAGACCTAAATTAATATTCTCATATTTCATATCTACACATTGATTAATTAGTGTGCAGAGCGTCCCATATAAAATTTTTCTCAGAACCAGGTTATAGGAAAAAACTTTAAATACCAAAGTTGTGCTGCGTCAAAAATATAATACTTTCACTCTGTGACCAAAATTACCGTACATGACATATACTTTTTTTTTCAAATATGACAACCTATTTTCTTACTTATTCGAATTGTGTACATGGGCATTTTTCACTTTATGGAATTGTTTCTATCTCAACCCGTTTGGGAGCTTAAAGCAATTTACAGAAAAACTCCTCAAAAGGGCATACTTAAAAACTTAAAGTTATTCATATAAAATTTATAAGTTCCTGATCATAGATATTATCACAGACTCCAAAAATGACCTTTCTTCAGAGTAAATCGCAATATACCATCTTCAGAGTAAATCGCAATATGTTCTTGGGCTTTTTGAGTCAGAACATCTTTGGTTTTTTTCTCTTTTTGTGTGTAAGAACGTCATTTTCTGTCAAATCGTTTTTAATCTGAGGTTAGGTGCCACAATTTTATTATTTTTAATCAAGCACTCGTATAATTCCAGTCTTTCTTGTTCGGAATACATTGTTTTATGCAATAATTATTATTATTTCATAATTAAGTATATGCAGGTAATCTACTTCATACAGGTGTTATTCTTTCTATGTGAATATTTCGAAAATCGGACGAGATAGATAAAGAAAATTCTTAACTGAAAAATTTAAAATAATAAAAACATTCACCGTGTCTCATTTAATATTTTGAATTTTTCATGTATTTTGATCCCCATACCTGAAACCCTGTATATTTTTTCCCATATCCAACACAAAAAATCTGTTGATAAAATCTATCGGTCAGCGATATAAAATTTCTTTTATTTAATGTTAATAACCTTAAGTTTTCAAGTATGCCTTTTCGATGATTTTTTCTTTCAGTTTCATAGAGTTCCCAAACGGGTTGAGGCAGAAACAATTCCTTGAGTAAAAAATGCTCAGAACTTTGTTCAGAATTCGAATTTGTAAAAAAATATAATTTTTAATGCACGACCATTTTATCATATATTGTATATTTGAGGATTTTATTTTGGTAAATTTATATTTTTGAAGTATTATCGATGCCTCAAGACTTTTGTATTTAATTTTTTTAAAAGGTATGAGGCGTCTTATATGGGGCACCCTGCATATTGTTATAATAAAAACATTATGCATTAAATTAAACCTCAGTCTTCTAGAATGAAAACAAAAATGCTATTGTTAAAATAAGTTACTAGTACACTAAGAAATTAACGAACAAAAATATTTTAGGCACTTTGTTGCTTTTTAATGTAAACCTGTTCTGAGATAACTATAGTCTGTTTCAAAAATGTATAGAGTAATAATACCGCATTAGGTATGCAAAGGGACTATAGGGTGACCCACCAATAATTTATGCCACTTCCCTAGTTTAGCATTGATCTCATTGCAAAATTCTTTCTTTTCATCAAGTGCAGGTAATACCACCCGGTTTTGGGTCAATTTATGCGTTTTGCCTATTGTTATCCGTTCGTAAACACTAAAAATGGTACGCTAAAGGCATGCGGTTGGATACTTATAAAAAAAATGTAACGAAATTTTATCTTAAGGAAATAAAAATTATATATATGTTCATATTATATATAGATTGAATAATTATTATTTTATATTATTATACAACAAATTATAATAGGTTATATTCTTCGTCATCTGAGGAACTATCATCAATTCTTGACATTATAATTAAAGGGTCGGGCCTCTAATCGATCAGGTTGTTAAGATCCCATATTTTCTCCTCCTATTTAATCACATGCTGCACTACTTTTCGCCAGTTCTCTGGTGTCACTTCCTTAATGGCTTGATCAAACAGTAGCTTAACATTTTTATTTTAAAAGTCGTGTTTTGTCTTCTTACACATTTTTTACTTTAATCCATATAAGTCCTATAGGATTAAGTTCGCAATGATATGGCGATAGCGCAGCACAGTTACATTATATTTTTCTGCTATATCTTCCACGGCATATTTAATAAAAAGATTTTTATGTAAATTTGCTATGGCTAGTAATTCTTTTGTTATCAAATTGGTTTAAACTCAATACCTTTGGTAGTTAGCCAGTCGATAATTTCTTGTTTTCTCCAAGATGAAGTTGGTGTTTTCTCTATGTGCCGTGAATGATAACTTGCGTTATCCATAACCACTACCGAATCAGCCGGAAGATATTTTATCATTTCACCAACATAGTCTTACATCCGAATTAATGTACTCATGGTAATCTCCCGTCCGGTAAGACTGAAAAGTTTCGTCCTTGTCTTAAAAATGCTTCTTCGCTCCAAATGTGTGTAATTATTAGTCTCTCCCCTTTTCGCGAACGCACTTTAATACCCGTTGACAGGCCTCCGATGAAAACTTGGCGGGCACTGGTTATATTTTTGTATCGGTACATTTTTGTACTATATAACCTTCATTGATCCACGTCTCATCAAGATAAAAAAATTTCTTTTGCTCCCTGCGGTACTGCTTATACTTCTCAAATATTTTGGTCGCCAGCCAACAATTTCATCGCTTTCCAGTAAAGTGCTTTTCGGTTATGCTTTTCCCGTGAAAAATCCATTTTTCTTAAAGTTCTCTATAAGAGTTTTCTAGTTATCAAAGAAATACTGTCATCTTGAACAAGCTCCATCAAAATTTTAGCTAGAGTGGATATTTCTTTTTTAAAATAAAAAGAGTGAAGTTGTCTTCGAATTGCACATTTGGTCTCTTCATCAAGGACTTTTTCTGGCCTTCCTGGAATTTTCTTGACAGGTTCCCCTTGACCTGCTACCTTTCTCTCCCACAATAATATCAAAATGATGGACTTTCCAGTTCCAGTCATTCGGGAACATCGTTCAACAATTTCTTGTACAGTAAAACTAGGGTAATCGTGTTTTATGCATCATTAGAACATCGTTTCGTTGGAGTGAATATCGCCATTTTATTAATATTGTTATAATACTGTTAACAGTATGGCGTGACAGCAAATACTAACACGTTTAAAACACAATTAAGAAGTATTTGTATTCTGTGTTTTATTAGCTGCCTCCATTAAGTACTAGCATATTATGTATGCATTGAATAATAAATGTAATCTATAGAGTAATAAAACCTCATTAGGTATGCAAAAAGACAGGGATTTATAAGGATCTTTATTATTATTTCTATAAACAAAGTTTTCCTACGCCTATGGACAACTCCGAAATTTAGCTAAACTGGACGGAATTCCCCACTTTATTACTCTATACATTTCTGAAACAGACTATAGTACTGGTCTTAATAATACAGGTAAAATTTATTAAACTTAAAATTTTTATATCATCCAAATATCACCCTGTATATAATTTTAATATCTAAAGACATATCCACTGTTTTTTTATTTAATATTGGAAAAATAGTTTTACGTACTTTGATGTTGCGAATCAAGAGAGTTTCCCTATAGCGTCGCCCACAACATACTAAAATAGGAATTTTTACGGAACTCAAAATATATTTAATTCGTGTCATGTCAGTTTTAACAAAAAGTTTTTGAGCTATATGATTATTTAAATGCTCGAAATTTGAGCTGCTTCTATATTTCTTTTAACTGGTAACATGTCAATTGTTGTGTTGACAGGAATTAATTGCTCTATATATTTCCCGGATTTGAATAGAATTTTTAAGATATAAACATGTCATAGTAAATGCAGGTCTTTACTTGCAACTAAATAAACCCCTCCACATTCGAAGTGGGGCACTTTTTTTGCGAAAATTCAAATCCGTGTACCAATCTATCTTTTTTTTTAAATTACGTAAAACGAGCTTCTTTCTCAAAATTTTGAAAAATGGTAAATGAAAATTATGTTTCTTTTTTGATTTCATAGCAAATTTCAACTCACTTAAAATTGTTCTCATTTTTTAAACATATGTAAGCAAATCTGAATTAAATTATTGCTGCACTGATTAATAGAATCGTTGGATAATGGATGTATTCAATTGTTTTCATAGGCTACTTTATAATTTAGGCTTTACTTGTTTATTTCAATAATTTGTTTTTAGAAATTACGATATGGAAATACAAAAAAGGGTTTTCTCAGTTTTATTTTTATTAAAAAGTAAATAAATATGTATTCACTTAATAAATAACCCAATTAAAAAAGATTTCGCATTTAATTGTACACAAGTTAGACCCATTTACATTTTCATCGACAAAATGGCGTTTCAAAAAAACGGGTATTAAGATCCATTTACGTGGATGAATTTATAAAAAATAGATAGTATAATTGAGGTTTCCGTACATTCGGTAAAGTGAAAAAGGGTCAAATTTAAAAAAAAATTAAGAATTTGAAGCGCTGAAATTAATAATAAAATCAAAAAAGAAATACCTTTTTCTCTTACCAGTTTTCGAAATTTTGAGAAAAAGTGCAGTTTTCTGCCACTTTTTAAGAAAAATGACAAATGTTAAAAAACGAGTGCTTCATTTTAGGAGTGGGACGGTTTAATTTTAAACAGTTATAAATTAATTTTTTTTATTTCGTGTGCTACGGTTTAGGAACTTATATTAGCAAATTAAACGTTTCCTACGACCACTTATTAACACTGACAAAAAACACTGTTAACTTGGCTACAAAATGCCAAATATTACACTCGTGATAAAAAAAAATTTCAACACGTTTTAAAAAATATTTTAAACATAAAGGTATTTAAAAGATTATGAATTTTAATTTGACAGTACTATTATTTAAAGAAATATCAAACGTTTGGATCTGGATCAACAATCAGGTGAACAGCTCTTCTTTGGACATAATCAAGAATGTTAAAGTTTGAAGAAGAGGCTGCTCCCTATATATGTCAGCTATACACAAGGTTGGGTCTGATTTGCGAGGTGTAAAGGGTACACAATTTGGCAGAAGAAAAGTATTTTCGAACTCGGAAAAGGAAACCCAATTCTTTCGCGGCTGCTCTGGCAATTGCAAACTGGACAAGGTTTTTTGGTCCCCATTCTACGATTTTAATGACGTTTTCGATTAGCGATAAAGTCATTACTTTACACCTATCATCAATTTCAGTCTTGGAAACAAGTTTGGGAAACTGTATATTGGAGTAGAGTGTATCGTTATCCGCATAGCTATACATAGGATTGTTGGTAGAAGAAAGCAGATCAAGCAGTGTAAAAGGTATATGGTTGGTATCAACAATGAACGCTGTGGAACGCCTGTGTTGATTTTATGAGAGTGAGATGAATGGCCATCAACCATTACAGAAATACTTCTATTGAAAAGAAAACTGGCAATCGAATTAAAAAGTTTTAGAGGAAGACCATAGGCAGGAAGTTTCTTAAGAAGTTCTTGATGCCAGACTTGATTAAATGCTTTTGATATGTCGAGGGCAATAATTTGGACTTCTCCCTGGAATTCGATGGACTTGTTCCAGTTGTGAGTTATGTTAGTAAGAAGATCTGCTGTGAAACTTTGATGGCGGAAGCCCTATTGCCAAGATTCGAGTTAGGCTTATTAATCATAACAAATGTTATGTGTTTGGAACCAGTAAAAACGGTGTAAGTTCGATTTTTACATAAAATAATTCTCTTTGTTAATAATTCTCCCGGCTAAATGTTTAAAGATACGCATCAATGCAATTATTTATTCTAATTAAAAATGTTAGTATTATTAAAACTATATGGTATATAAAAAACATCTTAGTTAACAGGTTATCGACATTTACCTTCATCTCCATCTAAATTAGGAGGTTATGAGTTTTGTTGTTTACACGTATTCATTTTGGTTTGTTGTGAGTTGTTGTTTGTATTAATGGTTTGTTGTAACAAATGAAGAGCTAAATAACCAGACAATATAATGTCATATCCTTTTACTAGTACAATGAAGTAATGACTATTACGTAAATGGATCCACCAAACCGGCAAAACCTACCCAAGGGCGAAAGAATTGTAAAAAATATAACCTACTTTACATCACTAACGTAACATAAACAAGAAAGTATTTAAATAAATAAAATAATCAAAAAAAATAAAATTGTTATAACAGTGAACATGAAGATGGACACCTGGTCTGAAAAAACACTTCACGGAATACACAAATATCAGATAAAGCAAGACCACATACATAAAAAGCTTTCATATACGTGGTTACACGAAGGGCAGCTGTTCCCCGAAACAGCCATCCAGGAAAAAATCATACCAACCAGAAACTACCGAAAGCACATCATCAAGGGCGCAACCATTGAAGACGACAGGTGCAGGAGATGTCACCAGCAGAGAGAAACACTCGAGCGCATGACGAGTGGATGTAGAATAATGTCCGAATACACTGAGAGACATAACTCAGCAGCAAAGGTCGTTCATCAAGCATTAGCCACAACGTATAAACTAACAGAGAACACAGACCATTATACACCAACATCCATACTTCAAAAAGAAGACTACAAGCTCTACTGGGACATTGACATTCACACAGATAAACAACCCTCGGAAACAGACCCGATATCACCTTTAAATCCAAAAAATATTTAATTTAATTGACATGGCTGTCCCCCCAACGACGAGAACATCCAAGCGAAATACAGTGAGAAGATCGCCAAATACACCGACTTGGCAATGGAAGTAAAAAGGCTGTGGAAACAGGAAAGAGTAATCATTGTTCATCTCGTCAAATCAGTAACAGCTCTCATCCCAACAACGTTTACACCGCATTTGGCTCAATTAAGACTTAATACAGACATTCACAGGAACATCCAAAAATCGGTCATTTTGAAAACATGTAGCATCGATAGATTATTTCTTAATACACAATAGTTGTTTTCTTCCTATTTCCCTTGAATGTCGCTCAATAAAACCCAGTAATCGAAGCCCCTAAGTACAATACTGTAAATATATAGTTTAAAAGTTAGATTTTCATCAAAAATAACGCCCAAGTCGGTAAACGAATAAACAACTTCAAAGCTTACATTGTCTGTAAAGTAGGTGAAGTCTATGAGATTAGTACGTTTATAAAAATGGAGTTCCTTACATGTAGAAATGTTAAGAGGAAGATAATTAATGATGCACCATTTCATAAGCCCTTCAATGTTAGACTGGAGTGGACTGGAGTCAGAGGAAACTGGTGAAAATAATTTTAACTCGTCTGCGTATATAAGACGTTTAGACATTTTAAAACAAAATACTATATCGTTTATAAAGAGTAAAACGATAATTGGGCCAATATGCAAACACTCCGGGACGCCCGACGTCAGAACCTGAACCACAACTAACCTGCTGACAACAATAACTAATAGATTTGATAGACTCAAGATAGTTTTTAGAAGAACCAATTTGCTGCAATTTCCATAATAGAAGCTGATGGCAAACACTGTCAAAAGCTTTAGATATGTCAGCGTGCATAACTTCAATCTGTTGGACAGCCTTAAACGATGTCATTAAGTACTTCTGAAAATTGTAAAATTTGTAGTTGTTGAGCGCTCACGATAGAAACATGTTGCTTACTCGTAATGTAGCGTTTTAATGACTCAGAGATATGATTGGTAATAAATGCCCCAAACAGCTTTGGTGTATGTGAAAATAAAAAAATACTGCTGTTATTTTTTTTACATTGTTTTTATCACCTGATTTAAACATCGGCATGAGAGCAGAAAACTTCTAAATTTCAGGAAAGGAACCTAGATTAAAGAATCTCTGAAAATTTAAATAACAAACATAGAAAATTTATACGTAGAGATTGAGACAATGACTAACAGCATCTTTCCAATAGAATAATGGGAATTCCATCTCGACCAGTCTTCTTGAAAGAATCAAAGTCCTTATTTTTTTTACAGATTTCTGCCTCTGTTAAACGATATATTAATAGAAGTTTTCCTGAACAAATTATGGGGCCGATCTAAAATCTAAATTATTGTAGCGTGAAAGCGAGTAGAAAAAGCATTTGCGGTGTTATTTGAACCAGTAACTTCATTGTCGTAATTCATGACACTGGGCAAACTGGAGAATCTTCTTAAGTTACGTACAAAATTTGACCAAGTTTTAAAAAATAAAATAAAAACGTTTCAGTCGGAGATGGGCACCGAATTCATAACCTTGGAATTCAGATGTTTTTGAAAAACGTTAATAATAAAATATATTAATCAGTCGTGTATAATGTAAAATTTATTTTATTTACAATCAAACAATTTCAGTTTTTCAAAAATAGTGTTGAAAATGAAATTAAAAAAATGCTACCAAAAATTATTTGTGGTCGTAGGAAAAATAGTATACATTACTCGTGTGAAAGTGATGGTTTTCAAACTAGAAGAATTCTAAATAACTCCTCGTTTGAAAGCTTCCACATTCAACACTGAAATTATTCTAATTGTTTTTTTTTTAATAGTGGAAACCTCAAGCAATTGTGTTCGAAATAGTGACAAATAAAAAGTTCGACATGATAATCATGTTGTTTATAGGACTAAATATGTTAACAATGACAATGGACCATTACCAGCAGAAAGAAACGTTTACCAAAGTGTTGGATTATCTGAACATGATTTTCATAGTTATATTCACTACAGAGTGCCTCATGAAAGTGTTTGCTTTGCGCTATCACTATTTTACTGAACCATGGAACCTTTTTGATTTAGTAGTAGTAATTTTATCCATTTTGGGACTAGTGCTCAGTGATATTATCGAGAAATACTTCGTTTCGCCCACGCTGCTTAGGGTAGTGCGAGTAGCAAAAGTCGGTCGAGTACTTAGACTGGTCAAAGGAGCTAAAGGAATTCGCACCCTGCTCTTCGCACTCGCTATGTCACTGCCTGCTCTGTTCAACATCTGTTTGCTGCTATTCTTGGTTATGTTCATCTTCGCCATCTTCGGTATGTCATTCTTCATGCACGTGAAAGACAAAAGTGGACTCGACGACGTCTATAATTTTAAAACTTTCGGACAATCCATGATTCTACTTTTTCAGGTAAGCTAAATAAATCATTATTTCTTTAATGAAACGTACACAGGGTGTCAGGCATTGGCTGTTGGAGAAAACATCACGTCTGACACCTTCAGAATAGTTACTGCTACTAATTTTATTGCATTTACTGGTGCTGCAATTGAGATTCGTCTACTCATAGTGGTAATCAACAGTAACAGGTGGTTTACTCTTTTGTTTTTTATTTCCGCCCCCTCTTCTATAAGGTATAGCAACTCAAGACCCGGTAAAACATGCAGTCCTTAACTACATACAATAACACCAAAAATAAAGATAATTCATTAAAAATTAATCCAGATATGGGCTTGTGTGAATTTTAAGTGGGGACCCTTATATATAATAAACATAAATAAAGAGAAACAAATATTATCCTAACTCTGCAGGTTACGTCACTGTTTACTGGCGTTAATCGTCAAACAAAATTTATATTAACTGGAATACACTCCGCACCTCACGGGCATGGGCCACGAACTTATAATATTTTTCTAGCCGCGAAGAGACAACGACGAGGAAAAAATAAAATCAGAGTACAACAAAACAAACTGTTCAGCAACTTATACCTTATCCTATCATAGATTATCAGAATATTAAAACAAATAGATATAAAACTAGCCAAAGAGCAAGAAGTAAAAAAAACAATATTTTTTATATATTTATCTTATTCAAATATAAATCATAGGTACCCTACCAAAATGTGCTAAAATTAATACCCCCAAGACACACTAAGTGCCGGACCAGAATTGACCTTGACCCACACTAACACTACCGGTATACAAAAAAAAATGTATATGTTTTGGTTCTTATGAAAGAAATCTTGGAATATTTAATCTTAATAATGTATAATAATAAGAAAAATAATGTTTCCTGATACCAAATTTATTTTATGAAATTCGTTTTCGGTTGAATATTATTTTCGGTATCGAAAATCTTATCACTGTTTGTTGTAGATGTAGACTGTTTCTTTTTAAAACAAACTTCGACATTTGAAATGCTACTCCCTACATACCTGTTCTGTTTTCTGATTTGCAGGTTTTTATGGCCCGATTTTTGATGTTTGATCATTGCAACTGCGAACATTTAAATAATTCCACTTTCCGCCAGCGAAAAGCGCATCTATAGCCCCCCCCCCCCCCCCTTATATTTTGAAAAAAGTGCTCCAATCGCTGAATTTACATTCTAAAGGCACACTACGCTTCTGCATCTGAACATTGTTGTCCCCTCCTGGAAATGTTTTAATGGCGCCCGTGAGCGCAGCGAACACAAAAGGTGTGTCCATTAGGGACAGAAAGAGCAAATAGACCGTCATGGGCTCGACGAAAATATTTTAATACTTAATATTTACTTAATTCATACATTTTATATATTTGACGATGTAATTCTCGCAGTATATTGTACAAAAATTGCATTTATTAAAATTATAGTTTAATATTTTTTAAAAGAAAGGAAAAGGGCATAATTGATGCAGATTGTTAAGGGTATTGCCCGGTAAAACTAAAAAATATAAAAAAACTAAAATTTTTTTATATGTCAAGGACTATTGCCCCCTTAGATATTAAAGAGGCAATTTCGGGGGACCGGAAAATATTGCAAATATAAATGGGTTACTTTAGTGTTAACACACATAAAGCATACATTTTTTAATTTCTAAATAATAACGTTCGATCTGTAGAAGGCTTTGAGAAAAATTACCAGGAACTTCCTTGTAACGAATTCCGCCACACCCAGATAACACAGTTTATATATTAATATCGTTATATGGCGATAACTTATACATTGTAATATCTTTCTCTTTTATGTAAAAAACGATTTATTATAGAGTAAGTTCTGGGTATTTGAGTTCTCTCATTTTCTCTTTTACCCGGAACTGCCCTCGTTATGAAAATTTCATAGTCATTTAGGAGGAACACAAGTAAACTGGGTGCCATTTTGTTTCATCGTATGGGATTTCTGCCAATATTTTACCAGTTTCTACTTATGTCACACTTGGGTTTTTGGGCATAATTTGAAATAAACTCAATATGTAGTTTTACATTAAAACATACCGCCATTTTGTTATGTCATGTTAAATTGGTAACAGTTTATTCCTATATCATATTTTATTTTTCTGCTAAATTTGTCAATTATACGAATACGAATTTTTACGCTGATTTTGCCGCCATCGTGTTCTGGCAAATTGGATTTTTACGAACATTTACGAAATATTACCAGGTCACCATCATATGAACCTTAATTTTTGTTTGAAATTTGAAGTAAATCTGATAAGCTATGCTGCGAACTGACAGACAGAGAAACAAACATCATCGTCCAGAAATGTTATTGAGGAAAAACATATTGGTTTTATAGAAAAAAATATTGTTGAAAGGTCTCGGTAACCAGACGAACATTCAAAAAAATCATGTAAATTGGTGCAGTAACTCTCTCACGAACTTGCTGAAAAATCTGGCTTATTGTTTTAAATATATAGATTGCAAAGTAAATATTGCTGTTTGGCGACTGGTATTTTGCTATGTGCTGTTTCTATAGATGGACAAATATGTAGAAGATATAGGAACAAATTTTCAAGTTTTTCTTAGACATAATATCACTATAGCGATCCATGGTCTACTAAGATATTTAATGACGTCAGTATGCGTTATTTGACAATAACATGATCGATTTTCGTTGATAACTAAGAAACGACTGAAGTAAAGGTATATGTATTTTATATCTTTGTAATAAAAAAAATGAGCCTCAAAATGAGCTATAAACGAAAGTTTTTCTAATCGCATTTCTAACTTTTAAAATAAAGAAGATATGGCCGTCTGAAATGTTTGTAAAACAAGACGAACACACTGTACCTTCAACAGTCAAAAAATATCTACAGGATGAAGACTCTATATATTATGATAGTTATTACTAAATGGTTATATGCGTATAAAAACTGTGTTATCTATGGGTGGAGGTATTCGGTACGAGGAAAGTTGCCAGTAAAGATAAATTTTCAGAACTTTTTTTAAGTTTGTTGTAGTATAAAGTTACATTAACAGTTACTCGGTAGGAACCTTATGCTTATATTTTTAAATGGCGTTTTCTGTAAAATAGGTAGAGATACAAATTTCTACTTAAAAAAAGCAAAAATTCACTCGGCAAGAAAAATTATGATCAAAAATAACCAGTAATCTCCTTGTTCTCCCGCCACTGGTCGTATTGTGGGTTATATTTTTAGAATGCTGGCTTCTATAACCATAACTTCTGTTTGAAAGTTCATTTCTTCCCTTTGAGAATATTCAGAAATATTAAATAAACACAATTTTTTGGCGAGCATCTTCATAGGCCTGTAACTCCCTATGGGCGCGTTTCACAGCACTGGTTAATATAGACTGTTTTTAATATTTTTTAAAGCCGAATCTCCCCCTGAAATGTATTATCTAGCTGAATGGTTCTATTCCTAAAGTTGAAATTAATAAAAATAAAGAAAAGTGTTAAAATAATAATTTTAATTTTGATTATATTTAATATTTTTGTCATATAGTCATGAAATTTGATTGTACAAGGGTTTCTTAGGGCAAGAAGAATATGATATGTGTAATATGGTAACTGGGGACACTATCTGCTGTACTATTTGCAAATTAAAAGAGTGCTTAAATATTTTTCTGACCATTGGTACGGAACTCTCGACTGCAGAATATGATTACCCTGCATGGTTTAGATAAAATGTATAACAGTTAAAAGTCGCTGAAGTTAATAGTTTTCTAGATATTTGCTATTTAATTATTGCATGCAATAACGCACGACAATATTATACGTGGACGTGCTATTTGGCTTTATTAAAAAAGTATTTAGATCTAAATTTTTAATTCTAAAATAACTTTTTAGATAGTTCATAGAAAATCCAACAAATTACGCATTTCACAGAAAAACTGGGATATTTAAAAAATATCTTCTTTACTTTCAATGGTCACTTGTGACTATTATTTAAAATAAAAATATTAGATATGGAAGAGTTATCTTTTAGATAACAATTTTTAATGAAGGCCTGTCTAACTTTAAAAAGGATTACTTAGTTTCTTGATGAATTCATGCAGAAAATGCCGCTACGTTGCAAAACTTGGGTTTTTGATTGATGTGTGCATATTTTTGACGACCAAAATTGGCCTTATCAATAAACGTTATTTAAAGACAATAGATGCATTTAAAGAAAACAGATTTTTCGAAAGAAATGCAAAACCTCTAGTCTATGTCGATGATCTGTTGGTAGTAAATTTCGTACGGATATAAAATAATACGCACAGAGATTTTAGGTATTAAATACTCCTAGTATGGATTATTTACTGACACCCCTGATGGCAATCTGAGTGAAAAAAAAACGTCGCCGGCCTCACCTATGTGAGGCAAAATTTATTAAAACGCACTTTTTATGGTATATTGATATTACACACTGTTTATGGTATAGAATCACAAAATAGCATTATAGAAATCCTAATGGGAAATGGCTTTTAGTAGACTTTTCTGAAAATGTTATACGTCCAATTTCACCAACTCCTAATCAAAATAGTTTATAAGCACAATCAATCATGGTAATAATTTTTGATATACAAGATGTCAAAGTTGAAATATTCGGTTTTCTGTTACATTTTTAAACACCTAACATGTATGCTAATATTTTGCCCCTGAAAGATTTTGATTAGGAAAACGAAATTTAATTTTCAGACAAATCGACTGAAAGCCACTTGCCTTATGCATTATGG
Organism: Kuschelorhynchus macadamiae; assembly: GCA_030620095.1. Lineage (NCBI taxonomy): Eukaryota > Metazoa > Arthropoda > Insecta > Coleoptera > Curculionidae > Kuschelorhynchus > Kuschelorhynchus macadamiae. The sequence continues at coordinate 870,860 of JAUTXW010001355.1, forward strand.
GGAGTAACTTATAAATTCTAATTCTAAACAAGAAGGATACTTAACGGTGTTTGTGTTTTAGATGTCCACGTCAGCTGGCTGGGATGGCGTGCTAGATGGTATAATAAACGAAGAAGATTGCAAACAGCCCGACAACGAGATAGGCGAGACCGGAAATTGCGGTAATTCGACTATTGGAATAGCATTTCTTTTAAGCTACCTGGTGATATCTTTTCTGATTGTAATAAATATGTATATTGCCGTAATTTTGGAGAATTATTCCCAGGCCACGGAAGACGTGCAAGAAGGCCTGACGGATGACGATTATGACATGTACTACGAAATCTGGCAGCAGTTTGATCCCGATGGAACGCAATACATCCGGTACGACCAACTGTCTGATTTCTTGGATGTCCTGGAGCCACCGCTTCAAATCCATAAGCCCAACAAATATAAAATAGTTTCCATGGATATTCCTATCTGCAAAGGCGACTTGATGTTCTGCGTCGATATTCTCGATGCGCTAACCAAAGACTTCTTCGCTCGTAAAGGTAACGCTATCGACGAGACTGCTGAGCTGAGCGAAGTCCAGCCGAAGCCAAGTGAACTTGGATATGAGCCAGTTAGCTCGACGTTATGGAGGCAGAGGGAGGAATACTGTGCAAGACTTATTCAAAATGCTTGGAGAAAACACAAGAGACTTCGCGGGGCTGCTGACCAGTCGGGGGATGAAGATGGAGATCCCGGTGAAGAAGGTGAAGGCGAGGAGTTAGAAGCACGTCAAACAGCAGTTTTGGTGGAAAGAAATGGACATAAAGTGGTTATCCACAGTCGGACGCCCAGCATCAGTTCAAGATCTGCAGATGTATGAGATCGGTCCCGCCCCTCCTTAAAATCGCCATAGCACCTAATTTGCTATGAACCAAGAGGCCACTGGTGCAGTTCGTTATCTCGGTTTTTCGTATCAACTTAATATAACTTAAGGAACTATCGTAATAGTCTTGGTGAAATGATCGAGATAATCGGGCTCGTGGATAAGCTTGTGTAAGTGTAGTTTGGTGGAGAAGGTATCTTGTTTAAAACGTCGACTGCAAGGCTATTCGTACAATTCGTAAAATAGCTAAACTAAACTGCTGGCCACCTTAAGTGCATAAAGCAAAGTTTCGTCTTAGTGGCAATCATGGGAAAAGTTAATAAAACTTTAGTTTTATTAACTTTTCGAGTTATTGGGCAAATTAGAAACACAAAACAATGTCGTGAATTTTTTTAATATCTCCCCTTACATTTGAATTATGCTTTTTTTTTGTATAAAAACGGTGTTTATTTTGTGTGATACACTGTAGGTTGATTACTTTTTATTAAATGATGTTTATTGAGTTAGTTAAAGAAATGCCTTTATTGTATATGTTACTAAAAATGTATACAGGGCGAAATTTTCATTTAAAAAAAAATAGAGTTATTGAGGTGGATATCAGAAAATCAAAGCAGGTTTTCTAGAACTTTAGCTAACTTTTAATATCCTTACACCTTAAGCGTTGCTCTGTTAATTATGCATAACAACAGCAATAAAATTTGTTATATACCTATAAAGTGCATTTAAAATATGGCAAAATTTGTAGCTAAAGAGCTCCCCACAAAATATTTTAATACAATGAAGAAGTCATAAAAAATATGTAATTGTGTAAAAGTCCTAATTCTTCAGGATAGACCAGAAAGTCGAACCAAAAGTTGGAGCAAATTAAATAAAATAAGTATGCAGGATATAAATTAATTCATGCCCAAAACTTTAAAAGAAGATTTATCTCATAATTAAACAAAAATATACGAACAAGGGTCTACAAATAGTTTGTGTTTGAGAAGATAAAATATAAATATTTTTTTAGTTATTTTCATTTTTCTCTTACATTTCTAGATATTTTTCGAACCAAATTAGCTTTTTTTCATGAAGATGAGAAAAAAGTCACAGTACAGGGTGTTAAAAATTAATAATTTAGTATTTTCGCTGCACCCTTACATCCCGAGAGAAATTTAAATTAAATTTATTATTCTATTCTGTAACTTTTTGGTTACTTTGAAGCTTATTTGGCAAAATGTGAAATTGAAAATGTACATTTTGCTGAACAACTTTCAAACGGTGCGAAATATCGAGGCCAGATTGAAGAATATCACTTTGTTGTAAAAATGTAAACATTAATGTCCATTTGAATTTTGAATATTTGCACCATTTGGAAGCTATAGAAAAATGTGAATGCCGAATAACTGCGTAAAATGAAATATTCATTTTGCTAAATAACTTCTGACTGTGCAAAATATCGAGAAAACCATAGTTACAGACCAGAATGGAGATTTCGACTTTATTGTAAAAATAATTAATAACGTCGTAGTAAAAAGTCCTGGAAGGATAAAGGTGTCGCAAAAAATACCACCGTGTAAATTTTTCTATAAAACTTATTATTTGGCTTTATTAATATTAGTCATAGTATAACGTGTACCAAATTTGGTTTAAAAAGCTCTAGAAGTGTATAAAAAAAGCTAAAAGAAATTAACATTTTAACACCCTGTATCTCGAACACAAAGCGTTTGCCGACCCCCGTATATAAAAACTTTTTACTTATTTTCTTGAGATAAGTCATATTTTAGAGTTTTGGGCATGAATTAATTTCACACACACACACAAACACCCTAAATACTTACTAACTTGCGGCAACTTTGGTAGGACTTTCGGGGTCCATCCTGTAGAACTAGAACTTTTACACAACAGAACATTTTTTTTCTACTATTCAAATATTTTTTGGAAATCCCTTTGGATATAAATTTGGCTAATCGCTTGGTATGTTAAATGCCCTGTATATATTACAAATTTTATGTGTGGTAATTCACAATTAGCAGACTTATTAAAAACTTTAAAAGTTATATCAAGTTCTAAAAAGCCTGCTTTGATTTTCTGAATCCGCCTCAATAATCCTAATTTAGTATTTGAAAATATTTCCTTTTCAAATTTCAAAATTTCTCCTTTTATACATTTTTGGTGACGTATACAATAAGAGCATTTCAATAACTAATTTATGATATAAAAGAAACATCACTTGACAAAAAATAATGAAGCTACAAGGAGTGTGCAAAATTATCAGCATTTTTATTCAAAAAAACCATGCAATACGGGGAGATATCAAAAAACCCACACATTATGTTTTATATCTAATCTGTTTTATAACTCCATAAACTAAATTAAAATTATATTAACTTTCTCCATGATTGCCACTAAGATAAAATTTTGTGAAAAATGCACTCCTTTTTAAAACCACCCGTTATAGCAAAACTTCTGAAGTTGCCAATGCCGCTAAATCTTTAGCCTATCGTAAGATAAAGCGCCCTAATGTGTTGAAAAAGGCATTAAATATATTTAATGGTTCCCGAGATATAAGTATATTTTAATTTGGGTCAAGATTTTGCTTTATACACTTGACGTGGTCAGCAGTTTAGATATATACATAATTTCAATCACAGGTTTTAGGTTTGTATGAATTGCCTAAAGTTTGCAAACTCTTATGGCTGGAATGTGTCCTTTTTTCGGATATTCTTTTAAAGGAAATATGATCCCAGCGTATTTCTTGCAAAGAATCCTTTAAAACACATTTTAATCAAGAGTTTTCTCATTATGTCAGTTGATGAAAAATTCCATTTAATAGCATATCCTGTTAATTTCAAAGCATCAACTTTTCTCAACTTGTTCAGCGGTGATTTTTTAGAAGACTGATTATTTTTTAGGCTATTATTACTTATGTTTATGAGTGTAATAAGTTGTTATTTAAACAGTAGCCGTAGGGAAGACTGGACTGATTTATGATCATAATTAGCACTAGTTTACCTGCTTCAACTATAGTAGAACGCATTATAGTGCAATCTGTATAGAGGAAATTTTCGTTAAAAAGGAACTGCTTCTCATCGTGGTTTTTTGCATGTTGACACATGGGAACGGAATCTTCAGTTTTTGCATTACACAACGACCGGAAGCCATATATATATATATATATATATATATATATATATATATATATATATATATATATATATATATATATATATATATATGCGTTTTGCAATAAAACGCCTTCTATTGGTCCAATCAAAACAAAAAAAAAACATCGTTTTTAAATGTTTGCGTATATATGTATAACACATCAACAAAACACATAACATAAAGAATTTAAGAAGTTTCTTCATAATTTTTCTCAAAATGATAATCTAGTGGCCACTAACAAGCACGCATAAATTGTAGGTCTTTGTATCTAATATAACAGTTAAAAACCGCAATTCCATTTAAAAATAATTAAATCGTCTGTAGTTCTTGGGCAAACAGGCCAAACTGAATGTTTTATTATTTTAAATGTAGGTTTCAAAATAGCATTAAGTTGTTTTCCTAATTAAATAATTATTTTTAATTTCTTAATAAAAAATTTGATTTTTTAGGTTTATAATTAAATGTAGAGAAATAAACGACTATACTTAATAGAAAAGCCAAATAGTTACAAAAACTCATTTTTAAATAAAACAAAATAAAACATTCAATTTAAAAATTAAATTATATGTATTATAATTCCTTTTTTTGTTTAAAAATAGACTTTTGTATGTATCTGGCTTTCCTTTTGGTATAATCACTTTTTGCTCTACATTTAATTAAAAGCATGAATATTTAAAACATAAAAGACCAAACTATCACTTTTAAAAATCAAGAAATGAATCAGAATTTCTTATTTTAATAATAATTAATTTTGAAAGGAATAAAAAAACTACGTTTAAAAAATAAAATAGCTAATTTGGCAGTTTCACAAAAACAGTGGTTACTATCGGACTAATACAAGCAACTATACGTAGGACTTTTTAAAAAAAAATGTTCAAAATCGTCAAAAAATATGGCTCTCGGTTTTGTGGGTTTCAAAAGCTCACCATTCTCTTCCTTTGTGATCCCACCTTCGTGTTTATTGAATACAATGCGTGGGAAGAGTTCTTTTTTCACGAAAATTTCCGATAGATTGACTCCACTATTATTACTTAAAACTATAGCTAATAGTTATATGTTAATTGTTTTGCGTCATGTAAAATATAAGGTACAATTTAGACCATTTAGATTATGATATAATAATAACTTACAACAAAAGCCATCAAAATGGTATGCAGTAGTTAAATTTACTTGGCTGATAAAATAAAGATTTAAATACATTTCCTTTAACGAACAAAATGGCATAAAAGTAAATGACATATGATTCAAAAATATGTTGATATTTATTTTTAATATAACGTTGAGCCCCTGGGAGTGCTCATTATAAATATTGCAGTATTATGACTCGTAAACTTTTAGGTGCCGATTAATGTTGACAAAAATATCAACGTGAAAATTTAAAGTCAATTTAAATAATTCTGCGCAGACATCAGTTTTTGCTTGCCCCAAATTAAATCCTTTTGTACCTCAAATCTAACTTAAGTACTTGTGAACAGGTCTTTATTAGGAAATGTGGAAAAGAAAAATTCTGCTTGTCAGATATTGTCTATACAGGATGTTAAAGGAGTAAGCTTAAAGATTTTAAAGTGTGATACCTTAGCTAATTCTAAGGCAAAACGTTTATATGGAAATATGTCCCAAACAGCTTAGCTTTTAAAATACAGAGATACAGAAAAAAAGTTTTTTCAAAATATTTACGAAAAACGTGTAGGTATTCTACTGAAAATTGCCATAAGTTACTCTCAGAGAAAGAGGTATTTTTATACCCCGACAGATTTATTTTACTCCATTAATACTTATAAAAAAATATGGTACGTCACTTTTCTTTTTAATCTTACAAAATTTGAAGGCTGACCTCTTAGAAATATTGAAAAACTGCCTTTTATGCCTTCTTCCCTACACCGCGCCGTTTCGAGAAAATTAATAAAAAGCGTCCCACTCCTTGCCTCTGACTACGATTTTCCTAAATACCTATTTCCTCAAAATTTTTAAAACTAAATAGCAGCTAAAGGAAACGTATTTGTTTAATGAATAAATATTTAAGAATAATGCTATACACTATATATTGTATAACATTAAATGAATTGTTGGAAATATCCACCTCTTGTTCTAATATAACATTCAGTTCAAAGCATTTTATTGCGGCGGACGCGATTGACAGTGCCTCGATTGTTCAGAATAGTACTACAGACTTCAATAATATGATCTCGTAGATCATGCATATACCACATTTACAGTCTTATTCTCAGGGGCACATCTGATGATGGGACCGAGTTTCACTTATGGCGTGATTTGAGTATCCTCGTAGGACCAGATATGGGTATTATGAAAATTCGTAATTGCTTCTCTTGAAAAATTCGCCTCCCGGGCACGTCACTAGTGACAGTAAAATAAATCTGTCTGGGTATCAACATACCTTTTCCCGTGGTAGTAATATCAGAAATTGTCAGTTGAATATCTGCACACGTTTCGTAAATATTCGGAAAAAACTTTTTTTTAAATATTTAACCCCGTGTATCTTAAAAACTAAGCCGTTTTGGACTTGTTCCCATAAAAACATTTCGCCTTAGAATTAGCTAAGGAATCATCACTTAAAATCATTTAGCTTATTCTGAATTCCCTGGTTAGAACTGTAAATTCTTAAATTCTTAACGTACTAATAGGTCTTATTAAAATGTTATCATAAACAACGTGTATCTTAACATATTATTTCTCTTTTTTTTAATTAATAATTTGCTAAACTAAATACTTCATATTGTTTTAAAAATATTGTTTACATAAGTAGGTTAACATGTTGCTATAGTTAAGGTAGCAATAGCGACAATGAAGTGTCTCTTTCTTTTTTAGCAATGATCATAATTTCCAGTTAAATTGCTATAAAGCTGTTAGTAATTAAATGTAGACAGATTGAGATCAGCTAATAAATACAATCAGCGTCCACTAAGTCTAACGCCAAAAAAGTAAACCAACAACATTTTACTAAAAGTTATTGGCTAATTCGTATTATTTTATTTTCTCATCTAAAATCTCCTATTACCTATTTATAGCTCATTATTGACAGCGCTTTACAGTGTGTCCCAGAATAAGAGACAAACTCTAAGATGCAACTAGACCAAATGAAAATAGTGCTAGTTTCAAATTTTTTACTAAACTACTTCACAACTGGAATATTCGATCATAACTCGAGGCAAAACAATGTTTCCAAAATAATGTTGTTATTGTTTGACATAACATAATTATGTTTGTATATAATAACGAAAAAAGCTTATACGTAGCGAACCAGAGGGGTCAAAGAAGTTTTTATTATTATCTAGCTGCATTAGAAAGTTTACTGAATTACATTTTTCCTTGCTCCATAGACATTTTTGAACAAAACACTACAATTGCACATAATACATTTTTTTCTTGTATGCGAATGATATTTTTTAAAAAGGTTCTGTAAAATGGGCCTGTAAAACTTTTTTTAAAGAGATATGTGACAAGAAAAGGCTTCATTAAGTTTTTGTCACGTCACGCTTAGTAATTTTGTATTGACCAGCCTTTTCAAAAGTCTATCGAACAAAATAACACAAATCACTTCTCAAATAACCGAAAGGTTCCATTTAGTGTGGTGCGTGATTTTAGTGTTTTATACAGATTAACAATTCTCTTGAAGTTTTCTTAATTTGTTCCTGTTTTTACTTTAAATTATTTAATTATTACAGTTGCTGTTGTTAGGCATAACTATGTCTTATTTATAAATTTAACAATATGTCTACCTACTTTTATATCCACGATTCTATCCTTCTATGATTATATTTCTTTTCTATAAATAATGATAAATTGGGCACTCGCGAAAAATACAAAAGCTCTTTTTAAAATCATAAAGCTGAAAGTGCATTTAGAAAAACGGAACGAAGAAATCACAACCAGAGAAAGAGAACACGGTTATAAATTATATTAGTTTAACTCATCAGAAAGTAGTCTAGGAGATAGAAAAATTAATATATATCTACATTTTCTTTTTACTTTGAATCGCAAAATATTTTCAAAATTTACAATTAAAAAAATTGGATTTCTATAAATATCTTCAGAAGTAATCAAATTTTCCTAAATAACAAAAAAAACCTAAATACGTTACACTGTTATATTCTTTACAAAAGTTGTACTATAAAGCAAAATTGTAAACATCATAAACATTTCTCAAGTTTACTAACGCCTAGCACAAAGTGTTGAAATTTGTATTTAATTGGCAATTTATTTCACTGGATATTTAACAAAAAATGTATTACTTCCAATATTGCTACAATTTTTAGTATTATTATTATTAATTTTTGTTTTTATAACTACAGTTGTAAATTGTAGTTTTGATAAAGCTAAATAAAAATACAGTTTTCTCTCAAACCAAAACAAATTTTAAAAATTGCGAAAAAAAAGAAAGATATTTTTTCATTTGTAGAACTATTATGTGCAATTACACAGAATTAATGTTAATGACATGTTTTAATTAAATATATACACTTTTTGTAATTTATACTCAAAATTTGAAGCTTAAAAACAAATTTTTTTCCTGTTCCTATGTTGTTTTAAAAGTAACTTAGGTACCTTTAAGTCTCCACACACTTGCCAGTAATTTCTATAAATTCGTATTCCAGGTTTTCGGTTTCTCTTTCGTGCAAGTCCTTCTAAAATAGGGCATTCTGATAAATTATTTTTGCCTTTTGATTGTCTGTCTTTTATTATAAATTTTTTAATCGAGATTTTACACAAATTTAATAAAATTGAAAAAGCTGACTTTTTTTTTTCTAGATGAACGTTTTTGATCCCCTTGAAGTCACGAAGAACTTGAGCTCAACAACCAACTTCGACAATTTAATTTGTTCAATTTAATGTTAGTGGACTTTTACGTTATTGCAGCCTTAGACAGATGCAAACCGAGAAGAGTGTTAAAGAAAAAAGAAATTAATTCACGATTATTAGTCATTAAGATCCATATATCTTTCATTCGAATGCATCGTTGACATACAGCGCGGATCTTTAGTGCCCCCCTTCTTTCATTTTTAAACCTGTGAACATAAAAATTTAAAACTTGGTACGCTTCAATAGCTTTATAAATACTACTTTTTTACAAATTGCATAGTTATAATATTCAAAATGGCGGCTGGGCGCCATGTTGCGGGGGGCATTCGATACAATGGGAAGGGGGATCTTGCGATAAAAGATTTGAAAGGTCTTTTTATTTTGAACAAGTTTTGGAACGTTACACGCATTATCGAAGAAATGGCGTCGTGTCAACGTTTAGCATATACAAATTTAAAAAAAAATAAAAGCAAGCAAGGCTTGTCTTTGTACTGGAGAAGGTGCTGGACATGTTTGCCATTTACTTCCAAACAGAAAAAAATACATAAACATTTTGAAATGTGCCGACATCAATATTGTGACAAACAGCAGTTATTCTTTGCTGTAAACTCCAAAATATCCTGCAGCCGCAGATATACCTTTTGTTTTAGGTAACCCCATAAAAAAAATCTAAGGGTGCTAAGTCGGGTTACCTAGCCTGTAACTGTATTTTCCAACATTTTTAAATAGAGGTCTCCTGTCTAATTTTCATGTAAAAAGGGGTCCTACAATGTTGTTCCTCAGTTTCAGTCCCGTTTTTAAGTAGCAGATGAAGTATCATAAATGTATGCGATGTTGACTCTTTAGGGTTGATCACAATTTCAAAAATAATTGCAATTTATTTATCTTCTGAAACAGGAGGTCGCCCAGGGTTTTTTACGCTATTATCACTATCAGTCGTAACAAATTTCTGGACTAGTTTGCGAAGATACGTCAGACATATCGGACCCTCAGGAAAACGTCTATTAAAAATTCTTTCAGTTTCAAGAAAATTACGATTTTCGCCAAAAATGAAAATTGCTTCAATCTTTCCGCACTGATACGTGAATTAGGCATCTTTAGTATAATATCGAATTTCGTTTAATGACACAACCAGGTAACTGAAATCGCTTTAATTGTCATCTAACATCAAATTCATTTTTTATAACATAATGTGTCATGAAAGATATTTTTAGCCAACGCCAATGTTCGCATATTGTTGTTTTATTATCTTACCTTCTGAATCACGTTAATTATTTAAAAGAAACATATACTATACGAACATGTTTAAAATTAAAATTTTGACACGCCACTATTTCTTTGTTCATACGTATAACGTGCTAACGTTTTTACGCAGTAATCTACTCGATAATATCATTTAAATGGTGTTTCGCATGACCCCTTTTTGTTAATTTTTTTTTTAAATAGACGCCATTGTGAATATTCGCAGTATGAAATTTATATAAAAAAAATCGTATTTACATAATTATTGAAGTGTGCCAAATTTTAAATATTCATGATCTCTGGTTCAAAAAATAACGGGGGAGGGGGCATTAAACATCCGCACTGTATAGCGATTTCAACAGGAATCCGAAGCAGATCTCTGAATAATAATATCACAAGACTGGTTTGATTGGCTCCTGAAATCCTATATGTCGACAATGTATTCGGATGAAAGATATTTAATTAGATCATAATGACTAATAATCATAAATGACTTTCCTTTCCTCTTTAACATCCCCCTCAGGCTGCAGCCGCCGAAGGCTACAATACCGTGAAAATCCATTAACATACCACTGAACAAGTTGTGGCTTAGTGGTCAATACCTTTCACCTAGGAAGTGAGAGGTCCTGGGTTCAGTTAATTTTTTTAATTTAATAAAGTTGCCTGAAATGTCGATTAAATAATGTTGAAACATTCTGATAAAATTGATGAAAACTTTAGTGCAATTAAAATAACTAATATTAAAAAAAAATGTTTTAAGAAGTATTGCGGAACACTCAGCAAATGTTAACGATATGTGGGCAAAGAAAAACTGATTCCTAAGTGAAACTTAATTTTTAAAAGTGTATAGTTAATATTATTTCATAATCTTGACCTTCACGTTTTACAAAAGTAAAACTTTGAAATTATTAGGATAACCTTAATATGTTCTACAAATTGTTATTCGCTGAAAGGAAGTATCCTAACAGGTATTAAATAAAATATTGTTAATAAAATCCAGATTAGAATATTTTCAGCTAGCACTGTTTGGTATTTATCGCTACAGCACAGAACCTTAAAAATCCTGGATCGTCTAGTATTGTTAATTTACAAATCGGAGTGAGTTAAAAGTACAAATTTTCTAGGCAGAAAATCTGGAAGTATTGTTTCCCAAAATACCTCCAATACTTATAATTGTTATCATAATGATGCTGCCGATTTAGGATTCTAGCTTTCAATATTAATAAAAACTGCATATTTAAACAAAAAGTCTATATGCACAAATTAGCAGACGTTGCGATCTATGGCATTTCATCAAGTTGAAGCGTATTCTAAAAAGGTTTCTCGATTAATTGTTGAAGTAAAATCATCCATGCATACTTATGCAGGTTTTATATAATCTTATGATATTCAAATTGTTGACACTAAGATGCTAAAGGATTTTTTTAAGTTTCATACTTATTTGTTCCATGTTTTTTTTTCATTTATTTTTGTCTGAAATTGTTTTTCTTCAAAACTTTTTGAATATATGAACATAGTAATCTGCCACTATCAACAGATCGTTAGTAGCTACTTGTACAGGGTGATTGGAAAAAGAGCAAAATTGCTTTATATCTCCGTTGTTGAAAGACATAGAAATAAATGTCAATTATAAAAGTAACTGGGTCTTCTATGAAGAATTCAAAAATAATTTGGAAAAAACATTGAAGATCAAATAAAAAATGTATATAATAAAATTTTCAACAGTTTTCTTATTTTAAACGTAATGACAGTAAGGTATTAAAAATGCAATTGCCGACACACATATGAGATTGTTTTTAAAAGTTGTGTTTTGGAAATGAAATATTAGATTTATTCCGAGTGTCATAGTTATGGTAAGAACTATTAAGCCGACAAAGATGTTTGTTGCTCTTATAAGAATAAGTAAGCAATGTAAGTAAATAAACTGATATAAAGTGTTTTATGTAAAAATATATCCGAAAAATGTATACCTAATAGTATAGTATACGAATAAATAAAAATATAACGCATGCTAGCAATTGAATATACATTTCAAGGCCTACTTAAAATATGTGTCCAAATGTTAATACGAACTATAAAATTTGTGTTTATTTAATAACATATTTTTTATTTTTTTTTTTGGAGATAAAAGTATAAAATAAACACATGGACTTCATTTGCTTCTTTTAGGTGAGTTTTCATAACGCGTGTTTGGATTTAAAAAAAATTGGACGGTTATGATTTTATGTAAAACATGTTATATAAAATTTTCGTAGATTCTAAAAATTTAGTAAAATATAAGGCATTGCATTTAAAATAAGACAAATTTTGATACTTTTATTATATATCCTTTTTGTTTAATAATCAATGTGTCGTTCAAAAATAAATTTGAATTCTTTATACAAATTTCAGTTGCTTTTACAATTACTTTTATATTTATCATTTTTTTTCTGTGTCTTATAACATATAAGTAAAGCATTTTTACTCCCCTTTGGATCACCCTGAACATTATCGTCAACAAACAAATATTTTTAATGAAATGTATAATACATTTAATTTGTAAAATCAAAGGGGAGAAAATTTGTATTAGGTAATAAAGGGGAATCAAATAGCTGACTCATACTATGTAAAATCAGTATATTTAAGTTAAGTTTTAGGGACAAATAATTTTAATTTTAGAAATAAATTATTCCTCCAAGTCAATATTCATTTTATTAGCTAGTAAGCTTGCAACTGATAAGCCACCTTTTAGGTTTTCAGACTATTAAAAATATTTCTGGTTATTAATTCAAATTATAAAGTGATAGTTGTTATAATTGATTACATACTTCATATATTTATATTACTGCCGTCAATTGCCAATGATATCAAAATCTTGACGATATAAGATAATTAATAAAATGGTTGCAGGTTTTTATATTCACACTTGTTGGAAATTGGCACGTACCCTATTATAAAATTAGGACTGTTAAATTATTAAAGTAGTAGATTTTTTTTTGGTTATCGTAGTTTTCAAGAATCCACTTTTCAAGAAACTTTTATAAATTCTACTTAGAAATAAACTTTAAGTAATATAACATATGAAAAACTTGTTTTAAACAAATTGATAAATTATGGCATATTTACTAATTTTGTTTTGACTGGTAAAAGTATATGAAGGCCGTATACTATTACTATTATTTCTATTAACAAATAACTATCGTCTATTGGTTTTAACAACTGTTATAAAGACGCATCCTTGCTCATTTAAGACGGAACATCTTCTAACTTACTTTGAAGTTTTAAAAATTAATCAAATATAGAAAAAGGAGGTACAAATAAATTCATTTCCAACAGCAAGGGAACCTCGAATAAAAGATTCTAATTCTGTGTCAAAATCGAATATATTATTTCTAATTGTTATCAATATATACTTGAAAAACAGATATATATATATATATATATATATATATATATATATATATATATATATATATATATATATATATATATATATATATATATATATATATATATATATATATATATATATATATATATATATATTTGATGAATTTACTTCGACAAACTAAAAAATATTAATATTTTTATTAAAGTAAAGAGTTATTTATAAGTTATGTATAATAATGGTGCTTTCTTCAACTGCTGATAAATCAAGCTAACTTCACATGCTACATGGACCGCTAGCGGGAGGGGCGATGGGATAATTTTTGCAAAAATTAAACATTTTTGTATGCCTCATGTAATAAAATTTTATTAACGCATCACTGTATGTGTGACATTTTTGAACAAAAGCACGAATTACCAATCACAATGTAATCTATGTACGATAATACTAATTTTAAGAGGTGCTTTTTCTCGTTTCTAAGTTGCTTAGAATGTCAACGAAATGTCACCCATACCTTCCAATAACTCAAATTAAAACAACAAGAGCTGTTACTTCTAATTTCGTTAAAAATATTAAAGTAATTCGTATATTATTGTTAAAATTTTATATAAATATTGAGGGTTTGGGAAGTTCATGATGTTAGATTTAGTAGTAAAGTATTCAACTTGGAAGTATAGTCATTCCCAAACATTAATTTAAAGTTGGATACTTAAATAAAATGGTAATACAGGCAATGATTAGCTTAAAGACAAGTATTTAATATCCAAAATATTTTCTACCCTTTGGTATAACTTAACAATATACTTAAAAGTAAATGTTCCGAAGGCAATATGATCGTTTGTACATATAACTGTCTTTAATGTTAAAGTTCTAGTATTGTTATTTATTTATTTCTATTCATCCGAAAAAGCTCTATAGTCACTTACTTATTTCTTAAATTAATGCATCATGCTTTACTCCATGTTAATTTCGATCAACAATTATTTAAATTATTTCAAAAGCATACGTGAAATGGTTTGTTTAGAGAAGTAGAACGGATATTTCTGTTCAAACGACTACTGTTTGAAGTTATGCAACGAGAGTCTGACATCTGACAAGATTTTCTTTGTTATATATGTAGAAAAATAATCTAAACCTATAACCCCTTAAAAAAAGTATTTTATCATATTTCATTTCAAGATCATAACAAATTACTTCCCAGAATGCCAGGCAGAGCTTAGAAATAAACTATATATAATTTTTGCGAACATAATTTGGTCTTACGTTAATTATATTTTCTTGACATTTTAGAAACAAAAATTTAGCAACTAAGCCTGTAAGGGCCTTTTCGCATATTCTGCCGCACTCCACTCCCCTACAGAGGCAACTCGCCCCTTTAATGAATGAGAGTATATTGGCCCGGTCAGTTCCTCCTTGGAAAGGGGCTCGACACCCATTGTATTCCAACATAGTCTCGCCCACTTTTTGCACGTGCTAACGACATGTAAGGTTGTCCTCTATGCGACTATGGGAGTAAATAGACGTGTCCGCTAAGCCGAGTCGAAACAAGAGTTAAATTTTCAGAGGCCTATCAAGATACCAATTACCAACTGCCTCGATCCACACGGGTTGGATAGTATTTCTTTTGCCGGTCTGCAGTAGTTCGTGCTTAAGAAATGTTTCCTTTGTCTTTTCCTCCAGGCACATCTATTCAGGACCTGCGAGCAGTGTTGTTTGCTTATATCCATGCGAGCTTCTGGGCCCGAAAACCAGAGCGTCGATCTTCTCTTAGCGAACTTTCTCGTTGATCTAGGCACCATTGTACACGGAATTAATTTTAATTTCACCAAATTTCTCTGTGCTAACTCACTTAGGGATCTTTGCATTTCTGGACTAGAACTAAGCTCATTCTGGGCTTACGGATAGCTTGTCTGAGTGGATGCGGATTTCACTCTCCAATCTCGGCCTTCTTTCCTCCTTTGTTCCTAAGTGTAGTACAGCATCCGCCTAAAAGACAGTTGTATTTCTGCCAAGCGTTTCTCCGACACCACGAGCTGACCAGTAGATTTCCGCACTGCACATAGGGTTATTTACTTATTAAACCTTGCCAAAATATTTTTTTGTTTTTTACTAGTTGATGTAATTAATAATGTTTATTTAAGGGTCCTTGTTAACAAATAAACACGCTTTGTAAAGAAAGAATATTATCAAGTCCATTGAAGGCTAGAAAAATGTCTAAAAGATACTTTGGATACAATTTCGGTTAATTTTGCCATGACCTATTTTGACAATTTTTTGCTCATTAATGAATTCTGATGCGCTCATCAAGAATCTGATGTCAAATTTTTTGGAGACTTTGGTTCTCGAGTTATTCATCATTAATCTATAAGAAATTTGTAATATTTATCCCTTCTTTTCATAAATACTTTGGCAAAGTGTATCGGAAATCGATAGAAAACACAATCAAAACGTAGCAGATCACGTTGTTGTATGTTTATATGTGATAGTAATGTTAATTCCAATCATCATCATTCTTTAACTTCGGTGTAAAGTTTAGTTTTAGCACTTTGAACAATATTATATAGTCTCCTGATCCCGATCTGCTTCTAGAAAAATAGATAGCTTGTGTTGTACTAATTTGTTAAACAACTTTCTCTACCTACTGATAGCATACGCACTTTTTTCGCCCTTATAGGAAATTTTATATTTTTTACTAACTACGGACTCGGTTTTTTTCTCAATCTGCGCTAAGACGCATCTGAGAAGCACAAGTGGATTATTCGTTTTCAAAAATCCTTCGTCTTCTGCTTTTTTACTTCAATGAATTGGTTATCGCTATTTTAATACTAAGTCATTTATTATATTTAGGAAACCGATCCTCGTTATTCTGAACAGCCCATTTTTATATGAATTGGTATTTCAAATCTTTTAAATCACGTGTTATTGCGCGTGACACAGGCGTTGTTAATTTCCAAGAGGCAATTTGTCATACAAGTGTAACTTTTGTCCTGTGTTATATATTAAATAAATCAGGAGATTTATCAGGTGTCTTTTAACTACAATCGTAAAATATTTTTTAGTTTCTACAAAGAAAAGTATAACAGACGAATATTTAAAAACATCGTCTCACGTCTATTTAAGATTGTAATTTTATTTTCGCCACGCCCTAAAAAAATAGGAGTGTTTGCCGAAAATTTTTTTTATTATTAAGTATGAAATAAACTATACGTGAACATGAATATCTTTGATTCACTCGTCTTGACACTGTTAGTTAAACCTTAGTGAATTTATTTTTAATAAATAAAATAAAATCGAAAAAAATACATATTTCAGGAAATGGCATAACATCTGTATGTTATGTGCTTGTGCACAGCGCTGACAATGGTTGGCTTCAGATTGCCGTTCCGCCTGTCATACTTGCCATACATCTAAAAGATAGTGGCCATGTGATGTTACAATCATTGTATTTTTACGTAAAACTGGTCTCAATAGCGCCTGCAAATATTTTAGATTTGCACTTTTGGCCAGGTTTAGCAAGTAAATACCACCATGGGCACAGGTTGACCCAGAATTGGTCATCCAAGACCCGTCCAATTACACCACGAGTGAACTTCTACCAGATAAAGTGACCTATTCCCCTTCTATTGCATCGTTGTTTCTATTTCCAAAGATCTTTCGGGAAGAAAGGGGATTGTTTCATTCTGAGAGCCGATATAAGCGTGATTTGTGATGATACTGAAAATTAGTCAAATTAAACAGTTACTGAAAATTAGTTCAAATCAAACAAATATATATTAGGTAATTAAAAAAATATAAAAAGTTTTCATTATAGTCACAAGATCTAAATTGAAAGAGGGGAGTTATATGATATGCATGTGTTGTTCTCATTATTTTTCATATCTTGAAAATATAATATTATGCAAATAATATGATGGACCATTTTACCTAAGGACAAGGCCACCTGATTCACACTACAATTAGAAATTAAATGTGTCTGCTTTGACTTATGTAAGACTTTATAAAATAAATAAGAAAGTAGATTATATTATATAAATTAATACTCTACTCCCTTATAGTCCAATAATTTTGTTAATATAATTGTTAGGGGTAGGGCAAACAGAGGGATTTAAATGTGGTCAAAAGTAATTTTCAGTTCACACCTAAAAATTCTGCAATTTTTTAAACCCCAAAACATCTATACAATATAGCGAAAAAATCTTAATTACATTATTGCATATAACTTAATTTCCATAAAACTATAAAAACGTTGCTATCCCAATGCCTATCTACATTGCAAAATATTTCAGAGCAATTTTTTTCATTTATTTATCACCTTCCACTCTTTTTTAATTACAAAGATCCCGCGGCAAATTTGTAAATATATGTCCGAACGAGTCTGAGATATCTACATGCCATGACAATTATGTCCGAGACATGTCTAAAATATCGGACATTTCCATTTTGACATGCAAATGTGTCGACATATTTTTTACCTTGTTCAACATGTCAGGATGTTTTACATCACTACTTGGAACCATTTCCCTGTAGCGAAAAGGGGATCCAGTAGCACTGGTACTTTTCATCCTAACACATGCCTAAAAGTCGGAGGCATTAAATTTACTCCTTTCTAAAATGGTCGCTGTTTGTTATAGAATGTAAATATGTAGAAAGTAAAAGTTCTGGTCACCATATAAGGTGAAACATTTTATTCCTCTCGCGAATCGAAACTAAAATATTCTTGTAAATGTGCAGCTTAAATATATATTTTTATATTTATATGGTGTTCTGGTTTTAATAAAATTTAAGTTAATTATGGAAAAGTTAAACATACAAGCCAATTTTTTAGTTAGTCACTCGTAATTTTCTTAATTATAAAGCGATTTTCTCAGATATTTGTGTCTGATCCAGTTTATTCTAGAATTGAGAATAGAGTAACTAATGTCTTACAAGACTTCCTTGTAAAGGATGGGAAATAGATTTTTTTATTTTAGGGTTACACTAATCCCTGAAAATTATGTAATTTTACTTTTTTAGAAAATATATTCAGTTGAGGTAATGTTAGAGAATTAATAATGCGAAGTACCTACTACAAAAATATCAAAGTATATTTTACCTTTCTTAAACAATTTAAACAGGCATGAAATGTCCAATTGATATATTAAACGATTTTTTATATGAGTGATATGGCTGAAAAATTATTATACCTAATTGTTAAAACTTGGTTTCAATAATAAGCTACCATAAATCCGGCCTAAATTTGCAATGGTCAAGGAAAAGATACTTTTTTAAAAAATAAAACGAAATATCACCCTTTACGATAAACGAATTAAGTAAAACAATTCGTGTTTTCCAAGAATGATTTAAATATTTACAAAAACAAATAAAAAATTACCCACAATCTCGTAACTAAGTAAGTGTATCAATATTACCAAATAAACCTTTTAGCTGAGATAAAGTAAGTAGCCCTCCTAGAAAGATTATAAGAAATGGTTACTTTTGAGCAAATATTGAAAATAAATTTTATAATATCAATAAAGAATCTCGATACTAAGTTCAAAAAGTCTGCTTTTATAATTAAATAAACTCAATAAATTGATTGCAGAAAAAGGAATGTTTCATCCAAAGTATGAAATAATAAAGTTGTTACGCCTACAGAAAAATCTAAAAATGTGTCAACGTTGCTAATATATTTTTTGAATTTTGTTGTTATAATAGCTTCAGCCATCTTAAAGAAAATGCTGAATATGAATAATATGGTATGTACCTGGAATCACGTTTCCTGGAGTAATAATTACGATGAATAAATCGCTAATTGGCACAATTTAAAGAAATAATTTCCTTTAGCTTGCTCTTGCTACGCCGCCAACTTAATCTCCTTCTAATTTACATGCACCAACATTTTATGTTGCGTTTATGCTTCACCCTGTACAAAACTGACTAGACATTCGTTACGTGCTCTTAACTCTAGATAAAAAAAAAATGAAAAAAAATCGATTTACAACTAGGAAAATTACGAGAGATTGAAGTTGACTTGCGTTTTTAAAAATCCCATAATTAATTGACGTAGTGTAGAAAAATCCAACGCCTAAGAAGATTTCAATTTATAATCGCGAGAGGATTTAAATACTTCATACTTATGCAAGTTTATACGAATTTTTACTCCACACAAATTTAAGTTTTCTTGAATCTGTCACCAATTTGATGCGAGTAATGGGTTGATCCCGAATTTTAGTGATAGGGTTAAAAGGACCTTTAATAAGATATATTACTCGACCCCTGTTTTGTATTTTAATATTTTATTTTAGGTGTTTTAGTACCTATATCGGTTGAAATACCTTCCATATTTTGATATTATTTGTAACATGAATATGTGAATAATGTGTTTAGTATATCGTTGCCTGCATTACAGTGATCTACTCAGATTTTTGTGATAGATGTTAACAAGCTAATGTAAAAATATTACTAAAGACCAAAGTGTAAATAATTTTGTTGCTGAAAATGGAAATATATAAAAATTCCTGGCAGGATCAGGCTGTGTGTTCATTTTTAGAAAAATACCATTAAGTTTGGTTAATGTGCGGAAATATAGGATGTTATATTTATAGCCCTGGTAGAAAAAATCTGGGAGATCCCTAAAGAACATAAAGTTGCCAACAATTGATCTAGTTAACACGTAATAAAGAAATTAATGTTATGTGAATAGCGTAAGCTATTTGGTTTATTATTACACATAACTGCCTTGTTCGTAATTTTGAACTGGGTTAGGAAAATAATTAAATTATGTAAAAAATGTATCCATTATCAATTTTGCAGTAAGAGTCTGAAATAAACACCTACTTTACAATAAATTTAGCAATAAACAAATATTTAAAATAAACCGGACAATGAGTTAACAAACTTTTACATTTTAAATGGCAGGGACGAATAAAATTGTTGGTTCTTTATAATATTAGTAAAAATGTCAGAAGCTTTCCAAAGTCCTAGATGCAAAGTGATACATATATTTATACTGGCAATCGCTAATAAACTACTTTAAGCTCCACAGCTTTTTTATTCAACTTTTAACCCCTTTATCACAATTAAAGTTTAAGCCCAGAAAAAACAAGGCCACTTCCTAAATAAAAGAAAAAAAATAGGTTGATAATGAGCATTCAATATTTCAAATTTTGTTACCTAATGTAATTTGCCTGACCTATATTTCTTTTCATCTAGTTTGAATAAGCGACTGCTGAAAAATGGCGTCGATTTTTAGCTTAAAGCAGTTTTATTCTTGTTTTGCGTAAAATGACGCCTTTTATGATCCTAAGATAAAATAAGATATAACGAATGCCGTTCCAATAACTAAAAAAATTAAAGCAGATTGATGCGTCTTTAGCTCTATATTACACAATTTGCATTGTGGTGAATTTAATAAGTAAGGAAAATATACAGTCGTTCTAATAATAACCACATATTATATCGAACTTTTCGACATTGTTTTTAACGAGTGATAAAATGAAACACATCCAATTGACACAAAAGAAACCTTTTGCACATGACTGTATAAGATTTATGCTTTGGTTATTTTTGCATCCAGGGAATCCTAGCATTTAAATTCAACTACGAAAATCTATATTTTTAAAATTAGAGTCTGTGTAAATAATCTCAGGTTCAATAAACTAAAACGACAAATAAATCTTGTTTTATAAGTCAGCTAAAGTAGAGTTAAGTCTTCTTGATTTTCAAAATTGCAGAAATTTAGGAGTTTTTGTAGTTGTATTTTTATGTCTAGCTTTCTTAACATTATGTAGGTACATGTAATTTGAAATGCACACGTTATTAATGTTAAATATGTGTTCATTACAATGTATCTACATTTATAAAACGTAATAATTCATGTAATGAATAATCATAGTATTACAAACAACATAATATATACATATAATTTTTCTAAGCAATCGTTGTTTTAGGGTAGCTATTGACATATAAAAAAAACTTTAGTTTATAAGCTTTGCGAAATTGAAGCGATCTCGATTTTAAATTGAACATAACTGAATTGTCCATCTACCATTTTGTTACATTTCTATTGTTTTGTTGGTTATCAATTTGAATAAAAAATAAAAAATATTTATTCCTGTAGTTTTTGTTATTTTGCCTACTTTGAACAGCAGATGTTTGAGTATTCGGGTTAGTTACCAGTCCTATAAACTAATAAATATTGCACCCACCATCAACTTTCACGTTTGCGAGTTAATTCCTGGTTCAGAGGATATCGGAGTAACCCTAAAACGCGTCGACTTTTCAACGTCCTATTCACCCATAAAGAAAAAAATTTACCGAGTAAGTATCTTGTTTTTTAATTCCTTAGTATTGTAACTGTGATAAAAATCACCCTTGGAGATGTCTGCAGTTTTGCGGTTCCTGGACTCCGAAAATCATGTTCTCCCATTTCCGTCGGTCTGTCTGTCTGCCTTTCCAAAGCATAGCTCAAAAACTGCTTATCCGATTGACTTCAAATGTTGGTAAAAATTCGATACGGCGGCCAAATAGAATGTTAAGAAGTCATTAAAAAACTACTTATCCAATTCATGTAAAACTTTGCACGAAAATTAGGTGTGGTGTAAAGATAATCCGATAAAATGTTGGTGTTAGCCATGATTCGGGAACAAAATGTCGGCAGACAGAAATATTTAATAAGTCAGTGTTAAAAGGCTACACATCTATTTGACTTTGCATAGAAACCAAGTGTTGACAGGGAGATAAACTGGTAAAATTTTGGTGCGAATCCTTTATGTAAGAACAAAATGGCGACCCAATAAACTGTTTAAAAATGCCGTAAAACGCCATTTCCTGAAATAATTTTTTTTATAGAGCAAAATAATGAACGATATATTTTGTTCTTTTAAAGACATGTTATGAAATTTAAAAAATAATTAAATTAAAAATAATAAATTAATAAAAGGAAAACAAATACATATGGTATACTGGAATATAAGCAGTGATTTTATTTGAGTAGATATGGTAAGTAAATGAATAGGTGTACGTATGTATGTTCGATCTGGATTTAAAAGTTATTAAAAAGTTTGCATAAATTCTTCTTTGCGAAGGTTATTTAAGAGAGCGATGACTTTCAGCTTGACATAAAACATAAAATGTAACAATAACAATAAAAAAATATATGTAAAATAATTACTTGTCAACAAAAAATAAAATAAAAAATCGGTAAATTGACCTTTAGTCTTTACCCGGAAGTTTGCTCATACAAGAACATTTATATTTGCATATCGTTTTATGGCAATTATTTTATATTGTTATATCTGTTTCACTCTTTTCTTCAGAAACCGATTTATTATAAGGTAAGCTCCGGGTACTTAAATAAAAGATAGGTAAAACTCCTTTAACAGGACTTTCCCTGTGTCGAGCAAAGTGAAATTAATAATTATTAAATTAATAAATTACAAGGCAAATGACTACAAATATTTTAACACCGGAAAGTACGGATCACTTAGGGCAAAAAAGTCTTATATAACCGTGCAGTTACGAAATTCGCTAAACATTTTATTTTTTTTATTATCCAAAACTATTAACTATATTATTAATAAATCAAAAATTAATAGATATTGTTCAAAATAATCGCAAAATTAAAAAAAAATTAATGTATTAAATGACCTTTATTCCAGAACTTGCAATCCGGAAACACGAAATAAATTTTACCTGCCGCACAAATTGTTTTGGCTACTGCAAACGGACAAAAGCTTTAAGTTAATAAGCAAAAATCTTTTATTTGAATCTACTTAACTGAGATTTTGTGCTACAATAAGTAGCTGCAACACTTTATAGCGAAATATTTTTAGGTAAAAGAACTATAAAAGATATATTACTGCTTACGAGAACCAAGAAATGAAATTCCAGCGAACCAACGGCATATTTATAAATCTCGCCCCCATTTTTCAATAAGCAATGCTTTGTGATCAGTAACTACGCCGTGATGACAGTTTTTTTTTCTCTTTTTTTTTTAGTCGTCACTTGCACTAGCCACTATTTTGTATGACGCCGAAACGTCGTGTTGGCCTTTTTCTTTTACTCGTCGCTTGTTTTTGTATAGTAACATACTCGTTACAGGAGGGATAAACCTCGGGAAAATTAGGAATCAGTCCAACTTTTTTTTTCAATTTTGCTAAACCCTCTACTAGTGCAATAAAATATTGCAAAACTGTTGCACAAAATAGATTTTTGCCAATATCTGCTAAGATATTGCAAGTTGCTAGTCAAGGAATTATGAAAATGCAAAAAAATAAAATAAGAATATTCTGAGCAAAAATTACCCTGATAATTTTTTCCTTAAATTCGAGAGATTAATTTTTTCCCACTGACTTCTCTTGGAAGGGAACATTTTGAACATTGTGAATACGTTCTGGCTACGGAGAAATGTATAATACATTCAGAGAAATTTATATTTTTGTTATGTTCAAAAATAAATTTGAAAGGGCGATCATATGGCTACAACATGTGATAATTAGTTTTTACCTGCAGACTTTCCAAAATATAGAAAACTCACTACTATGTCTTTTTGCTTAAAATTTCTACGATTTTACATATTTAATAATATTTTTACAAGCTTTTATTTAACTTGCTTTCTTCATAATATGTCTGTTTTTCCGGTTCAAAATTTTTAATACATTTTTCAAGCACTTGCCTGCATCCGATTGAGCTAAAATATGGCATAGCAATATAACTTCGGTGACAATGCAATAATATGGTACCATGGGAATAGTCTGATGATGGATAGGAACTCCTCAACTACACAATATAACCCCGTTCTGTTTGGATTCGTTGGATTTGTCTTCACAAGTACTATAGACTTAGAGCTGTCCAGGGTCTGATTTGGAGACTGATTTTGGAGTGGCTATGGCAACCCCTTTACTATATAACATTAGCCCCTCGTGTTTGGGCTCCGTAGATTTGTCTTGACAAGTAGGTACTATAGCCCTAGGTGGTGTCCAGGGCCTGATTTTGAAACCGGAAGATGGCCATGGGAACTCCTCAACTACACATTACCCTGGGCTTGTTGGATTTGTCTTGACAAATACTATAGGCCCAGGTGGTATCCAGGGTGGGATGATGGAGTTGGAACGTCGTCATAGCAACTCCTCAGTTAAACAAGATAACCCGGTCTTGTTTGGTCTTGTTGGATTTTGAATAAAATGTAATATATATTAAACAGATGACTAATGAATACGCATAATTTATATGAATGAACGAATTAGCGAACCAATGAGATGACGAATATTTCATCCACATTACTCATACATTTTTATTTAATATATAGATTTCTTGCGTTTCAATGTTAGAAAATAAGCAAAAATCATAAGATTTGATTCAGATGAATGGTTCGCGGAGGTCATAGCCTATTTGATTACTCTTCCAAAAGACGAAATCGCTGCGCAACGAATAGAACGGATGAATCGGAACCTCCACACCATGCGGACTAATGAACGAATAGTGAGAAGCAGGCATAATGCTACAAAATAAAATAAACGTAAAACAAGCTTTTATTTATAAACCATTGAACTAAAAATTAAAAAATAATATCTAGAATATAAAGTTAAATAGTAAAGCTACAGAAGACCTACACCCTCACTGACCAAAGGCTCAAGCAGCACAGACTTAATAAAGCTTGTATAAACACAGAACTTTTAAAAATTTGACTATTTTCTTAAAAGTTTAAGGCGTGAGACGTTATCAAGCTTGAAACAAAACCTCAAGCTTTTAAGAAGTCCTGTATTAAGTGTTTATGTAAGTTTTATCCAGTATGTACTTGTTATGAAGGTGTTTCGGTAGATTTACTGCTTAACTTCTTACACTAAATATTATTTTTTACATTCTAGTTCAATGGTTTATAAATAAAATTTTAAAAAAATACGTTTATTTTATTATAAATAAGTATCTAAATACTTCGTCTGTAGGATGTTATCTTCCGTAGACGATCTGGAAGAATCTTGTTGCATTGAAAATATTGCTTTCTTCATGTGGTAAATAATAGTACATTTATGTATCTTCTTTTTTTGTAATTTATCGAAATAAAAACCTTAGAAAGTACGATATTGCTCTATATTTATTATCACTGGAAAGATTTAACTGTCTCCATTTTAATTAGGGTTTTTTTTAATATTCAATTTTTTGGGAATTTTAAATTACTTTTCTCTTAGATAATTTTGACGAGGTGTTCTTTATATGAAAATAAAAAGTTAATCTACAATCTTCCTATTCTTCATATTGATCATCGTTTTTTGTATATATAAAGAGAATAACTAAACTTCATGAAAATGTACCACTCGGAGGACGCGTCAGCAGCTAATTAATTATCACATGTTGTAGCCACCTGACCTATTTCAACTTTCAACATTTTTGGATATCAAAATATAATTATTTTTGTTTCAATTATTGGATATTTGGTCTCGAGGAGCGTTAATTATTTTCAGAATTTTCTGGGGTCTAGATCCCATGCCTCCCTCCCCGTCTGCAAGCCTGTACTAACTCCTCAAAATAGACGAGAGGCGTGTTTTCTAAAAAAGAATTAATTAATACTTTTTCTGGTGCGCCAATCCATAAAACTTTTGTATGTCATTTCATATTTTGTTCGGAAATTTGTGGGCAGAAGTCCGATCGCTACGGTTTTTGCTGCTTTTGTAAAATCGTGCCAGTAAACTCTTAATCGTCACTTAAATCGCTGCTTAAACTCATTTTTATAGAAAAAAAATCGTTTAAAGAAAATAAAAATCGATAACAATACCAATGTTAAACTTTAAACTTTGACAGACATGACAACAACAAAGATGGCGTCAGTTTCAGTGCTCATAGCACACACAAGCTGCGTTTTTTTGTGCCCTTACGCTTGAAATGCGTATTTTTAGGTTCTTTAGAATTTCAGCGCTTACAGTAGAATAGTAAAATTCATTTCTTTTTAGTTTGTAAGCAAATTTGATAGTCTTAACTGACGTCTCTAATGGATATGTTTGATAATGATGAAGAGGAAAATGATGATCTTTATATTCAAGATTTAGAAGATTGTCTAGGCTAACTTGCCAACAGGTGCTATTCACCTAGAATTAATCACTAGAATTAAGATTGAATTTTGGATCTCACAAAACCCTGCCTCTTGAGCAGTAATAAATATTGAACAAATCTGATTAGTGTTTGCGTTGTGCAATTTAACACAAATCATATTTGGCGCCATTTTCTGTTCTGGAGCTTGTGTTTCCTTTTGCGACATGACATAGAGGCTATTGTAAGCGTCGCACACTTATGCTGCCCTACCTCGGAGCAGTGGCGGCTCGTGAGTATATTGAAGGGTGAGGCTACATGAGGTTAATTTTGTTTAAATGTGAATAAATTTCCACGTCACCCATGAGGTATTATTCTGCGACGCGTTGACCTATAGCCCTACTAAACCATTAAAAACTAAAAAAATAAACTCTAAAAAAAGTAAATAAAAAGTAAACAAAACAAGTAAAATATGTACACCTATCACTAAAATATAGCGGTGATTGAAAACATAATTTAGTTTATTAAAACTTAAAATAAATAGTTGTATGAAATAAGATAAAAAAACTACTTTTTGTACATTAAATCTATACGTCTGTCTTTTAAGGTTGCAAATTTATCTATAATTTGGTCGTAAAAGTTTTGGTCTTCACTAAGTTCTGACAGTAATTCCTGCTCTATTGACATCATTGCTAAACCCGAAAGCCGTTCTTGTGTCATTGTGTTTCTTAGGTAGGTTTTGATCCGTTTAAGACATGAAAAACTTCGTTCGGCCGATACACTTGTTGCGGAAATAGTTAAAACTAAATTAAAAAGCTTATATGCTTCCGCAAAAATTGCTTTAAAATCTTTAAATAACAAAGCTAGACTTTTTTCGACATCTAAATTTGAAAATTGTTCATCCCTATACAATACAGAAAGCTCATTCTTTAATCTATCTCTGTCAAAAATGTTTGGATAATTTTTTAATAAATTATTTAATAAGTCGTCTGGAAAGCATTTAACATATTCCGAATATTTTGTGCAATCGACTAAAGCAAAGAAATTTAAATTATTTAAATTTTCAAACCGCGTCCCTAATTGAAGAATTATACAATCTATTATTTCGAAATATAATATTTTATATTTAGTAAAAATATCAAAGTCGCTAGAACATTGCCCTCGACGTGTGTTAGTTGGCAGAATAGTGACTTTTTTAGCAATATTGAAAAGTTCTTTGAAATGGTCCTCATTTCTAAATTCAATAATTCGTTGCTTGGCAAGGTTTATTTGCGAAATGCAGTAATTTATATCTAAATGCTTTAACTGTAATATTTGAAACAGTACATCAGTGCAACTAAAAATTTGTTTATAAATATGCGTTAAAAGGCAAAATTCGAAATCATTAAAATGCTTTAGAAATCCTTTTGCACCATTAATAGATTCTGTTCCAGAACTTAAGTCATTAATAATAGTTTCAAATACTATAATTAAATTGTCCCATTCATTAGCCACTAAGTTTAAAATTTTAGACCGTGTGTACCATCGCGTTTCTACAGCTCGCGGAATTCTTTTACCTACTATCTGATTAAGCACAAAAGACCGTTTTGGTGATTGGTGGAAATAATTTGGTATTCCTAATAAAGTGGCAAAAAATATACGACTTTGGGTAATCAGTTTTGTTCCCTGTTGTAAAACTAGATTTAATCTGTGGGCGCAACAATGAGTAAACATAGCTAAAGGAGCAATAGATCTAACTTTTGAAGCCCATTTATTTCACCTGCCATAACACTAGCCCCATCGTAACACTGCGCGACCAATTTATTTTTAAAGTCATAAGGCTCTAAGCTGTTTTGTATTAAATGAAAAAGGCTCTCTGCTGCTCTATTATCGCTAACGTCAAAAAATCCTAAAAATCTTTCTTTTAAAGATCCGTTGGTCACATACCTAACTGTTATCGAACACTGTGATTTTTCTGTTATATCAGTACTATCATCCGCAATTACGCCAAAAAAACAACAATCGGTGTCATTGATTTCTTTTTTTATATATTCTTGAATATAGTCATGTATGCAACCAATTAGTTCATTTTGTATAGTCTTAGATTGTCCCGTAAAAATATTACTAAATTTAGCACAATGTTCAGTAAGTTCGGCATTTCTTTTTATTAAGCATGCAAATATTTCCTTAAAATTGCCACGGTTAAAAGAATGTGTTGTTTCATTATGACCTCGAAATGCCAAGTCCTGTTTACCCAAAGTAATAGTAACATCAATTAAATAATTTAATAATAAACGGTTTTTTCGAACATTTTCATTATAAACAATTTTATTAAGACTTGCATTTTCTTGTAGTGCATCCGCAATAGTCGCCCTATTTTGCTCCAGTCTTGTAAGTGCTACCGAATTTTTAATATGCTCTCTTGAACTTTCATGCGATTTTACTGCTCGTGAAAAATTTTTAAATCCGAATATCCGCCCCCTGAACTCCAATTATTTTTGACGCAACCTAATAAAATACAAGGCCAACAATATAAGCTTTCTTTATAAATACTTCCGCATAGCCACCTATAAGTTTCGTACCAAGATATTTGAAAAGTTCTTGAATATTTTTTACCTTGCCTCTTATCGTTAGATATTGCTAAAATTTTCGGCGTCGGACGGCTACCTAATATCTGTTTCTTTTCAGTTTCGCTTCTTCTTAAAAAAGGCGTTTCAATTAATGAAGCAATAATGTCGTGAATAGAATTCATTTCACAAGCAAAAAGCAAATACAAAAAATGGAACGGTCCAACTTACCAAATCAAAACAAAACAAAAACTTACGCGTATTTATTCACCTTAAAAGACAGAACGCCCTCAATTAGCGATTATCGCAATCTATTTCCTATTTCTTTCTCAGCCGCACGCACCACGTAAAAAGAAGCCGTTGGAATATTTCGCTAGTCATGTGATTTAAATAACCAATAAAAGCATATCCAAGCTACAGATTTATCGCCTCAAGAATGCAATAGAAAACGCGTGCATCGGCAATCGCCATCCCGCTCTGTCGTAATCAGGTGACTCGCCGGCATCGGCACCGGCCGTTGATAAATAGGTCAGAAGTCGAAACTTTCCAAGCTAAAATTATTTCGCCTCATTCGAGAGCACTTTCTTTAGGAATGGGTTTGCATGGATTGCACGGTCGGTTTTTTGCTGTGGTCAGAATTTATTTTCTAAAATATTTATTATGGGATTATATTTTGTTTTTTTTTTATGTTATTATGTTGTAAAACTGTTAAAAAGAATATTTCTAATTGGTAATAGATAAAAAGTTATATAAAAAAATTCTCTTTTCCTTTATTTTGGGGATGAGGCGCGGCCTCAGAGGCCTACCCTGACGAGCAGCCACTGCCTCGGAGGAAAAAAGCGAATGTAAGCCGTCAGTGACTCATGACTGCTTTTGTGAGCGGCGAAAATGCCAGGTAAACGGCGTAAGCGGTGTTTATTAGCGCTTTAAGGAAGTAAACGCTCAAACAAAACGCTCCATCAATATTTCTGATAAAGTCTTTCTCTGGGGTCCGATTCTAGAAATATGAAAGAATTCTTGTGAGAAAAATTATGAAAGTAACAAATTCAATCTTGAAACTTCTCTTGTTGCATTCAAAAATAGGCACCATACCATCCCTTGTATTGGTCGAAAATTCAGTTGTCGGTGTAAAGAAATAATTGTGATTGGTCAAAGACAGCGGGAGTTATGAATATGAAGTAAAGTCATCGGAGACCACGTTGCTAGACGGAACTAGATTTGGCAGCAATATAATCAATAAGTCAATTTTTTTCAAGTAAATATTTACTATATTTATCTTAGTCTTACAAAAGGCATTATTATGTTTTTAGTTTCTTTGGACAACCATCGTTTTATGGTTTAAAATGGTTGAGGTACGTTATGGTAGTTGATGTATAAAGTAAAATAATTACACATCTAATTTTGATATTCATTTTTTACATTTATACAAACTGGAATTCTAAACGACCGCCACTTTACATGGTGATAATATAGTTAGAAATTGGGATCGCCTTAAAAATATTACAGTTTTCGTTAAACAAGAATACACCACTCTAACATAACGACAAGAGGATAGTTAATGAAAACCATTCAGAAACTTAATATCTGGGATATCTGCGAACCAACGGAGTAGGTAAAGACTGATAATATGGGTTACAATTTAAGATGGCGAAACAAAATAACGGCCTAATGAAATTTTTAAAAAATCAACGCAAAAAAATTTTATTCAATTGATTTTAAATTTTGCAGAAAAATTAAATGTGAATATAGGATACTTATTCAATTTATTTTAAATTATGCTCAAAAGTCAAGTGTGCTAGAAAGGAAATGGTAAATATATCGGTAGGAATCCAGTATGATGGAACAAAATGGCGCCTAATAAAAACGAATAGACAGTATATGTAACACATATATACTGTGACTATGTACTGAACTAACTTGGATCACACTTCACTCTTCCCAATAAAAGTAATAATTTATAACGAGGGAAGTTCCGGCTTAAGGAATAACGTTTGACACATAGCCTATAAAACTTGATTTTCCTAAATCAGAATAATCAGCATCCGCCAAAAATTACAAAAAACAAAAAGGCGTAATTTATAAATTCCTTGGAAGCACTTTTTAGCCAGGGTATATAAGTATGTTTATCTTCAATTTATGTAAATATCCAATCCAAACCCTAACTTTAGAGACACATTTTTTGCCTTGAGATTCCTTTACGTATATTCCAATT
This sequence comes from Kuschelorhynchus macadamiae, assembly GCA_030620095.1. NCBI lineage: Eukaryota > Metazoa > Arthropoda > Insecta > Coleoptera > Curculionidae > Kuschelorhynchus > Kuschelorhynchus macadamiae. Next base: position 902,047 of record JAUTXW010001355.1, read on the forward strand.
TGCATGGTAGCTTTCTAATATATATATATATATATATATATATATATATATATATATATATATATATATATATATATATATATATATATATATATATATATATATATATATATATATATATATATATATATATATATTATATATATTATATATATATATATATATATATATTATATATATTATATATATATATATATATATTAGATATATATATATATATATATATATATATATATATATATATTTATATTAGATATAGATATTAGATATAGATATATATATATATATATATATATATATATATATATATATATATATATATATATATATATATATATATATATATATATATATATATATATATATATATATATATATATATATATATATATATATATATATATATATATATATATATATATATATATATATATATATATATATATATATATATATATATATATATATATAAATATAATATATATATAAAACAACATTATATATATATATATATATATATAATGTGTTTTCATTCCGGGTGTACATCCGTTCACTACTGTCGTTCTGAAAAGAACAGTTTTGCTGACGTTTCGCCAAAATCACATTTGGCATTTTCGAAGCTTTCTTTCTCGCGTCCGAATAGAGACTGAAGTGTTGGTGACTGCGACGCTTCCTTTTATACCCCCACTCGGGGCCGAAGGTTATATCTGCGCAGGCGTTGGTCCTTATTTATGTTTTCCGGATGGTGCTTTTATTGTTGCGCTAATTGCGCTTGAGTTTTTGCGATTTTAGATTTGTCTATTATTGTCTTCCATACTGTTGGTAGTTTTAATGATTCGTCCCTTTTATTTAAATCACCTTGCTTTTCAATTTCTATAGCTTCTCGGATTATTCTGGTCTTATAATGTTCTATATTGGCAATCTCCCTACACCCATCGAAATTTATTTTATGGTCGGTTTCCTGATGATGTAGGAATAAAGCTGAGGTTGTTTGTTTATTTCTGATGCTGAGTTTATGCTCTTCCACTCTTGCTGATATTCGCCTGTTACTTTGTCCTACGTACAACTTTTCACAGTCCCGGCACGGAATACTGTACACTCCGTGGTTTTCCAGTTTGATTTTATCTTTTGGGTTTCCGAGTAGTTTATCTATAGTTGTTTGTGGCTTGTGTATTGTTTGTATGTTGTGTTTCCTCAGAATTCTTCCGATTCTGTCTGTTGTGCCTTTTACATATGGTAAGACTACTAGTTGCTTTCCCGGTTCATATTTTTTGTTGTTCGTTGTTCGGGAAACTTGTGCATTAATAGCTTTCTCTATGGTGCGATTTGTGTAGCCATTTTTCTTTAAAGCACTAGATATTACCTTAAGTTCGTTTTGTTTACGTCTGTGTTTCAGTTAGTCGCACGGATCTAGATATTAGAGTATTTGCCACAGCTTGAATTTGTGCTGGGTGATGATGTGATTTTGCATTTAAATATCTGTCTGTATGTGTTGGTTTTCTATACACGGTGTATTCGAAATGTCCTAGATCCGTGCGACTAACTGAAACACAGACGAGACAAAACGAACTTAAGGTAATATCTAGTGCTTTAAAGAAAAATGGCTACACAAATCGCACCATAGAGAAAGCTATTAATGCACAAGTTTCCCGAACAACGAACAACAAAAAATATGAACCGGGAAAGCAACGAGTAGTCTTACCATATGTAAAAGGCACAACAGACAGAATCGGGAGAATTCTGAGGAAACACAACATACAAACAATACACAAGCCACAAACAACTATAGGTAAACTACTCGGAAACCCAAAAGATAAAATCAAACTGGAAAACCACGGAGTGTACAGTATTCCGTGCCAGGACTGTGAAAAGTTGTACGTAGGGCAAACTAACAGGTGAATATCAGCAAGAGTGGAAGAGCATAAACTCAGCATCAGAAATAAACAAACAACCTCAGCTTTATTCCTACATCATCAGGAAACCGGCCGTAAAATAAATTTCGATGAGTGTAAGGAGATTGCCAATATAGAACATTATAAGACCAGAATAATCCGAGAAGCCATAGAAATTGAAAAGCAAGGTGATTTAAATAAAAGGGACGAATCATTAAAACTACCAACAGTATGGAAGACAATAATAGACAAATCTAAAATCGCAAAAACTCAAGCGCAATTAGCGCAACAACAACAGCACCATCCGGAAAACATAAATAAGGACCAACGCCTGCGCAGATATAACCTTCGGCCCCGAGTGGGGGTATAAAAGGAAGCGTCGCAGTCACCAACACTTCAGTCTCTATTCGGACGCGAGAAAGAAAGCTTCGAAAATGCCAAATGTGATTTTGGCGAAACGTCAGCAAAACTGTTCTTTTCAGAACGACAGTAGTGAACGGATGTACACCCGGAATGAAAACACATATATATATACATACATATATACATATATATACATATATATATATATATATATATATATATATATATATATATATTCTCTCCAGCTATTTCATCATACAAGTTATGCTAACCTTGGTTCCCAGACTATCAGCCGTCACCCGCCAACGCAGTTATTCAGAAAGCCAAGCTTATCTCAATAACAAAGTATCACATATCAGTTGACGACGTAGATCATCCTATTCTCAAAAACAGCAGGTGTTACTTGTTTACGAAAACAAGTCTATACCAAGAAAGCTTCATCAGCAGAACCCACGTCCTGACCCAAGTGTTCAAGAACGAAGTAAACAGTTCCCACTGAGTCAGCATAACGAAACATATAAATAGTTATTTATCTTTGTATACAATTCAGTTCAGTCTAGAATTTTATATTCAAACTTGTAACTTGTATTTTTAAAAACTTTATTTTTATTTAAAACACGAAATTACAATGAATGTTGACCGATCTAGAGCTACTTAATGACTAAAGATGGTTACTCATTCTCCTGTATTTATATAAAAATAATGCTGAAATAGCAAGAATGAATGAGTAATTGGAAATACGATGCTTAATTCTAAATGATTCATCGGAAGTGGCCATATAATTCCTCCCTCCTTAAGTTTGAGAAAATCGGGGTTGATTTTCGAGAGATTCTAATTTTATGTCCACTTTTACACTTTCTTTAGATTTTTTATTTCTACAATAATAATACAAGAAACCTATGATGATTGTAAATATTACAATAATAATTATTATTAGAGTAATTGAAACTCCAGAGCTTACAAAGTCCATTTGTTTTAGGGGATGAATTATTAATCTTTTAGCATTCTCCAAATCTTCATTGATTTTATCAAGATTTATTTCTTTTAGTTCCAAGGGTTCAATATCTTGGATTAATTTTTCATCAATATTTATTGATGGGAGTTTTAGTCTTAAACTAATTGTTTCTAGTTTTTGAGAATTGTAAATATTATTTTGGATTTTTACTTTGCAATCTGAAGGCAATATTAAGGATACTTTGTCAATAGTTTCAACGCTATGTTGATTTGGACATTGAAAGTATATGCTTTCTTTAGAAGCAGGTATAATTATAAGGGAATTGTCTTCAAGTTGTGTTATAGAAGTTTTATTATATTTAATTGGTATTAGTGGACAATGGTTTGTCAAATTAATTGTTTGAGGTATACAGGGTTCGTTTTTATTCAGTGTCTCTCTAGAACATAAAGATATATTTTCTATCTTATAACAATTTTCTTCTGAGTTGTAAAAGTCATCTGTAGATCTCAATAAATACAGATTATTTAAGATCGTTATTTGATTATTTATTGGTATTGGATATATTCGATAAAGTATATAAGGTTTCTCTAAAATTAAAGGTATTGCAATATAAAATATAATTAGATCGTTCTTAATTGTCACATCTGCGTGTGCTACTTCGTAATATTTAATTATTATCTTATCTTTGTGATTATTCTGCGAAGTTCTTTATACTTAATAATACTATGATGCATAATGTTTATTTCCGCGAAATTTATTGCAGTTTGCAAATTACTTTTTATGTCATGAATGACACGTAGATTAGTCTCAATATTGTCTAGCGTAACAATATAGTAAGACGAAGTGGTTGTAGTATGAGTCATATTAGTGAGGTCTTCCATTCGGGTTAATAACTTTTGCTGATTAGTTTTAATATTAGTCAGCTGTGCGTCAAGATCTTTTGTTAATTGTTTTACAATAGTCTGGGTTGCAGATAAATCTTTATGTAAGATTTCTTGATTTTCTTGTAATATTTTAATATAATTGTCGTATCTTTCTCCATCATCGGCATCTAATGTACCATAGAGATATTTTTGTGCTTTTCCTAGGAAATTGAAAAGTCCGCGTTTAGTTCGCTTTTGTGGGGTAGTATAATGTTTAACAAATAATTCGATTGATTCTATTTGATCGAAAAGGTTACGTGTTCTTATAGATAAAAGTTGGTATATAGGTGCGTATAGATTACTTAGGGTATTATTAATTTGTGTAAGTGTTAATTTCGAGTTTTCTACACAATCTTTTATATTAGTTAGATTTACATGATAATAGACATGATGATAACCTGTTATTATGTAACCTGTTGATTGGTAAACTGGTAACAAAGGGTTATTTAATTCTTCTATTTTATATTGTGCGTTGACAAGTAGTGGAAGTAGTATCAGGATCTTCTTCATTTTGTCAGTAAGTTCCTGAAAATTACGAACGTCTTTTAATATCTTTTGGGTGTCTTTGGTTTTTAAAAGTAGTTAGTGTGTATTTTGGTTCTAACTTTAATGGTAATTTTCGAGGTGTATGTAATAGTTGTTTTGTAGCTTCAGCTATTTCCGGGTCAATCTCGCGTTTTTCATTTAATTTGGCTAGGACATTAGCCTTTTTCGCACTTAATTTTAGATTTATTTTTTCATTAAGTTCATTAAATATTTGGGCGAGTTCGTGAATGTAATCAGTTTGTATTTGATTTATATTTTTCTCAAAATTTAGTTGATAATTTAAATTTCCTTTTAGTATTTGAAATGGTGTATATTCATGTGTTGAATGTATACTGTTATTATAATTAAGGATTGCGATATCCATTAATTCTTGTATTGTTTTATTTCGATGTTCGTTTCTAAGGACAATAAGACTTTCTTTCAAAGTTGAATGCCATCTTTCGATTGGTGAGTTCGAATTTGGATTATAGGGTGTAGTAAAATGTAATTCGATCTGATAAGTCTTGCAAAGGTCTTGTACTAAATTACTTTTAAAACTTTGTGCATTATCAGTTGTTATTTTACAGGGTGTACCATGATGTGAAAAGAATTTAATTAGATTTTGACAAATCTCTATTGATGTTTCATTTACAGGGTATGCTGTAGCAAATTTAGAGAAGTTATCTATTATTGTCAAATATTTTTGACCTGAAATGGAATATATATCCATATAAATATGTTCCATGGGTTTACAGCCTGTTGGTGTTGGTTTAAAAATTACTTTATAGGGATGTCTATCGTATTTTGTTTTTTGACATATTTCGCACGTATTAACAAAATTAATTACGTCTTTTTCAAGGCTTTGCCAATAATATCTTTTCTTTATATTTTTTATATTTTCAGTCATTCCTCTATGGGATGTTTTAGTGATATGATATCTTTCAATTATTTCTTTTTGTTCATTTACGTCTACGACGTCCTCTAATAGTGTATTAGAAATAACAAGGTTGTAGGCGTTATTTTGAAAGGTTTCTTGGAAAATTCGAATTATTATTGGTTCTAATTCTTTATTAGGAAAGTGTAAACAATAAGTATCTGGGGGTAAATAATCTCTTAAGAGTCTTTGGATTATTTCGGTTATTGGGTTTTGATTTATAAAAATTATTAATCGCTTTTTGGTTTCAAATAATTTTTTAGTGACAACATAAGGTTGTTCCTTTTCAGTCCATTTAAATATGATTTGATTTTTAAAAGTGTTCAGGGCTTTACTAACATACGGGGCTCCTAATATGGGGTCTTCTCTTGACGTATGTATAGTTTCTGTGTCTGAGTTGTTTTGATTAATTTTTTCTTCGTCATTGATTTTGCTTGTTGATGGCAATGGCGTTGGTGTTTTAATTGGTTTATTTGGGGGTTTAATTTGAATATCGGAAATTATATTAATTTTTGGTTTCTTCTTTTCTTTATTTATCTTTTTTGGTTTTTCGAATAGGTTTTCTTGGGTGTCAAAGAAGTGTTTTATTTTTTCATGCCAAATATATTGGTCGTCAGAATTTTCTTCTTTTTCACATACTGCTGACATATGTGTCAATGGTGATTTTATTATTTCGGTTGGGTACAATTCTTGAGGTGGTCTTGAAAGTGCATCGGCGTTGGAATTTAAGGTTCCTTTTTTATATTGAATATCATATTCATATTCTTGCAGTTTTAGTCGCCATCTTACTAATTTTGAATTCGGTTCTTTTATTGAGAACAGCCATTGTAATGGTTTATGGTCTGTTACAATTGTGAATTTTCTGCCAAATAAATAAGGTCTGAAATATTTTGTTGCCCAAACAATAGCAAGAAGTTCTTTTTCTATTGTTGAGTAGTTGCATTCTGATTGATTCAGAGTTCTGCTAGCAAATGCTATAGGTAGGTCGTTTCCTATTTTTCCTTGTGAAAGTATTGCTCCAATAGCGTAATTTGAAGCGTCAGTGGTCAAAATAAAAGGTTTACTAAAATCTGGATGTTGTAATATAGGGTCATTAGTTAAGATATTTTTACATAGATTAAATGCGGTAATAAATGCTTTATCATGATTTATTTTAACGTTTTTCTTTAAACAATGAGTCAAAGGTTTCGTTATTTTTGCAAAATTCTTTATAAATTTTCGGTAGTAACCGACTAAACCGAGAAATGATTTTATTTCTTTTGGTGTTTTAGGGATTTTAAAATTTTTTATCGCTTCGATTTTTTTGGGATTTGGTTTGATACCGTCAGGGGTAATAACATGACCTAAAAATTCAATTGTCTTATGCAAAAATTCGGATTTATCTAATTGGATTTTCATGTTAAAAGAACTTAATCTGTTAAATACTTGTTTTAAAGAGTCTAAATGTTCTTGAAGACTGGTTGAAAAGATAATTATATCGTCCATATATACAAGACATATTTTTCCTTGTAATCCGCGTAAAACGTTATCCATTGCACGCTGAAAAGTGGAAGGTGCATTTTTTAGTCCGAAGGGCATTCTGGTATATTCATAATGTCCATGTTCTACATTGAATGCTGTTTTTGGTATACTTTTTGGGTCCATTTCTATTTGATGAAAACCGCTAGCTAAGTCAAGTGTTGTAAAATATTGACTTCTACCGAGTTTATCAAGTATATCTGCGATATTTGGAATAGGATATCTATCTTCTATAGTCTTTTCGTTGATTTTTCTGTAATCTATCACTAGACGCCATTTTCTTTGTCCTGATGCGTCAATTTTCTTCGGGACGATCCACACAGGGGAACTCCAGGGAGAATTTGAAGGTTGAATGATACCATCTTGTAACATTTGATCTATTTGTCTGTCTACTTCTTGTTTATGTATGAATGGGTATCTGTAACTTTTCGCATGTACGGGTATTTCATCCGTAGTCTTAATAGTATGTTTGACTTGATTGAAAAATGTTAATTTATCTCCGGGTTTATGTAAAATATTTTGAAAGTTTTTAATAAGTTTAAAAAGTTCTTTACGTTCTTCAGAATTTAAGTGTTCGTGCCTAATTAGTGATTTTAAATCGATATCTTCGATTATGTTTTTTTCATTAATTTGATTCTGATTTGGTTCGAAATTTATTATTTCAAAATTGTTAAGCTCGATTGGTCTTAAGGGTAAATTACCATTAGTGGTTTCTATTAGAGTAAAATATTTTTCTGTATGATTAAAAATATCAATAGCATACGTATTTTCTTTTACTTCTATTAGGGTAGGTTGAATTTCTATATTTTCGTCTAAATAATAGGGCATTAACCAAGTAGTGTCATTTGGTCGCGAAGTTTTCAAAATTACTTTTTGAATCGTTTTAGGTGGTATTTCAATTGTATATTCATCAAAATTTTGCCTATATTGAAAGGGTATTTCTAAATATTGGTTTTTCAATTTTTTATTTTTTAAATCAATATTTAAATTTAATTTACATAAGTCTTTAATTCCGATTATTCCATCAAAATATTCATGGAATGAATATAAAATAAATTCTATTGGTTCGGTTATACCAAAGCTTAAAAATAAAGGAATAGTAGCTTTACTTTTTGCTTTCTTTGAACCTGCACAAGTTTGAAGTGTGCTTACGTAAGGTTTAATACATTCGGGGAAATATGTTTCTGCTAAAGAGGGTCTAAGTAGGGATGCATGAGAACCTGTATCAATTAGTAGTCGAATATTATAATTCGGTATTTCTACATAGGGTAATTGATTTACTTGAAAACTGTTTAAAGTTAGGCAAGGTTTTCGTCCGAGGCTGGTAGATGAAAATTTTCTATTTGCTCGACTAAATTCTCATTATCTAATTCACATGTTTCATCAAAATTTTGATAATCTTGATCATAATTGTCAAATTCGGGGTTTTCTTCATTATATAACTCGTCATTATTGGGATCATTATTTTCTAAATGCGTTAATTCTTGGAATGTAAATTTCGGGTGATGTTGTTGTTGGGGTTGTTGTTTTTAGAAAGTTTGCTGTTGAGGTTGTTGTCTGGCAAAAGTTTGTTGTTGTTGTCTTAATGGTGGCATTGTTTTTTGTACACTCACACCTGACATTGGTTGTGGGTATTGTTGTTTAGGATATTGATTGCCTTTTTGATTAAATGTTTGATTTTGTACTCGATTGAAAAATTGATTTGGTGGTTTTGGTTTAAAAGATGAATTTGGAAAATTATTCGATCTATTTACCAAAAATTTATTAATATTATTTATTGGTGGTGTTTTCTGATTGCTAAGTAAATTATTTGATCTACTATTTTGCAAATAATTATTTTTAAAATTATTTTGACTAGTTAAGATTTCATAATTCGTTACAATATCGATTGCATGGTCTAGATTTTGGGGATTTGGAACGATTAGTAAAGTTCTTAATTCGCTTGAAATGTTTGCAAGAAGATTTTGAGTTGCTGTTAATTCATTTTGTGCTATAATTATATTTCTAGCTTCAATATTACTTATTTCTGTACAAGTTTTCGTATTTATTTTGGTGACTAAGGCTTTGAGTTTTTGTATATAATCTAAAGTTGATTCACCTTTTCTTGAAAAGAATATTAATTGTTGTTGTAAATTAGCTCTTGTTATTGGATCACTAAATTTTTGTTTTAATGAGATTTTTATTTCTGGCCAAGTATTAAGATCTGGTCTAGTTAAAAGAAAATCTTCGGCTGATCCTATAATTTTTGATTTAATTGCCAAAATTACAAATTCTTGTTGGGAAGTATCAGTATTAAAATATCTTGTATAAAAAGTATCTATTTGATTAATAAAAGATTCAAGACGTGATGGGGTACCATCGAAAGTTTTTAAGAGTGAAACAGTACTTCTCAAAGCGTCTGCCATCTTATTAATGTTAGTATCTATGCTTATACTAGGGTTAAAGATATTTTCTAAATTAATGTCTGAATAAAGTTCTGTTAATTCACTTGCAGATTGATTTTCAAAACTACTTTGTAATAATCTACTTGTAGAAGGATTTTCTAAACTATTTCTTCGAAATGTTTTAGGATAAGTAATGTCTTTACTACAATTCTTAAATTTACTCATTAAATATGTACTTAACTACTGTTAACTGCGTTAACATTTGTTTTCTTTACAACTAAAATAGCTAGTGAAAGTTATTTAAATAATTGTTCAATACAATTGCTTTAATTCAATTATTCACTTTTTCTTTCTTCACACAAAAAATTTGTCTTTGTTCAAAAAATTAAATTCTTTCTTCAAAAATTTCAAAACTTAATTAACAGGGATCTCAACTATAAGGGAAGTAAGTAAATATCTTACAATGTGTCCCAAGTCTTGGTCCTGTATCAAACGATGCTTTGCTGAAGAGATGAACTGTTCAGGTTGGCTACCGCTTGTCTTGGACGCTAGCACAGGCCAAATCGTCCTTACTGGCTTCTCGAATGGCGTACCAATAATCGATGTACCAGGAGTCACAAGTGCCTAGTTTGGTTGTAGATGTTCCTGATCCTTTTCTTAACTGTTGAAACAGAAAGATGCAGCACTGATAATCCTTATGGAGATGAAACGTTGTTACACTCCGATTTCAGGATAACCTTTTTTTCGCACTCCGAAAAGGAATCCTACCGACTGCGCCAATTTTATATTCAAACTTGTAACTTGTATTTTTAAAAACTTTATTTTTATTTAAAACACGAAATTACAATGAATGTTGACCGATCTAGAGCTACTTAATGACTAAAGATGGTTACTCATTCTCCTGTATTTATATAAAAATAATGCTGAAATAGCAAGAATGAATGAGTAATTGGAAATACGATGCTTAATTCTAAATGATTCATCGGAAGTGGCCATATAATTCTAGTTCTACTTCATTTGTTAAACGTTACTCTGTAATTTTGCAAGTTCAAATGTATATATTTAAATTTGTATTTTTCAAGTAATAAAATAATTTTTTAAAAAAGTAATTTTGCAAGAAAGTGATTTAACAAACTGGCGCAGTCGGTAAGATCTGAAAACTTCTAACAGAACACGAAGCCTTTGTGCACTCTAACTGTCGACGGAGGATCCCAATCCATTGTTCAGAAGAACCTGTGAACAAGAAAAATACAAGAAGTACTCAAAACCCAAGAAAAACAGAGAAAATCACGACCCGACGTCACCAACTCGCAGTCAATCTACGGATTAGGAACACCTAGTGAAACCCCTGGTAGAATTTGCTGTAGAGAACACGACGACGTCTGATGTTTCTACTAGTAACGTAAGTCTGAATCATCTCGTTTATTAATTTTCTTTTTTTTCAGTTTTCCCAAAAATATTGAAATTTTTATTCAAATTTAAGGAAACTGTTCGATTTTTCAATTTTGATAATTAGTTAACGAAAAACTGAATTCAAAAACAAATTTCAAAAATCCAAAAGAATATTTTAATTTCAAATTTTGATTATACAGTTAATCAAATTTCAAAAAAAAAAAAAACAACTTGAATTTTGTAGATTTTAGTATTGCTTTAATTTACGTTGATTTGTGTACTACTTTATGTACTGCCAATCAACCTAAATTCTTAATTTTAAGTTCGTATCGTTTTATATAATATTGTGTGCCTATATTATTTCATTTTGATATTGTGATATATTGAGCAACCATGACTGATAACGAAAGACAAAATGTCCCTGAGACACCCGAAATTGAACCGTATAAATTATCTGAAATATTTTCGATAATTCCTGAATACGATGTTGATCAAATTTTTCTCCAAACATTTCTCAATGCTTGTGATTGTGCTTACAATATGTCTACAATCGATCAAAAAGATTTATTAGTAAGCCACATAAAAAATATACTACGAGCAAGAGCAGCGTAGCTAATAAGCTCTCGCAACCCTATTTCTTACTTAGAAATAAAACAACTTTTAAATTCTCACTTCGGAGATACGCGAGAGTTGTCTTCTTTAATACAAGACTTACAACGTATCAAACAGTTACCAAATGAGAGTCCTTTAACCTTCCTCAACCGACTTCAAGTGCTAAATGCAAAAATGCACGCTAATATACAAAAGTCTAATCTCACCCCACAACAGAAACAAGCTCAAATAACCCTGATCGAATCCATGTCCCTGAGTACCCTCTTAACTGGTCTCGAACCACCCCGTATTGGACATATAATTCGTGCCAGTAACCCAAGAGATCTTCTTGAAGCCCAAATACGTATTCGACGTGAACTTCAATTGTCCAATTTCGAATCTCAAAAAGTTTCAAAACCGAACCCACCAAAGCCATTCAATCAACCTTTGAAAAAACCAAACTTTCAAACACAAAAATGTTTTAAATGTGGACGTAGAAAAATATTTTAATGACTATTATCAAGACTATCAATAAGATTACCAAGATCCCTCATTCTTTTCTTATGAAGACCCCTCTACTTTATTCGAAAACGAATACGACAATTCTTATGAGAATCCAGATCCCAATTTAAACTTTAACGAACCTATCGAAGACTACCAAAATTTTCCAATCGAGGAAAATCAAAATTTTCTTTTATCCCCAAATCAAAACCATCCACCCAATCAAGCTCCTATAGAAACAGATCAAATACAAGCCCAAATCGAAACTCTCACGCTAGACGATATGAATCCCTCACTCAATTTCCCCGAACAACAATTTCTTTAAATCTCTTCCTTGCCATAAATCTCAAAAATCTTTACTGTATTAAAGACGCAACAAATACTTTCAAACTACTCATAGATTCTGGTGCAGGTATTTCAATTTTTAAAGAAAATACATTAAAGAACTTTCCAAACCGTTTCCCCGAAAATGCAACAATTCGAGGCATTACCGAACAAAAACTTTTAATAACTGAATCAACTTTGATACATTTTAACAACGCTAACCCTCACAAAGTCTATATTTACAACTTAGACATTGATTTTGGCGGAATTCTAGGTCCTAGAACACTACGAATGTACAATCGATTTAAAGAATAAACAACTTATTACCAATTTTAAAACACTACCACTGTATAAAGTTGAGGAAAATTACTCTTCAACAGAACTCGAAACATACGAGGCAAATAAAAATAAAATAACTATACAAGGGAGAACAGAACAAGTTTTTAAATTAAAATGTCATCTAATCAATACCGATGCTATTTTATCCCGAAAAGAAATAGAAAAAGTACATATCCCAAATGCCCTTGTCCCTGTCAATCAAAAAGGCGAATTTTTTATTATCAATGCGAATGCAATCCCAAAAACAATTGATTTTTCAAATATCGAAATAGAACCATTTTCGATACACACACTTCTTAATTTCAATTTTCCCGAATCTCCCGAATTTCAAACTTCAAATAGAATCCCGACTATTAGATCCCAGCTTAGACTTGACCATTTAAACGAAGAAGAAAAAGAATTAATCACAAATCTTTGTGTCAATTTCAGAGACATTTTCTATCTAGAAGGTGACAACCTATCCTTCACAAGTGAAATCAAACATAAGATAGACACGAATAATACAAAGCCCATTTTTACTAAATCTTATAGATATCCCCAAATACATAAAGAAGAGGTTAAAACGCAAGTAAACAACATGTTACAACAAGGTATAATTAGACCATCAATTTCTCCCTGATCATCTCCCGTTTGGGTTGTACCGAAAAAAATCGACTCTAGTAATAAACAAAAATGGAGGATTGTAATAGATTATAGAAAATTGAACGAATCCACTGTTAGTGATTAATATCCACTTCCTAATATCTCAGATTTACTTGACCAACTTGGACAGTGTCAATATTTCACTACTCTTTATCTCGCTTCTGGTTTCCATCAGATAGAGATAGATTTTAAAGATATTTCAAAAACAGCGTTCCCAGTAGAAAACGGTCATTAGGAATTTATACGAATGCCCTTCGGACTAAAGAATGCCCCATCTACATTCCAACGTGTAATGGACAATATTCTTTTGGGAATCTTAAATGAACGATGTCTTGTCTATATGGACGATATTATAGTTTATTCCGCTATAATTGACGAACATATCCATCGATTACGCGAAGTTTTCAAACGACTAAGAAAAGCTAATCTTAAAATACAACCAGACAAATGCGAATTTTTAATAATATATAATAACTAAAGACGGTGTTAAAACAAATCCAGCAAAAATTGAATGTATTCAAAATTTTTCCCAAATAAAAAATCCTAAGGATATAAAATCTTTCCTTGGCTTAGCAGGTTATTATCGACGATTCATTCCTAATTTTGCGAAAATTTCTAAACCACCTACTCGTTTATTCAAAAAAGAAATAAAATTTGACTTTTATTCTGATTGCAAAGAATCTTTTGACGAACTGAAAAAATTGCTAATTTCTGACCCAATTCTTATATACCCAAATTTTGACGAACCATTTCTTTTGACCACAGATGCTAGTGCTTTTGCAATAGGCGCTGTGTTATCACAAGGACCTGTAAGAAAAGATTTACCAATTGGCTATGCATCTAGAACCCTATGTAAAGCCGAAACAAATTATTCAACTATTGAACTCCTTGCAATTGTATGGGCAGTAAAACATTTTCGCCCGTATCTTTTTGGCAGAAAATTTAAACTAATCACAGACCACCGCCCTCTTACTTGGCTTTTTTCAATCAAAGACCCAGGTAGTAGACTCGCACGCTGGAGACTTAAACTCGAAGAATATGAGTATGAAATAATTTACAAACCCGTAAGATCAATTAAAATGCAGACGCATTATCAAGAATTAAAATTATTCATTTTAATCAATGCGCAAAATTCCAATCAAAACTCTCTATTTTTGCGACAAATCAAGACGATGACGAAAAATCTAATAACTCAAACTTAAATTTCGATGATGAAAAAATAACCGAAGATTACAACACATTTGCTAATATGTACGAAACAAAATCTTTAATTGATTATTCAAATATTGAAACTTCAAACGAACAACTTCTAAATAAATCACATAAAAACATAATAACCTTTTTTCAACAAAAGAATTTAGGAGAATTACATCACGAAATATTAGAAGACATTTTTGAAGAAAATGCAGATTTTTCAATGCAAAGACTAAATATTTTCTCTAGTAAAACAGTTAAAAATCGGAAATATTACATAATTCCTTTGTTACTCGATCCAGAAAATGTAGTCCAACATCTTTTTTCTATTATTTATACAGGACAAAACGAATTTGACCTTTCGTCAACATATTTTCTCGAAAATAAAATAGACTTTCCTATTCTTGAAATATTTTCTTTTATCTTTGCAGACAAAGATAATAAAATATGTATTTGTCAAAATATTGTAACCATCCCAAATAAAGACCAAATACCAATTATATTGGAACAATACCATTTAGGCAAAAGTAATTTACATCGCGGAGTTAACAAAACTTTAAGACGCATCAAAGAAAAATATAATTGGCCCAGAATGATTAAAGATGTAGAAAATTTTATAAAAAGTTGTGAAACATGTCAAAAAATTAAAATATGCCGAAAAAATTTAAGCAACCCTTTAGTAATAACAGAAACACCGAAAACACCATTTGAACGAATAAATATCGATATATTTGAATATCCATCTAGGAACTATACTTTGACAATACCAGACGAACTTACTAAATTTACCCAAGCTTATCCAATTGAAGATAAAACGGCAAAAACTATCGTTAACACTATTATTTTATATAATTGCCTTCTTTCTGAACAATCATGAGACTGTAATTTATTTTTATATCAGGTACAAAAAATTGCTAAAAACATGAATGTAATACAAGCAGCATGAGCTTTTTTTCAGAACTGTCTCCGACATTCTATTTTCTCGAGAGAAATCTGGTATTTTGCTCAATTATGCTAACAAGAGCTTGATGCCATATATCTGCAAAATTAAATTTTATCAAATTCTGTTTGTTGTGCCCGTGTTTTAATATAAATGATGTTGCATTCGAATACCAATATGAAACTCATTGTTTATAAAAATGTATTTAATAGGAATCAATGAGAATTAGAATCATGAAAAGAGATGCAATAGATGTGAAGTTTCTAATGTCAGAAATCTCTGATTTCATCTAAAACAAGAAAATTCTTTTCCATAGTCCTATTTAAATGCAGAAAATTCTGAGAATTTTAAATTATTGCCAGCAAACCCTCGTTTCAGGTTATAGCTTTAACGTTGTTAAACAAATCTCAGATAACATAAGATTGCTTTTTCCAATACAAAATCTGTTAATTTAAGTGCGATGAGAAAATGAAATCTAAACTCGTAAAATTGATTTTGAAAAAACAAATTTCTTCCATAAAAATACTTTTTGGAAAAATGGAATTCCGCAATTTAATAATGAATAATATAAAACTCGCTAAAGCCAGGAGGGCATGACCTTCCTGGCTCCTCCTTCCCCATGGGCGCCCATATCAGCAACCCATAAGGAGTATAAACGATAGTATTCAAAATTTTAAGATGCAACTGTTGGTACCTTTAATAAGTACGTTATTTCAAAGTGGAAAATATTTTCTAAATCAGTCGATAAAGGCAACCAATTAAAACCCACTATTTTACCAAGCTTTGTAATTTCTCTTAAGGGAAGGATTAATTTTATTACACTGGTGTGAATGATTTTTAATTTTGAAAACGCTATTGAGTTTTCGATATCTTGTAATATTTGTTCTATGATTTCATGCAAACTGATTAATTGATTTAGAATATCTTTAATAAAGTGCATGTTTTCACTATACGTAGATTTTTTTAGAATTATGCTAATTTGATTTATTCTATCTTCGATAAGTTTTTCATTTTGGCCTATTTGTTGATTAGTCGTGTTAAATTTTTTGATGACGCTTGTCGAAATCGAGTTTTGGTTTCGAATGTTTTCAGCCAATTTATTTTGATTTTCCTCTAAATCTTTTATTAGTTTTTCGTAATGTTCTCCGTTTGCTCCGTCTTTTACTCCCTTGAGGATGAGGAATAATTTCTTTTAATTTATTCTTATCTATCTTGGGTAAGTTTTAATATTTTTAGAAGTCATTATGTTCTTTGATCTATAACGTAATTTGTTAATTTCTAGTACAATAGGATTTAAATCAAAATAATGAATACGTTTTGCTCGTCCGATCTTTAATAGCAAAATTCCTGGTCTGTTATCGTGACTTTATCTCCGTCTACGATACTGGCCCCGACAAGGCTGAAATTTAATATTTATATTTTAGAAAACACCTAGACAAACGTACGTCTAGGTGGGCGTTTTAAATTATCAATATGAACTTTAGAATGATACTGAGTTGATACTGTTTTACGATTTTGACTCACCGTTTCTCTCTTTATAGTATCTGCAAATTTGTCAGAGAGTTTTTGTCTTAGGTGTTTCTTAATATAAACTTGTTGACCAGGGCCATATAATTAGGGATTATCGCAATTTTCACTAATTTTTGAAATAATTGTTTCTGTATGATTGATTAATTTTTCGTTTATATTTGAATACATTACTGGTCATTTGAAGAATTATGACCCTTAATTACATCGATGGGTTTTAAATGTATGCTCGAATGAATTGTGTGGTTGTAAACTAGTACTGCGTTTTTGTTTTTATGTTATTGGTGTTTTATCAAAATTTTGGTTATTTAGTAAGCGTATGTGCTCTGCCAGAGTGAAATAGAGTCGCTCGACTAGTCAATTAGACTGAGGGTGATTAGGCGATAAAAATGTATTTTTATTTCGGTACCATTATCCACAACTTTGTTTAGGAATATGGTGATGAGGGAAAAATAACACTTGTTTGTAGACAATTTCGGTGACGGCAAGAGACTGGAGTGCATTTGCTTGTGCATATTTGGAAAAACTATCTATTATAATTAAAAAATATTCAAGTGAATATGTGTCTAAATGTATAATTTCAAAAGGTTTGGCAACTGTTGATGTGACACTTATTTGCATATTAATTGGGTGACGTTCGTATTTACTTTTTTGGCAAACTTACTGTTTCGTCAATACCCCGGTGGTTGGTTTTTGATTCGTGATAGTTTATCAAAGACGTGTATTAATTTATTTAAACACCTTTTAAATTTTAAAGATGGCCTCAGGAAATGGCTCGTATATTTTTGGTTTTTCGAAATATAAATGGTATTGTTTATCGGGAATTGTCAACTCTTTAACGAAAGTTAATACGTCTTGATCAAAGTTATTTTCGGATATTTGAATATTAATGCGACGCATTTTCTCAAACAAATTGGTAGTTTTTAGTTTTGCCGGAGAATAGGAACCATAGGATCTTCGCTTTCAATTATGTGTACTGTTATATTTGCATCAAGTAGTTGACCGTCAGCTGATATATGTGCTGTCATGTCATTGACCTGTGCGAGATCATTATTATCCGTTTGTGCTACGATGGGAATTTGGTCAAAATTTTCATGTTTCTGTAATTTTCCATTGTCTCTTTCGTATGCAGCTCTATTCAAGAAAGAGCATCATCATTCGTGTTTAATTTTCCCTTTTTGTATATTATGTTGTAATCGTACTCGTCAAGTTTAATACGCGATCTTAATAATTCTGGACTAAGATGCTTTAAAGAGCAAAGCCTTTTACTGGTTTGTGTTCCGCCATTAAGTTTATGTTTCTGCCAAATATATAGGCGAAAATATTTGGTGGCCCAAACGATTGTCAGGTGTTTCCTTTCGATGGTTGAATAGTTTATTTCAGAATAATTTAGTATCCTTGAGAGAGGACAGCCCCAATAACTACGTTCCTTGCGCCTATTGTTAAGTTTTGGCTTTTTAAGTTAAGGCTTTGAAAAGTCTGGGTATTGCAGTATAACCTCGTTTATTAGTATATTTTTGCACATATCAAAGCATTCTAAAAATTTCCTATTATGTTCTTAAGTGGCAACTTTTTTTGTTATTTTAGCGAAGTCCTTAATAAATCGACTATAATACCCTCATAATCCTAGGAAACCTTTAATTTGTTTTGTCTTAGGAATCAAGATGTACATTGATAGCTTCTATCTTGTCCGGATTAGGCTTAACGTCATTTGCTGTGACACCATGGCAAAGATATGTCACGTCTTTTTGCAAGAATTCCGATTTGTCCACCTGAATTCTAAAACTAGATTTTTGCAAACGCTGAAAAACGCTTTTTGATGTTTCTAGATGTTCCTGAAGTGATGTGGAGAAGACTATTATATCATCTAGAAATACTAAGCATCGCCCGCTGAAAGGTCGTGTGGGCATTTTTTAGTCCGAATGATATTTCCAAAAATTCACAGTGCTCATTTTTGGCGCTAAATGCCGATTTTCAATGTCATTGTCATGTACTTGAATTTGATGAAATCCACTTTTAAATCTAAGGTGGTAAAATATTGGCATTTGCTTCATTTATCCAATAAGCCTGTAATATTAGGGTACCTATCCTCAAAAGTCCTAGAATTTAGTCCCCTGTAGTCAAAAACTACCCTATAGTTATCAACCCCCGGCCTTCTTAGGGAACGCCCATATAGGACAGCTCCACAGGTATCTGTTTTTCCACCTCTTGTATAAAGGGGTAGCTAGGACTTTGTATGTACTGATATCTCATCAGATGTTTTAGTTCGATGTTTTATTTTGCTAGTAAAAGCTAATGGGTAATTTTCATTATAAAATATGTCCGAATATTCCTGAATTACATTTAGAATTTTATTTCTTTTCTCGTCGTAAAAATGATCGATACGAAATTTAGAAAAATCTAATTTCGAATTGGGACAGTCATCAAAATTCATTAAGTCGACCCCGCATATTTCATTACCGCTAAGCTTTTCCACGGTAATTGTTTCTGAGAGGTTTAATGTTACGGGCTGGAAAGTGTTCTCTAACACCGTTGTTAGTGCAAAGCCTATTATCGCAACTGAATACTCCGGTATCTCGCAGTTATGTGATTTTTGATGAGATATGATTATATCACCACTTTTTATAAAAGTTTTAATTTTTATTACTTGCTCGATACGAGGAGGAATCGTCCAATGTATTTCATTTTGTGTTTTGTAAAACTCCAATTTAATTCGCGCATAATGCGTTTGTAGGAATATCTTATGATAGTCAAGGTTTGCTTGCAAGAGTTTAAGATTATCGAGTCCCAGGGGACCGTCAAATACAATGTGAAATTTGGAAAGATAAAATTTTATTTTTGTTTTCGAGTAAATAAAACATTTTTGATGAAGGTATAAAAGCACTATATTGATGACCAAATTTTTCAAAAACTGTCGAAACTAAAAAGAGGTCATTAATTATACAATTGGGATATCATTTTTTTGCAATATTTGGATCGATGAATGATCTAGTCGAACCTCAGTCTATTCCTGGAAATACGATACAGGATAGTTCGCTAGAATTAGACATATTAAAAGAAATTATTTCAGTTTTTAAGTTTTTTTGTCTTGTTGAGGCTGATTCCGAAAATGTTTGTTACTCTCGGATAGTAATTGTTTTCATTGCAATATTGATACTGATATTATCGTCATATGTGAATTGTTCTAGTTGATATACATTTTGTGTTTCGGTATTATAAACCTTTTCAAAAACTAGTTTTGGTGGATTGTAATTGGATGTACTAGGCATAGCTTAAAAGACTGATGTCTCTATGCGTGACATAGGCGTTGGTATTTGTAACGGTTTTTGACTAATTATAAAAACGATTTGGGTTTACTGCGTAATTAGGATGAAAAGAATTATATATTGTGTAGGCTTAGAATTATATTTTTTTAAAATTTCTTGACTAGGTTTCGTTTCATTTTAAAAATAGTATATATTCAATTCCTGAGTAACAAATTATAACGCATGTATTAAATTATCCGGCCGCATAGATCTTATGGTTGCATCAAGCGGCTCTTTTAACCTGATTAAAATGTCTTAAGGGCAAGGTGAATATATACTTCGCGTTTTGAATCTTTTGCTGAAATATTAGTTTCATGAGAGTCTATATAAGAACATAATAGATTTAAAATGTGTAATAATCCATAATAAAAATCATTAGGCTTTTCATTCGGTAATTGCTTCATCATGACCAAGTCTCTATTTAGACAAGCCTCATGATCAGCAAAATTATGACGTAGGATGTCCTCTATACTCTCCCACGTACCAACATTTTGAATATATACAACTCATTTTGCATGGCCAGTAAGTTTACCTATTATTGATATCAATAAACTAACGTTTTGAAAATTTAGTGCACTATCTGTATCATGAAAAGCATCGATAAGTGATTGGGAAGTTGAAATATACCTATTTAAATCATTCGGGTTCCCATCAAAAACTGGGACACAATTTAGTTATTCTGGCTTAAATTGGGACATATTGCTTGTAACTAAATTATTAACCGATTGGTTATTAATATTCGAATTTGTAGAACCTATACTTTCACTAATATGTTATATTTATAAAATGCGTTCCGACTGCGCCAGTTAACTAACTTAACCGACGGTTTCCCTTTGAAAAAGTTTTATTTTATAAAAAGTGTCAAAATGACATGTACCAACTTATAAGTTAAAAAAAATAGATTCTTCTAACTGACTGACTCGGCTCTGCTACGGCGTAATCTTATTAAGGCAACGGATCCGCTGGATCGACAGTTCTCGAGAATGGATCGTGACATAACTCGTCCCTCCTCAGAATTAACTACAACTGGTAAGGGGTACTTGAATTGGTGGGCGGCTGGCTTCGCGGGGATGAATCATGACATAGCTCATGCAGATCAGTTTTCAAAAATTCAAGTATAATGACACTCATAAACATACTTTGTATGTTTATGAATCACTTATGTTCTTTTTTAGAAATCAAACAGAAAATGTAAATCGCAGGTACAGTACCAGAACTGATAACATTATATAACAAATTACCGCCACACTTAAAAATAATAACTAGTATAAGAATTTTTAATAGAGAAATTAAAACACTGTTTATTCAACTTGAACCTTACTAACTGGATGATTATTTAAATATGTAAATTTAACTATATTATGTAATGATATTAGATATAGATTAGTTTGTCAGTGTGACTAATAGCATTGTTCTTGTTATTCTGAGGTTATTTCATTTTGTTTCTTTGTAACAATTCTGACATAAAAGTTTATTATTATATTAGTTATGCTATTATTCATTCCCCTAATAAACGGAAGGATTCATTAGGAAGAACACTCCGTTGTAATTTGCTAAAATCGAGCTGTAAAGCACCTTAGCCGGAAGTTCCCTTGTAATGTATCTTTTCATTTATTTAGGGAATCAAAAGATAACACATTTTGTATATGTATTGTACAGGATCGCGCACATAAGATAGCCCACTACTTTTTCTGTAAAACTATAGTTACGGAAAAAAGTTGAATATAAAAGTTTATTGCTGTAAAACGACGTTTTATTTTATAATATTTTTATGCTTACAGGAGTCATTTTCCTTGGGTAATTATCAACTTTCTTATTATAAATGGGACACCCTATATATTTTTACATTTTCAAACTCTACAGTGAATTCTAATTATATTTCATTTGTATAAAAATATACAAATTGTTTTGGCGATCTTAACTTTTAAAATTTGACATCTTGGGCACATATCCAGCTATAAAATCTAAAAGTTTGATTTATGTCAGTCAGTTATCTTAGTATTTAAATATCCAACGATTAAACCGAAATTAAAATTTTTGAAAGGGGATAATGAAACAAGCAGTTTCATCATGGCTACCTAAAATATGGCTGCTTTTAAGAAATATATATTTTTTTTTAATGTAATTTGGTGTTTGCCAGCGTTTGTTGCATGTAAAAAATTGTTACAGTGTATTGCTTTTGAAAACATGTGTATTTCTACCTGTACACTGACGAGTAGCATTGATGATGACTAGTTACCCGAAATCGCCCTGCGATGATTTTAAATTTGGGAAATAAACACGTTATAGAGAGAGACCTTTTTGATTCATTATTTTCGTCTGTCAAGATCTTGTCCAAGAGTGTGAAGAACTTCGTAACTTGCGCTATGTTGAAAGCTCTTGCCCTTGCTGCTGTTGTTGGCTCAGGGGTTCTTAAAGATTGCGTAAAAATCATCTGGAAAAATTTTGTTACGAATCCAAGATGGTGAAACAAAATGACAACCTGGTGAAATGATAAAAATTATTACTAAAAAACTACTTATCTAATATACCTGAAATTTGCCCAAAAATCAAATATTAGGTAGAAATTAAGTGGTAAAATTTTAATGTGAATCCAAGATGGCGAAACAAAATGGCGGCTTAATAAAATTGATTTCAATTTTTTTGCAGGAATTAAGCGTGATATACAGATTAACTGGTAAAATAGTGGTACGAATTCAAAATGTTCGCACAAAATGGCGGCCAAATAAAATGTTGGTGATGATGAAAAAAATCCCCTCCAAAGTTTTCCATAGCTTCAAGTTTTAGCGTTTCGATGTCCAAAAACATGTTTTCACAATTCCGTCGATCTGTTTGTCGGTCGCTCTGTCTGTCAAATTGGGGCATAACTAAAAAACTACTTACCCGATTGACTTCAAACTTTGGTAAAAAATTAAAGGTCTTATGGGGTTGACCTGATAACATTTTGGTCGGAACAAAAATCCGACCTGGTGAAGTGTTATATCATTAAGAAACTCATTATCCAAATTACCTCAAATTCGGCACAAAAATTAAATGTTTCATAGTAATGAACTGGTAATATTTCGGCACGAATCCGAAATGCCGGCTGTCGTAATATCACATTTTTTACCAAATAAATCAAGAAATATACGTAAAAACAAGGCCAAATTAAAGAAAACATATTCCTCTTTAATTACACGTAACAGACAATGAAAATTCGGCCTAGAAAACATTTTCTAGAACAGGGATTAATCGAATGTAAACGAATAACCACGCCTTGATTTCGAAAATACGATGATTTAAATTTAACCAATAAAAATACAGGACGCGATTAGCCAATAAATTTAACCTAGAAAATTATTAAAACAATTAATTAAAAATATTTCTAATTAAGATAGAACATTGAAACTTGGTAGAAATGATTAATTTTAAAAGCGCTTTACGCCTGTATAAAAATCTTTTCATTATCTCAACTATTTCATATAGAAATAAAACTAATTTAAATTTTCAAAATTATAATTTTCAATATTTTTCCAAAATTTTAACGTTTCTAAAAAGCCACTCTCACGGCAAACAATTAGGTAAAAGATTCATTAAAATCCAATCAGAAACACCTGAGAAAATTAACTAAATTTAATGATTTATTAAAATACAAGAGTTTTAACCACACTACACCACAACTTGTTACGTTCTGGACGCGCGTTTCGCTAACCAAGCTAGCATCATCAGCAGATGATATAAACAGTTTATATCATCTGCTGATAATGCTAACTTAGTTAGCGAAACGCGCGTCCAGAACGTAACAAGTTGTGGTGTAGTGTGGTTAAAACTCTTGTATTTTGATCTATCTTCCACCAGTTTCCAGTGTTAGGATTTAATGATTTAAATTGCAAGTTCGTTAAATGTAAAATTTTCAATTTCAAACCTTAATAAAATTTTTCCTACAAAAGATAATCAAGAGCCGACCATTTGAAAGGGATCCATTAGGGCTACCTCGTATAAAAATTTCAAGAAGATATCTCAAGACACCACCGACTTATGGACGAAAAAAGGAAACGTTGTGAACGGCAAACTTCCAAAAGGACGCCACGTCCATAACTTCTAAACGCGTGTAGATATCAACAAAAGTCACTCGACATAAAATGTTCAGAATGGCCTAAACTATATAATATCCAAAATCCAGCTAAACATCTAAAAAACTACGGAAGTTAGATTTTCGATTTTTGGACATCGAAATGGGACATTCATAGGATGATAGCCCCATAAAAAAGAAACATTTTATATGATATAATATTTTACGATAAAACTAATAGGAACCAAGAAAACAGGCCTTTTTTAGTGAAAAAATTAAAAGTCATTAGAAATAATCTAAAACTTGACCAGAATACGCATAAAGTGATGCTATTACTGGGAAAATAGGAAATAGTAAAAATAATCAAAAACAACGTTCCCACAGGACTTCAAAGTTTCCCGGGAGATGTTATCCCTAAAATAAGTTGCCAGAAAGTAAAGAAAATTGTCGACAGTTTCGTTCACGGAACTCCGCCCAAAATGACCACGATTGGTCTTGAGCTGACAAAAGGGTGTAACCGTGACGTCGACGCAGAAAACATATGAAAGTAGACAGAAATTTGATTCTTTAGCAGATCGCGAAGCCAACTCGTTAGTGACACATGTTTTCATTAGCCTTCTTAAGCACCGGTTGCAGTTGGTTGTAGTGATACAGCCGAAGACAACTAGAGGAACCTTGCACTATTGTTCCCACCGTTAGATTTCGCCGGGTCTTTGTACCGAAAGGTTCCATTGCACTTAGGTTCCGAGTAGGGCTTAGATTGTGAAGATCGTCCTCGGTAATTAAATCAGGTTCTTTTGATTTATGTCCTAGTAGGAGCATCTGGAAGAACAAGAAGAAGTAGCTGTCAAAATTACGTGAGGAAGATTCGGTAAGCTAAGACTTTGGTCCCCCTCTTCTTAAGCGTTCATCGAGCTCAGTTAAGTTCTCCAGATCAAATTTTCTCTCTAAGTAACTTAAAATGAATCCAACTAGTGTTCTTTTAGTCCTTTGCTATTGTTGTACTTCGGGCATAAATTAACCCTTCGATTGTATTTTTTGAAGCGTACTAATTGCTCAACTTTTTGCTATTTATTTGTTGCTATTTTTAACATTTTAAATTTAAACTTTAAAATTCCGATTTACTCACATAACCTCAAAACTGTTATTAAATTTGTAATTATTTAATTACCGATTTTGACTGCATTTTTATAAACATTAATCTTGTGACATATTACCTATTTTTAACTTGTATTTTTGTGATCTACCCTTGATTGGGCGAAACACATTTTTGTACTGATTTTGACATTTTAAATATTATTGGATATTCTCTGATTTTGCGCTATTTATAAAAATAATTGTTTAAACAAATAACTGTAAATTATACTTGATCTTGTAAAAGTTAGAATAGGGTTTTAGTATTAGTACGCTTGGTGAATCCGTTCTCTTAAACTTTAACGATCCCTCCAGAGTACTTAGCACGTCAGTCCCTGAAGTTCTCAATTTTTGCTAATTTTTTAAACTTATTATTATTAACATTTTAAACATTTTCGCGTCTAATATCCGAAGCGGCGTGGCCCGGGTGGATAATTAGATAGGGAATTGACAAGCTTGAATTAGAATATCTTTTTCAGTTTGATTTTGCATTTTTAATTAGTTAAAGATTTTCTGATTTTCTGCTATTTTTATTAATACATATTTTGCATATTTTTTAATTATTTTCTAGTTAATTAATATCTACGTATTTTACTCTAATTAATAAAAAGATATTCGTTTAGTTAGTTCGATTTTAGGCTAAGTAAATATTGTATTTTGATTTTAAAGTTGTTGACGTAAAAGACTTTACTGTTGCAGTCACAGTGTTTATAATTTAACAAATACGAGAGATTTGTTAACTTGATTGATTGAGCATAAACTAATTAGTGAGCAAAAGACAGTACACAGGTATTTGCTGTTTTATCGGACAAAAACTGTTGAACAAACTTTTAAAAACTTAAACTTAAAAAACTTCAAGTACTTTAAAGTGCAAACTGAACACTTATAGTGACAGTGCATAGTGCTTTCTTAAAGACGTTTCGACTTGAGATCGAAAGGTGACATATTTAGTGGTGTATGGACTTAGCAAAGCCTGCACACGACAAGGGCCATAAATAAATGGGACTACATAAGTAAATAAATCCTTAAGATTTTTGTAACCATAGAAATAGGTATCCACCCGGTAGCGTTTCTTAGTTATAAGTTGACTTTACTCCGATTGACCGCCCGTTGCTCGTAATTTGTTTATTCAGCAAGTCTGAACTTTGATTTTTTAAATAAACTTTTTCAACTGTCTACCAATGGCCACTCCAACTTCTGAGGTGGTTCCCAAGAGAGGTATGACAGCTTCTAGCGTGCCTAGCAACACCGTCCCCGTCTTTGAGCATCAGCTCACTCTATCATCTGGCGAGGGGAACGACTATCCCAATGTTCCTCGCGTGAGTGGTGAGTGCCTGACATGCTTGTCAAAGAAAGCCCCTGGACATTACCAAAATCACGACAAATCCTATAAGACTTATATGTAGGATACATTTTCCGGAGCTACTTACATGGAGAACCTCTCCATGGAGGTACCCCAAGGAATGGAACATCCAAGGTTCACTTCACCTATTAATAGCAAAGTTAATCACAAAATTAGACATATTAATTATGAAAAAGAAAAATTAGAAAACTCTGATAATCTGTTGCTCGATAATGCTAGCCGTCAGCGTGAATCTCTGCAAACTACATTTAATGACAGTTCTTTGGAATTACGTAAACCAGCAAGAGACCTTCAGTCTCCAATTTCTTTAATTAATCTTAATTTATCCCCTCCTCGACAGAGGCAGGTTAGGGAAAAAGATATTGACCGCAGCTCCATTTGCGATGGAGACTCAGACCTTGACATGGACCACAGGTCCGGATTAAGTAAAATTTCAAAATTAAATTCAGCTACAGAACATGATGTTAATTATTTTTTCGAAGCAAAACAACATCGTCGAGAACAGGGCCTAATAGGGTAGTAAAAAAAGCCTGGAAAAATTCATTTCAAATTTTGTGCAGGCATTAAGTGTAATATACAGATAAACTAGTAAAATTGTAGTACGAATTCAAAATGGCGGAACAAAATGGAGCCTAGACATTTTTTTTTTAATTAAAGAAAAAAAAATTTCTTTTTTTTTTCTTGATTTTTTTCTTTTAATTCTTTCTTCAAATTTGGCGAACTTAAAAAATGGTGTAAAAACTCTTATTCCATTTATTTCAAATTATGTCAAGTATGGCATTGCTAGAAACTGGTAAAATATTGGCACGAATCCAATATGGTGGAACAAAATGGCACTCAATATATATATATATATATATATATATATATATATATATATATATATATATACTAATAGAGAGAGAGAGAGAGAGAGAGAGAGAGAGAGAGAGAGAGAGAGAGAGAGAGAGAGAGAGAGAGAGAGAGAGAGAGAGAGAGAGAGAGAGAGAGAGAGAGAGAGAGAGAGAGAGAGAGAGAGAGAGAGAGAGAGAGAGAGAGAGAGAGAGAGAGAGAGAGAGAGAGAGAGAGAGAGAGAGAGAGAGAGAGAGAGAGAGAGAGAGAGAGAGAGAGAGAGAGAGAGAGAGAGAGAGAGAGAGAGAGAGAGAGAGAGAGAGAGAGAGAGAGAGAGAGAGAGAGAGAGAGAGAGAGAGAGAGAGAGAGAGAGAGAGAGAGAGAGAGAGAGAGAGAGAGAGAGAGAGAGAGAGAGAGAGAGAGAGAGAGAGAGAGAGAGAGAGAGAGAGAGAGAGAGAGAGAGAGAGAGAGAGAGAGAGAGAGAGAGAGAGAGAGAGAGAGAGAGAGAGAGAGAGAGAGAGAGAGAGAGAGAGAGAGAGAGAGAGAGAGAGAGAGAGAGAGAGAGAGAGAGAGAGAGAGAGAGAGAGAGAGAGAGAGAGAGAGAGAGAGAGAGAGAGAGAGAGAGAGAGAGAGAGAGAGAGAGAGAGAGAGAGAGAGAGAGAGAGAGAGAGAGAGAGAGAGAGAGAGAGAGAGAGAGAGAGAGAGAGAGACTATGTGCGAAACTAAATTTGATCACACTTCACTTTCCTAAGAAAAAAGAAGATTCATAACGAGGGAAGTTCTGGGTAAAGGAAATTTACTGATTTTTTTTATGTCAAAAATAAAAGTTGATTAGAAGCGTCCTAAATTAGAAGGAGTTATAATAAAATAATGGTGCAGTGTAGCTTGAGGTACATTATAGTTCTTAAATACTAACAACCCAGTCATTTTTTCTCCCTTATATCGTAAATGGCTCTGGCCATATCTTTCTTCGGCCATGAATTCCCGGTCGATGCTCTCTTATAGTTATTAGGCATCCTGAAATAGAAGTAAATGCGGCATTTAACAAACATATTTCATTTCACTCCTGGATGAGATGAGGCTTTTGTCGAAGCCCTAAATAGACCAGTAGGAAAAAAAATACAATCCCAAATCTTACGTGAACTTTTCATGAATAAGTAATGTTAAAGCGCTGCATGCCTTTTGTATTTGTATAATATTTTCTGTAATCTTTTATCTATGATTAACCTTCTATTCCGGGATATTCCCGAATAAATTTTGGCCTGGACACTGGCCCTTATTCTGGGGGAATCCCGGCCAAACCGAGAGGGGTGGCAAGTAGCAATGCTACAGTATTTAATTATAATTAATTCAATTATCAAATATCAATTTAGATGCTGCTGGTAGTAATTCAATGTACAGCCAAACTATAGTACCGCACGATGACGTCGGTGATTCTTTAATTTTCTCCAACAGCATGAAACAACTTGAATTACAATAAACTGGAAAAATCTAAAATTGACCTAAATATCTGTAAAATATCCGTTTTTTACTAAAATATCCGTAATTATCAGAAATAATATCCCCCACCTCTAAAAAAATCCGCAAATAGGATTTTTTTAGAGGATTTAAAAGAGGCTAAATCTCAAACCGATTCGTAATTGTGGAATATAAATAAAGATCATTATGTTTTTGTCGTGAGGTCTGTTAGATTAGTAGCAGGATACATGCAAAGGTAATTTGATCCATCACCGATGAGCGATGTTTTTTGTTTAGTTTTTTAACAAAATCTGTAATTTTGTCTGTGGTTGCGTTTTAAATATCGGCCTACGTTTTAGTTAGCCATGGTTAGATCTTTCCTTTGAATTGGTTGATGTAAAAAATGTATTTATAAAAAAGTTACGGATTGGTTTGATATTGAACCGCCCGTGCTTATTTTAGTAATGGCGTTTGATGTAGGGATGCACGATCCGCTCGCAAGTATCGATATTTCGGATCGATCCGGATCGGTCAACAAAGTATCGGTACAGTAAAAAATCGACTAAGAAAGAATCGATACTCAAAATATCGATATATTTTTGATCCGGACTATTATAATTTTGTAAATAAAAATGTTAGGTTAGAAATGTCTGCATTCTGCAGTTTTTAAAAATTTCGATATAATGATAATGGAATCTTCTTGTTTTTATATCAAAGGATCATATTTAAACACAAATAAAAAATACAGTCATGGATTAATATCTGGATTTTATTATTTATTTTCTATATAACATAACATAACCCATAACCTAAATTTACAGGTAACAGAAGCAGAAAATATGTAAGTCTATCAAATATTTGAATTTTTTTCCTTATTTATTTACCTTAACATAGGAACTACTTAAAAAAATAGTTTTTATAAAAACCATAAACAAATCTATAAAAATGCTAATACTATAAGTACTAAGTATAACAAAAGAACAGAAACGAGGAACATTACCGGAATAGTTCTATTCTATAAAAAAACTAGATACGTAATGAATATTAAAAGAAAAATAATTCGACCTTAATATTTTATAAGTCCCAATATTCAAAATCCAGTGATTTTAAAAACAAAAGTTTTGTCGATCTAGCCCCACTAAGTCGATTACAACTGGGAGTTAAAATACTTCCCGCTTTGGAAAAAAGCCTTTCCGAAGGAACTGATGTTCCAACGATTGGCAAATATTTTTTGGCCAGTTCTTTTAATATGCAAGAGTTAGTAGTATTCCAATAACTAAATGGATCTACCTGTATATTAATTGTTGGACCATTTAAATACATTTTGAAATCATAATTGAGGTTGCCTTTGGTATTCGTATCAACATGTTTTTCTGCATAACTTGCTGCCAGTTCTTCATGGTAAGCCCACACACTTTCAGCATTGGTTAGTTGAGCTTGAGTTTGTCTCTGTGGATTATCATCATTATGATTCTTTTTTAATTCACATAACTGATTAATAGACTGGTTTATAAAATTAACAGCATTAGCACATGATAACGGATCGTTAAAATGTAGCCTCTTAAAGCGTGGGTCTAAAATTGTTGAAACAGCTAGTAATTTATTTTGTTCTATGGCTCCAAATCGTTTTGAAAGTTCATTTAAAGTGTTTGCTTTTAGACTTAATGTTTCCTCAGTTGAAGGGGATACATTTTCAATTTTTTTAACCAGACAGTTTATTATTGGAATAATTTTGCTACTGGTTAAGTATTTTTCTCCACATATTTCTTTTGAAACAGCTTCAATGGGAGATAAAATATATAACACATCTTTTATTTTTTCTAAATCAGTGGCGTCAATCATAGTTGGTGATTTTGGGTTTTTCAGCAGAATTGGTGCTATGTGTTCGTACAGTTTAACAAACCGTTCCAACATATAAAATTGGGAGTTCCATCTAGTTGGGACAGACTGTATTAGCTTTAAAATATTATCAACTTGCTGCGCTTTCCTAAGCTGATCAGCAGCCAAAACACCCTGCTTAAAATAGGTAACAATGGATTTTACTTTACCTACAATAATTTTTATATCCTCAATATCATCCATAATTCTTGACGCTACTAGATCTAGGGTATGAGCAAAGCAGGGGAGGTGCTTGTTTTTTCCAAACATATCGTTAACCGCCTTTACAATATTCGCCCCATTATCTGTCACGACTGCAATAACTTTGGAAGTGGTAATATTCCATTCTTCTAAAATTGTGGACATGCACTGCACTAGATATTCAGAGGTATGTCTTTATACTAATTCGAATACTCCTATAGTAAGAGATGTTAATTTATTATTCAGCAAAAAATTACTTGTTATCCCTAAAAAGCTTGTTGTATTCATAGCCTCAGTCCATATATCTGCCGTAAGGGTGATATTATCTATTTGTGTAAGTTTCTGCTTAAACATACCTGATAAAACATCATATTTTTCATCAACAAGAGTAGAAATTTTGTTTCGTCCGGGAACCTGGTATAATGGTGCAACAGTTTTCATAAAATATATAAAACCTTCCTTTTCAGAGCTATTTAGGGGTAAATTGTCCTTCGCTATCATAAACGTTATAGCATTGGTGATTTTTCCTGCTTTAGTACCACCATCTAAAAAAAAACTGTACTGTAGCTTAGCCTTTATTTTAATTTCAAAATAAACTTTTAAGTTTATAAATTTGTGGTTTTTGCGCAAATTTTAGCTAGACAGGTCACACATCACACTAATATAGATGTAAAAATAATATTGATGATAAGAAATAATTTTTTGTTAATTGTTGTTCTGATATGATTATCTTTAATACTTTCTAAAAGTTGCCGAATAAATCAAATCTAAAACAGCAAAAATTATACTTAGGGGGCTATGAAAATGTTTAACCTTGTGTATATTCCAAATACATAATTAGCTAATTAAAATGATAATTGTAGATAAAAAAATTACCTGAAAATGACTTAATAGTTGAAAATGATTCAGTAATTGAAGACTGACGAGAACTTGAGGGGCGTATAGAGCTCCGGCTAAAAGAGGTTGATGGCATTGGTTCAGTAGTTGAAAATGATTCACTGACTGAAGACTGACAAGTACTTGAGGGGCTTAGGGAGCACCGGCTAGAAGAGGTTGATGGCGTTGGTTCGTCAATTAAACAAACTACAGAATCTGCTGAAGTTGAAGCCACGGACTGCTGGTTTTCACTACTGTCCTTATTTATTATGTTCTTGATTGGCTAAAATCATTATTATTTTTATTTTAAATTGACTATACATATTTAAAGTTATAAATTTAAACATTTTTTTGGGCTAATTAATTAAAGCAGCACTTATTATTCATAAAAATCAAATTACCATATTTTCTTCTTCATTCTGTCTACCTTCATTCGAATAATTTGGATGTCTTCTTTGCAAATGTTTTTTTAAATTTGTTGTGTTTCCGGCTGTTTTCACATCACACTGACACAATTTACATTTTCCTCCTGACTTTGTTTTAATAAATATATTCCATACACTGCTTCTTACAGGTGGCATGGTAAGTAAAATTGGTTGAAAACACTTAACAATATAACAACCCTTGATACTATTTACAATAAAATACCTTATTTGCTTATACAAATTACAGTTATAAAATCAATGCTTTTACTAGGATCATTCACAGGCACAGGAGGAATAAATGTATTTTTAGAGTATAATCACAATTTTCAGTATTTACACACGTTCAAGTTCAAATCTAAAAAAACATCACTATCAAATTTTTAAAACAAAGAAATACGATTTGGGATTCCCGGATATCAATTAGAGTGGTCTGTCACTGTAAATCCCCATCCGCCCATCCACCTATCAACCATATCTATAGTTTCACAATTTTCCAAACTTGTAACTGTCATAGAAATCTGCAATCCCCAGCCAGAATTTAAATTTTACGCTCTTATGCTAGATGACGCCACTATTAATATAAGAAATAAATACTAGGGATAGTTCGGATCGAATGATATCGATATACAGTCCTATGTATCGATACATGGCAAGTATCGTATCAAAAGTATCGATACAAAATATCGAGTATCGGAGGCAAAAGTATCGATATCCTATAATATCGGATCGTATCGTGCATCCCTAATTTGATGAGACATACCGATCATATGCTTCTGGGGTTATTTAAAAACTTATAAGGTATGAGTAATTGTCTCTGGTATGTCACGTAAGCAGAATTCTCGTACTGTATTATATTAATACATAGATAGTTTTGGTTTGTAAATCTATCGTTATTATCGACCATACATATATTAAATTGATTAGATATAATAGCTTCCATAAAACACCAGTAATGTAAGAATATCCGCTGGCTCACCCCCCTCTTACATCTCTGCCCCCTTGCCCTGTTACATCACTTGACCTTGAAATGGGCCCCGTCTGTTATAATTCATATTATATTCAAATGCGAATCATTTGCAGTGAGAATTTGCTTATAAATAGAAATTTGTGTGGTGTACATGTTAGTACCTTAAATTTAACAGAATATTCCTAAGCTAATTTTACGAAGAAAAGATTCTATAGACATGTGGTGTAAAGTGCTTCGTTTCGATAATACAGAGCGTTGAAAAAAAAATTATTTTATAAAAAAACTATTTAATTGAAATTGGGCACTAATAGATGTTCAGTACATTGTGCAAGTATATAAATATTATTAATTCTATCATAAGCCCATATATGGGTAACACACTTGAACTACTTGAACAGCACACTTGACCTTGACACATTTGCTACTTATTCAAACGTGAATCATTTGCAGTGATAACCCGCTTATAAACAGAAATTTGTGTGATGTACATATTAGTACATTAAATCTAACAGAATATTTCTGAGCTAATTTTATGAAGAAAAGATCCTATAGACATGTGGTCTGAAGTGCTTTGTTTTGATAATACAGGGCGCTTAAAAAAATAAAAAATAAAACATTATTTTACGTATCTCTAAACAATTTTTTGACAATTAAGATAAATTCAAATGCACAAAACATGTCTCTTGGTAATCTTTAATACGAAATTGCGAAATTTAATTTTTATGCACGCCTCGGATGGGCAAATATAAAAATTGAGGTATGTCTCAAGTAAATATTTAAATACTAATGGCATATTCTTGAGTTAATTCTACAAAGAAATTGGCTGGATATGTGCTCCAAGGTTCTTCATTTCCAATATAAAGTTTTTTGTTTTTAATTCTTGAAAACGCTCCGAAGTACTCTATTTAAATTTGGTACATAAAACATTTATACTTATTTACACTTTTTAATCCTTGATCGATCCGTATATCAGGGACGTTCGCAAGTATCTTAGGTATGTAAGTTATTTAATTTGTTAAAAAACATGTACGACACTTTTGTTTTAGCTATTTGTCGTAGTGTCAAATCGTATTTCCTGTACATTTTTACCAGAATTTCTTATGATACACGATAACTGTTGAAAAAATTGAAAGATTGATTTGAAACGTTCCTTTTCTTATAAATCATATTGAAAATGGGCGGGATAGAAAAATTAAAAGTTTCTTTTTTTATTTTTAAACCTCGTTTTTTGGTCAACAAAACAAAAAAGATTCTAATGGAGCATAGATGTCATAATTTTGGGTGTTTTTGAGAATGACATTGTAAAATTTAGATATTTTTAGGCAGATAGCCACAATTTGGGGTACAATACTTTCTCCAATTTTATAAAATTTGCTATTATTCTTCGCATATGAGTAATGTCCATATTCGTTTGATAGAACTGCGGCTCGATTACTTTTTTTTGATGAGATAGAGCAGCTAAATGCTTGCCTGTAACTAGATACAGGATATATACATTTTTCAGTATATAGCCGGGATTTTTAACATTCTGCCAGGTTTTTAGTACACGGGCCAGATTTTTTAAATTTTATGCGCTTTTTCGTGGTATGTTTAACGTAGGGAGTGTAACAGTAAATACGATTTTTTTAATTGAACTATTCGGATAAGTCGTAAAACTTATAATATGTTATACAGGGGAAGTAGGTATAGAATATGAGACGTTTTTTTTCTTTTAGTTTAAGAACTGTAATAATTGTTTTTCCTAGTGAAACATCTCGGTATAAGACATCGACTTAGGAGATTTGAGTAATAAACTGAGGAAGTTTTGTTTTCGCAGCTGTGAATTTTTTATTTTTTTTCTTTTACTAAAACTTGTAGGATTATAAGTATCGATTTGGAGTTTTTGGTCATACATAGGATATAATAATAAAAAAAAATATAGATAATCTTTCAGAATTGGCTCTAGCGTAATTTTTTTAACGGGTTTCACTACTACTACATTTTTTGAGACTTTAACTGTAAACAAGTATAGCATATATTATGTTATACAGGGGCAGTAGCTAAATATAAGGTATTTTTGTAGAAATTCTGGGTTAAGAGCTGTATTTTTTTTCATAGTGAAATATTTCAGTATAAGACATTGATTTAGAAGATGTGGGAACTAACTGGGCAACTTTGTCGCGCAGACCGACAGACGGACCGACGGAATTGATAAAACATATATTTTGGCATCTAGTGACGCTAAAACGTGATGATCCGTAAAATATGAGATTAATTTAGTACCACAATTGTACTAGTTGACCCCTATACCACAATTAATTATGACACACAACTTGAAATCAATCTATTAAGTAGTTTTTTCGAGGTGAATTTTTAAATATTTTATTAAGCCATCATTTTGTTCCACCATTTTGGATTCGTACCAAAGTTTTACTTGTTTTACCAGTTGATTGCAAGATAATACTTTGATATTCGTGCAAAATGTGAGATAAATTGGATAAGCACTTTTTTAATAATAATTTTTTAAAATTTCACTAGGCAGCCATTTTGTTTCGCCATATTGAATTTTTACTAAAATATTACCAGGTCATTCCTATATAACCCTTAATTTTTTTTCACAGTTTGGAGTCAATCGCATAATTAGTCTTTAAGTTATGCCGCGAACTGACAGACAGACCGACACAGTGCCCACGCAATTAATAAAACATATTTTTGGCATCTAGGGACGTGAAAGGGTGATTTTTTCACGATTACAATAATTTTATTTGGCCTCCATTTTGTTTGGCCATCTTGAATTAGTACCACAATTTTACTAGTTGGTCCCTAACTACAATTAGTTATGGCACACGATTTGAAATCAATCCATTAAGCAGTTTTTTCGGGCCGAATTTTTAAATATTTTCTTAAGCCGCCATTTTATTCCGCTGTCTTGTATTATAACCAAAATGTTACCAGTTGCTTCCAACATAATACTTGATGTTTGTGCAAAATTTGAGATAAATTGAGTTGTTCTTAACATTTTTTCTATCTCCAAAATTAAACCAATATTTGGTGTAGCGGGTTGTGAAGAAATTCACTAAACGAAGTGAAATGAAAGGTAATTTTGAGATTTGAATTCAAAAATAAAGGAAATTTTAAATGCTAAAAAACTTTCGGTAAAAAGTTTTATCACTTAAACCTATATAAAATTTAATAGATCTGAATGAATTGGCGTTTGACGTAATGTGAAAGTTAGTTGAAAGCAAACGCTTCCCTTTTCCGAAGGAAGTAAAAATAAGCAAAACAGTTTTTTTAAATATAATGGTGGCGCTGAACTTTTGAGTTTTGACAAGCCTCTATCTGCCACAGTCATGTGTAGGTATTTAAAGGTAATACTCATTATCATAATTGGCCTAAGAAACAAATGCTTAATACATGCATAAGATTATCAATTTGTTGAAAACAACCTGTATATTAAAACGAAAAGAAAGTTTAAAAATAAAAAAAATTGTTTTTTTTTTTACTATTTAAGAGTACTTTATCTTGGCTAGAAAATAACACAAAAATATCTCTTTTGAACAGTCGTCGTTACAACGTTACATAATACTGTGTAAAACAGATTTGTTGAAGTCCGCTATAGTTATGCTTTTCTGAGCCCTAAACTCCATACTTAGTGCTAGACAAAGTCGAAAACTGCAACTTAATATCTTAGTTCTTTTTAAAAATATAAAAACTTGAACTCTGTCAAAAATTTTGCGTGTATAAGTTCGTCTGTCCAGCAGTTTAGTTAGGTACTCTACCAAATAAACTTGCCACTCCAGGAAATATTTTTTATCTCGTTTTATAACAGTACATTAATAAAATATGTAAAAACCACGTAAAGCGGAAAAACACACTTTTTACCTTTTAGTCGTCATATCTCAGAAACGGTTTCAGATACACTTTTGAAATTTACAGCACACTTGGCGCTAACGAAAAGTATAAAATATGTGTTTGTGTTTTTTTCGTCCATTAATATTAAAATGTTTTTTTTTCGAATTTCCCGTTGTCGTTTGAAACACGGTAACTGTCAAAAAAATTAAAATAATTATTTGAAATTCTCAGAAAACGTTTATTTTTAGGCTGTTTCGAATCATGTTAAAAATGGGTGGATCAAACTTTGGAAAGCATTTCTTCATTATTCAAAAAAGTGTTTTATGACATCTGACCCCTAAAGAAGTTTCTAAAAGGGCATAATTAGAAGAAAGCAGTCAATATATGCATTACACTTTCGTGTTCTAAAAGTCCAAGCAAATTACATTTATCGAGGATTATTTAAAAAAATCTACTTTTTAATTTTTTTCTGCTGTCGCTCCTAATTTTGGAACGAAATAAAAATTTTAAATCGGATTTGTACAGATATATGTAACTATTAAATAGTTAAGGAAAAAAATATATAATGAATATTATAATTGAAAACTGACTTATAGTAATATTTATGTATACAGGATTTCTCTAAAATATCTACATAAAGTTACTTTAAAGCAAATACTTCCCTTTTCACAGAGTTTTTTTTAATATAATGGTGGCGCCGAACTTTAGATCAGCCTCTATGTACAACAGTTGAAAAAACATGTTAAAAAAATTGCAATTTGTTGGGAACGCCCTATATATTAGAATGAAAAGAAAATTAAAAAGTAACTCTTTTTAATATTTAAGAGTACATTATCGCCAACAACAAAAATGACCCCTGCATTGACAGAGGCAGTTTTAAATGACGTTAAACAAGCACCAGAAAAATTGCGCTTGTACTAAACGTATATAATAAACTAGTATCGAAAATCCTAACAGAAAGATTGAGTTATCTGACCATCCAGCCATGGAACATGCTAACACCGCATATTGGATGACCACTTGATATATGCAAATTCCTGCAATGCCAGGCCAATCAGTTGAGAGCATAGAAGCGAAATATTTTGATTTTAATTTTTATTGTTTTCAAAATAGTTTGTATTTTTTAAATAAACATTTTTTGAAAAGGCGATTCCGTAGTCTAATTTTGTAATTGGCGCAGTCGTATGGATTTTCGGAAGTTTTATGAATCGCTCATAATAACTTTTTCGTTTTAACGAATTAACCGGAAAGGTCCAAGTGTTGTGATATTAAGTGAGGTGCTTGTTATCATCGATCAATTCCCAATTCATCGAGGATCTGTAAGAACATTCCATTTGATCGAACATCAAGAGATAGGACTCACATTGCCTGTCTCTGCAAGGACCACAATTTGGGAAAGGACCACATCGCCGAACCAAGTTTGGAACTTATAGAATGACTAAAATCGCCATCCTTCTAGTATTGTAAGTGCAATTGATTTTCTCACATTGATGTCGATCAATAATACAATTGCTGAGTTAACCAGCCTTAATTTATCACCTTCAGCTGACTCTGTTCCTCAAAGTAATTTAGCAGCATTAAATTTAGAGGTATAAGTAGAATCAATACAAGAAAATTTTGAAAACACAATCTTTTTAAGTAATCTTCCATTAATTAATCAACCATTAGAACCAGATATATCTCAATTCAAACCCGAATATTTAAGCTGTGTTCCAGCTTTCGATAGAGACGCAAACGATTTGAATAGATATATATCTACATGTCAATCACTCATAGATATATTTTACGACACAACTAATGCGCAAAACTTTCAAAATATTTATTTGCTATATTCTTTGATAGGTAAACTCAATGGTCAGGCTAAACTAGTCGTTAATATACAAAATGTAACAACGTGGAACGAACTTAAAAACACGTTAAGATGAAATTTTGCAGGCCAAAGGGATGAAGCGTGTTTAAATCGCGATTTGGTTACGTTAAAACAAAATCTTGGTGAAAAACCAAACGATTTTTATGATATAGTCCTACATATTTTAAATCTTTTGTGTTCATTCATTGACCCGCATGAAATAACGAGTTCAGCAAAAAACCTAAAACGGCAACTATACAATGAATTGGCTTTAAAAACATTCGTAAGCGGATTACGTGAACCATTAGGGACAACAATAAGATGCATGAGGCCTGAAAATCTTATTCAAGCTTTACAATTTGTAACACAGGAATATAATGTAAATTATTTTCAAAATCAAAATAAACCCTGACTTCTGTCATTAAAAAATAATACCAATAACAGTAGCCATAGCAATTTCAAGCCACATCAAAATTTCCAACCAAATTTTGTACAAAAACCATTTTTTAACGCGAAAACAATGCATTTAGGCCCAATTTTTCAACTCAGCCTATAAATATAAGACCTAATTTTAACAAACGCCAACAGAGATTTTTTACAAATTCTCAAGTTTTTGGTAAGCCAAGGACTAATGTATTTAGGCCAAACCCTCAAAACAGGTTTTCAGCACCAAAACATATGTCAGGCGTAGAAACAGCTGTATTTAAACCATCTGCTAATAAACCACTGCAAAATAACCAACAACAAAATTCAAATTTTTATCATCAAAATCAAAGATTTAATGCACCTAAATTCGCTTTCGAAAAACTTCACAATACAGAAACCCAAAACATGTCATATTATGAACAATATTCGTATGAAGAATGTCCACGTTCTAGTACATATGATTCGTATCAAAATATGTACTACGATCATAACTATTATGATCAAAATACCGAATATTACTTATAATATATAATATATAAAATATATTAACTCTGACATTTTAGAAAATATGAAATTTTATGAAGAGCAAACTGACAGTGAAACTTTTCTAAGGTTCACCGAAACAACAAGAAAACTTAGTACCACAATTAATTTCATTCAATATGTCAAATCCTAGTGAATTATCTTATATAATTTTCCCAGGATTAACAAGATCATTTATCGATCCTAATCTTGCAAAAAAAGTTTTATTCAAACAAAATAATAAATGATCCTTTTATAGTTTCGACTGTTTTTCAAAAGTCCGTCCATCAATATAGTTCCCTAATTCAATCTTCAAAAATATTTGAAAATTCTATTTATTTAAATTTCATAATATATTTGACGGACTCATCGGACTTGACAATTTAAAAATACTTCAAGCTAACCTTGATTTTGATAAAGGCTTATTAATTATATCTTATACTAGAATTAAATTACAGTTCCACAAGACGCAAAGTGAATTAAATTGTATTACAATTGCTCCACGTGTCGAACAAGTAATACCAGTAAAAACATCGATAAGAAACGGTGATATTATAATATCACATCAAAAATATCACAATTGCGAGATACCAGAATGCTTATCTGTTGCAAAAAATGGTTTTGCGTTAACAACGATTCTTAACAACACTTGTAAAGAAGTAACTCTAGACTTCTCACAGCCCATAAGCGTAAAAAGTTTTAATGCAACAGAATATGAAGAATTAAGTTTAAGTAGTTTTGATGAAAGTTCGGAATCTCCAAAATTAGATTTTTCAAAATTCAGAATAGACCATTTAAATGCAGAAAAACAAGCAAAACTTTTAAAATTAATTCGCGATTATTAAGATATTTTTTATAACGAAGACGAACCATTAACCTTTACGAGTAAGATCGGACATCGCATAAGAACCTCGGATAAAATCCCTGTGTATTCTAAATCATATCGCTACCCCTTTATATATAAGCAAGAGGTAGAAAAGCAAATTAAAAAAATGCTGGATCAAAAAATAATACGACCAGTAGCTCACCCAGTTGAGTGGGGCCCAAAAAGATAGATGCCTTAACGAAGCAAAGATATAGGGTTGTTATAGATCTAAGGGGCGTATATATTTGTACAACTTTAAAAGTTTGGATGATAAATATCCTTTACCGAATATAATCGATCTATTAGGATTCGGTAGTAGGGGTAATACGGGCATTCTACATCACCTCCCCTCCAAGACGTACTGCTCATGCGCGTGACGTTATCTTAATTGTCAGCGCATGATGTCATCTGTCATCTGTCGACTGTCAACTGTCATCTGTCACGTGTCACCTATCACGATGTCATCTGGGCCACGCTGCTAGCACCATCTGATGGTTCAAGTTTTCGTTTTTCATACGGCTAGCGCCACCGACGCAAAAACTGTAAGGTACAGGATGTTGCTTGAACCACATACTTCTGTTTCTAGCGTAAATTAATTTGCATATTTTAAACTACAAGAAGTAGAAATTCACTTGCATGATTTTAATTATCAATAATTACATGGAAATATTTTGCGATAACAAACCACAAACATTCGTTTTCAGTGGAGATTTACGAACAAAAGACATATTTTCTGCTTGCAAATACAGGAGTTCTCACTCTTTTCACATGTGTATTACAGGCAACGCATACGATAGTTTGAGAACCTCTGAGTTGACACAAAGCAGTTTTATCTAGTTATTTATGCCTCGGAATCAACGAGGAAATGTGAGGTAGTTTTAAACGATTTTAAATATAGAAACAACCCAAGCATCAGTTAGTTTGTTCAGTCACGTAATAACTAGTGTTATCCTACGATTGTGATTTCGTGTGTGTTTGTGTTTTAAATATCTGTAAGTACATTTTGAAATATTTTCTGTTTTATTTAACTTTTTTTCCAGATTTTTAGATTACATAAAATGTTTAATTTTTTTCTGTTGCTTCGCATTTTTTAGTTTTAAAAAGTTAACTGTGGGTAATATGTCGTACTGACGTAAAAGTAAAAATACACTTAATATAAAACAGTAAAGCGCATAAAGAAATCAGTTTTATTAAGAGCCAATATATTTTTAACATGACCTACCTGAATGTTAAAATCCACTGTGTAAATGTACATATTTGAACTATCGCAGTTTAACACATTTCGGTTATTATTCGATATAAACTAAAAAATTTTACTTAGCTAAATAACTAATTCAACATTTTACATTTTCCAGTTGTTTCACATTTGTACTTCCCTCGTAAAAGTGAAGTATTGAAATCGTGAAAAAATCACTCTCCGACATTTTTTCAAATCTTCACGTTTCAGGGTCCCTAGTGACGAAAAACATGTTTTCTCATAGCGAAACATAGCGAAACAAAATGGCGGCCTAATGAAATGTTAAAAAAGTTATTATTAAAAAACTACTCACCCAATTTATCTCAAATTTTGCAAAAACATCAACTATTATGTTGAAATCAACTGGTATATTTTGGTACGAATCCAACATGGCGGAACAAAATGGCGGCTTAATAAAATATTTAAAAATTCATCCTAAAAAACTGCTTAATGGTTTGATTTTAAATTGTGTGTCATAACTAATTGTGGTTAGTGATCAACTAGTAAAATTCTGGTACTAATTCAAGGTGGCCGAACAATATAGTGGCCAAATAAAGTATGTAATCGTGAAAAAATCACTTTCTCAGGTTTTGCACGTTTTTACATTTTAACATCACTAGATGCAAAAAAAATATATTTTATCAATTCCGTCAGTCCGTCTGTCGGTATATCTGTGTCAGTTCGCGCCATAACTTAAAGACTACTTACCCGATTGACTTCAAATTTTTATCAAAAATTAAGGGTCATATGGGTATGATCTGGTGATATTTTGGTAAAAATCCAAAATGGAGAAACAAAATGGCGGCGTAGTGAAATGTTAAAAAAATTATTATGAAAAAATTGCTTATCCAATTTATTTTAAATTTTGCACAACCATCAAGTATTATGTTGGAATCAACTGGTATAATTTTGGTACGAAACCAAGATGGTGGAACAAAATGGCGGTATAATAAAATATTTAAAAATTCGGCCTGAAAAAGCTACTTAATGGCTTGATTTCAAATTGTGTGCCATAACTGATAGTGGCATAGGGCTCAACTAGTAAAACTGTGTTACTAATTCAAGATGGCGGAACAAGATTGCGACCAAAAAAATTTTTGTAATCGTGAAAAAATCACCCTCTCAGGATTTACATATCTCCATGTTTTAGCGTCATTAGATGCCAGAAAACATGTTTTGTCAATTCCGTCGGTCCGTCTGTCGGTCTGTGTATCAGTTCGCGACATAGCTTAAATATTACTTCAAATTTTGACCAAAAATTAAGGGTCATATGGGGATGGCCTGATAATATTTTGGTAAAAATCCAATATGGCGGAACAATGTTAAAAAACGTTTGTTAGAGTGGTGTATTATTTGGGGTTAAGATCCAGTAAAAACAAACAAGTATTTTTTTTAAATTGTCGACGTTTCGCAACTTAATTGTTGCATCCCACGGACACATACTTAGATCTTATATCCTGCATGAAACCCATATTATCAGTACTTTTACTCCTGTGCTCCGCATATATTACCCAGATATTAAGTTTCTAAATGATTTTCGCTAACAATCCTTTTGTTGTTATGTTAGAGTGGTGTATTATTTGAGGTTACTTATTGTTGCATCTTCAGGACGGATATGTAGATTCTATATCCAGCATGAAACACATAGTATCCGTCTTTACATGTTCCGTTTGTCCGCAGATATTTCCCAGATATTAAGTTTCTAAATGGTTTACGTTAACGATCCTCTTGTTCTTATGTTAGAGTGGTGTATTATTTGGGGTTAGGATCTAGTAAAAAAATAAAAAACTTTTTTAAATT
The DNA here is from genome assembly GCA_030620095.1 of Kuschelorhynchus macadamiae. NCBI lineage: Eukaryota > Metazoa > Arthropoda > Insecta > Coleoptera > Curculionidae > Kuschelorhynchus > Kuschelorhynchus macadamiae. The sequence continues at coordinate 946,010 of JAUTXW010001355.1, forward strand.
GTCGACGTTTCGCAACTTTATGCATCCTCAGGACACATATGTATTCTATATCCTGCATGAAACACATATTTTCAGTCCTTACCTACTACGTTGGACAGCAGATATTGCCCAGATATTAAGTTTCTAAAGGGTTTTCGTTAACGATCTTCACGTTTTTATGTTAAATTTTAGTTTAAATTATGCGCAAGTCAAGTGTGGCATAGGTAGAAAGGAAATGGTAAACATATCGGTAGGAATCCAATATGATGGAACAAAATGGCGCCTAATAAAAATGAAGAGACAGTATATGTATAATATATATAATATATTATACATAAACTATATATAATATGACTATGTACTGAACTAACTTGGATCACACTTCACTCTTCCCAATAAAGTAATAATTTATAACAAGGGAAGTTCCGGGAAAGGAATTTACCGATTTTTTAAATAAGAGGTCATTTTTCGATATTAAATACAACGTTTTAGATAAGACGACTAAAAATATATTATAAATAGATATTAATTAGAAATAGTGGTATGAGTTATCTACATAGTAATTAAATGTAATTACATAATAATTATTTTTATTATAGTTTTTTCACGGTGCAGTACTTGGGAAAGATTTGATATAGTTTTAACTTCTGATCCTGGATAGGTATCTGATACAGATGATTATATTCTATAGAGCCTGAGTCATAATGAATACCAAGATGATTATAAAAAATATAATTTGCACCTTTCTTTTGCCAATCAGTCAAGTCACTGTATGGAAATTTGGGTCTGAAAATCCAAGTTTTCATCTCTTTCTCATCGTATATAGCCAACTCCTTAACTTGAAAGTCACCAGTGTGATAACCTTGTGCGTCTAGAACTACGAACTTCATTCTTGCAAGTGAAGTGGTCGACGGTATCTGATTACTGTACTGTATACTTTAGGACTGACAAAGACTGCGGTAATAATAGGTTCGGTGAACATGATAATTTATATACAAAACTCTTATCAATCATTCGTGTCATTCCTCTTAATAACACACATACTCACGCAGAAGCATGGTATAATCATGTACATGTGAAATTTTCCAAAAAATAAAAGTCACTTTGCACCAAAAACATGTTTCCTGACTCACCTGTCTTCTTCGTCACACCTCTTCGGCACTCACTTGTTTACCATACTCACCTGTTAGCCACACCCATCTGACGTCACGTGTCACATGTCATCTGTCACTTTTACTCTCCCGCAACGCCCAATCTGTCCAATTAGGTGTAAACGCATTGCTGGTGAAATTGAATTAAATTTAATAAAGGGTATTTGTGGAGAATTGAACTCGGGACGCAAGAGGTCCTAGAGAGGTGGCTAACAGGTGAGTATGGAAAACAGGTGAGTGCCGAAGAGATGTGACCAAGAAGACAGGTGAGTGTGTCGAGCAGACACTGTCGAAGACAGGTGAGCAAAACACGTGTGACGAAGAAGACAGGTGAGTCAGGAAACACGTTTTTAGTGCAACATGACTTTTATCTCTTGGAATATTTCACATGTACATAATTATACCATGGTTCTTTGTGAGTATGTGTCTTATCAAGAGGAATGACACGAATGACTGATAAGAGTTTTTTAGCTAAATTATCATGCTCAGCGAACCTATTCATACCGCAGGCTTTGTCAATCCTAGAGTATGCAGTACAGTACAGTAATCAGATACCGTCAACCAGTTGCAAGATCAAGTTCGTAGTTCTAGACGCACAAAGTTATCACACGGGTGACTTTCAAGTTAAGGAGTTGGCCAGTGACTTGACTGATTCGCAAAAGAAAGGTGCAAATTATGTTTTTTATAATCATCATGGTAATCATTATGACTCAGGCTCTATAGATTATAATCATCTGTATCAGATCCTTATTCAGGAATTAAGAGATGTCGACACTGCCTGTGTTAAAGGATCTATAAAAAGAGATTTTTTTACTCAAAGCATATACCGATATCAAGTTACAGGCATCTCGTATTATTAATATGGATTTTTCCTTGGGCGATATATCTAAATTAAAACGTAGTGTTACAGAATGTATTCATCATAAAATTAGTCTATGTTCATGAACACTGTATGCATATGTACTCTATAACTATACTATATATAAATCTTTTACCTGATTAAACGTTTTTGTTAAAAAAACCTATTTTTATGTCTCATATAATTTTGCGATTCCATAAGAAACACATCAGTCTGTATTGAGATTATGGAGAGATCACTACTACATACAGAAGGCAAAAAAATATTTTAAAAAATTATCAGTTTTGAAAAGGGGTTCAAAATTTTACGAGGATAAAAAGTTACTAGTTACTAATTTTTCTGATCTTAACATGGATCCTGGGTGGGATAAAGTGTTAACATCCACATCAAGATTAGAAAATCAGTCTAGTTCCAGTCAGCAAAGGATTACTCCCACGATATCGATAATATTATGAAAATAAAATATAATGCAGTAGAAAAAAATTTTAATCTTACAACATAATGATATCACTATAAATTTTATCTATGGTGACCTTATGAAGTTTTTGGAGTTCCTCGACAACATGCATGATTTTTTCTGTGACACTAACTTTTACATCGGAGAACATCTTCACATATATTACTGGATTGAAGATGAAGCTAGAGGTTAATCCATATTTGAAATTCGCACTGCTGTTTTAATGAAAATATTTTAGATTTATTTTTAGCCCATAGACATTCTATCTATGAATTGGTTTGTAGCTTACTAGATTAAATAAAACATGTTTATCAAAATTATGAGTTTTTTATTTTTCTAGAAAGTGTATCTAGAATTAAAACAAAAGTAAATTTAAATAAGGCTCTAAAAATATATTAAAAGTTTATAAGAATGTGTACAAAAAGGTGTTTAACTAGAGACTAACGTAAAACTTTAAATTATAATAAATATAGGTTAATAAAAATATGAATTATAAAAAATATAAAATAAATAAAATAATAACCTAAAACTAATATTACACTCCTATGAAAGCATCATAGGAAAATCGAAAAAGAAAGCTGTCATGATCAGTCTTAACTTATAGATTTTCCTGCTGTTCTCTAAATAATACTAAATCTTTATGACCCCATGCAAGCGTATACTCGGAACTGGGTATAATGTAACGCTTGTCGTCCGCGTAAGACAAGGCTACCTTGTGTTTAAGTTCGACATACATATCGTGTAAATACGAGCGGAAATTCACCATTTCTCGATGTATTTGTGTCCCCTCTACATCCACGGCTGTCTTGTAATCTTCGAGACTTAATTCTTTTTTGGTGACATAGTCGGGGACGCCTTTAACTTTTTTGGTTAGCTCTCCCTCCACATTTACACAATAAGCTTTTGCCCCTGTTCCATAGAACTCCCAAATAATTTTTCCGGCATATTCATCTTTCATTCGACCCAAAACAGATGAGTTAACAGGAACACCATGCGGGTTATCCTGTGAGTAGTTGGAAGTGTCAAATTTGTCTAAATTTTCTTTCATATCATCGTAGAAATTTTCAGTGTTAATTTGCAAAATGAGAGAATCAGTATCAGTGTAAAGTAGGATAGCATCCAAGATAGAAAAATCTACATAAATAGGTTTATTATATGTTACATTCTGTTTCTGCATTTGAATGGCAACCAAATTTTCGGTGAAAATGGTACTGTTCTTAAAATGAGGTTTCGCGATTAACGCGTCTACCCCGAGTCTCCTACCAACATTTTCCCAATGGGTAATCAGTTTAATATTTACCCTTTTATCAACATTTTCCATGGTTTTTCCGAACACGGCATTATTCATAAGTTTGACAAAAATCTTTTTCAAACTTATTTTGAGCTTTATTTCTTAATGCTGTGTTCATATCGATATACTTTTTTAACCAGGATGACTGGTCAAAAGAAAGAACGCGATGAATTTTGGTAACCTTTAGTCCATGGTCTAAGCACTGACACAAATTTTGATAATGAATGATATACTTTTCTTTTTTGTGTAAATTTGGAATTAATTTTGAAATATTAGCCTTTGAATCCACTGGTTTCATGGACTGTGGACAAAAAGGCAGCTCGTTATGTAAATAATGCAACTCTTGAGGATATTCAAGATCAGCTTCTAAAATGTAGCCAGTATTTGCGTCTTTGACTATGTTTAAATCAAAATGTTTTACTTCGGCATCCTCTAGCCATTTGAAATTACCCGTTGGGAGATGTTGAGACATGGCTGCACCGTATAAGTTGGTAGCATCCAAGTACATAATGTAGGAGGTAGGTTTGGAAGCGTTATAATGAGGTAAAAATTTATTATTCGCATGAACTTTCCTAACACTACACTGAGCGACACCTCCGCGAATCCCGTGCTTAAAGAAGTGTACCATATCTAGGTCCGTTAAGAGCTCTAGCTTTATGGAGGTCGCGCGTAGAGTGGCGTCAAAAGACAACATCGGTGCGGTGAAATACTAGGCAGGATCTAGACCGTAAGTCGTTAGACACACGTCTCTAAAATTCTCAAAAACATCTGCAAGTAACAAAACGTCGGATTTTAAATAAATGTCTGAATAATGACCTAAAGTTTCACATTTAAACAAATTCCATACTTTCCACGCTCGTTTGTAATCATCTTTACAAATATCCTCTTTTCTAAGATCATTATAAAATTCTTTATGTGATGGAAGGGTGACATCACCTAATTTTGATAATGAATCCACGTAGGAATATGGAAAAACACCCTTTTGTCGAATGAGTTCAAATTTGTTTTCTTCGGTAAAATATTTTCTTACTTCCCGACACTGTTCTGGTTTTAAATTTGAACTTAATTTGTCTAAGCTACTGGCCATAAAACGGAAGCTATCTAAAAATCGCAACTTTAAAAATACTTGCTGCTCCCTCTCATTTTCCTTTTGGAAGGTATCAACCAAAACGTGTTTTGTGAACGAAATGTATTTTTCTTTATTCTGGGCGATAATATCCAACCTTTCCTCTTCGGTAGCTAGCTGCTTAATCAGCAGGTGACTATCGAAGCCGGACATGTTGTGGAAAAAGATAGGGATAAATTTTGGAACCTTAAAGTTCAAATTACATACAGAGTGAGCAGGACCTAGGTATTTACCACTAAGATGACAGTGGTCTCTTATTCTTTTGTCTTCTAACTTAAATGACTTTTCACAGATGTGGCATACCTTTGCTTCACGAAACGTTTTCTCTTGTTCAGGAGATAGAGGAGTTATTGCTAGTAGGAACTTCACATGACAGCTATAGAGTTGTTTACAGTCACCCTCTAACATTTCTATGAATTTCGCACTAGCTTCCTGACCTCTATAAGTCCTTAAAACAGAAAGCGAGTCATCGAAAGAACATTTAATATAGTATGCAAAAGAGTAAGGAATATGTTTATGAGTTTTGACTGTATATGATACATTAGAGTATAGCTCATTTTTCTCTGTTTGAATAGGTTCTACGATAGTCTCAAAATCTGCGTAAACAACAAAAGGTACCTTTAATTTCTTTTCAAAATTTTCAAACTTGAGCTCATTTTTGGGAACGTCTTCACCATATTTATCTTTTCGCAAATTTGTAGTTGGCAATTTAACAGAAATATGATTGCAGTCGTTTGCCTGATGGGCTTTTAGTTTTTCCTCGTTATGGAAATATATTAAACAACCATCGCATAAATACTTTGCAGCATGAAAGTTATTTAACTGTCTTGAGATCAGTCTAGACATATTTCTTATTAAACAGTAATGGCTATTACCATGATCATCACTGATTAATAACAAATTGACATGCCTAGGTTTGCGAGATTTGGTGAAATGTAGAAGACCAACAACTGCAACGCTATTTTTCCCATTTTGGAATATCCTATCGAGACCATATACATTGATAGAAATATCTTTGCGTTGTTCAAACTTGTTTATATCGGTAAGATTAACAGGAAAGCCTATATCTGTAACATCCAACTCGTTTTCAAAACGTAAATAGTTCGCGACTCTATTTGTATTTTGAGTCCAATGAAGAGGATGTAGGTGAGCTAAGACTGACCACACGAAGCATTTCTCATCTGTATTTTTGATATTCAGAACTGCTTTCTTTGCCTCGATTTCCTTTGGTAGTGCTATGTAAGATGATGCCTTCATAGGGTTGAATCTATTTATGCTTATGTCTAGGTGGAGGAGTTGCTGTAGGGCCCAACCTGTAAGAATAGGGAAACAAATATTACTAAATTGATAAATATATATAACCCTGTAAAAAAATATGAATGTTAAAATGAACCTGTTAAAAATGTTAAGATTACTACACTATCCCGTTATCAAGTCATGAAAGTTTTATACATTAGATTTTAAAAATATACCTACCACTTTCTTTCTCCTGGAACTCCGATCCCTTTTGTTCCAGGATAACCCTGAATTTCTCGAACAACTCCTCCAAATTAGTGTATCTGTTCACTATTCGGAACTTGGTGTTAAAGGACTTGACCTCTTCTACCGCTTTTGTAGCTAGGAGGAAGCGACCGAAAATCTCCACAAATTTTTTAATACTATCCTTCACCTGCTTGACGAATTTTTTCTTTAAATTCTCCATAAAGCCATTAACACTGGTAAGATCCTGGTTTGAAGACAGTCGATAGGTGGCTAGACGGTTGCGGAACGACGTAATATGAGTTGTATACCTTCTCCCTGCTCCATACAACTATTATCGATATGCTGACGACTCCTTAGATGTCCTGGCCATTTGTTTAAAGGAATCTCCAGCGAGCACAAGGTACAGACTCTCGTCGCTGAGGTTAAAGATTCTGTAACAAAGAAATTATTTCAAGTTAAATTTAAAAGTTAAAATGGGGAATGAGAAGAAAAAAGGAAATAAAAAACAAAAATATACTAACTGTTGTCTTGATCAAGTCTAGCCTTTTTCGCTTTGGAAACTGTTGGGATCTTCTCAGCTGATCGTTTGAGGACTGGATGTTTTCCCCTTGAATGACGTTGGAGAGCCCCCTCCGACTTGAAGATCTCTCCACATTGTTTACAGATTTTCACTTCAGTGCGACAGTCTCCATGACGTTTCAAGTTATCCTTTCTGGTGAATGAACGAGAACAGTAATCGCAGGTAAACATTTTTCTGTAAAATTAATAAACGAGAATTAATTACAATAAAACTTGCAAATCATTATTTTTGTGATAAATGAGCAATAACTACTTGTAATCTACTATATAAACCTTTCATTAAAATACTTATGTTACATATTTCCTACAGCTAACTTAATTAAAAAAATCGAAAAATTTGAAAATAGAAATTATTTAAAATCTATATCGTAATCTATACATTTATAACAAATATTTCCCACGGTTAGCTTTATTAAAAAAAAAAAAATTGGAACTCGTTAACAATCTTATACTCAAAATATCTATAACACATATTTTCCGCAGTGAGCTTTATTTAAGAAAATAAATTGTGCAAAAATTTGGAAAAAAAGAAAATCGTCTACAATATTTTATTTAAAACACCAATAACACATATTTTCCACAGTTAGATTTATTAAAAAATAAACTTTGGAAAATAGAAAATCACCCAAAATATTTTATTTGAAACACCCATAATACATATTTCCCACAGTTAGATTTATCAAAAAATTAAATTTGGAAAATAGAAAATCGCTGAAAATATTTTATTTCAAACACCTATAACAAATATTTTTCCTAATATATCTCATATTTTAAAATCCTAAAGTTCAGAAGTTAAAACTATATCAAATATTTCCCAAGTACTGCACCGTGAAAAAACTATAATAAAAATAATTATTATGTATTTACATTTAATTACTATGTAGATAACTCATACCACTAATTCTGATTAATATCTATATAGTTTATTTCCAGTCGTCTCATCTAAAACGTTGTATTTAATATCGAATAATCAACTTATTTAAAAAATGTGAAACAACTGGAAAATATAAAATGTTGAATTAGTTATTTAGCTAAGTAAAATGTCGTGGTTTATATCGAATAATAACCGAAATGTATTAAACTGCGAAGGTTCAAGTATGTACATTTACACAGTTGATTTTAACACACAGGGAGATCATGTTGAAAATATATCGGCTCTTAATAAAACTGATTTCTTGATAGGCTTTACTGTTTTATATATTTGAAGTCTATTTTTACTTTTACGTCAGTACGACATATTACCCAGAGTTAACTTTTTAAAACTAAAAAATGCGAATCAACAGAAATATGTTAGGTAATCTAAAAATCTGGAAAATATTTCAAAATGTACTTACAGATATTTAAAACACAAACACACACGAAATCACAATCGTAGGGTGACACTAGTTGTTGCGTGACTGAACAAACTGACTGATGCTTGCTTAGGTTGTTTTTCTGTTTTTATATTTAAAGTCGTCTAAAACTACATCACATTTCCTCATTGATTCCGAGGAAAAAAATAACTAGATACAACTGATTTGTGTTAACTCAGAGGTTCTCAAACTATCGTATGCGAGTTGTCTGTAATACACATGTGAGGTCAACATGTGAAAAAGATTGAGAACTCCTGTATTTGCAAGCAGAAAATATGTCTGTTGTTCGTAAATCTCCACTAAAAACGAAAGTTTGTGATTTGTTATCGCAAAATATTTCCATGTAATTAGTGATAATTAAAATCATGCAAGTGAATTTCTACTTCTTGTAGTTTAAAATATGCAAATTAATTTCCGCTAGAAACAAAAGTATGTGGTTAAAGCAACATCCTGTACCTTACAGTTTTTGCGTCGGAACACATATTTTATTATATAATATTAAAATAATATTCTCATAATATATGATTTTCACATCTTAAGCCTCCTCAGTTCGAATCTCCAGAAACCAGACTTTATATTTAAATAATTAATTAATATTTAGGTTCTAATAGATGACGTTGCATTCGAAGCAGTAACCACGCTGTTTGATATGTGAAACTCTAGGTGGCGCTAGCAGTATGAAGAACGAAAAGTTAAACTATGACGTCTAGGAGGCGCTAGCAACATGAAAAACGAAAAGCTAAACCATCAGATGGCGCTAGCAGCGTGTCAAGGCCGTGACACGTGACAGATGACAGTTGGCAGATGACATCATGCGAAGGTGCTAACATTAAAGATGACAGCACGTCTTGGAGGGGAGGTGATGTAGAATGGCTGTATTACCCCTAAAACTATCGTATGCGAGTTGTCTGTAATACACATGTGTGGTCAACATGTGAAAAAGATTGAGAACTCCTGTATTTGCAAGCAGAAAATATGTCTGTTGTTCGTAAATCTCCACTGAAAACGAATGTTTGTAATTTGTTATCGCAAAATATTTCCATGTAATTAGTAATAATTAAAATCATGCAAGTGAATTTCTACTTCTTGTAGTTTAAGATATGTAAATTAATTTCCGCTAGAAACAGAAGTATGTGGTTAAAGCAACATCCTGTACCTTATAGTTTTTGCGTCGGAATACATATTTTATTATATAATATTAAAATAATATTCTCATAATATATGATTTTCACATCTTAATATAATTTTAAGTTCCGGCTGCCCTAAAGGCTTCACTGTTTGATTTGAAAACGGATATATATTACAAAGTGGTGCCCCCACGTGAGACTTCTAAGTATATTATTATGATTATACATACGTAACATTTAAGGAAAATACCTGAGATATAGCGAAAAATCATCGGGTTTATTTGTTTCCCAATCTCTTTACATCTATATAATACGCTTCAACATTTAAACCAATTTCCGACAAGACTAAGGTGTCCGCTTTGGTATGGTGTCGGTTTTGAAAGCAAATATCCCGAGCCTCCTCAGTTCGAATCTCCAGAAACCAGACTTTTTTAATATTTAAATAATTAATTAATATTTAGGTTCTAATAGATGACGTGGCATTCGAAGCAGTAACCACGCTGTTTGATATGTGAAACTCTAGGTGGCGCTAGCAGTATGAAGAACGAAAAGTTAAATTATGACATCTAGGAGGCACTAGCAACATGAAAAACGAAAAGTTAAACCACCAGATGGCGCTTGCAGCGTGGCCAAGGCCGTGACAGGTGACACGTGACAGATGACAGTTGGCAGATGACATCATGCGAAGGTGCTGACATTAAAGACGACAGCACGTTTTGGAGGGGAGGTGATGTAGAATGGCTGTATTACCCCTAAAACTATCGTATGCGGGTTTTCTGTAATACACATGTGAGGTACATACACATGTGAAAAAGATTAAGAACTCCTGTATTTGCAAGCAGAAAATATGTCTGTTGTTCGTAAATCTCCACTAAAAATGAATGTTTGTAATTTGTTATTGCAAAATATTTCCATGTAATTAGTGATAATTAAAATCATGCAAGTGAATTTCTACTTCTTGTAGTTTAAAATATGCAAATTAATTTCCGCTAGAAACAGAAGTATGTGGTTAAAGCAACATCCTGTACCTTACAGTTTTTGCGTCGGAACACATATTTTATTATATAATAATAAAATGATATTCTCATAATATATGATTTTCACATCTTAATATAATTTTAAGTTCCTGCTGCCCTAAAGGCTTCACTATTTGACTTGAAAACTGATATATATATATACTACAAAGTGGTGCCCCTACGTGAGACTTCTAAATATATGGTTATACATACGTAACATTTAAGGAAAATACCCGAGATATAGCGAAAAATCATTGGGTTTATTTGTTTCCCAATCTCTTGACATCTATATATTAGGCTTCAACGTTTAAACTACTAGTAGCAATTGGTGCCGTGTTATCTCAAGTGATTGTTTGACAGATTTTGCATGAGTGGAAGAAAGATGAACTGATCTCATAAACAAAGTATAGAGTAAATGACAACAAGGGTCCCAGCATCACGACCTGACTCACTAGTGGCGTAGTTTTTTTACAGCAAATTAAGTTTTAAGAAGTTTTCTGTTTTATCAGGAGAGTTTAAGGCGGTCTTTTTAAATCAAATTTGATTTATCAATGAGATTTTCCTCTATTTTATGAAGTCAACATCTGAAGTTTTCACGCGGTTTTTTAGAGTTTGAACGCTAGCATTCATGTCGCTCTATTATTTTGCGGGAATAACATATATCAGTTTTAAAATAGATTTAATTTTTTGCATTAGCGGTGAAAAAAATCTTTTATTGAATTTAATGAGATTTTCGTGCCCGATTTTACACTCGGCGTTTTTTGAGAACTTTATATGGGTTGAAGTTGCCAATGTTAATGATCTTAATTCGGTCTGTTCGTTTAACAGAAAATATTGTACACTTAATATTCTACACCAGAAAAACAATTACGGATTACCTGGCCTTTTTATTCTCATAAAATATTATTGTGTAAATACTTAAGTCTATTTCAACTAATCTAGGATCTGAATAAGATTGAAAAGAAAAACGAGGATTTCCAACAATATAATGTATTACTTATCCAATGGGATAATATATGCTGATGAAATTAATATACACAAGTAATTAATTAATTTACAATATAAAACCTTTATTAAATCTTAAGTACATGCATACAAAAAATATCAATATGACAAGCCGAGGAAGCTTGCAAATAAAATGTTCCTAGAGATAGGAATATTTCCCTTGTACAAGAATCCTGTTACTACAGTAAGCCTTGCTTATAGTCAGAGATATTTTAATAAAAGGTTGGTGTATTATTTTAACTATGACTACACCCATACGCTTTTGGTCCTTAGATTTAAATATTCTCGGCACCATTTAGTCGCCTGTTTATGACTATCCCTAAAGAAATTTTACAGTTTATTTTCAAATAGTGGTTGCTAATCCGTAGTCGTTTCATTTTAAAGCACGGGTTATTCCATAATGTGCAATTAAAGTTAATAAACAAAAGACTTTTTTTAACTGTCAGCAATTTTACAAATCCTATCAGTGGGGGCTATCTTTTTAATATAATCGGTTGGGTTGAGGTACTTCATACTGTTATCATCACTTGTTGCAATAAAAATGCAGTAGGTTTCCTAGTTTGTATAAAGGGATAATGATTTTGGGAGTTTAATATAAAATGAATATACGTGATCTTAAATACAAAAATGTCGAATTTACAAAAAAATTATTATAATTTTCAAAGTTTTTTTTGTAAAAATTAAGGTTTCTTACGATAAATATGTTGTATGGGAATTTTAGAATAAATTGAGAATTAAAAAACAATGAAAATCTGAAAATCTTGCAAAAGAAAATTATCTTTTAACAGAATGCTTCACAAACTCTATATAATGGAAGCATAACTTATTTTATTAAATCATAAATAAGACATATTTTTTAATAAAGAAAAAGAAGAATGAAATAACAATTTATTTCAAATTTTATGATATAGTACATATTACTCTATTTGCCATACCTTAAACCCAAAAAATAATTAAATGATTTCTTCTACGTCTAGTACTATCTGTAAATTTTTACAGTCACACATTACAACTCCTAATTAACAAGTCAGTGTAAATATCTTCTTAATTGTCAAGATTTCTTCTCTTCAAACATTTTTATTTTTCTGATGAGAACGATTGGATGACAATTGACTTCAGAGTCCCGTTCAGATTTTTAAACCATTGCTATCTGAAAACTAGGGGGATGATTTCCAAATTATTGTTTTTAATGTAAAAGATACCTGTAAGCTAACCTCATATTTAGTTCTGATATAAGTGGCCTAATTTGTCTTAACTATCTCTAATTTTCTGATGTGTTTAATTGTAAGGAAGCTGATTATAACACAGAATTTCCCCCGATTTCTGTTACGAAATGACTCTGTGCGTGAAAGATCCCTGGCATACCACACACGGCCCTTTTAAATGCTTTTTATAGTAGCAATAAAGGCCTGATTATGAAATGCATAGGTGCCCACCTACTCTCAAACGTTACAGGACAGAGTGAAAAAGGCCTTAAAGTAACCTTGTATACGATTTCTGACATGTAGATACCAAACTTTAGCTAATTGTATGTATAATAATTTTCTAGAGCTCACCCACAAAAAAAAAGACTATGACGAATAAGGCTTGATACATACATAATACTGATTAATCACAGAAAATATAGAATTTCTTTTAATATAGACTTAGCCTTACAGATAATAATAAATAAATACGGGCCTTAAAAACATTGGCAAGAAATATATAATTACCTAAAAAAACTAAGGCAAACCCTATAAAGCTTATTTGAAGTCATATTATAAATTTAACTAACATATTGGCCACTTAACAAAAGCGAAACAAATTATTTACTTTCAGATCTATGACTTAATAAATAGAAAATTTCTTATTATAAGGAATACTAAACGATTTATTCATTTCAGGAAATTTTATAATGCTATACATGTTCAATCTTTAGAAAAGGGTGATATAAAAACTGGATAAAATTCCTCCATTTATGATTGTACTATACGAAGGGTAAAGTAGGGATATTGAAGAATACTTATAAATACATTTTAAAAACCAACAGGTTCGAAGATTAAGTGTTGCATAAAAAGTTTTTGATCAATTTACATATTTAACCATGTTGTTTTCATTGAACATGATTTAAAACTTATTATGACTTAGAAAAAATGCAATAACTTATTAAACAAAGAGATAATTTAAAAAATACTTTACATACATCAACAAAAAATGAAACAGACATAAAATTTTTTAAAAAATTATATAATAAAGTTATGCTTTATAAAATAAGACTACTTCTCAACTTTTGCAACGATTACAAGAAGCAATAAATCTATGTTTGCCTATGGCTAGGAAACATTTTATTTCTTTACGCAATACCACTCAGCGTGATCATTTTAACTTTTCCAAATTACTATCTGCTCTAATTTACAGATATTAATTTAACTTGCATTGTTTTAATAAGGCACCCTGAACATTTTACTTTTAATAGGTGGTAGGTCTCCTTCTCCTGATTCTAAATGTACAAAATTTAATACCTTCATTTTTAAAAATACAAGAGAAAAGGAAAAATGGCTGGGCTATAAAACCATTGTGTATGACAAAGTTCTTCTCCATTTTTGAAGGATAAAGGTATCAAGAATCAGGGGCATAAGACCTATCTACTGAAAGTGCAATTCAGAAAGAATCTCATTAAAAAAAAGTGCTAGTTATATTTATATCTTTGAAAATTTACACTTTTATTTGTGCTGTTGGGAACTTAGTAACTAGCCATAGAATTTATTTTCTGTACATTTTGATCCGATATCTAAGCAGATTAAAATGTGGACAAGTTAAAATGACCACATTGTACATTATTAATTTACACAAGTATATTAAAATTCGTGCCCCTAATATTATATGTTGTATGTTGTATAACAAAATATTTCTTTCGGTTTTCCATTCCATGGCAATTTCAACATTGTTCTTTAGGAGTTGCATTACAAAACTAGGTTATAAAAGTTGTTCATTGATCTCAGCTTGCAAGATAGAGAAGGACCTGGAAAAAAGAATATTAAAATGATTATGAGGTTTAATTATTTTTTATTTTGAATTTCAAATATCAAAAAATTATAATAAACATATAGAGCTAATTCTTTTAATGTGAGAACAAAAAGGGGTAATTCCTGCCCCACTCATGCTTTTTCAAGTAAATGGATTCCAAAAAAATGTAAGATAAAAAATATGAATTGTAACCTGTCATAAATAGAGTCATTTCTAAAAGCATTCAAACAAAATATATACAGATGAACGAAAACTATTTTTAAAATTGAAGCAAAATGAAGTAAGATATCCTTTAACTATATGCAGAGAGCTAGAAAAAAACCTATTTGCTAATCAAAATATTAAGGTCCAGAGCTAAGTATTAAGCATTAATATAAACAATCTAACTGGTTGTTTTGCAGTAACTACCTACACTGGCAAATATACAATTACAGTTATTTATACAATTTCTTGTACAAAGTTTACAGAGGATATTTTACTTTAATGTTAAATTAACTCAAAATATGCTTGACTCCCTAAGACTAATTCTTATTGACAAAGCTGACAGTTTTATTATCTGAGTAGTTAATATATAATATTCAGTAATCAAACATATATCCACGAAAAAAAAACGAAAAAAACATTTACAGCATCAAAATCAAAGACATCGGTAAAACAGGTAAGAAGCAGTGTAAACATATTAATTGAGAAACAAGGATTAATTGTAGAAAAGAAAAACAATGTCTCGGACACAGTCAAGTGGTTAAAACAATAAAAACACGTAAAATATATAAAACTAGCATATATAACTACATATTTAGACAAACATATCTGTAGTTGTATGTGATAGTTTTATATATTCTGCATGTTTTTGTTGTTTTACAATCCGATTATGCCTGTTTGTTTGGCGAAACACGTGTAATCGTAGCTTTTTATTGTATTAAGCCACTTGATAGAAACCGAGACTTTTCTGCAATTATTAAACCAGGTCTCATAGAGATATTATGGACCAATTACTTTATCAATAGGGATTAAAACAAAATAAAAAAAATAACAAGGGGCATCGTAGTATCCTTTTTGCACTAATAGGCTCTTTAAAGTTCTTTTAATTTTTTTTTCTTGGCAGGCCCTGAAGTGTGAAGACTTATTAACATATCTTTCGGGCCTCAAAGACAATAATTTTTTCACTAGAGAGACACCATGAGAGTGCGAGGTTCCGTAAGGATGATCTGGCACCAGTGGTCTATCTCTACCATTTACAAATTTATAAAGTATACAAATAATTGAAGTTAAATTTATTTCAAACTGGAATAATGGCCTGTATGATTCCCTACCATTGGCACCACAAGTCGATCTCACTGCTCGCTCTCGAAAGATGCTCGAATTTCTCAGAGTTGTAAACCATCCTCGCTGACACCATACCAATCTTTCTTTACATCAACCGAACAGCATAGCATACCCATGCAATCTTCGGATTGAGATTCAAAATATGTTTATTAAACTTCAAATTCCCATTAATAGAAATGTTAAAAAAAACCGTGGTACCTTCTGCAAAGACCAATAAATTGCCTCCCTCAATATCGACAAAAAACAGAATTCGACCTAGGACGGAATCCTATAGCATGCCGTAATTTATGTTTACCTTATTAGGTATCTGAGGGATAACAACGACTGTTTGAGTGCGCCCCTGGAAATAGGATTGAAGCAATTTCTAAACTTTACCCGTGAGGAAATATGCATAACGCTTATGCACAGCACTCTGTTACTGAGAGTCGAAATCTATAGAAAAGTCACAAAAAACTGCAATCTTTCAATTTAATTCAAAACTTCTCAGGAAAAAATGAGATGATTGGTAGATTCAAATATTCTTGTTGAAATGTCATCCTCTATATGAGTTTATATTCTTAATCGACTTTGTAATCTGCTGAAGCATTTATATTCTTAGAGAAATAAAATACTTGCTAAGTTTGGAATACAAGTAAAAGTCTATCTCATTGATTATTTCAGTAACTCAGAATCGATAGTTGTTTTCCAAGTTCTTCTAATTCAGTTAACTTTAAGCTAATTGAACGGTGACAAGTTTTCTAATCCGCTTATCAATATTAATTTAATGCTATTTTAAAGATAAAAACAATTTACCCTATAGTGTAAGCTCAGTTTTTGCACAGTGTTTCTAAATTGTCCGTTTCCTTCATCCACTATAATACCACTTTCTTATTATTTACAAAATTTTTTCCTTCTTTCATAAACTGAATAAATTTTTGTTTCTTTATATCTTGTAGGAATATTTGATTTTTTCTAAAACGTAAAGAAAAAAAAATGAAGCATTGGTTTATGTGAATAAAACGTTGCCAATACTTTTACTAAAATGCTATCTCTAAGTGTATACATATTTTTTTTTAAAGTAAGCAAAAGCATTTGATACAAATTTATTAGTGCATAGTATAAGTGAATCCATGCCTTCTCAGTGTCTATCTTCTTTTCAGGGTCTAAACTATAGATAAAATATTTTGCTATAGAACTGTACATAACATAGTTTTTTCTTTTTAATTCCCTCATAAGACGGGGGTGACGGACGTGAAAAAAATCACCCTCCTAGTTCTTCACATTTTTGGGTCCCTAGATTCCAAAAAAAAACATATTTCCTTAATTCCATCGATCTGTATGTCCGTTAGTGGCTTAGCTAAAAAACTACTTACTCGATTTACTTCAAATTTTGGTCAAAAATTGATATAATGATATAATATTCGTGGACTCCCTATATAAATACAGGGAGTGAATGGTAACATTATGGTGAAAATCCAATGTGGCGGAAAAAATGGTGGCCTAGTAAAACGGTAAAAAATTATAACCAAAATACTACTTATACAATTTACCTCACATTATTCACATAGTGTGATATAAAAATGAGCTGGTAAAGTTTTTATATGAATCCAAGATGGCGAAACTAAATGGCGGCCGAATAACATTTTTGTTTTCTGAACAACTACTTATTCGATTAATTTTAAATTTCGCACAAGAATTAAGTGGTATATAGAGATGAACTGGTAACATTTTGGTACGAAATTAAGATCGCGAACAAAATGGCGGCCAAATAAAATATTTAAAAAATTAGAGTAAAAAAACGGCTTATTGAGTTTTGCTCTAAAATTAAAATAGATATGTAAAGGGATAAACTAATATAATTTTGCTACGAATTTAAAATGGAGGAACAAAATAAGAGTCCTAGTAAAATTCAAAAATCTCAGTGTAAAAGACTGCTGTATTTTGCCTAAAAATTCAAGTGAGACATAGATGAAACTGGTAGAATATTGAAACGAGGAACAAAATAGCTGCCTATTAGAATGTTTGAAAGGCCATACATATAAAAGTCGGTAAATTTCTTCTACCTGGAACTTCTTTCCATATATGCTTTTTTAGGGGATCTTATGTACTCTACCAATTTAATTTTTGCCAATCAAAGTTTTGCATACAGCAATGTAATAAAAATTAGGTAATAACATGAAAAATTTATAAGAAACACCCAGTTCTATTTGACTCGATGTAATTTTGTTGTTACCCTTTAATATCATATGTATTTTGACTTATGTTTTGGAAGTCTTTTTTCCAAAATTTAATTGCACACACACACAGATAACACAGTTTAAAAATTATTTATTGTTATATAAATTGTAACTAATAAATTTCTCTTTTTTTCTAAATAAAAGAAATACTTCACAATAAGCAAATTTACAGGTACTTCATGGGGAAAATACACAAAGTCTTTTTAGCGAAAATTTAAGGAAAAAGTATACCACAAACTGGTAAGTACTTCTTTATACTGTTTTAAAAAAATATATATAAATTAAAACGCCATTTTGTTTCACTAAACTAGAGATTTACCAATTCCACACCATGCACAAAATTTGAACTGTATTAAATAGTTTGTCCCGAACAGACTAATTAATACAGACCTATCAATGGAAATAGGAAAACATGATTTTAGCATCTTGTAACCCTAAAACATTTACATCTCTAAAAATGTTGAAAGATGATTTTGTTTACATAACAATATTTACATCGAACAGAAGAAGCAAGAAAAATTGTTACATAATGTTCTCCCGATATGTATAAATCTAATAAAAATTGGTTAAATATTTTTAAACATTTCTGAGTGAGGGTGCATATTTAAAGTTAAAACTATTTTTTTTTCCGATGATTCATCATGTGATATCTTTATCTATTATTTTTACTATTGACATTATCTTATGTAAGATTACACACAATTATAACAACCTATACACATAAACCAGTAAAAATAACATTTAAACAAGTTGGAATTAAAATGTTTTTTGGTTTAGTTGTTATAACGTTTTACATCCCAAAGCATATAGCAACAAAAAAATGGGCCATTAATCCCAGATTTTAAGATTTAAAGTTTAAATCAAGAAAGTTACCAAAACAATTTTCTCAAAATTATCCCATTATCACATTTTGAGGTAGCCGTATTAGGGTCATAACCATTAGAATGAAGGAGTAGTATCTATTAATTTGTAGCTATGGCAGCATTTGATCTAATCAGTCCTCAGCCATCAAGCTTATTCATATGACTGGACACAAAATAATCCTTGCATTGTTTAGTTCTTTTGGGTAAATGGTGATCAATCTTCGATATTTCAACCTATTATTTGTTCGTTTTCATGGTAATCTAAAACAATGAATATTTTGTTTTTTTTTGGGCGTTGTAAAGTATTTAAAGTTCGCATGGTCCATGCAACAAATTTTAGTATTAGTATTAATTTTAGTTCCAATAGCAAGTGTTTAACTTTTCGATTGATTTGTGTATATCATATATCTATAAGTGAGGTCTTATTACTAACTAAAATTAAAGTTTTATATCCAAGAATAACTCTTGCAATACCTAGTAGTTGCATCTTATAATTTGTTTTTACAAAAATTTAATTTAATGAAATAATGATTTAAAAAAATAAATGCATCTCAGTGCAAAGCTCACAACAGACAATTAGCGCAAATTTTACTTCTGAATGTTATATATTTTATATGGTTTATTTGAAGGAAATTAGTATGTTTATATGTAGAAATTCAAAGAAACTGTCAATTTTTTACTATAATCGAACTGTAAAAAAAACAGATACAAAGTCTCGGTCTCAGTCAAAGATAGGAATGGTGATAGGTATTTCGCTCTATAGGAGCATCATCAGACCATTTGTAAAAACTAAAAGAAACTGTCAATTTTTACTATCATTGAAATGTAAAAAAACAGACACAAAGTCTTGGTCACAATTAAAGATAGGAATGGTGATAGGTATTTCGCTCTATAGGAGCATCATCAGACCCACAATTAAAATAAAACAACACATAGACAAGACAAACACATAGCTGTGTTTGATCAACAGAGATGTATTTGATTTCTTACGCTGTTTGATTATTAAGATCTGATGACAGAGAATTTTTATCTGTTTTATGTTATTAGATTTTGAATATTTGTAGAAAACCATCAGATCAGTCGTTATGTGTATTTTTCTTTTATCTTTTTACTATTGTGGCATGTTTAGTTTATTATTAGAGTTGAAAAGAGACAGATAATCACAATATCTGATTCTATCTTATCACTTCAAAACAAACCACGTTTTCTATAAAGTTTTTAATTTATTCTCTTTTATGATTTTTAAGATGTACAAAAATGCAATAACGATGCAAACAATATCCGATAATTTAAAAATCGATGGAAGCGAAATTTCAACTAAAATCGGTGATGGTGCCGAAATGTAAACAATTACCATTATTTAATATTTTACAAAAAAGCAATGTATATTTTTTTTCAACAAGGTGTATGGTGTTCTACTAGGTATTTGATACTAATACGTAGCAAGTGCTGATATGTTTATTTTACTTACGTCAAAACCATTAATTTAACTACATTTAAAAATCACTAGACTGATGTTTTTTTAGTTATAAATAAAAGTGTTAAGTAAAATGTATGTTTTTGTAATACTTTTTAATGCTCAAAACTTTGATTTGACTGATATTTACCCCTAATTATAAATACCTGGTCCAGGGGGGAATGAAGAGAAAATATTGGGTGGGGGAGGAATACAATTTTTGCAACAGGTTGTTCAATTTTGCCAACAGCCTTTCAACGTTGCCAACACAATATTTATCGAATAACACAAATATAAAATGTTTTTCATTAAAAATGACTATAAAAAGTAAAAGGTGGAAAGTAAAGAGCTGCAGCTGTCCTGGGTATATTCAATTACTAATTGCACCACTAATTTGACATAAATGAGGAAGGAGTAAGTAAAATCACAGTATTAATGACATTTTTTTTAAATCAAGGTATCCAATATGATGATATGATAATGCAAACATGATGACATATATACTCATCTATTAGATCATCCGAAACTTACCCAAACATTGTCCTTAGGGTGTGTGGGGGTTCCGGGGATCTTTCACTAACATTACAGTCTGAGATTTCAAAAATTATTTCACCAAGTAATTAACAAGTATATTGTATATTAATCTGAAATACAAAGGTGTAAGGTTGGGTTTGCATGTGGCCTGATAACATCGCCCCTCATCTTTTAAGATACTTATTTCTTAATTGCTTATTATATATGCACTGAACGGAAAATTTTAATTTAGAAATACCTCGGGAAATATTTTATCTTTAAATTAAATCAAGATGGTTTCTGGATGTAAAATAAATACCCATTTTTTTACTGTGTTTACCTAGTAATTTTTGAAAAGTTGATATTATTTTTTGTTAAGAACTAAAATAAATATATCTGATAGAGCTACTAACAGGTACGATCTACGATCGACTGAAAAATTGTATACATACATAATTACTGTCAATAGCACAAGTAGCCTGAAATATCTAAACAAGTTTAGTGCAGTATAGAGTCTACAAAATAATATCTGACTATAATGACTTATATTTTAAAACTTGTACCTAGTTGTGCAATGGATTATGAACCCGACTATACAAAGTTACCTAAAATAATAAGCCTATATTTACAAAGGTAGACAATTTTAATCATTATATTTTTAGTTTGCAAATAGAAAACATAATATGTATAAAAAATCTAGCCTTATAATATATATATATATATATATATATATATATATATATATATATATATATATATATATATATATATATATATATATATATATATATATATATATATATATATATATATATATATATATATATATATATATATATATATATATATATATATATATATATATATATATATATATATATATATATATATATATATATATATATATATATATATATATATTCCTAGTGTTATAATTGATTAAATTCTATGAAAGGAAAAGTTACAGTGTAACTTAAAGGCAGCTGCAAGTGCATATCAACTAGCTCGAGCAATTTTAAGTTCTTAAGATATAATTTAACATTTATATCAATGATGGTAGGCTAACCAAATTATGTTCAAATATGAATGGTAAGTCTGCTTTTTACTAAATTTTGCACTAGAAAGATAATATGCAACACTGCAGCAAGTTTATTCATAACTAAAGCTAAAATCTTGATATGCCAATGGACTTATTACTACTATTATTGCTACATCACCATAAAGTACCCTTTATAATACTTAGTTAGAATGTTATTTTTCATGTTTCAACTTCATAAAACTACCATCCTAAAAAAGACAGCAGTTCAAGAGAGACATCATCCTTATCACGTACATTATTATCAGTGCTTAATTCAACCACTGGACAAAGTGAAAATAAGAATGATAATAGGTACTAAAAATAAAATGTAGGAGAAAAGTGGATCTTGAGCTGTTAGACATATGTCTACATTTAAATTAACACCGTTGCTACTTCCAGGCTAACGTAAACGAATCGTCAAAAAAGTTGGTTTACGTTAAATAAGAAAAACGTCTGAATGATAGCTTTATTGACAAACTGATGGCAAAAGTATAGGTGTTGTTTTTAAAAAATCGTTGTTTTAATAATATAGACTCGGAATTCGATTGGAGCACTACTGCGCGCTTTCTGTGCAGCAAGCCTAAGCAATCCAAAGAAAATAAATAATTGGTATTTTTATTAATTGTAAGTTCTGTTTAAAAGGAAAAACAAAACAAATTTTTCGTCCGTGTCCAGATTGGAACCCACCTGCTATAATACGACGCGGGCCGAAAACCCTACCACTACGTCACAAAGCTTTTGAAAGAAAATAAATAAATAGCTTATATTAGTTAGCTGAACGCTAATGACATCACATCTGATTTCACCTGAACCACAATTTAGAAAGTTCGTTCACGTTAGCGTAGAAGGGATATAGCATTAAACACAATCTAGAATTAGTTCTCTCTCTTCTGTTTATACTTGAAAAATCGAGTATATACAGAAAAAGTTTGAGACTTTTTCTGTATATACTCGATCGGACCAAACTGAAGTTATTTTTAACATTTTTGCATGTAATTGCCCAAGCTCAAATAATAAAGCAGAAAAAAATGCCCGATAAACAACCTACATAATTTCACCTCTTATGAAAAATCTGAAACCCAGAGCTAGAAATCTTTGTAATTTAATGGCCTTAGATACAAAATTAAATGCTAGCTATAAGAAAAAAGCAATAACTACATAAAAGATTGCATAATAAACTGTATGGTGTTATATGGACATAAATGAAGCACTTGAAATTCATTATATGTTTATGCTTCTACTTTATTACTCTCTGTGACCATTAAAGGGTGTTAAAAACAGAATTTTGAAATCCCTAAATTCTTTTTATCTGCAGTTTAATCACAAATTTAGTAAGAGTATTTAATTTTTCCTTACGAGTCTATCGCAACTACTTCACTAGACACGAGACATTTGGCATAAAGGATAAAGTTCGTTAAAAAAATTTAAAAAATATTTTTATAAACGCTGGTTTACAGACCTTAAATTTAGCTTAAAGAAAATACGAGGTTTTTTAAACGAGCAGTTCGCTTACCTTGTTCTTCAATCGACGAGTTTCGAGGAATCCAGGAATCCAGGATACCCTGATTGGATTCTAAATGTTCTGGATGTCTTGATGCCACTTATTGATACTTGTTACATTAAAACGAAAAATATTTACTACGGCGGATTTTTAGTTTTAGTCTTTATTTTAGAGAACTAAACTATGTGGTGTGCTCTTTCGTTCGTTGCTTGACGAGAAGAGAATCATTCTCTTATCATTCTTCTGCGCATGGGCATCAGTAATGGGTCAAACAAACTACTTTAGTACGCGCATATTTTTCTATTTATATATTTAAATTTCTTTTATTTTACTTTATTAAGATTCAGTATACCTAACAATAATAAAATTTATAATATTTTGAACAAAGGTTAAAGGTTACTTACCGGCGTAAACAGGCTTCGAGGTTGCAATCATCCTTTTCTCTTACATATTCTGCTAGACACTACTATATTTAACTGTAACTCATAAGTCACAGTAAACTTAAATACTAA
Source organism: Kuschelorhynchus macadamiae (assembly GCA_030620095.1). Taxonomy (NCBI): domain Eukaryota; kingdom Metazoa; phylum Arthropoda; class Insecta; order Coleoptera; family Curculionidae; genus Kuschelorhynchus; species Kuschelorhynchus macadamiae. The sequence goes on from JAUTXW010001355.1 coordinate 969,905, forward strand.
AAACCATAAAAATCCAGGACAAACACGACAAAAATATCTAACAGACGCCGTCAAAACAAGACACCAATGCAAGGTCGAAATGAGTCAGGATCCCCTCCACAGATAGAGCATTCGTTTGATAAAATAAATTTTATATGAAATTCACGGCTGACATGACCGATGAGCGTGGTGTCTTTGTTTAGATACCGTGTTTAGATAACGACAGCTAACCAGCGTCTACTCCGATTAATTTCGACTTGATATCTTAGTGTTTATTGCTTAACTGTCTACTCTATTTTAGCAGGCAAACACAGAAAGAGATAAATACACACTTGGGGCATATTAATTTAACCTACGGAGCAGCCTGAAGTAAAGGTGGGAAATGACTGGGGTAAATGCAACAGTGCCAAATATTATTCTTTTAAGCAAAACAAAATTAATAATAACGAAACGATAAAAAGAAGCTTTCTCGGTTTCTTTGTTATTAGCTTATTTAAAGTTATTTTAGTAATAAAATGCAATATTAACTCTCCTAATGGCACTATTTTTGACAATATCTTCGTGAATTAAGCACAGTAATTACAAAATCTACTGTCGAGAGTAGCAAATCTGTCAAACGCGCTTTCTATAGTTTAATGACTGATCGCCTTTAAATGTAAACAATGGGGTCTATCCTTTTTATATGTCGTTGGACAGGACTTACCAGTCGCATATGCTTCGCGACCTTTGAATGATTCAGAAAGAAATTATAGTACTATCGAAAAAGAAATTTTGGCAATTGTATGGGCCACAAAGTATTTTCGCCCGTATATTTTTGGAAGAAAAATAAATTTAATTACAGATCATAAGCCCCTACAATGGCTAATGAGCCAAAAAGATCCCAGTTCTAGATTACTACGTTGGAGAATAAAAATAGATGAATTTAATTACAGCATCATTTACAAAAAGAGTAAGTTAAACACCAACGCAGATGCCCTTTCAAAAATCGAGTTGCATACAAAAGAAACGGAAGACATATTTTCACTAAAAACATATATAGAAGATTTCAATAAAGCTCTATAGGACACAACTTCAGAAAATGAAAATTTAGACCAAATATCGACCATTGCACAAGCAGATGACAATGAACCTGTGCGCGAGGTTAATCAGATCGCTGACGACCAGATACTTGACGATAACATGGCAATACATACAAACCAGTGAAGATCCTATAGTAGGAATCCCAATATATGATATTCCGGTAAACTATGGATCAATTAAAATAATAATGTCTTGTGTATTTCATTCGACTGCACACCCTAAGACAACAATACTATTCGAGAAAAAACGTCGAATTTCTGTTCAAATTTCCAAAAATAACTTTGAAAATGATATTCTAACCATTATTAAAGAATTAATTATACCTGATAAACAATATCATTTATACTTTGAGCAAGCAAAAATATACGAACGATTCTGGGAATTTATTAGAAAAACATTCAAATAGCCCTTGCTAAAATTTAAGCGTTATCTCATAAAACTTGTTGACGTTACAGAAAAACAAGATATACCAGAGATAATTAAAAATTATCACGAGTCAAAAATAAACCATCGAAACTTTAAGTAACATAAAAGGACGCTATTATCGGCCAAATTTAAAAAATTCTGTTCAAACCTCTATTAATAGTTGCGAAACACGTCAATCTAATAAATATAAACGACATCCTATTAATATACACATGAATATAACACCAACCGCTTCGAAACCTTTCGAGATAATACGTTTAGATACATCTAAATAGATTTTCGAAATATGCTCAAGCATATTCTTTACAATCTCTTGCTGCTACAGAAATTGCATCACATCACAGTATTCCCAAACAAATAATTGTTGACAATGGCACTGAGCTCAAAAGCACAGTAGTGACAGAACATAAAATAAAAGTACAGTTTTGTTCATCCAATCAAGGTCATTCAAACGGCATAATTGAGAGATTCCACTCTACTTTAGCAGAGCATATAAGGTTATTAAATAACCAAAATTTTAGTAAATCACCAATAAGTCAAAAGATGAATGTGCCTTTATTGCATATAACCATTCAATTCATTCTTGTACTAATTTTAAGCCAATTGATGTTAGAAATGATCACACTACAAACAATGATCCTTTTGATATTAAACTAGATCAGTTAGTTTTAACAAACTATGTCAATACTCATAAGGAAAAATCACAACTAATGTATGACAATATAAACCAAAAATTAATCCAAAAGAAAGAAAAAGTAATTTCTAAAATAATTGAAAACCGAGACACTAAACTGTTTGAACCTAATCAAGACGTCTACGTTAAGAAACATGTTAGACAAAAACTTGCTGACAAATTCGAAAAACCCACAAAGGTTAAATCTGTAAATAAAAACCGTAAAACTATACAGACGCAAATTCGTATTAAAATTCATATGGACAATTTAAAACGACCTTTAAGGCAACCATACAGCTTTGATTAAAACAAACGTATTATATTTGAGGCTGGTCGCCGCCGTTATCGAAGACGGAGAAAAAGTCACATCAGACAATCGGACGACAACCCAGGGATATTACCAGTTAAGCTAGGACAAGCCAAACGTACAGAATATACGTATACCTTAATTCATTACTATGACTTAAACCCAATAGTATCAGAAATTAACCAATTACCTTTAAAATTAAAGTTCATTAACTACATAAAGAATATTGTGCCGAATCATCTAATTACTTAAAAATACTTGCAATTTCTCAAAAACGCGTAGAAAATAAAATTAATGATAAATTTTACCTCATCCACTAAGGGCTAAAAGAGGCCTAGTTAATATTTTAGGATCAGTTTTCAAGCTTGTAACGGGAAACCTAAATGCGGAAGATGGCGTTCGTTATGAAAATTTAATAAAAAACAAGAAAATCAAAAGCTATTAAGTAATAACAGACATAACCAAAATCAGATTTCCACAAGATGATGAAAATTACATTATATTCTCAAAACTAAAAATATTTCACCCGAGCATAATTCGGACCAAAGACCTTTTAAAAGAACTTAAGAAACTCGAGAAAATGGTAGGTTCAAAACATTTAATTTTGCCCACTAACTCAGAAAATATATTTTTATTCGAAAATATTATAGACGTCGACTATTTTATTTTAAATAACCGAGTAACATATTTATTACCAATCACTGTAATTAATCCAACTAGTTTTTCTTATTATCATTTGTACTCTATACCAACTGAGCATCAGAGTCTGTTTAAGGTTGCTGTACCGCGAAATAACTTTTTGCTCAAAAATTAAATGTAAGTAGAAGTTGTGCCCAGCCTATTTCTTTGCAAGAAAGAAGATCCCAGAGAGATCACTCCAAAAGGTACCTCTACCTGCCAACAATTGACGTCACAATAAATCGACCTGTAATCAATCATTTGAAGTCCAATCAATTGATTGTAGTTCTGCCTAATACTGAGTTAGTAGAACTGCAATGTGACTCCCAAGAGGAACACCAGAAATTACGGTGAAACTACATGTTGACTCTCCCAAGTGGATGCCATGCAAAAATTGACCATATGTCGATTATTAATAATCAAAATAAAATCAATATCAATCAGCAACCTATCCTGTTTCCGGACTTCCAAGATGTACCAGGACAAAATTTTCCCATCCTGAACTTAAGTTTCTATATACAACAAAGCAAGTTAGACGAACTACATAAAATAAAACACAAGATTCAAGAAAACCATGTCCGCGAACTTTTTGACCAAATACCAAAATTTCCGAGCTTATGGACAATTTTTATGTAGGTACACCTTTTTACTAATCATTTTTGGATATTTTTTGTATAGATATTTTATCCAAAAGAGGTATTTCAAAAAGACGACCCCGACGGAGCCAAAAATATCCCCACTCATCGAACTACCCCCTATCAGGGTTAGTTAAATCTAACAAGGGAAGAGTTATTTGACCATCCAACCACGGAACATGCTGACACTGCATATTGGATGACTACTTTATATATGCAAATTCCTGCAATTTCAAGCCAGTCAGTTGAAAACATCGAAGCGAAATATTTTATTTTTAATTTTTATTGTTTTCAAAATAGTTTGTATTTCACTTCACTAAACAGATAAACAAATTACAATCGCAAATTTAAAAATTGTGCATCAGCCTCGTTATATCTAACTGTATATTATTGCATCTTGGGATTAGACCGTGTCAACCAATTTGATACGGTCTAATCCCAAGAACCATGATTTCTTAATTGACCAAAGCCGTGAAAGCTTCCGTTCTATGTTGTGAATTGTAATTAAAAAAAGTGTGTGTGCCATTTTTTGTTGAAAAAATCGGAGAGGTTATCCATATCTGCGCTCATGCATGTGCATAATGTGGTTTTTGAACATCTATTAGAGTTTTTTAATTTTTCAACGTTCTGTATCATGAAAGTTAAGCACTTTGGACCACATGTATATGACCTTTCGTAAATTTACTTAAAGTACTTACTTAGTAAACACCCTGTATATTTGAGTTAAGTAAATTATATTAGTTATTTTATAATTCCCGCTTTATATTCACATACTATTAGTATTTTACTTCAAAAGCAAAAAAAACTTGGGCTAACCAAATAAAACAAAAGTCGATATTTTAACAAGATTACACGCAAAAATTTATCTTTGATTAGCCCAAGGTGGTTTTCATGTTAAAAAAATGTGTCTGAAACCTTGGCACCATCAAGCGTTGGTTTTAAAAAGTTGCCGCTATATATATTTTTTCAAGATCCCGACATAAAGTGTAAAAAGTATGAATTATGCTTGTTTTTAAGTGTTCATTTTTTCCAATTTCTTAGTTAAAATACATAAGAAGAAAAATACAGATTTTTATGTGTTTTTATTATTGTTTGTAATAGTTTCATATAAAACCAATTATAAAAAAATGGAAATTTTTGTCTATGAACTTTGAGAATAAATTGAAAACATAAAAGGAATATAGCAAAAATCTGCGATGGTGTAAAAAACTAAGTAATTACCATTTTGGATTTACTAACCCTTGTACAAAATAAAAATCGCGGCTAATTAATTGTATGACAAGTTGGATTTTTGATCATTCTTTATACCTGCAAGAATCAAATAAAAATACTATTAGATTTAAAAATTCATTATTTTTATACTTCAATTCATCAATGAAGTTAGTAAAAAATCAAATCATAATTATTTAATTTGTAATAGGATTGTATGCTTCTATAATGGGTAAGACTCTATCGTACAGCAACGTCCTGACATCTTTACCCAAAATGAAGTCTAAGTGATTGAAAAGTTCATGCTCCACCAAGTACGAGTCAGCTTTGTTTGGTATTTGTTCCAAGAGGTGTTCAACATCCTGAAAAGGAATAATTAGTAGATAATAATGGTATTTACATGCCATGCACCCTAACTTATTTAGTTTTTTTTTGGGCTACCCAAATAAAACACAAAAAAAAAAACACTTAAAACGCCAAAAACATTCAGGACAAGAAAAAGATCACAAATGCGTCGGTATATTGGTAAATGCAGGTCTCTAAAATTTCTAAGAAAAGGTGAGATCTTTAGGACAGGAATTCTTCTTTCACTTTGGAAAAAGAATCTAGGTACGCCTAGGGCTTTGCCACGTGCCGAAAGAAATACGAATGATGAAATCAAGTCCACTATCTACCTTTAATTTAGGAGTTACATATTCTCAAAACAATTCAATGCAAGTGGAATATTTAGCAATGGTTAATTAAGATTATTTGGTAATATTTGGAGAAAATTACTTTATCGGTTATTACTTCTCTTATAAGAGAGAATTTTAGTAATAGTGAGAAAAGCCCTATACCAGAATTAGTTATGGCACACAATTTGAAATCAATCCATTAAGTAGTTTTTTTAGGCAGAATTTTTAAATATTTTATTTTACCGCCATTTTGTTCCGTCATCTTGGATTCGTACCAAAGTTTTACCAGTTGATTCCAAATTATTACTTGATGTTTATGCAAAATTTGAAATAAATTAGTAGGTTAAAAGTAGTTCTTTCAGAATAACATTTGAAAATATTACCAGGTCATTTATTTGTTTAATTTTTGATAAAAATTTGAAGTCAATCGGGTAAGTAGTCTTTAAGCTATGCCGCGAACTGACAGATAGACAGACAGACCGACAGACGGATCGACGGAATTGATAAAACTTATTTTTTGGCATTTAGCGACGTTAAAACATAAAGATGTGTAAAACCTGACAGGGTGATTTTACCGCCAACACACACGGAACAAAATAGCGGATTAATAAAATATTTCAACCTAAAAAATTACTTTATGGATGTATTTCAAATTGTGGTATAGGGATCAACTAGTAAAACTGTCTTACTGATTCAAGATGTCGGAACAAAATGGCGGCCAAATAAAATGTTTGTAAGAGTGTTAAAATCAACCTCTTAGGTTTTACGTATCTTCACATTTTAGCGTCCCTAGATGCCAAAAAGTATGTTTTATCAATTCCGTCGGTCCGTCTGTTGGTCTATCTGTCTGTCAGTTCGCGGCATAACTTAAAAACTACTTAAGGGTTACATAGGGACAATTTTGTTATTAATCCAAGACAGCAGAACAAAATAGCGGTCTCATAAAATATCTAAAAAATTAGCCTGAAAATACTACTTATTAAATTAATTTTAATTTTTATACACGAATTAAGTGTGAAATAGAAATAAACTGGTGAAATTGGGGTACGAATTTAAGACGGCTAAATAGAATGGCGACCAAATAAAATGTTTTAGAAAATTGCGTCATGTGTCAATGTAAAAACTAGTTATTTAATCTATTTTAAATTATGCCCAGAAGTCAAGAGAGGTATAGGTAGAAAGAAACTGGATCAAAATTTTAAATACACGAATTAAGGAAAAATATGATCGTACACACCAAGAAGTAAATAATTGTTAAGAAATTATTGTGCCGGATTCATAATTTTAAACAAGACGTTTTTCTGCCACACCCTAAACCAAAAATAAAAATAAAATATTCGGAATTTTAAAAGAACCTCACCTTATTTCATTGAGGTAACTGCGAAAAAGCCTAGCTTTTTGGACGTTTCAACAACTAGGTCTTAAAAAATGAGCCTTTCGATTGACATTGAAACAAACATTCTGTCAGAACTTTGCAGTTTTCGAGTAAATTTATGTTTTTTAAAATAATATATTTGGTGCTTATGCTTTCCTCTAGTTTTTTTTTAAGTTTTATTTCTCAGCTACCACAATTGTGGACCCAGAACTATTTTATTTTTGGTTTTGAGTATGACGAAATAGCCCAAAAAAGGATTTGTTTTAAGTCGGACATATAAGATTAAATAAGAGTATACAAATTAATATTAAACTTACTGAAATAGCAGCAAAAAAGTCGTTTTGGGCATAATAAGCTGCTACTGGCACAGATATTTGTGAAGGGTCATATGAAGGTACGTTCAATGTGCCATAGTGAACCATATTTCCTAATGCGCCATAATCATACCACTGAAACGAAGCTAAAAAAATAAACGTTAAACATATGTCAAGGGTTAAAACAAAATCAAGAAAGCTAGTTAAAATGAACAAACTATTTTAAGACAACATACATCTGTTTAAGATGATATATTAAAAGTCATTACACAGTTCACAAGTAATTATTTATTTTTCCAGTATATAGGCGTTTAAATTGTCACGCTGATTTGAGGATATTTGGCAGCAATTGCCGGAGCCGCTCAAATTTTGATTTGCTGAAGGGCTCAAATCTTTTTTAAGTTGAGCATCTGTTTTCATGTCATTCATTCCTTTTGCTGTTTTCTCTCTTTTGCATCGTATAGATCAAACATGAAATATCAAATAGCATTTATTTGTCAAAAGAAAAATTATATTATCCTCATCTATTATTAATGACAAAAAGGAACCGATACCACTGAGCCACAGCATAAACTGTAGCAGGGACAAACACATGTAGTTGTAAAGGGAAAATGGCATGCATAATGCTTTCAGTGGTGAGAGTTGATGTTTGGTTTAACATATCATGACTCTGGTCTAATCCAGACATTAAAGGTCCAGAAATATCTGTAATAAGCCCGGCAGATTTTTCTAAAAGCGAATATTTGTTAAAACAATTATAGCATCACTTGTCCTTGGTTACTGGAGACTAGAGATTAGTTATTATTTGTCAGGTCACTTCGCAAAAATAGGTGGTTGTTCCCTAATCACCTATTTTCTGTGTTCGTTCAGAGGAAAATGCCGGAATTTTCAAAACGGACAGAAGTAGCCTGTCCATAGGCTTTTCCAAAAATGCTACTAACTTGGCACAGATCCATAGTGCTGCGTGGATGATTTCTACGCTATATTGTAATCTCAGATTGTAACAAGAATCTAGAAGCCCAAAAAATGGGATGTCAAGGCATTGCATCCGATGCGTACAATGCGGCGGCAGGGCAAGTAATATTACAAAGTTCTTCTTAGAGCGTCAAAATATTTATGGCTCCCATGGCCGTCAAGAATTAGAAGGGCGTTAGATTAGATTCAATGGATTTCACAAACTGATTTGAGAAAAAGTTCTCCAACCATGTATCCATTTTCATAACAAAGTTACGAAGATTTGGGCATTGACCCAATAGCTGAGCACAAGCAAAAAGAGATATATATATATATATATATATATATATATATATATATATATATACATATATATATATATATATATATATATATATATATATATATATATATATATATATATATATATATATATATATATATATATATATATATATATATATATATATATATATATATATATATATATATATATATATATATATATATATATATATATATATATATATATATATATATATATATATATATATATATATATATATATATATATATATATATATATATATATATATATATATATATATATATATATATATATATATATATATATATATATATATATATATATATATATATATATATATATATATATATATATATATATATATATATATATATATATATATATATATATATATATATATAAATATGTATATATATATGTGTTGATTTTTACTCCTTCACAGATGGAAAAATACAATGTGTTTTCATTCCGGGTGTACATCCGTTCACTACTGTCGTTCTGAAAAGAACAGTTTTGCTGACGTTTCGCCAAAATCACATTTGGCATTTTCGAAGCTTTCTTTCTCGCGTCCGAATAGAGACTCTATATATTGATTTTAAGTCTCCTTTATATTCCCCATCGAATCTTTCTCTAACCCTGACTACTTTGTCAAGGTATCGACTCTGCAAAATACCTTCAAAGTTTATTTTATTACCCCTTTTTTATTTTTTTTAAGTGACATCCCGTGCTCCGATATTGCCCGTTGACGAATTTGTCCGAGATTTTTGACGAAAAATCCGAAAAAAATTAACCACAACGGCCTGCATTTTATATCATCGGGTTTTCTAAAAGAATGCCCCTATCGGACGCCACTGTATATATATATATATATATATATATATATATATATATATATATATATATATATATATATATAGACACCCCGCCCGCATTGGGCAGGATAGAAGCAACAACCGCTGGAGTCTAAGTAAAAAACTTGAGATTAAAGCTTCATAGTTCAGATAATTTTTCTTTTATATTTTGATTTTATATTGTAATAGTGGCGAAAAATCCAGTAGTTTCCTTTTTAAATCATGAATCCGCCATTACGATTTAATTATTTAAGATTGTATTAACTGTAATTCATTAATTGGATATACCTTCCAATACAAAATACTTTTTTTGTCATCCTTTAGCCCAATTTCGTAAAGTGTAGTATAAATAAAAATACAAGTGGTTTTTCAATATTTAACAGTTGTTATTTATATTGAAAAATATTTTAATTTTTTAAAACTTATAGCATATTTTTACAATCAAAGTTTAATATAAATACACTTTTTCCAAACTAGTACTTTAATATTCAACAATTACTATTCATGTTTCTTTTACGCTAGAAAATAATTCATTAACGGGGCTGCCAGGCGTGAACTGAGGTCTTGTCACACCCCATTCGAAAAAGAAAAAAGAAATTCCAAACCATAACCCCGCATTATTTCAAAAATCATTCTTCAAATTGCATTGGGTGATATTGGCCCATATCGTGATTTGCAGAGAGCAATTCGTCATACATTTGAATCAAACATTGTAATTTAATATTTGAATCAATTTGATAAAATTGCATAAAATTACTTGTTTTTTACAAATAACATAACAGTAATATATAAACACACTATCCCAAACTACTTTTTAAAATTTAAGAATTACTATTCACGTTCCTTGTAACCAAATATACTATGGTTTTACAGCTAAAAATTATTGCATATCAGTATTATCATCAGATGTCAATTCCTCATTTTAACTAAACATTCTAATCTAATATCTGGATCAGTCTGATAAAGTTGTATACCAGCAACATTTTCAGCTAGCAATTCATCTCACATGAACCAAACATTTCAATCTAATATCCGGTTCTGTCTAATGAAATTCGATATCTTTATGACCTCAAGGCAGAGTTTTTGTTGATGAGGGAATTAGATAATTAACTTTTATCATAGTTCTGAGATAATAACACTTTACTCACTATTTAATTATAAATATCATGTAATTCGCTACAAACTCTCTTCATTTTTCTAAAAATTAAAGTCCCACGTTTTACAACTTTCTGGTAATCTTCGATAGTAAGCTTTTTTACAATAACCAATTTCTTTATGCCTTTAGCCTTTTTTAGTTCATTATTAGGTGAACCAACATAATAGGCTTTAGCCCAGGTTCCGTAAAAGCTTACTATTGCATCACCGGGAACTCGTCTTTCATTCTCTCCAAGATCGATTCACTTTTCCTAATCTTAAAAACGTTTCCTTCAGAATAATTGGATGAGTCAATTTTTTCTGGGTTTTCTGTGATTACTTTCTAGAAGTTATCGGTAAATATTTTTAATATTAACCTGTGTTGTATACAGTAATGAAGCAAAACTACCAAATTTGTTTTATTAAAACTGTAAGAAAATCACATATTACAGATTTGTCATGTCCAATTAATGAAATTCAATATATTTTGGTCTATCATAAACTATTTTAAGTTTACTTACCTGAATACCATAAAGTTTTCAGTAAATACTGAAGAACTTTTAAAATTGGGGCGAACAATCAATGCACCAGCACCAACTTTTCCTCTAGAGTAACTAATTTAATAATTTTTCGATTTTCTACATTTTCCATGGTTGAAAAATGTACGGTAAAAATCAGTGTAAGTTTTTAACCACGCCTACTGATTAAATTTTAAAATTCTATGCGTTTGCACTACCATTAAGCCGTTTTGAATAGCTTGTTACAATGTTACTGTCCGCGGATTTCTCTTTTTGAAACGGAAATTCTTGAAATTTGTGTTTTTTGACCTTCGAAGTGCTCTTGCTCGGTAACGGTACGTCGGGGAAATACGCTTCTGTAAGAAGCCGACAGTGGCGTCCGATAGGGGCATTCTTTTAGAAAACCCGATGATATAAAATGCAGGTCGTTGTGGTTAATTTTTTTTGGATTTTTCGTCAAAAATCTCGGACAAATTCGTCAACGGGCAATATCGGAGCACGGGATGTCACTTAAAAAAAATAAAAAAGGGGTAATAAAATAAACTTTGAAGGTATTTTGCAGAGTCGATACCTTGACAAAGTAGTCAGGGCTAGAGAAAGATTCGATGGGGAATATAAAGGAGACTTAAAATCAATATTGGATGCCTATACCTCAAATGACAATAAAGCGATCGAAATCCAGAAAAACTAAAAACTATTTTCGTCTTTTCAACTTTTCCATATTTCACTATTTTTTTTTTTTCGAAAAGAGGAACGAGGGATTCAAAAACCACATCGCTAAATTGACTCTCGATATATATATATATATATATATATATATATATATATAGCCAGCCCTTTAGAAATAAAAATTTTTACGTTTGGCCCTGTAACATACGGACGGCCGAGCCTAAGTAAATCAAGTAAATATGCAAAAGAACATCTATATTTTCTCTAGAGATAGCTCGGTTAGTGTTAAGTGTGAGCTTTCGTATAGTCGTATTGGTACCTCCTGGGATAAAAACGATTAAATATATCAAAAATTCCTGCAAGATATAGATATACACTTTTTATCTGAAATCGAAAAATTTGATAAAATCTAGTTTAGAGTAAAATGCATTATTTTCCCATTTACCATTGAATTTACCACTTTTTCAAGTTGGCCTGGCTCTGTCAGCTGTGCAGCTTTGACTGACATGTCACATCAATCAGTTTGAGAGGGTCTTGATGTTTTTAAGCCAAAATGTCTTCAAAATTTGCAAACATTTGTAGGTCTATCAAGCTTAAATGCTTTGAGGAGTGATGAAAATGGATATATATCCCAAAAAGTATAGAAGTATCAGGTATCCTGTTCAAATAAAGTCCAATATAGCTATTAATAAATACATGGGTGGTGTGGAAACTTAAAGGATTTTCCCTTTTAGGTTATAGTAAGCAATATTTGTTTCTTGTGGTATGTTTAGTAACGGCTAGTAAAGTAGTTTCAAAATAACTGCTTTCTTCGATATACGCAGAACTTGGAATTAATTAAATTCTTATTTTTTGCTTTATATCCATGTATGTTATATAGTTTCGTTTTATATATTTATATACGGCTATTAAAGCAATCCCGTTCAGAGTAGTGGCATTTTCCAGTCAATTGGTGACTCAACAGCAGCTGAATTTTCGACATTAAGTACTGTGTATGTGAAGTCGCCGCTTTTTGTAATTTCCAAAACTATTGCGAGTTATTATGCTTATATTGATTGCTAATCATCATCAGTGACCATTAAGGGTTTTAGAGGTTTTACATATGGGGTATGATAGCATTTAATATGGATTTTATTTATACTGCAAGGCGTATTACAAACTAAAGATTTTGATAGTAGGTATAGATAGGGATTTAGTTGTTAAGGGTAAATACAGGATACATTTTAGACAATTAAATATGTATTTTCCATTAAGACCATTAACCACCATATTTTTACTTTCCAGTATAACAGCCTATATATTGTATTATAATATAATATATAGGATATTGCAATGGCGAAATGTTTTGAAAAATAGTTGGATCTTTTTTCCGGCGTTTTGGAGAAGTTAGAAAATAAAAAACATATTTATAGCAGAAAAATTATAATGCCTGTACGTTACACAAAATTCACTCAAATGATAACTTGAGAACAGACAAACCAATTTGCATCAAATTTGCACCAAAAATAGTATAAGCCATAGGCGTAGGTCTACAATATTTTTAAGGGGTATAATAACGTAAAAATAGTATTTTGAGAACGCACAAACCGATAATAGTATAATTGAAAACAGATATAGTTATATTTTGATTTCTTTAGTGCAATTTTTTACTTATATACAACATATATTTAATATTTTGAAAAACGGCGAAATACCTCAAATTTATATTAATTATTGTACATAATTTTTTTTTCACTATACAAGGTAGCTCTAAAATTATAATTCAGCCTATAATCATAGTTTGGCAGGAATATATTATTATTCCACCGCGAATACCCTTTTTAAAGAAGCTAACTATATCAATGTCCCATCAACAATTCTAACTCATGCGCAACATACAATCAAAAGATAAACTTGGAAGACTGTAGTACTGTGGCGGATCTAGTTTATAAATATTATAATATAAAGGTATCTCGAAATTGCTCGAAGACATCACATAATAAGAGAACATCGAACTTCAAATATAAATCTGAATATTCCTCAAAATTCCTACAATTAAACAGGCGCCACTCTTCCTTCGCTCTCTCATAGCCTTCATCGCTAATATGCTCTTCTTGTAAGGAATCATAAAATTGATTTTTTTTGTTGGAAGTGTGGGGTAATACATTTTTTTCATACAATACATAAAACCGTGGGTAAAAATACTCTTCTTTCACATTAAATTAAATTGCTCGAACTGATAAATCTGCAAACCAGCAACCAAAATTTCCAATAGTGCTGACAAAAATCTAAAGCTTTCAATAAACATTAATTTCAGGTTCTTTTGTTTTGTCACACCAACAGTTTTATCAATATTAATATACATATAAATGCTTTTTGTGAATGATATGTACTTCTCCTTGGTTTGGGCTACTACGTCAATATTATCTCCATGAGGATACATTTCTTTAATGAACATGTGTCAGTCGTAATCACTTAAATTATAGAATATAATGGAGTGCAAAATGCGAATTTTATAATTTAAATTACAGATGGGATGTACATCACCAAATCTTTTGCCCTGTTATGTAGCTATGGTTCTTTACTTGCACATCATTCTCATCGAAAGGTCGTTCATATATACAAAATACAAATTTTTCAGCGGTAAGTCGATTCATTTTGTACAATATTTTTAAAATAAGTGTTACACAAATGCTAAGCATTTGTATAACACTTATTTTAAAATTTAGAGATTGAATCATCGAAAGAGTATTTTATTAAATATGCGAAAGCATATGGCTCTGGGGCGTTGGCTCAGTATTTTCTATTGATTCTTAAATAGATTCAAAGTATATATAACCAAAGGAACTTTCATTTCCTTGTCGATTTGCTCAAACTTTAATATATTTTCCACTAGTCTTTCTAAACCTATCTACTTCTTGAGCAAATGATGGTGTTAATGTGTATCTATGATTATAATCATTTTTCTGATGTAGTATCAAAGATGTTGATGAATATATTTTACTACTACTGTGAGAAATCTGAGTATTTGTAACCGTTGATTTAACACCAATATACATTGACGGAAATGTTATTGATTTGCTCAAGTTGTGTTAAACTCTTAACTTAACTGAAAAATCTATACCTGTAATATGTGAAAATGTGGGTATGATCGAAATTCTGAAACAATTCTGCTTGCGTGATACAACTTTGAAATTATCACCCAAGCAAAACAGCATTCAACTTGGTTTTTCACATTGACAACTTTTTTGTTTTCGAGACATTTAGGCAACTTTATAACTTGAAGAAGCACCGACAGGACTAAAGTTATTAATGTTTATTTCTAGGTATAGGATTTTCAATAGAGCTAAACCTGTAAAAAATACATTAATATTTGAAAAATGATACTTCCTACACATTGAATCATATTAATAGAGATTCAGCTTAACATAACTTTGCGACACCTGAATATTTTTCTTGAAATTACTAAGACTAATTCTTCATTACATCAACAAAATATATATTTGCTGAAGACGGGAATAGACTTTCCCCCGAAACATTTTCAGTGTCGTTCCTCGGGTATCTTCATAGTGGACCCAGAACTTAAGACTGCCTATTGATTTTATCAGATAAATATTTTCTTTTAATTTTAAAATTTTGTTTAAGGCGAAATACCCAAAAAATAGTTTTAAGTCATGAATCCGCCACTGCAATTTCGTAATTATTAACAAAATATTCACACACCACATACAAATAACATCTAGAGTCAACTATTTGTCGCTGCATGCGTCCTGTGATGGAAGAACATTTTGGCTAACTGCAACCATATTGACCTTTATTGGAACATGAACCTTCAACATCTCACTATCTCAAATATTTTATTGTAAGCTCTAAAAAATATTCTAATATATCCTCCACATTTTTACAGGCAAACACATAAGATTATTTTTTAATTTAATAAAAATATCCTGCAAAAACTTATAATATTACACTAATTAAAAAATAAAATACAAAAATCCTATTAAAATAAGTTACAAGTTGCACTAGTTTATGCAATACCGAATAAAATATTAGGGGTTAGGTGCTTTTTAATGAGAGAATGTCCTTGGATTGCTAATACCACTTTCAAGAAAACAGTTAAAAGATTTTAGAAACATACCTAAAGATATGACCAAACACTGCTTGTTAATTCAAAGCTGGGAAATATCTTTATTAATTAAAACTAGCCAATTTTATAGAATTATTTTTAGTATGTATTAATAAATCATTTATCCCTTAGATCTTTCATTCTCTGTGAAGCCTAGTAAAAACAGCCCAGTTTGCTTAATAATACTTATTCAGTTTTAAAATTAACTGTTACATATAAGATAGTGAAAATGCTGATAAATTGACATAGAAATATTGGTATACCAAAATAATCTTGCTCATCTTCGCAAGAATATATTCAATCTGGTATATTGAATAGAAGCAATAAATACGCCTATGTTTGTGTTGCAAAATCCGTCTTTGTATGATGAAGGAAAATAGGGACTGTATTTTATCATGGCAATAAAAGTGATGGTAAGAAAAAAAAACGTTTTTTCCATACAATGGGAATTGCCAAACAAGGATGTTATTAGATGCTTGCGCCAGTTTGTATAGTGGGCGTAATTATGATTTCTTTTTAAAAATTTTCAGATTGTTTCGTTTAGATCTAAACGCTTTAGTTTATCTCACGGATTTTTTTATGAAAAACCGCCACGGGACTCACATACTCTTAGACCGCCACCGTAAGAAACAAATTCCTTTTTTCACTTTTTCTCGACTGAATAAAAATATCTAACTTTAATATGATTGACACAAATATTTACTAAAATTACGTATCTTAACTTGCGTACTGGTCTGTCCACGGAATGTTTCAATACATAATGTAAAGAATATTATTCAAACAATAATAAGATTGTGTTATTTATCTCAAGTTTTTATGTCTGCATTTATAACATGACTTGCACTTTTACAATTACATTTTAGATAACACTTAACAATTTTTTGAAAATCGAACAACTTTGTATTATATGGCGCACGGAGCTCATTATAATAAACGTCCTAGTGCACTAAACATCAAGATAGGAATAAATTAACTACATGGCAAACTAAAAAAATCGGTATTTCCTTTGTCCGAAACTTCCCTCGTTATAAATATTTACTTTTATTAGGAATGGTGAAGTCTGACCCAATTTAGTTCGGTACATAGTTTTTTCAAACATTTATAATAGGCACCGTTCGGTTCCACCATATAATTTAGAATAAATTGAATAAGTAGTTTTTAAATTGACACACACCCCCATTTTGTTCCCTCATGTTAAATTCGTACCGGGTTTATCCCTATATTATATTTAATTTTCCTGCAAAATTTAATGTCAATTGAATAAGAAGATTTTTTTTTCGTTGATTTTTTAAACATTTTATTGGGCCACCGTTTTGTTTCGCCATCTTCAATTCGTACCACAACTTTACGAGTTTATCTCTATATCACACTTATTGCTTGCACAAAATTTGAAATTAATCTAATAAATAGTATTTTCGGGCTGAATTTTTAAATAATTTATTAGACCGCCATTTTCTTTTTCTACCTTGGATTCATAGGAAAATGTCGCCAGTTTATTCTTATATAATACTTTATTTTTGTGCAAAATCTAAATCTTTTTTAGTAATATTTGTTAACACTTCACTAGACCGCCATCTTTTTCCACCATACTAGATTTTTACCAAAATATTACCAGGTCATCCTCATATAACCCTTAATGTTTGACCCAAATTTGAAGTCGGGTAAGTAGATTTTAAGCTATGCCGCGAACTGACAGACCGACGGAATTCATAAATATATATTTTTTGGCATCTAGGGATGCTAAAACGTAGTGATTTTTTCACGATAAAAATCATTTTATTTGGCCGCCATTTGGTTCCACCATCTTTAATTCGTACCACAATTTTATTATTAACTAATTATTGCGAAAAAATTGAAATCAATCTATTAAGTAGTTTTTCAAGCAGAATTTTTAAATATTATACTAATCCGCCATTTTTGATTCGAACCAAAATTTTACGATTTTTATGCAAATTTTGGGGTTAATTGGATAAGTAGCAAATTTGAAGTCAATGGGATTAGTAGTTTTTTAGATATGCCTGAAACAAACACACCGACAGACAGAGAGATGGAATTGAGAAAACATGTTTTTCGGCATCTTGGGACCCTGAAACGGTGAGGGTGATTTTTTCACGATTACAATACTTCCCTTTTACGAGGGAACTAAAAATATATCACATTGACTTGTTCTGATTAACAAATCAACATCTACATGAAAATATGTTTCCAGCTTTAATTAAAAAACTATGTTTGACCTTGTGTTTAGGTTTAAATATTATGATTTATAGAGGGTGATATTTGGTTCATATGGAATTTGTACCCGTATTATTAAAAGTGGTACCTATTAGTGATCTAAGAACCAGTCTCACATTAAAAAAATATCAAAATTCTTTAACATATTTTTGTGGATTGATTTTTTGGTTTCCCTGCATAAAATAAGGCAACTATATACTAATTAATTTTAACAACATAATTTTTGTTTTTTATTAATTAGCGAAATAACAGATTGGATTTTGCATATTGGTACGTTTCAGGTACTTGAGTAAAAGAGAGGTAAAACCCTTTAAAGTTTCCCTGTGTCAAGCAAAGTGAAAGGGGAAACGACTACAAATATGTTAACGTGGGAAAGTAAGTGTCACTTAAAGCAAAAATCTTATAATCTTGTAATTAACGAGAACCTATATACTATTCATAAAGTTTTTAATAAATATAATATGCATATACAAATATGTGTTTGTGTAGGAATTTATTACAAGGAAATTATGGGTAAAATCCAATTTACCTATCTTTTTATAATTGTTTTAATAAGTAGTAAGAATTAGTCGAAAAAACGAATTTTTATTTTAACTGTATTATTTATATACGGGAAAATGTCTTAAGCTTGCTACTCAATATTCGGTTCGATTCGTTCATTCGATTAGTCCATTCATATAAATGAAGGAATGGGCGTATCAATGAATTGACGAATATTCAACAGTGAGTAGCGGGCTTTAATCATTAATTGTATTAAACCCGCTATTCACTATTCGTCGATTCGTTAATTCATTCATTGGACGTATAATCAAGTAGGCTTTGATCTCGGCGGACCATTCGTCTGAATCAAATCTTTTCTTTTTTGTGTATTTTTAAACATTGAAACGCATGAAATCCGTGCGAACGTATTAAATAAAAACTGATGAAAAGTGGTGATGAAATATTCGTCAATTCATTGATTTGCCAATTCGTTCATTCATATGAATGAACGAATCGAACTGAATAGTGACTAGCAGTCTTTAGGGTAATTTCTTAAAAAAATCTGAATGTGTTCCTTTCTTTTCAGCATAAATTACTGCAACATTGCACGTGTGAATAAAATAACTACGGTCTATTATATTATATTATATAAAATAGAATGTTGATGTTCTTTAGTTCGTCTATACATACTTCTACTCGTTTGGCCAATTTAAAATCTAAAATCTTCCTTATACATTTCAGATTTATAAAGTTTGTTTTATTTTATTATTAAGCAATATACTGTTAAAATAAACTATTTTTGAAACATTAGAAATGAAAGTTTGTTTATTTTAGGTACTTTAATTAATAAAACATAGGCACAAGCTCTATGGGGACTGTAAGTGCACAAGCACACAGGGCACCTAATTAGATTTAGGTTCCTGAACCATGAAGCAATTCATACAATACTTTGTGAAATTTTAATGAAAATATTTTTTTTAAGAATACATTTTCTCGAATATTTTAAACTTCTTAATTTATTTATTACTACTTCATCAATATTACAACTCTGAAAAAATTTTTCAAATTTGCGACGGACAAAAATGTTTCTAATAACCATCATACAGTCGGAATTAAACAAATGTATTATTTGAAATATTTATAAAGACAGAGTCAGGCAAATAGTAAGAAATAAGATGCAAATGTATTTATAAAAGAATAGCTTGTGTGAACTTTTTTAAATTTTAGGGTTTAGATGTTGCCCTTAAAATTTCTGTACTTATTTTTAAATCAACCTATCCATATTAGGCAAATTTTTTACATCTAGTATGCTCCTAAATATAACCAACTGTTACTTAAACTGCTTACCTACCATTAACTATTTCCTGTCCATAATGAACAAGCTGCCTTACTGATACACCATTTGGTTGATCTGATAAAAACACTCTCAAATCATCCTGTAACATTTATCATTGTCAAATTACATAAAATAAAGCAAAAAATACTTAAAAAATCTAAAAACAATAAAATTTGTAAAAATAATTACCTATTTAAAATTAAAGTCAATGAACAATGGAAAAAGTTTCACCTAGAGTGGGGGTCGAACCCACAACCTCCGTGGATGCTCTACCAAATTGGGCTATTGCTAACTGGCAGAGCAAGGTCGCATAACAGACGTGCTCATTTCTTCGAACAGCCACGTGATTTCGTCAGTATATGTTAAAATTTCTACAGGGTGACCCACCACATACGTGGTCTCTAGCTGCTAAATGATAAAATATTTTTAAATAGAACTTGGATAATATATGCAGATTGGATAGCGCTAGAATAAAAAAAAAGCGATAAATTGGCTCTGCCCAAAACTTCTTTTATCAGGGAAAGTGGGCATGAAATTACTTAATATGTACAGTACATATACAAAGTGTGTTATCTTCCATGGAAATGATTAGGAGGGTAATTGCGGGTAATTGATAAAAACCAATCTCTACAGCACTCCTTCAGTAAAAGTAAGGATTCATAACGAGAGAAGTTCTGGGTAAAGCCAATTTACTGATTTTCTTACATTATTTTTTCAAACATTTTAATAGGCCGCCATTTTGTTTCCCCGTATTAGATTCGTAACAATATTTTACCAATTCATCCTTGTATTAGACTTGATTTTTACCCAAAATTTGACATTAAAAAATGAATGAATGTTGTATTATCAAACTTATTTTATAAACATTTTATTAGGCCGCAGTTTTGTACTGTCATTTTACCAAAATTTTACCAGTCCTTCCTTATATCATAATTTATTTTTGTGCAAAATATAAAATCGAATAAGTAGTTTTTTTTTCAGAACGGGTTTTTTACTTCCTTCGTAACAGGGAAGTATTGTAATCGTGAAAAAATCACCCTCCCAAGTTTTTACAGATCTTCACGTTCTAAGGTCCTTAGATGTCAAGAAACATGTTTTCTCAAATCCGTCGGTCTGCCGGTCGGTCTGTCTGTCTACTTACCAGATTGACTTCAAATTTTGTGCAAGAATTAATTGTGAAATAGAGATGAATTGGTAAAATTGCAGTGCGAATTCAAGAGAGTGGAACAAAATGGCGGCCTAGTGAAATGTTGAAAACATTATTACCAAAAAAACTGCTTATTCAATTTATCTCAAATTTTGCGCAAACATCGAGTATTATGTAAGAATAAACCAGTAAAACTTACATACAAATAATACACCACTCAAACATAACAAAAAGAGGATCGTTAACGAAGACCATTTAGAAACTTAATATCTGAGAAATATCTGCGGACCAACAGAGTAGGTAAAGACTGATAATATAGATTTCGATTTAAGATGGCGAAACAAAATGGCGACCAAATAAATTTTTTTAAAAATGAATGTAAAAAATCTTGTTCAATTGACTTCAAATTTTGCAGAAAAATTAACTCAACTCAACTCAAAAAAGCTTTATTGTCGACAGTAAATTAAATTTGAAAATGGAATAAACTGGTACGAATTCAACATGACGTAGCATAATGGCGGTATGTCAATGTAAAAACTACTTCGTGAATTTATTTTAAATTATGTCCAAAAGTCAAGTCTGGCAGAGGTGGAATAAAAATGGTAAAATATTGGTAGGAATCCAATAGATCGAAGAAAATTGGACCCAATAAAAATAAAAAGACAGTATATGTAACGCATATACAGTGTGACTGACTAAATTTGGTCACACTTCACTATTCCTAACAAATGAAAAAAAACCATAACGAGGGAAGTTTCTGGTAAAGGAATTTGACCGATTTTTTAAATATTTATTACGAAAATATAACCAATTTATCCCAGCATTGATTTTTCAGCAAAAATTGGAATCAACTGAATAAGTAGTTTGATGTAAGGTGATTTTTTCGACATTTTTTTATTCCGGCATTTTGTTCGGCCATCTAGAATTTGCATCAACTACTTTTGTACAAAATTTAGATTCAATCAATTATGTAGTTAATTCAGAATTTTTTAAAAATATTTTATTAGGCCTCCATTTTGGATTCGTACCAAAATTTTACCAGTTAATCCCTGCAAAATTTGAGGTTAATTGAATATGTAGTTTTTTACGTCAGTGGATTTATTAAACATGTTGTTAGGCCGCCATATTGGATTGTTATCAAATTGGTGCCGTTCCATCCCCATATGACCCTTAATATTTTATCAAATCTTGAAATTATTCATGTAAGTAATTTTTAGCTTTGCCGCGAACAAACTGACAGACAGACTAACCGGAATAGAAAAACATGTTTTTTGGCATCTAGGGAATCTAAAACAAATGCCGAAAATAATCAAGGTAATTAAGTGAATAATACACTGTAAGTTAAAGATAATTCGATCAGTCAATTAAGACCGCCGATCATCTAGGGGGTTGTACCAAAATCCATGGCATACTTTTTACAAATTCAATCGTTATTAACTTCGTTATTTTAAATGAAACATCCTGTATATCTTTACACCAGAGGAAAGTATATTTATATTTTCTATTTCCTATATTTAAGTTGACCAGTTTTTTAGTAGTTTGCGTTTTTCTTATTAACTGTAGTGGTATCGTGTATTAAATTACTTGTATTATTGTTACTAATAAGAACACACTGTATGTAATGATTTAGTACATCGTAAGATTTAATTATCTATTAACATGAATAAGGTTTGCTTATACCAAACTTTTGTAATTTTCCAGCAAATAGGGCTTTTCTACGCTTTAAATACAACTTTCGGATAATTGCATAAGACAGAGACGCCCAGACGAGAAAATATTGGGGGGGGGAGGGGAGTAAGTAAGAAAAAATGCAACTCAGAATTTAAAAAATAAGTCCGCGCTTTTGTGTAGCTACTTAGTATCATTCATTCATATTTTGTTTTCTAAGTAAGGACCTTTCGGTTTTCAACAGAATTTATTTAATTTAGTTTTTTTACCAATCTATAAAACAAAATAATTTCAACATGAAATAAGATTTTGTCAACAGGATGAAATATTGGGGGGGCGCTCCATCCTCTATATATCCGTCCCTGCACGCAGGGGTATGAAGCCTACCTCGAATTTTTGAAACTAAGTATTCAGAGTATTTAAAAGTTTAATAGATAATTAAATCTTATATTATACGAAACCTTTACATACAGGGTGTGCTTATCAATAATATTGATACAAGTAATTTAATAGACGGCGGCACTTACTAAGAAAAAAAGTTACTAAAAATAATTCTATTTGGGTATCGAAAATCTTAATACAGTTAAATAGGGATTTAAATATACTTTCTCTTGGTATGAAAATATACCGGGGGTCTCACTTAAAACAACGAAGTTATTAATGATTGAATTTAGGCAAAGTGTACCATTGATTTTTCAAGATCTCGTATTATATTGAATGACAGAGATCCTTAAACTGATATATCACAGCCCCTTTAGTTTAGTTAAGTACACTGATTCCCGATGTCACTCACTCTTTGAAAAAAAAAAAGATATTCTCAAAAAAATTTAAATATTTGGAAGACCGTATTACTTAGTTATAGGAACCCCTAATAAATGTAATCTAAATTTGTATGGATAATTTAAATATGCATTAAATGTTTCTTTGAGGTACGCTGTATATATATAGGCAAATAATTTTAAATTGTAACTATATCAGAACCGCATATATCCTCTAACTTATATTTAAATAGATATTACCATTCAGAGACCGCATCGTATGTGGTGGGCTACCCTGTCCGTACGTTAGGCAACGTAAGCTGGGAAAAGGCAAGAGGGTAAGATGTTTGTCGGTGGGGAAATCGATAAACGTATTTAATAATTATTATAAGAACGAGCTGCCATCGAGTGGGGTTCGAACCGATACTTTCGAAAGAAAGACGAAGAAAACATATTTTTTTTTGTTATGATTGCCGGAAAGTCAGTATTTTTTCATATTTTATTTTCTTCTGTTTTAAAAAAAGTTTTTGTTTATTGAAGAACTGTACACTTTCTGTTATAGAACTTAATTTATGTTTTGTTATAAAACTTTTAGATACATTTTATTCTAAATTTTTCTCAAAAACAAACACAACGGTTTTATACTAAATGACGATACGTTTCGCAAGATCAACTGCCATATTTCTGTAAGTACTTGGGGTGTTACCGAAATGAAATCAAACCACGTCTGTGTATTAAATAAAACGGTTTGTGCATCAAATACAGTCAAAACATGATATGCGGGTCAAAACCAAAACAATATAGGACCCAGATTCGTTGCGTAAACACAATCCATAGATTGCGATTAATCTTCAATGCACTACAACGTCCCTTTGTTTAAAAGATTGAATTTCATTGAATAACAATGAATTACATTCTGTTAAAATAGATAATAAATAAATATATTTTCAAAACAATTGCAATACAATAATATACAAGTTTGAAATACGTCAATTAACAGTCAAAAAAATATCCAGGATGAAATAATACACAAAAAAAATTCAAGACAAACATATAGTATTAAAATTTAAACTAGCACAACACATAGCAAGATAAGTATACAACATAAGCAAGACTGACATCCCCGGGCTTGGAGAAAACAGTGCTATTGTTCCCTCTCCTGAGAAAAGCTCTTTGCTTCCTATTACTTAAATATGATCTCACCAAAGACAACACATTTCCTCTCACACCATACCGGAAAAGCTTATCCAACAGGAGACTATGGCAAGGCAATCAAAAGCCTTTGGGAGGTCGAAGAACAGGCCGGCTTCTATCTCACCTTCCTCAAGAGCTCCGTAGATCGTCAAAAATCATACACAGCAGTTTTAGTTGTTTCATTTTTCAAGAAGTCGTGTTGAAAATCGAAAAACAAGTTCATGTTGGAAAAAAAACTATAGATGCGCTTGTAAAAGGCTTTTTCGAAAAAATTGAGAAGGATGAGACTTATTGGTCTGTAATTAGAAAAAAATTCATGGTCACCTTCTTTATGAAGAGGCAAGACAAGGGCCTCTTTTAGCTTGTCTGGATAAATCCTAGACCGAAAAGAGCAATTTATTATGTCACACAAAGTTTCAGCTATCTCTTCAATGTACTTTTAACAATGAAAACAGACACCTCATCAGGTCCTGAGCTTTTTTTATTCTTTAAGCTTTTGAATATATTTATTATCTCTGTAACAGTGACATCAGTCAAATACGTTGAACTTTTCACACTAGGGAAATTCAGTGTACCTGTGCTTAAATTAAAATTTCCGTTTTGTATTATTACCTTTTCATTGTAGATAAATTAGTCATTAAACTTGTTTGCACCGCTTTGAAGGTTACCCGATGGAGCACTGCCATTTATTTTTTTAATACCTGTAAGTTCACTCAAAATATGCCACGTCGTCTGGCCCTTGTTTTGAGCTTCGCAATTTTTTTTTATTATAATAGTTGTTTTTTTGCAGACTGTAAAAGTTTAGCATCTTTTGTTTTTAACTCTGCATAGTTAGCCCTAGCTTCTTCATAGTACCTAGAGTTAACATAAAAGGGATCGAACTGTCTCTTACATTCATCTATTTCTGGATGGTTACAAATTACCCTTTTAATAGGTTTAATATTTTTTTAGTGGAAAAAATATATTAAAATGATATAAAAAAGGTGTCATTTTGAATTTGCCTCATGAGGGTTATAAACAGTTTGCCAGTTTTCAAGCACCAAAGCATTTGTGAATGAAAGTATGTCATTATCTCTAAAGGTTCTTTTAAGGCATGATTGTACACCTACTCTATACTCCAAATGAAGGCCCACCACTTGTGCTACATGGTCTGATATGTGTGTATTATGTAACTTAGGGTTTGTTACCAAGAGTCCAGGAGCAATTACATTATCCAGGCATGAGCTACAGTTTTGTGTGGTACAGGTTTTTTTGAAAGATGCAAGGATTGGTGCCGCACCTTCAGCAGTCACAGAATCTCCTCAAGTATATAAATTTCCTGAGGGGTGTCTATAGATACCAATAAATACATATGCTTAAAATTTACTGTAGTTTCCCCAGCCGCAAATTAAAATTGTTGGTCATATCTACAATATCTGGAGGTCCTTGAAGTTTAAGCGCTTCACGTTTCTCCACCATGTTGCTTTACCTCTCTGCAAAAACCGGAAACCACATAAAAGCCCCTGACTTTAGTGGAGCTGAGTTGACTGCTAAAAAGCCAATGCTCACTTACACACAACAGCTGAGAAGCTATTTTGTTGGCAAACTGCCAGATTGCAGAATCCATAATCTTCTGTAAGTTTTCCTCACTTATTGCCACCTTAAAAGAGGAATAATAATTAGGATACTTTGATTCCATATTTGAGCAGACTACTCCAGGGAACATTTTAATTAAGCTGTTAATTCGTCACAGGTTCTCTTCGGATCCAACTTATATACATGCAAAAAACACAGTTTATTAATTCCCTTTATGGTGCAATTCGGGCCGAGTTCCATAGTATTCCGGATGATGAGAGCCGAATGTTTACAATTATTTGCCCTTTCTTGCTCTCTCGTACTGTCAAAACGCCGAATTTGAGGCAAACCTGTGATTTTTTGCTGTTCCCAGTTATTTTCGGGAGGGTTTTTTGTATTTTCTGTTTCTGTCGTGTTTGAATTATAGTACTCGAATCAAATATTTCGTCGTTAGTCTATTTAAACTCTCTACCCAACACGGCTGAGGTAGTGTTTGTAATAGCCTTCTTTTTCTTATTTTGATGTGGTTTCTTACCAACAACTCCACCAGGGCAGTTCGAAACTTTTGATTTATTAAGGGATTTGTTTGGCTGCACCCCACTCTATTTCTATTTCCAGATCTCTACTACATGCTTCACCATAGATTTGTATAGATGCTTAAGTGCTCACGTTTAGAACTTTGTCCCGTGATATTTTTGTGTGATTTAAATTGCCCAATTTCAAGTTCACTGACTCGAATTCGTCTTTTATTGCCGTCCAATGCGATTGACGGGCTGTTTCTAATAAAAATGAAATGTTACATACGTTTACCCTAGAATTAATTATTTATTCTCTTTTTTTTATACACAAGCAATTTTTTATATATAGGTTTACTCTAAGGGCGTGAAATAGCTCTCCAAAAATAAAATTAAAATCTTAGAATTTGAATGGGTGGAAAACGCCGAATCATAAAACAGTTTGGTTATACATTTTTTTTCTTCCACAGAATGATTCTAAGAGGGTAAAACATCTCTTTAAAAGTGAAGATACATTTTTTTATTTCAGAAACTAATAATATTTTAAGACACAATAAAGCACAAACATTTTATTATAATTTTTTGCATATCGATTTGGGTTCTTATTAATAGATTAGCGTTTTTGCGTGCTAAATAGTATTTTTGATATACACGTTTTTATATTTAGAATTGACAGCTGTCAAACTGCCAAAAATGGCAACATAATATGAATCTGAACTCTAAAGCTTTAATTTCAAGTCGAAGTCCAGCGGCTATTGTTTCCATACTGCCCAATACGGGCGGGATGTCCATATATATCTAATTAGTGAAGGGTTTTTCATCGAGAAAAGATATATAAATAAGGCCTAAAGTGATTTATGCCCAATTAATTGCAGCTTATTCTTTTCCTCTTACACTTTTGTTAGATTCGCCTTATATAAAGCCTCTGGAAGTAAAAGCAACTGGTAAGTCTTCGCCATTAAAACTCTGAGATAATACTGTAGATTCTGAGACTCTGTAAGAAATTATTTTAATTTTTCATAAGATCTTTCACATTCATCTGATCATTTCAATTGAACATTTTTCCTTGTTAGTTTATTTAACGATTTAGTAATTTCAGCAGAATTTTTCAAAAATCGTCTGTAGTAGTTATAAAACGATGTAAACTTTCTAACATAACGGATGATTGTGGTCGCGGATATTTACGAATAATTTCGAATTTTGACTCATCAGGTAAAATGCCATTTGAGATAATCAAGTGTCCTGGGCGTTTTGAAAAAACATGCATTTCCCTGGATTTAATTTTAGGTTAAATTTTCTACATGTATTTAAAAAATTCTGTAAATTTCTTAGACGATGACCCTCTGAGCAACCTATAAGGTCGTCCATATATAGAAATGCTTTCAGACGAGATTCCTGCAAAGGCAATCTCATCATTCTTTGGAACCTATTAGGACTAACTTTTAAACTAAAAAGAAGCCTTGTAAATATAAGAGATCCATTATTTATGCTAAACGTTGTAATATCTGGAGAACTTTCCTCCAATGGTATCGGATCAAATCCTGATCTTAAATCTATTGAAAACCATTTGGCTCTTCCTAGCTGGTCTAGAATTTCGTCAATTCGAGCTGTTGGAAATTTGTCTTCACAAAGGCGCTTGTTGGCCTGTCTAAAAGTTATAGCAAATCTCCAAGCTTTCTCTCCTTTTTTTGCACTTTTGTCTTTTAACATTTTATTTACCTGTAAGTTAATTTCCGCTACCTGTGAGTAGGGCATCCTATAAATGTTTCATGTAAACCGGTGTATTATCTTTCAGTTTTAATTTTTGTTGATAAAAATTGTTTGTTGTGAGTTGGTCATGCTCTAATGTAAAATTATTCGAAAATTTTTGGCATAAATTTATCATATCAGTTTTTCCGTATTCAGGGATAACGCTTATATTTAGTTCGTCTAACAACATAGAGTTTCTATTTTGGTTTTTTTTTGTCATTTGCATTGTTTACGGAATATATGGTAAAATTATTTAAAATTCTTAATACTGAACTTTTACTGGAAACTATTGCTCCGGGCACGAATACTCCGGGGGCTATCTCTTTCGAACTACTGCATCACAATGTAGGTGTTGCATCGATTTTAATCACCGAATAACTTCGCATCGAGGTGGAATAATAAAAATAACATCTTCTGGACTATTAAAAATTGGCAGAGTGATATCATTTTGTCTCGTTTTTAAAGTCATACTTTAGTTAGAGTAATATAGTTGGCGTTGGTACTTGAAAGTGGAGTCTCTTCCTATTCCATCCGCAAGGGTGGGAAAATCACTCTCTAGAATGTGAAAAACTCGGCTAAATATGTAATCATCGACGTAAATATTTATTTTTGTTGTTCCTATTAACTTAGTATAACCTTCTGTAACACCTTGTATTTTGCTAACATTAGTTCTATTCACTATTTGCTGGGGATTTATTTTACTTCTTTTAAATAGAGATATATCTGTTCCCATATCCACCAGTAATGTAACTTTCTGATCTCCTGTCATTTCTGTTTGAATTACTAAACAGTTTGAAAGTGCTAGGCCCATATGAAAAAAATTTCGGAGTGCCCCAATGGAACTTGTTGGGGTTCCTCTTGGTTTTCCTGGTTCGAATCATAGGCTCTTATAAACCGATTGGGTCTACCTTTACGTTATCCAAATCCTCTATTGTGGTTGCCTCTATACTGATAATTGCTCATATTTTGAAACCCATTGTACAGGGTGGTGCAATAATAGAGGAAGGCGGCTGTAGCTCGGGAACCGTTAATGACGGAACTTAAGGAAACATATATTTATAGGTAAATCACTGTAAATTATTTTCAAGTTCGAAAGTTGGCCGCTAGGGGGCGTAAAAGCAACAAAAAGTGTAAATGCCACTTTTATCTTAAATTTCCATAATTAAGGTATGTTGAGAATATAAGCATCGTATTCTTCAACCAATTACGAACTTTTTTGCATCAGATCATTTTTGTATATTGACAAAATACAGTGGTGAAGGAAGGTCAAACATTTTTACTTTCAAATCTGGATATCTCTGATTTTGATTAACCGATTTTATTCAACTTGGTACTCGTAGAGCCATAAACTACACCGTAATAACTTTATTAGTGG
Organism: Kuschelorhynchus macadamiae; assembly: GCA_030620095.1. NCBI lineage: Eukaryota > Metazoa > Arthropoda > Insecta > Coleoptera > Curculionidae > Kuschelorhynchus > Kuschelorhynchus macadamiae. The sequence goes on from JAUTXW010001355.1 coordinate 999,822, forward strand.
TCACTAGATGGCGTTGTTTCGGAGTTCTCCAAATAAAGCTGATTTTCTCAAAAAAAATCAAATGGTACGCTATGACTTTTATATCATAATTTATTTGATAGTTATAGAGGGTATTGAAGAGTGAAATAAAAAATTCAGGTCCGCGTTTAAATTAAGAAAGTTTACGATAGTCTCTCGAATCCCAAACGTCGGATTGGAAAATTAACATTGTCGTTTTGTAGAGAAGGCAAAGTGACAGTGGCAAATTGGAAATTATTTTCATCTCTTATTTCAATTAATCCTAAAATTCTAAACCAGAAACTGAAAAAAAGCAAGGCTTCAATAGAAACTTCAGTAATCTTGCATAACTGTAAAGAACAAAACTTAACAAAGGAGCAAAGCAAAAATACTAAACTCAGTCTCATAATCACATAAGCTTCGCAAAAAAATAGCTAAAGTTAGAGTGAAGCAGGGCAGGACTCGGTTTGGGCAAAAAGATTAGACCTACTTCTACCTTGCTTCAGTGAAACAACAAAAAAAAAACGGCGAAATGAACTAACAACAAACATATTTAAAATTACTGAAAACTACTTTCGCAAATGCTCAAAATGCCGGCCGTCATTGTCAATACAAAGTTGCTATCTTTCCTGTGTTGATTCGACTGCAGCCTCCACTTCTGCTATAGAGATAATTTGGATGGCATTCCTAATAAGTTCCACCATATCGTTTCTTGTAGTAGGTCGAGTCGCATATACTAAATCTTTTTACCATAAGTAGTTCTCAGTAATTTTAAATATATTTGTTGTTAGTTGTGAGTTCATTTCGTAATTATTTTTTGTTGTTTTACTGAAGCAAGGTAGAACTTGGTTTATATATTTTTGCCCAAAACAAGTCCTGCCTTGCCTTGCCTCGCCCTAGCTTTCGCTATTTTATTGCGAAGCTTATATAATTATGAGACTGCGTTTAAATATTTAAATTTTGTTTGGTTCTTTTGTTAAGTTTTGTTTTTTACAGTTATGCAAGATTACTAAAGTTTTAATTGGAGTCTTGTTTTCTTTCCAGTTTTTTGGTTTTCCTAAAATTTTAGGATTAATTGAAATGAAATGTAAAAATTATTTCCACTTTGCCATTATCACTTTTTCTCCTCTACAAAATGGCAAGGTTAATTTCCCAATGGGACATTTCGAATTCAATAGACCATCATCAGCTTTCTTAATTTAAATGCGGACCTGGATTGTTTATTTCACTATTCAATGCCCTTCATAACTACCAAATAGATTGTGATATAAAAGTCATAGCATACCATTTGATTTTTTTGAGAAAATCAGTATTATTTGGGGAATTCGGAAACAACGTCATGTAGTGACCAGTAACAAAATCATTACGTTACAGTTTATGGCTCCACGAGTAGAGCAAAATATGCACTTTTTTCGACAAGTTGAATAAAATCGGTTGCTCCAAAACAGAGATATCTACATTTGAAAGCAAAAATGTTTGACCTTCCTCTACCACTTTATTTTTGAAAATAGGCAAAAATGATCTGAAGCAAAAAAGTGCGTAATTAAAGAATACAATGCTTATATTTTCAACATACCTCAATTATGATAATTTAAGAGAAAATTGGCATTTTCACTTTTATGTTGCTGTTACGCCCCCTAGCGGCCAACTTTCGAACTTGAAAATAATATATACTTCTGCTATTTTGTCCGTGATTTGCATATAAAATTAAAGAACTAGGTTGATTTTCGGAACTGATATCGATAAATTGTGTTAAGGCTTCTTAACCCGTCGGAAAACTTCCGGCTTCCACGATGATTTTATTTATATCTAAGCTCGCGTTAGTTTCCAGAGCATTCACAACGGTATTTCTACTATAGTCTTCCACGATTTTTACAAATTTAGGACCTTTTTAATTTTTGCGTCAAACTTTAAATCTCTGTAATATATTTTGGGTCATTATTATGTTGTTTCAAGTTGATAACTTTGGTTGTTACCGACTGCGAACTTTCGGATATTATGCCACTTCGAAATTTATTTTGAATTTTTCTCTCTATTAAATCTCTAGCCTCCTGTGAGTCTGGTTTTGACATAAGCAACCGCATTATCTACATGATTTTCAAAATTTGCACTTAACAAAGTTAAGGTTATGTCATCTAAAAATGAGGTTAACTTATCTGTTGAAACATCGAACTCATTAAGCAGAATTTTGCTGGCAAAATTAATAAGCTCAAGTCATGGCCGGAGTTATGACATCAGATCTGGGGGGCTAAAGCCCGACCCGAGTATAAGAAGAGGTATATATATATATATATATATATATATATATATATATATATATATATATATATTTTTATTCGTTTTTTAGTGTATGTATCAAGTTTGAATATTTTTGGGGGGGCTAATTCGATATTTTGGGAGGCTTATTTGCTATTTGGCTCCCCCAAGCCCCTTCCTAACTTCGCCCATGGCTCAAGTGTACTTAAAGGCATAGCGGATTGAGAGATATATGGCACGACAATATTATTTTCTTTAGACTCAACTTTTACACTATTGCTGTCGTTGTTACTATCGTCACCGTCAATGTCGTCTGTCAACGACTGTAAATAATTCCTCCATTATTTGTGGGTCTATTATTTGTGGGCCTATAAAGTTGAGCTAGGCATATTATAATCTACGCGCAAAACTTCTAAAAAAACTCTAACGATTCTATCCCGAACTGTGTTAAATAGCTATTTAATATGCTGATATTGTCTGTCATCAAATTGTTTATAGCAACTAGTTACGGTTAAAACAAAATTTTCATAAAGAGTTAGTAAATTATCTCCAAGTTGATTTCTTACGATTGCGATTTACGCAACTTGGTTTTGAATTCTTTTTGACTCTCTTATAAATTCATCTTTGAGATTTGACAACTTGGGTAAAATATTCTCATTACAGTTACTTTAATAGACATCATTACATAATTTGTATATCAAAATACAAGAGTTCTAACCACACGACACCCTTATTACGTTCTGGACGCGCGTTTTGCTAACCAAGTTAGCATCATCAGCAGATGATATAAACTTTATATCATCTACTGATGATGATAACTTCGTTAGCGAAACGCGCGTCCAGAACGTAACAAGTTGTGGTGTAGTGTGGTTAGAACTCTTGTATTTTGATCTGTCTTCCACCACAGGTTCTAGTGTTAGGACATAATTTGTATAATGAAAAATTATAGAACAAAGTCCCAACCACAAAATGTATTAACTAAATTTTGAATTATTTTATGAAGTATTTTATTTAAATATTATTTATTGCGTATATTATTAAATATATTACTAGAATATCTACATAACGAGTTAAATATAAAATAGTTAATACATTTTTACGTTTTGCTATACAAACTGACCTGGGTTTAATTCTTGTAATAACATATACTACACCGTGAACGAAACAGGAAACTGAAATAAAGGCCTTCTCAGCGTTCTGCAGTAGAATGACTGATTGCAAAAAATATTGTAATTATTGTCCTCAGTGTCACTCATGTAGAATTCAAACAGGAACGAGTGACAAATAAATATAAACGGTAGGTGCCTAGATTCCAGAGGGAATGGTTAGTGGTACGTATTGGCACTAAACCTCCTAAAACGTCCTCATTCTCATTCTTTCGGGATGGTCCAGGTGTTAGATGCATACTACGGCTAATATCTCGCTTTAAACAATTTCTTTAGGTTTTCCTTATCTTGAGGGGCATCAGCATGAGCACACACGGCGTTAAAACATACAGCACAACCCTTATGACAACCGGCACTAGAATTTTATTTTCCTCGACAATAAAGTTCGAATTCACAACGCCCGTACTTGTGAAGTTAAACTCCTTTGACACAGATTTTGCCATTTTTCTGCCCTTTTTTAAATTTTCGGGTCTACTTTGACTTAAGGTAGCTTAAAACATTAAATTTTCTGCCATATTTTCTCACGGTCGCCATGTAAGGACTCGGAATTGTTACCCTGATGAAATCAAACCTTGTCGAAGTACCTTTTTAGACTGTGTATCACATAAAACGATTTGTGCACCAAATACAATATACGACATAGATACACTGCGTAAATACAAACCACACACTGCAAATAATAACAATCTTCAATGCACTACATTTTGTATATGACAGAACATATAGCTTGTTCGTTGCACTAATGAGGTTTCTGTCGGTGACACACATCGACCTGTCACATTACAGATGTCAAGTGATTTGTATCGATATCCTGTTAAGGATAGATATTTATTGTCAAACAACTCAAATATACTGACATATTTTTTAAAAAACTTTTTTATAAAAATCCAGCCTAATATATATTGTGATAGTTTTAATCCAAATATTAAACATTTCATCTTTGTTTTTTTCTATTTATTCTTAGTAATTTTAATAATTAACAGGACAGGTCTCACCATCTGCTTTGCCCGCTGTAGCTTTTAAAATATTCAGATCTATCGTCCGTTGCGGTGCCAATATTGTGACTGACGTTTTTGCACTGTATTGACACCATTTTGATTTAGTCAGCGTAACATTGTCGGATGGATAAAATACGTATTTTTTTAAAAAAGTGTTGATTAGCAAAAAGTGTAAAGCATAATATGAACGCTTTTCTTGTTCAAACATCTTATGACTTACTTTTAACTAATGAAATGATTTTAGTTCCCCTATGTAACAAATAGTCGAGTTTTATATTATCCTTACAAAAGCTTTTATACAAAATTCTATTCTCCGTTAGTATCAACTCCGTTAATTTGTTATAACCTTTTTTACTTTTTTTTAAAAAAACACGTAAGCAAAAATATTATAAAAAATACGTTTGGGACACTTTATATCAAAACAAACAAAAATGTTAATTTTTTTTTTCAAAATATAAATAATCGAAGTTCCAATTTTAAGCAGAACCACTAATAGACAATGAGACATGTATTTATATGCGATTTGGTGAAAGAAAACCGAAAAAATCTTAACATTAAAAAACATATATATATATATATATATATATATATATATATATATATATATATATATATATATATATATATATATATATATATATATATATATATATATATATATATATGTATATATATATATATATATATATATATATATATATATATATATATATATATATATATATATATATATATATATATATATATATATATATATATATATATATATATATATATATATATATATATATATATATATATATATATATATATATATATATATATATATATATATATATATATATATATATATATATATATATATATAAACAGGGTGGTCCATTTAACATCCGTATATCTCAATAACTACGCGTTATAGAAAAAAACTTTTCAGACAAATGTTGTTTAGTGTCAAAGGGGAAACAAAATGGCTATATTTGTTAATGACCTTGACCTTGATATCAAGGTCATTTCCAAGGCAACTTTGATTTTATGAATGAAAATGTATATGTTTTATTACGGATTTTTTTTCAACGGGAAAAAACTAATAAATTTTACTAAAAAAATGTTTTTCTCCGAGTACTATTTCAAAAGATAATTATTAAAATTAAAAAAAAAAAAAAATATTTATAAACTATTGAACTGAAAAATAGAAAATACACATATAAACACAGAATTATTAAAAATTTGAATATTTTCTTAAAAGCTTGAAGGTTTATTTCAATCTTGATTCAAAGAAAATATATAAATTTTTAATAGTTTTGAGTTTATGTAAGTTTAGTTATCTTATGCTTTCCAGTTCAGCATTATTTTTACGCAGCCTGTATAAGACAGTTACGATTGGAAACCATACAATTATATTGTTATTGGATTTATCTATACCAAATTTCAGTCAATTTCGATAACGCTTATCGGCTTATAATTAAATGAGCTAAAGGTTTATTGCTTATTTATTTTCAAATCTATGACTCCGTTAAAATTTAAAACAAGATTCCCAAATTAAAAATATCAATAAAAGAAATATCTTATAAAAATAAACTAGACATTTGAGTACAGAAAAAGTAATGTACTGTTATCGAAACACGGAGTAATAAAATTATTTTCTACAGCCGCTCGCGAAATAAGTAATTCCTAAATTCAACTGAAATCGCAAAGCTTTCTTATTTTGCACTTTTAGGGCGGACTACTATCACGTCACGTGTGCTTACGTGCTATCACATTAACTTACATCACCGTTAAAATATGCAAACTATCATTTTACTTGTGTGTGTTTCTAAGCGTGATATTACAATTTAACTTTCGTGACGTCATAATAGTCTGTTGCTGCCTTAAGCTTACATGGAGAAGAAAATTTCCTCTTTTGTCAAGCATGCTTTGATAGCCATGGCAACCGAAAACAAATAAAGATCGTTCATTCATGTCTCATAATTATTGTTTAACATTCTTTCTTTCTAAATACACAAATAACTGTTTTAGGTCTTGCTACGTTTTAATGTGATAGTGTTAACTTATTTGTAATATCGATATAATTTATTAACTTGTTTAGTGTTTGTTGCTTCTTTTGATAATAGTTAGCAATTATTATAATCTAAAATGGAGTACCTTAGTGTTGCCGAAAAAGTTGAAATGATTTTGATTTATGGTGAATGTAGAAGAAGTGTGACTGGGGCTACTGCTTTATATTCTGAACGATTTCCTGAAAGAAATACTCCATCGCGGGCTACATTTTATCGTGTTGTAAATTATTTTAAGGAAAATGGAAATATACAGGAGAAGAAAAGAAAACGGCGAACAACTGTGACTTGCGAAAGTAACGAAATCGCAGTACTAGCAGCAGTTGCAGTGAATCCTCATGTATCTTTTAGACGAATTTCTTTTGAATCTGGGATATCGAAAACTAGTATTTTAAGGATTTTAAAGCATCACAAATTTCACCCCTACCATATGTCACTTCATCAGGAACTTCATGGTGAAGACTTTCAAAATAGGGTATTATTTTGTCGATGGGTACTTGAAAAAACGCAAATAAATGGAATTTTTTTTTAAAATGTTTTATTGTCGGATGAATCTAGTTTCACAAATTACGGGCAAGTCAACAGGCACAATATGCACTACTAGAGTGTCGAAAATCCACGATGGCTACGTGAAGTTGAAAATCAGCGCCCTTGGTCAGTAAATGTATGGTGCGGAATCATCAGCGATAAATTAATCGGTCCATATTTTATTCACGGAACACTGGATGGAAGAAAATATCGAGATTTCCTTAATAGACAAATGCCAATATTATTGGAGGATCTAACCATTCAAGAAAGGCTTGACATGTGGTTGCAGAACGACGGTTGCTTAGCCTATTATTCAAGAGTTGCTCGTGAAGTTTTGGATTGGAACTTTCCTAATCGCTGGATTTGCAGGAGTGGCCCAGTTGCTTGGCCTGTTAGATCTGATCTGTCCTGATCTTACTCCTCTTGACTACTTTTTGTAGGGTACTCTTAAAGATAAAGTATATCATGATGTTCCTACTACACCAGAAAGCATGATGCAGCAAATTACAAACGCTTGCCGAGAAATTGATAGGAAAACTCTTATGCGATGCAATAAATCTTTTGTGAATCGAGTTAATAAGTGCATTGAAGTTAACGGTTATCATTTTGAACATTTACTGAAAAGACAAGATAATAAGTAGTCTTAACAAATTGGTTTAAATTTACTAAAAAAAAGTTAAATAAATTTCTAGAATTATAAATTAATTATTGTTTTTTATTTCATATCACAAAAAAATGAAGCCTAAGAAAAAATGTTTTAGGTAAGAGTTACTAGGTTTTTTCTGTAGAACAAGAATCCTTAATCAAAAATATACATTTGAAAATGACCTTGAAAGCAAGGTCAAGGTCACTGTCACTGTTTCCCCCTTGACACCAAACCACTTTTATCTGAAGGGTTTTTTTCCTAAAATGCGTAGTTTTTGAGATATACGGATGTCTCAAGTTAAATGGACCAGCCTGAAAAACCGGAAAAAAATCTTGTTAACATTATATATATATATATATATATATATATATATATATATATATATATATATATATATATATATATATATATATATATATATATATATATATATATATATATATATATATATATATATATATATATATATATATATATATATATATATATATATATATATATATATATATATATATATATATATATATATATATATATATATATAATATATATATATATATATATATATATATATATATATATATATATATATATATATATATATATATATATATATATATATACAGGGTGGCCCAACGAAAAGGTCCCACCCTAATTTATGACTTTCCTGGTATATATATTTTGATTTTTATCATGTATGATTGTATAATACAGGGTGTTCCAAAAATAAGATATCGCATTACACTTGACATTTTTAAATGGAAACCCCCAATTTTTTTTCTATTTTTATTCTCCAGGAAGTTTTTATAACTTTTGTATAATATATATATCTTCAACCATTTTGAAGTTATTTGAATAATTGAATAATATATATTGATAAATTAAATTCAAGAAAGGGTCAAAATAACGAAACTTTATTATCAAAACGGAAACATTGCAAGGGCTACTGCCCGGTTGTTTAATACGTTACATTCAGTCAAAAATATTAACCATAAGTATGTGGCTAAATTAATAAGAAAATTTGAAGCAACTAGATCTGTATCTAATATTCGCCGGAATCAGGAACACTAAACCATTTACAGTTTTACATTCACATTAAAATTTAAACAAAAATTAGTTACTTAGCTACAATGTGTCAAAAAGTCAATGTGGTAATAAATGTTGAAAGTGGTGTCCGTTTACCTCCATGCAATAATAAATATTTTGCTCAAATCTATTCCTAACATTTTCACACATTTCTGGAGTTATTTGTCTGCATTCCGCCGTGATCCGCTCCCGAAGATCTTGGATGGAGTCTGGCTTCGTACTAAAAACCTTACTTTTTATATGTCCCCAAAGAAAGTAATCTAAAGGACTCAAGTCCGGAGACCTTGGTGGCCACTCAATGGGGCCGCGCCGTCCGATCCACTGATTTGGGAAATGGGTGTCCAAAAACTGTCGTACTGGAGCTACATAGTGCGGTGGTGCACCATCTTGTTGGAAATGAAGAAAATTTTCATTATAATTAACCTCATTTTCTATTATTTCGGTTATTCGTGGCTCTATTGTATTTTCCAACATGTCCAAGTACAACTCCCCCGTCAAGTTTCCAGGAATAAAGAAAGGTCCTACAATATGATTTCCGAAAATGCCGGCCCAGACATTAATTTTTTGTGGGTATTGCGAATGTACCTCTCGAAACAAATGTGGATTCGAGTCGCTCCAATATCGACAATTATGTCTATTTACAGCACCATGTAAATAGAAGGTACATTCATCCGAAAAACAAATGTTAAATAACAAATTTGGGTTATTGTTCAAACGTTGTGTCATTAATTCGCAAAACTCCAACCTTCTATCATAATCGTCTTCATTAAGCTCATGGACAAGTTTAGTTTTGTACGGGTGAAATTTATAGGATTTCAAAATTCTTTGCACTGTTGAGCGTGTAAATCCTGAAGAAGTAGCCAGACCACGAGTACTTTGGGTGTTGTCAAGAGCCACGTGTCCCAAAACTGCTATTTCTCTGGCTTCATTTCTACTTGGACGATTTTCCTGATTCCGGCGAATATTAGATACAGATCCAGTTGCTTCAAATTTTCTTATTAATTTAGCCACATACTTATGGTTAATATTTTTGTCTGGATGTAACGCATTAAACAACCGGGCGGTAGCTCTTGCAATGCTTCCGTTTTGATAATACAGTTTCGTTATTTCGACCCTTTCTTGAATTGAATAAATCATTGCAAAATATTATAATAGAACTAGGCAACTTAACGATTTCAAATCAAAGATAAAGTTGTTCTATGATTTACGATGACATTGACGGATGCTAAATTTCTTGCTGGTATCGGTGATTATTATTTTTTTCCGTATTATCAGTACTAAATTAAATGAGGCGAATTTTATAAAAAAAATTAAAAAAACTTCAAAATGGTTGAAGATAGGTATAAACTCTATTATACAAAAGTTACTAAAAACTTCCTGGAGAATCCAAAAATAGAAAAAAAATTGGGGGTTTCCATTTAAAAATGTCAAGTGTAATGCGATATCTTATTTTTGGAACACCCTGTATTATACAATCATACATGAAAAGACGTCCCCCTAAAAATCAAAATTGACGTGTCCAAGCGTTTTTCCCAAAATATACCAGGAAAGTCATAAATAAGGGTGGGACCTTTTCGTTGGGCCACCCTGTATATATATATATATATATATATATATATTTATATATATATATATATATATATATATATATATATATATATATATATATATATATATATATATATATATATATATATACAGGGTGTTCAGTTAAGGGCGTACACTATCTATATCTCAAGAACCCTTGACTGCAGCCAATTGGAAAAAAAAATTCATGACTAAAATGGCAACGAGGAATCGTCCAAAAATATTTTTAACTTTGCAAATTGGCCGTAAGGGGGCGCAACTGTCAAAAGGAAAATACAAATTTAAAATTTGAGCAAAATTACTAAATTAAGATATAAGTTTTATAACGTCATTCGAAAGCTGAGTCAATTTTCTATGAATTCGCTTTAAGCCAAATTTTCATTGGATTAATAATAAGGGTGGGGGAAACAAATGTGTGTTGTCATATTTAAATCGCTATATCTTGTACACTTCTTAACCAATTTTAATGCACAAGGTGTCATATGAAAGATAATTTTTACATCTCTTAATGGACTTCTGCAGTGATATAAATTAGTTTTAAAAAAAGAAGTCAGATGGCGCTATCCAATGTGGTTAGAGTTTTCTTGAAATTTTTCTAAAATTTCAAATGGATCGGTATGCTTTACCTTATAAATTATAAAAGTGAATTATAAAATCTACATTTTGGCGAAAACCGCATATCGAAATCTTTATTCGTTTCGGAGTTGTTGCTAAATAACTGGTGATAAAAGAAGCAAAAACAAAAAAATCGAGTTTTATGAAGTTAGTATCTGACAAATAAATGATATTATGGAATTAATTAAAGCATGTTAAAGGTTTACTTAATAACCAGATTAAAAAATCTTAATTGAACTAATTGCAGGCAATGTCATACCATGAGGTATTGCGTTCTTATTTCTTATTTGCCTCCTTGTACTGTCACAGTAAGCCGTGAAAAACAACAGACACATTGCGCCTCGTTGTCATGGCAATAAAAGCAGTAACTGTCATTTTGGTTTGTTTATTGTCTTGTGAAAGAAAGTTTACTTCTTGTTTCCGTTACTAAAGTAAAAATGCCGTTTACAAATGAAGAGGCATTTGATATGTTAGGTGTGTATTTTGAGTGCTTTCGAAATGCAGCCAGAGCTTCAAGGGAGTATGCTTTGCAGTACCCTAATCGGACGCATCATTCCAGGCACGTGTTTACTCGTTTGGCAAGACGACTCAGAGAAACTGGCAGAGTTCAACCAACTTCGACTCAAATAAGGCATCGCAGAGTCAGAAATGAGACGAATATCATAAACGTTTTAGCTTATATCAATGTTGATCCACATGCTAGTATTCGCGAAATTTCTAGGGACTTGGGACTTTCAGTTGGCTCCATTCATAAAATTTTGATGGATTTTAACATGCATCCATATCATATTGTTTTGCACCAGGCTTTACTAGACTTGGATTTCGACAATCGCTTAAATTATTGTCATTGGCTTCTCAACATGATAAGGGAAGATCGCCGTTTTTTGGATAAAGTACTATGGACAGATGAAGCCTCATTTACCAGCAATGGTAGAGTAAACTTGCACAACATGCATTACTGGTGTGATAATAATCCTCATTGGATGCGTGAAGTCGACCATCAACATCGTTGGACAGTGAATGTATGGTGCGGAATTGTTGAAGGAAAGATTATCGGGCCTTTTATCTTTGATAGGACTCTAAATGGTGAATTATACCTTCAATTTTTAATTAATGAGCTGCCACAGTTATTAGAAAACGTGACCCTCGCGACAAGAAGAAATTTGTGGTTTCAACAGGATGGATGTCCTGCCCATTTTTCAAACCAAGTGCGTCACTACCTTGACCAGCAGTTCCCTTTCCGGTGGATTGGAAGAGGAAGTTTATTTCTTTGGCCAGCCAGGTCACCGGACTTAACTTGTCTCGATTTTTATTTATGGGGAAGAATAAAAGATCTCGTTTACAAAACTCGACCAACAACGCGAGAAAATATGATCGAGAGAATTAGAACGGCTATAAACAGCATATCCGTGGCGGAAATTAAAACTGCTGTCTCGTCAACACAACAAAGGCTGTACCGCTGTATTCAGAATGATGGAAAACATTTTGAACATATCCCATAAATGCCTAATTTTTCTGAAAATTTTGTTCTTGTTCTTGTTACTCGTTACCTGTTTCTTCGTATTTTTGCCACGAAGGTTTTTCATACGTTACTCGTTATGTTATTCTGCTTTGTTATGGCCCGTTGGCCTTTAAACACGCTCCAAATTTTAATAGTCTGCTAAAGTTTGGACCAGTCCAAAGCCTGGATAAAGTGTGATGGAAGGCAAATAAAAATATTACTACTTACAATTAGTTCAATTAAGATTTTTTAATCTGGTTATTAAGTAAACCTTTAACATGCTTTAATTAATTCCATAATATCATTTATTTGTCAGATACTAACTTCATAAAACTCGATTTTTTTGTTTTTGCTTCTTTTATCACCAGTTATTTAGCAACAACTCCGAAACGAATAAAGATTTCGATATGCGGTTTTCGCCAAAATGTAGATTTTATAATTCACTTTTATAATTTATAAGGTAAAGCATACCGATCCATTTGAAATTTTAGAAAAATTTCAAGAAAACTCTAACCACATTGGATAGCGCCATCTGACTTCTTTTTTTAAAACTAATTTATATCACTGCAGAAGTCCATTAAGAGATGTAAAAATTATCTTTCATATGACACCTTGTGCATTAAAATTGGTTAAGAAGTGTACAAGATATAGCGATTTAAATATGACAACACACATTTGTTTCCCCCACCCTTATTATTAACCCAATGAAAATTTGGCTTAAAGCGAATTCATAGAAAATTGACTCAGCTTTCCAATGACGTTATAAAACTTATATCTTAATTTAGTAATTTTGCTCAAATTTTAAATTTGTATTTTCATTTTGACAGTTGCGCCCCCTTACGGCCAATTTGCAAAGATAAAAATATTTTTGGACGATTCCTCGTTGCCATTTTAGTCATGAATTTTTTTTTTCCAACTGGCTGCAATCAAGGGTTCTTGAGATATAGATAGTGTACGCCCTTAACTGAACACCCTGTATATAAATATAAATATATATATATATATATATATATATATAATTGAGACCTTGAGATATGTCAAAAACTATACAAGTTGGGTAAAAAAGTTTCATATAAAAGTTGTATAGTTCCTTACGATTAATGATTCAGAAATGTCTTGAAATATACAGGGTGTTTTAAAATCAGGTTACACGCCAAAACTTCAGAATCTCTAATGGAGCACCCTGTATATTATTTCATTTTAAGAATCTGCATGAAATTCTGATCATATTTTATTAAGCATACCCTATCCCTAAAGTCAACTGTTTTTGAGATAAAAAAAATGAGAAAATGGAAATTTGGCTTTAAACAAAATTAACTCATTTCCCTATGCATAGTGAAACCTGGTGGATTATTTTAGAACTCCCATAGAAACTGTCATGTACTGACAATAAACTGTGTCAATTTTTAACATATTGTTGGAGAGTTACTTTTTTCCTGATAAAAATGCTTTCAGAAAGAAAAAGAATAGAGATTCTTATGATGTTTGGATAGGGAGATCGGCAAAGAAATCTTGACGAAGTATGTGAGTATGTGAGTAAGGTATCTTTTAAAACATATATTTGATGCCTCGGTAACGTTTCGACCATAGTCTTGGTCTTTTTCAAACCTAAAAGATTTTAAGCCCGATTTCTATATGACAATTAAAAGTATTTAAAACTTACCATAGAACGTACAACTTTCAAATAAATAATTCCATAAAAACACATATTTTGACATATACTAGAACATCTATTTTACATTTTAAAATTACTGGAACGTTCACTGTGTTAAAATCAGACAAATACAACGATGTGAGTGATTATAATAAAGATATATATATATATATATATATATATATATATATATATATATATATATATATATATATATATATATATATATATATATATATATATATATATATATATATATATATATATATATATATATATATATATATATATATATATATATATATATATATATATATATATATAATTGAGACCTTGAGATATGTCAAAAACTATACAAGTTGGGTAAAGAAGTTTCATATAAAAGTTGTATAGTTCCTTACGATTAATGATTCAGAAATGTCTTGAAATATACAGGGTGTTTTAAAATCAGGTTACACGCCAAAACTTCAGAATCTCTAATGGAACACCCTGTATATTATTTCATTTTAAGAATCTGCATGAAATTCTGATCATATTTTATTAAGCATACCCTATCCCTAAAGTCAACTGTTTTTGAGATAAAAAAAATGAGAAAATGGAAATTTGGCTTTAAACAAAATTAACTCATTTCCCTATGCATAGTGAAACCTGGTGGATTATTTTAGAACTCCCATAGAAACTGTCATGTACTGACAATAAACTGTGTCAATTTTTAACATATTGTTGGAGAGTTACTTTTTTCCTGATAAAAATGCTTTCAGAAAGAAAAAGAATAGAGATTCTTATGATGTTTGGATAGGGAGATCGGCAAAGAAATCTTGACGAAGTATGTGAGTATGTGAGTAAGGTATCTTTTAAAACATATATTTGATGCCTCGGTAACGTTTCGACCATAGTCTTGGTCTTTTTCAAACCTAAAAGATTTTAAGCCCGATTTATATATGACAATTAAAAGTATTTAAAACTTATCATAGAACGTACAACTTTCAAATAAATAATTCCATAAAAACACATATTTTGACATATACTAGAACATCTATTTTACATTTTAAAATTACTGGAACGTTCACTGTGTTAAAATCAGACAAATACAACGATGTGAGTGATTATAATAAAGATATATATATATATATATATATATATATATATATATATATATATATATATATATATATATATATATATATATTTATATATATATATATATATTTATATATATATATATATATATATTTATATATATATATATATATATATATATATATATATATATATATATATATATATATATATATATATATATATATATATATATATATATATATATATATATATATATATATATATATATATATATATATATATATATATATATATATATATATATATATATATATATATATATATATATATATATATATATATATATATATATATATATATATATATATATATATATATATATATATATATATATATATATATATATATATATATATTTTATTTAGGTTATTAATATCTTTTTTGTCGTTTGTGGCATCCATATTTTTATGAATTTCAGCCATCTCCAAAAAATTCCCTTTTTTTCAACTGAAGTTCAGTTTTTAATATTTTAGTGGTTTGTTAATGCTGTGGTGTTTTCCAAATATCAGCTTGTTTGTTTTTTTCTTATAATAAAACAAATAAAACTGTTTTAATCAGTTCTGCTGACTACAATATAGAAATGAATGAAATACTAAATGACGCAAAAACATAAAAAAAAATAAACAAGATCCCACGGACCAGTATCAAAAAAGAAACAACCAATTAATTAACTCTTGGGAAAAAAATCGTTTTATATCACCTGATATTGCTAAAAAACCAAAAATTCGTAATGCGGTTCCACCCAAAATATATAGATTACCTAAACTGCATAAAGAAAATATCCCGTTACGGCCAATTATCTCATGTATTTAATCTCCATTTACACCATTATCAAAGTATTTAAAAGAAATCCTGAAAGATATTGTACATAAAAATAATTCCTACATCAAGGATTCCTATCAATGCAAAGAAAAATTAAAAAATTTAGAAGTTCCAGAACATTATCAACTAATATCGCTTGACGTTGTCTCCCTGTATACCAACGTTCCAATCTCATTGACTACCAAAATAATTAAAAAAAAATGGTCTAAAATAAAAAAGTACACAGATATGCCCCAAGACGAAATCCTAAAAGCAGTAGAATTAATAATAAATGCTACGTATTTTGTATACGACGATCAGCTATATAAACAAATAGAAGGTTGTGGCTATGGGAGCATCGATATCGAGCGTGGTTGCCCAAATAGTAATGGATGATCTAGAAGAAAGTGTCCTAAATAATGTGGAATTTAATATACTTTTTTATCGTTATGTCGACGATTGTATCACTGCAATTTCAACTGATCAAGCAGAAAATATATTAAAACACTTTAATCAATACCACAAAAGACTACAATTTACAATTGAAACCAAAGGGAACAACCGAATCAATTTTTTGGACCTAACTGTACAACACACAGAAAATAAAATTAACAGAATAGTACACAAAATAAACTTGGTGCTCTCGAGACTTAAATTTTACCTCTTGTCACCCAATATCCCAAAAAAAAAAATCTGTAATTATTAGTCTGGCAGATCTACCAATTACACTTTCTGATCCTGAATTCAGAGAAAAACACATTACAAAAGCTAAAACAACATTGCATCTAAACCAATACCTTTCATAATAAATTATTTAAAAGCAGAATTCATAAATATTACAATTCTGAAACCTCTAATATTAAATCAAATTGTTCGAAAACGTTGTCTTTCATAAATGGTTCATCCCAACAATTTCAAAAAGTTTTTATAAAATATAACATCGTGACAAGCCACAAAGGATATAACTTGCTGGCAAAAAATTTCAGTAACTTAATAACAAAAACGTCAATTAATAAAAAAAGCAATATAGTTTATCAGATTCCTTGCAACAATTGCAACGGTGCTTATATTGGACAATCAAGCCAATATTTGGAAAATATAGACTAAAAAGTCACAAATACGACAAAAAAGATATTAACAACCTAAATTAAAAAAAAAAAAAAAAATATATGATGATTTTCATTTCAACACAGTGAACGTCCCAGTAACATTAAAATGTAAAATAAATGTTCTAGTATATTTCAGAATATGTGTATTTTTGTGGAATTATTTATTTGAAAATTTTAGGTTCTATGGTAAGTCTTGAATTTTAAATAATCGTAATTGATATAGAAATTGTGCTAAAAAATCTTTTAGGTTTGAAAAAGACCAAAACTATGGTCGAAACATTACCGAGGCATCAAATACATGTTTTAAAAAATTCCTTCTGATTTATTGTTTGATATAACGACCTTAAACCAAAAAATTTATATTATTGAAAAAGGGTCAAAGAATTCAAAATTGGCGATAAACCAAACTTCTTTTGAATCAACGGCTACGTAAATCGGTCATCCAAATAATTCAAAATTCTTTAGTTGTGGTGTTACCAAGTTAGGAAAAAAGACAAGATTTCATTTTGTGAGCAAAAATATACCACACATATTTATTCTTTTAACTTAACTAACTAAAACTAACTTTTATATTGTATAACAATGAAATAATATTGAAAATAAATATTTTCTTACCAAATCTAGTTGATCTGAATCAAATCCACACAAAATTTGAATAAAGTCTGCACACATTTCCCCAAATCCATCAACGCCACAAATAAATGTAATTGTTTTGGCATACTGCTCAGAATATGGTATGCCATAAATTTTTAGAAACAAAAATATAACCTAAAAATAAAGAAATCCTATGATAAATATGTGATAGTTAAACAACTTAAACTTAAACAAAAATATCATGGGTACAACAAGATCGTACCAGCTGTTTTGGAAATACAACCCTTCGAAGGATTCTGCTTGACGATAATATGTCTATAACACTAGGATTTGATTAGTGTTGTGATCACCGCCACCAATTTTGTGATCACGGCCTCTAACCTCGCGATTTTTTTTTTGAAAAAAATTAATTTATTAAAAAAATACTTTCACAATTTTTCAAAATACAAAACTACTGGGGAGATATTTTTTTAATTAAAACGCAACCTTCGAAGTTCTCTCTAGAACTGTTTTCGTTTTTTCCTAAAATCTTCTAAGCACTGTGTCTCTAACAAATGGGAGGAGCTTTTCGGTCTTTTTTGCCTATCTATACAGTTTTATTTATGATTTTAAAAGGTTTCTTTTGTCGGCACTGATAAAATTCTTTCCTTGAATGTGGGACTAAAGAAACGGTCATATTCTATTGTAAACAGTTTATGATTATCAATTAGACATTGTATAAAGAGTTGAAAAGGGCCGAGGCTTGGGTATCTATTCTAAAACCAATAAACTGCTGGCGGCTTGAGACGTCTATGTCTATGAGATACTATTACTTAATAATTATATTTATACGTGTCATAACTAAACTATAATTATTAGAAGATAACTCATAAGTACAATATTTAATATCTAGTTGGATTACAGCATTAGGATGACTTTGTTTAGCTTTCTTGAAATAGAAAAAATTTATTCAAACTGATTTTAAAATAAAATAAGTTTATATAAACGTAACGTGATTCCAAAAAGGCACCTTGAATCTATACTGATAAGTCAAAGAGGTATGATTCGTACGGTGACGCATCTCATTGTTGACGACGTTACGTAAGCGAGGGTCGAGGAAAGGACAATCCTTTGGAGAGGGTAGTTTATTGATAGCATTATTCGATGTCGGTGTCGGCCAATATTATGTATTTACAGCAATTTATGATTTGCAATTGATTGATATTTTCGTGTTTCAATAATTAAGTTACCTTAGTTATATAGCGAACACCTGCTGAATAGACATTTAATTTGTTCACCTGGCATTTTATTTATTATATACATTGTGCATTGTGCTCGCATTCTTTAGCCAGTTGAACATATTTGTATTATACACTATATCTTTGTAACTTAGAAAAATAAATGTTTTTTAAAAAACCGTACGGTATTTTCGGGATCAGTTATCGATTGGATATCGGTAAAAAATCGAACTAACCGAAAGTATAGAACATAGTAAAACTGTTTACGGTGAGGTGCAGAAGAAGTTTTGGATTATTCATGTTATTCATTATGTTCATCTTGGACCTATACCTTAAAGTGATCGAAGATTGGCCCAAATTCGCCCAATTCTTGCAAGAGCCAGGACGATATCTTCTTTAGACGTAAATGATATCATTAATCAATTAAACAATCTTAGGCTCCAACAACCTTCAACTAAATCTGCTTCTGTCATTCAAGAAGTAAATCTCTTTTTAAATAATACCTTAGATACAAGTAATACCGTTTTATCTGAAAATAATAGTAATAATATGGCTGAGTTTAAACCTGAATACTTAAATTGTGTGCCACAATTTGATGGCAATCCTAATGATCTTAATAGATACTTAGCTGTATGACAAAGTATTATAGATGCTTTCTATAAGCCCACTGAACCCGATAATTTCCAAAATATGTATTTACCTAATTCAATATTAGGTAAATTATCCGGAAACGCAAAACCCAAACCGTTACCACTTGCAACGAATTAAAACATATTTTGTGCAGACATTTCGCTGATCAGCATGATGAAGCTTGCTTAAACAGAGACCTAGTAATGCTTAGGCAACAAAATAATGAAAAGCCATATTTTATGATAGAATTTTACATATTCTAAATCTACTTTGTTCATTTATTGATATACACGAAGAAAGTGACGCTGCAAAAACTTAAAAAACAAATCTATATAACGATTTAGCTTTAAAAACTTTTCTATCGGGTGTTAAAGAATCATTAGGTACGACAATTCGATGTATGCGTCCAAGTGATCTCTCTCAAGCCATGCAATTTGTAACAGAGAAATATAATACACACTATTTTCAAAACATTTCAAAACCTAATAACCAAAAACCGCCCACACAACACTCTAGGCCCACACATAATCAATTATGTTCTCAACCCACTAATTTTAATAGAAATGCACAATTTGATAAATTCAACATGCACACACCACACAACACATTTTACAGTAAACCAACATTTCCCTCACAACCTATTCCAATAAGGCCCAATTATAATCAAATACCCAGAAAATTTTCAACAAATTTACAAGTATTTAAACCTCGAACAAATAATATAAATGTATTTAAACCTAATTTAAACCAGTCAGTACCAAACTCCGATAAGTATATCGATACGACATACAAATACTACATTTAGACCCACACCTGGTAATACAGCCATTTTATATTAAAAATTATTTTAAGCCCAATCAGTCACAGAATTTTACAGCTGAAGAGCTCTATAATACGAATACTATCGGACAAAATAATGAAACCTTATATTATGCCGATAATACGGAAAATAATAAGCATTATGACGAAGACGAATATATTACTAATATACCACAAAATATAAGTCACAAATCACAAACAAACGACGAGCAACATGTAGGTCAATACCCCGAATCATATGATCGAGAAGGTTACGCTTCTTCAAGTAATGATGGAAATCTTTCAACAATGCTAATACTAGCGAGTTGTCATATATTATATTACCTGAATATAATTTTAAATTTTTATTAGATAGCGGATCAATAAAATCATTTATTAATCCCAACCTTGCAAATAAATGTTAATCTAATTTAATAATTTATGATCCATTTATTGTCTCGACGATTTTTCAACAATCAGCACACGAGTACAGTGTAAAAATTGCAGCGTCTTCTATATATAAATTACCAAGAAATAAATACTTAAAAGTTTTATTTATTCAAATTTCATATCGTATTTGACGGGTTAATAGGACTCGACAATTTACGAGAATAAAGGTTTTCTAATAACTCCAACTGCTAGAATTAAATTGCAATTTTACAAAACGCAAACACAGATAAATAATATAATCATTTCAGCACGTACAGAGCAGGTCGTAAAAATCAAAATCGACATACAAGGTGAAATATCAAAGGTTACATAACTGCGAAATTCGAAATTGCCTCACAATAGCAAAAGACGGCTATGCCTTAACCACGATTTTAAACAATACATGCCAACCCATAACATTAGATATTTCCGAGGCTTTTAGCGTAGAAAAATTTGATAGTCAAAATATTGAAAATATCGATTTTAACAACTTGAATGACCCTCTGGAACCAATTAATTTTGACCCCAACCAGATTGGTACTAACCACCTTAACGAAGAAGAAAAGACAAACATTTTACAACTCTGTCAAAGATATTCGGACATTTTTTGTTATGAAAACATGCCTTTAATATTTACAAGTAAGATTAAACATTCAATTAAAACTACAGACGAACAACCTGTATACACAAAATTATATAGATACCCTTTTGTATATAAGAAAGAAGTTGAAACGCAAATAAATAAAATGTTAAACCAAAAAATCATTCGTTCAAGCAGTTCTCCCTGGTCTTTGCCAATATGGGTGTTACCAAAAAAGGTCTATGCTTCGGGAAAACAAAAATGGCGTGTTGTAGTAAATTTTCGTAAAATTAATGAAAAAAGTATTAATGACTAATATCCGCTTCCTAATATTACTGATTTACTAGATAAACTCGGCAAATGCCAATATTTTACAACCCCTGACCTCGCTAGCGAGTTCCATCAGATCGAAATGAATGAAAGTGACATCCCAAAGACGGCATTTAACACTGAAAATGGGCATTTCGAATTTACTCGCATGCCATTTGGCGTCAAAAACGCACCAGCGACCTTTCAAAGGGTCATGGACAGTATACTTCTCGAAATCCAAAACGAAAAGTGCCTCGTATATCTCGATGATATTATCGTATTTTCAACATCACTGCAAGAACATCTTGAACGCCTTAGGTCAGTTTTTCAAAGATTACGCGAGTCTAACTTTAAAATACAGTTAGATAAGAGCGGATTCCTAAGACGAGAGGTAGCATATTTAGGTCACATAGTAACACCTGATGGAGTACAACCTAACCCAGACAAGATTCAGGCTATAAAAAATCAGCCAATACCAAAGACCACAAAACAAATTAAGGGATTTCTCGGTCTATTAGGGTATTACAGACGATTTTTTAAAAACTTTGCAAAAATCACCAAACCGCTAACTAAATGTCTAAAAAAGGGTGCAAAAATAGAACATAACCAGGAGTTCATTGGCTGTTTCGAAACATGTAAAACTCTATTAATTAACCAACCTGTTCTACAGTACCCTGACTTCTCGAAACCATTCAATTTAACGTGCGATGCTAGTAACGTAGCCCTAGGTGCTGTCCTATCACAAGGAAAAATAGGTCAAGATCTACCGGTAGCGTATGCATCACGGACTCTTAATGACTCAGAACAAAATTACTCGACTATAGAAAAAGAGTGCGTTTGTCTAGTATGGGCAACAAAATACTTTCGACCATATTTATTCGGACGTAAATTTAACATCATAACAGACCATAAACCTCAATAATGGCTTTTTAGTTTAAAGGATCGCAACTCCAAACTATTACGATGGCGAATCAAATTAGAAGAATTTGATTTCAAAATTATTTATAAAAAGGGCAAGTTAAATACAAACGTAGACACCCTGAGTAGAATCGAAATACACACTAAGGAAACTGATGGATTCTTAAACATCGTAGCCTATATAAACCAATTTAATAAGAAATTAGAAGAAGAGCCGAACACAAACAATAACACTACAGTAGACAACGAAAATTTGGACCAAATGTCAATAGTGGCCCAACCCGATATCGATGCACAGAACGAAACTGCTGACTTACCAGCAGACGACAGTCAAACTATACATACCAATAACGAACAAGACCCCATAGTAGGTGTACCAATAATCGAAACAGCTGTTAACTACGGCTCTAATCAAATCATTATTTCGCAAGTCTCACTAGCAAAGCCGCGAAGACTCATACTATTTGAAAAGAAAAGACGCCTTATAGTTCAATTATCAGAACATAATTTTGAGAATGACATATTACAGTTTATTAAAGAAAATGTAGTGCCTGATAAATTATACTCTCTTTATTTTGAAGATCCATCCATCTACGAACCTTTTTGTGAGGTAGTAAGAGAACATTTTAGGAGGCCATCTCTTAGATTTAAAAGATGTCTCACAAAACTTATTGACGTCATATATAAAAGCGAGATTCCAGAAATTATAAAAAATTACCACGAAAGTAAGACAAATCATAGGATAGAGGAAACAGAAACACGTATAAAAGAAAAATATTACTGGCCGAATCTAAAAAACTCAATACAGACATATATTAACGAATGTGAAAATTGCCAACGAAGCAAATATGAACGGCACCCTGTAAAAATGGAAATGAACATTACTCCAACCGCAACCAAACCTTTCGATATTATTCACTGAGACAACTATACCCTAGACAAAGAAAAGTTCCTAATCATCGCTGATAGCTTTTCAAAATATGCACAAGTATATCATTTGCAGGCATTATCTGGTACAGAAATATCGGATAAACTAACAACCTTTTTTCACATCACGGAATACCCACCAAAAGTATTGTTGACAACGGAACAGAATTTAAAAAAAATACGGTTGTGACAACTATTACAACTTTATAAAATAAAAGTACTTCCCCTCAACATCCCAATGGTGTCATTGAACGGGTTCATTCCGCCTTATCCGAGCACGTAAGGTTACTAAACAATCAAGGATTCCTTAAAACAATTTCTCAGAAAATAAGATATGCAATTTTAGCATACAATCATACAATTCATTCCACAACTAATTTCAAACCAATAGACGTGATTAACGGGCACATTAGCCCAAATGACCCCTTTAACCTAATGTTAGACCAGTTGTTAATAACAGACTATGTTACTGAACATAAAGATAAAACAAAACTTCTATATACGAAAATCAATGAACAACTAATAAATAAAAAAGGGCAAGTAATAAATAAATGAGGACCGTGATAAACCAAATATTTTTATACCACAGCAAAAAATATACGTTAAAAAACATTGAACGACAAAAACTCGGTAATACATTTTTACCACCTACACAAATAGAAAATATCGACTCTATAAGAAAAATAGTAACAACACCTACACATACCAAAGTACATATGGACAACCTCAAAAGACCCTTAAAAAATAAATACAGTTTCGACACATAACATTAAATTACAAAAAGTATATAAATTACACATGCACACGTACGTATATAAAAGATCACTAATCATTACAACGACTATATATAACTTAATAACTATAAGATAACTCTTAATATAACTGCATCAAGCATCAAACAAATTTAACACCAGGTATTATATTTCAGCATCGTGCATATATACCGCAGGCAAGGACAGATCAAATCAAACGGCGCCTAGATGATAATGCCGGAATACTACCTATTAAAGTTGGGAACGCAAAAATGAAAGACTATACATGCAATATGATTCACTATTGCGATTTAAATTTGATAATTACAGAAATAAACAAACTGAATCTCAAATTAAAAAATATTACTACATTATTAGGCACACATAACGAATATAATGTTGATGTTAGCAATTATTTAAAAACACTGAATTTAACTCAACATCGACTAGAAAATAAATTAAAAGGAATATTTCCACAACATTATAGAATCAAAAGAAGGATAGCAAATGGCTTAGGATCAATTTTTAAGGCTGTGACAGGGAACCTTGACGCATCCGACGGAGATCGATACGAAAACCTTATCCAAAATTTACAAAACAACGAAAATAACTTACAAGCAAGTATTTTAAAACAAAGCTCACTTTCTTTAACAGTAATCGAAAAATTTAATCATACAGTAGAACAAATAAGTCATAATCAAAAACTTTTAGATTCTAAAATAAATCAAATTGCATTTATTATCCAAAAAACTAGTTATAGAGAAAATTCCCTTTACATTAAAGATGTAATCAATCAAATTATCAATGTATTTGAAATAATTGATTCAATCCTACAAGACGTAGAAAACTCTTTAACCTTCTCAAAACTAAAAACTTTACATCCTAATATTATAAGAACGGAGGACCTTTTTTCGAGTTAAAACTTTTGCAAGAACGTATAGGCTTAAAACAAATGGCTATACCAGTAACACTGGAAAACACCATGCTTTTTGAAAAAATAATTCAGCTTGAATCATTTGTTTTTAATAATAAAATTACTTATCTCCTTCATATTCCAATAACTGTTCTTGAAACCTTCGATTATTTTCACCTTTATTTCGTTCCCATATATTACCAGTCGGTTTAAGGTTGTTTTACCGCGGAATAAATATGTAATAAAAAATCAGTTGCACTACGCATACTATCGACGAGAGTGTCAAGAAATCCTTTCCGAGTCCTACATCTGCACAAAAGAAGATCTGAAAAAATCCAAAAAAACAGCTCTTGTGACGTAAAGTTCCTAAATTCTGATAAAAACACCTCTATATGTAAACAAACAGAAGTCCAGTTCACTGATCAATAGTTATTGGTTCTTCCTGCCAAACAGGCAATTAAACTGAAATGCGCAGGCCAAGAAGAAATCCGAAATATTATAGGCACTTACTTATGCGAAATTCCAATCGGATGTCAAATCTCCGTAAACTCAGTAATAATAATTAATGAAAAAGGGAATATCAAGTCTACATAACAGCCTATCCTCTTTCCGGACTTCGAAAATACAACATCACTCCTGCCTACTTTGAATTTAAGTCTCCATATACAAGACTTAAAGTTGGACGAACTACATCTGCTAAGAAAAGAAATTAAAGAAAACCAGCCTTATTTATCTTTCAAGGAAATAAGAAGATTCCCAAGCATAGGAACCATCTTCATATACGCAATAGTAATCATGTGCAGCCTATTCCTGGTCTACAAGAAGATTGTGCTGAAATTTGAGAAAAAGAACGGTCCCAGAGAAGACGCCGAAATTCAAGTACCCCGTTAAATTATAGGAGTTGAATCTATGTGTGGAGGAGTTATCTAGCGAACACCTGCTGAATAGACATTTAAATTGTTTACCTGGCATTTTATTAATTGTATACATTGTGCATTGTGTTCGCATTCTTTAGTCAATTGAACATATTTGTATTATACACTATATATTTTGTAACTTAGAAAAATAAATGTTTTTTAAAAAATTATTCGCGTGAATCGATTAGTTAACTCCTTACAGTTCAGGTGTGAGCTCAATCGCTACGTTTCCCTAGTGCCAGTGCGGTCTATTTTTGTTTGACTATTTCTTTTTATTACGTCGGTGTGAGACATTGTTTTTACGAAATAGTGTTTTCAATGGTTATTTTAAACTAGATAAGGTTTAGTATATTTTGCACACTACTCTTACGGAGAGCTGTTAAAGTTATTGTATTGAATTACATTACTTTTACCAAGTAATGTCAACTTTTTGTTTACGAAGTTGTGACCTATTATCAAGGATTATCACGTGTACAGAAACCGTTTATTTTTTTCTGACATTTTTGTTTTACATTTATGTTACGTATGTTATGTCTTCGAGTTTATTCATAATAGTCAGTGCAGAAGAAGGCACTAACTCACGACGTAGTGCCCGTACTAATTATTTGGGAGAAAATAAGCGTTATTGATTTTGTGTTAAGGAAACAAAATTAGCGGCTTGTTGCAATTTTAAGCTTGTACCGTGTTAGCTGTTTATTATTTACGTCTATTGTTTTATTGTTATGCTCATTGTTGCGTAAGAATGACCAAAAGAAAGTATTTTTACTAAGGAATCTTCAACGAGAAGTCATAGACGTACAGTTGACAAAGCCTTAGGCGGGGGTAAATCAAATAAAGTATATCCATGATCCAACAAGGGCAAATTCAAAATAACAATGTTACGCAACACAATAGACATAATATGACGGGTCCGCTAGATACCAACGATCTGAAGAAAACAGAGTTAGAGAAAATATTTAAGCATAGTTTGGACTGTTTGGAAAACTAATTTAAAGTTGTACTTAATTAAGGATCTCAGTGGGATAATCGGCGTATAACGGTATATTCAAGCTCCTGAAGCAAGTGGAAACGACTAGTTACCAAAAGTTTTCCAGACCATATGGATTACCCAACTGTCCTTGGAAAATGTTTAGTCGAACAAAACAGAGGCCAAACAATGACAACCGACTATTTCTGGTAGATATGCCGAATCCTGTTTGATTGATGGCAATATAAACGTTCTCATTGCAAAATCAAGCTAAATATGGTCGTTATGTAACTCCACAGAATATGTATGAAAAATATTTCTCGACGTTACGGTACCTCGAGCAAATTTAAAAGTTTTGAATAGTCAACGACGTAATATAAGTCACTGTAAAGCTAAGTTTTGAAGAAAACGTCGTGCTATATTATGATGTGTAATAACGTTAAATAAAACTAATTTCGTACCTGTACATGTATGACTGTTACGAAAAGTGCAAAGTGGTTGCATGGGGGGGTACTTGTTACGAAGAAGTCGATACACCACCTATACCACTTATTAGAATCGAAGTTACGAATTTCGTATATCTTTCAATTGGCGATATTAATTAAAGACCAATTATTAAAACGAAAGTATTGTTAACGATTTATACGAGTTAGGTATATATGTCTAGTTACGAGAATCCAAGCGATGTAAGACTGTTACGAGTGTCCAAACGGTGCAGGACTGCTTATACGAGCATATGCCCTTCTGATGAGATGAAGTTCTTGTTACAAGAGAGACAAGGGATCGATTATTAAAACGAAAGTATTGATAACGATCTATACGAGTTAGGTACATACGTCTAGTTACGAGGATCCAAATGATGTAAGACTGTTACGAGGATCCAAACAGTGTATACGATCATATGTCCTTCGGATGAGATGAAGTTCTTATTACGATATTTACGCTGAGCGCGACTAGGAACGAGGAGGATGAGAAAAATAATTATATGAATATAATTGTTTTCCTTATCCTTGTGTAGTATATACGGTTTTATTAACTTTCTTGTGTTTCTTTTTATTTCAGTTTACTTCACGAGGACGTGAAGTGATGTCAGGTTAGCCGACTGTAACGTAATTCCAAGGAGGCAACTTGAATCTATACTGATAAGTCGAAGAGGTATGATTCGTACCGTGACGCATCTCATTGTTGACGAAGTAACGTAAGCAAGGGTCGAGGAAAGAACAATCCTTTGGAGAGGGCAGACTATCGATAGCATTATTCGATGTCGGTGTCGGCCAATATTATGTTGTATGTTGATACTTTCGTGTTTCAATAATTAAGTTACCTTACATAAATAAGACAGGTAGTCTGTATACACTAGTTTACAGATGATTTTAACAAGAGACAAAATGTAAAAAAATGTAAATATACAAAATATTCACTATAATTATATGCCCACTTCCGATGATTCATTTAGAATAAGAGATTGTATTTCCTATTACTCTCCTATTTGTGCAATTCAGCATAAAAATAATATAAATAGTGCATAAGAAATGCACATAATTTAGTCATAAAGTATTACTTGTTCGGTTGACATACATACAAGCTCTTTTGTAATTTCGTTTGTTTTTAGAAATAAAGTTTTTAAAAACACGAGTTGCGAGTTTAAATGTAAAATTGGCGCAGTCGGTAGCATCATTTTCGGAGTGCGACAAAAGGGATCTTGAAAACGGAGTGTTAATCAGTTTTCTTTCCATAAGGATAGTCGCACTATCTTTTCTCCACAGCCAAGAGAATAATCGAACATTAAATAGACTAAGTGCTTGTGACTCCTGGTCCATTGATAACTAGTACGCCATTCGAAAGCCAGTATGGACGATTTGGCATGTGCTAGCGTCCACTATAAAGGGTAGCCAACCTGAGCAGTATACCTCATCAGCAAAGCATCGTTTGATACAGGACCAAGACTAGAAACACATTGTGAGGTATTTGCTTACTTCCCTTATTGTTAAGATCCCTGTTAATTAGGTTTTGAAAAAGAAATACCGAAGTGTATTCAACAAGTATTCATTGAACAGAAATACTAAACTGTATTCAAGAATTGAATTGAAAATTCTATTGAAGAATTTATTCAAACACTTTAAATATTTTTTTGCACTATTTTAGTTTTAGAAAATAGATGTTAACGCAGTTAACTATAGTTGAATAGTAAAATTTAATGAAGAAATTTAAACATCGTAATATAGACATTACATATCCTCAAATAAATAGAAGAAATAGCTTAGAACGTCCTTCTACTAGTGAATTAACGGAACTTTATTCTGATATTACTTTACAAAATATTATTAACCCTAATATAAGTCAGATACTAGCAATACTGATAAAATGGTAGACGCTTTGAGAAGTACTGTTACACTTTTGAAAACTTTTGATGATACTCTCAACAAAAATATGTAATTTTAGCAATTCAATCTAAAATCATAGAATCAGATTTTTTTTAACTAGACATTACATACTTAGTCAGAAATAGAAAATACATTAAGACAAAAGTTTAGTGATCCAATAACTAGAGCTAACTTACAACAATAATTAATATTTTTCTCAAGAAAAGGTGAATCAGCCTTAAAATATATACAAAACTTAATGCTTTAGTACTAAAATAAATACAAAAACATGTACTGAAATCAGTAATATTTAAGCTAGGAATATAATAGCTCAAAATGAATTAACTGCTTCTAACTTTATTAATAGTTCAAAACCCTCAGAATCTAGATAGCACAATTGATATTGTAACTAATTATGAAATTTAGTCATTTTAAAAATAATTGTTTGGAAAATAGTAAATCAAATAATTTACTTAGCAATCAAAAGACATTACTTAACAAAAATGTGAACAAATTTTTGATAAATCGATCAAATAATTTCCCAAATCTACCATTTAAACCAAAACAACAAAATCAATTTTTTAATCTATCGCAAAATCAAACATTTAATCAAAAAAGTAATCAACATTCCAAACAACAATATTCACAATCAATGTCAGGTGTGAATGTATAAAAATCAGTACCACCAATAAGACAACAAACACAACAACAACCTTACCCAAAATTTAAATTTAAGGAATTAACACATGTAGAAAATAATGAAGTTAGTAATGATGACTGTTATAATGAAGAAAACCATTTAATAATAGAAATTATTACCAAGATTATCAAAATCTTGAAGAAACGTTTGAACCAGAAAACGAAAATCTAAGTGACCATTGGAAAATTTTCATTTACCAGCCTCGGACGAAAACTTGTTTAACTTTAAACAGTTTTCAAATAAGAAAACCTTATTACCTTATGTAGAAATACTTAATTATAATATTCGTTTATTAATAGATACAGGTTCTTCATGCATCTTTGCTTAGACCTTCTATAGCAGAAGTTTATTTTCCTGAATTTATTAGACCTTATATAAGCCAACTTCAAACTTGCGCAGGCTCTAGTAAAGCAACTATTCCCTTATTTTTAAGCTTTGGTATAACTGAACCAATAGATTTTATTTTATATTCATTCCACGAATATTTTGATGAAATAATATGAGACAAAGATTTATGTAAATTAAATTTAAATATTGATTTAGAAAATAAAAAAATTGAAAAATCAACCTCTAGACCTAATGATACTACGTGGTTTATGCCCTAATATTTAGAAGAAAATATTGAAATACAACTTACCATGGTTACTTTAAAGAAAAATACTTATACTACTTTTTAATCATACGGAAAAATATTTTACCTTATTAGAATCAATTAATAATAATTTACCTTTAAAACCAATTGAATTAATGATTTTTGAACCAAACCAAAAGCAAACTATTCAAGAAAATACACTTGAAGATGTAGATTTAAAATCACTAATTAGACATGAACACTTAAACTCTAAAGAACGTAAAAAACTTTTTAAAGTTATAAAAAAATACTAAAATGTTTTACACGAACTTGAAGACAAGTTAACCTTTTCCAATCAAGTTAAACATGTTATAAATACCACAGATGAAATACCCGTACTTGCGAAAAGTTATAGATGTTCATTTGTTCATAAACAAGAAGTAAAAAAACAAATAAATCGAATGCTTGAACATAGAGTTATCCAACCATCAAATTCTCCCTAGAGTTCCCCTGTATGGATCGTCCCAAAGAAAGCTGACGCATCCGGACAAAGAAAATGGGGACTAGTCATCGACGATCGTAAAATTAACGAGAAAACGATAGAAGATTGCTACCCGATACCAAATATTGCATATATATATACTTAATAAACTTGGAAGAAGCCAGTATTTTACAACACTTGACTTAGCTAGTAGATTTCACCCGGTTGAAATAGATTCAAAAAGCATACCAAAAACCGCATTTTATGTAGAGCATGTACATTATGAATATACGGGAATGCCATTTAGATTAAAAAATGCACCTTCTACTTTTCAACGTGCAATGGACAACGTTTTACGTGGATTACAAGGAAAAATAGTAGTACTAGTACATATGTACAACATAACTATTTTTTCAACCAGTCTTCAAGAACATTAAGAATCTTTAAAACAAGTATTTGACAGATTAATCTCTTTTAATATGAGAATCCAATTAGATAAATCTGAATTTTTGCACAAAACAATTGAATTTTTAGGACACCTAATTGCCTTTGAAGGTATTAAACCTAATCCAAAAAAAATTGAAGCAATGAAAAACTTCAAAACGCTTAAAACGCCAAAAGAAATAAAATAATTTTTTGGTTTAGTCGGATATTACTGAAAATTTATAAAAAAACTTTGCAAAAATAACAAAATCTTTAACACATTGTCAAAAAAATGTCAAAATAACTCATGATAAATGATTTATGACGGCATTTAATTTATATAAAGATATCTTAACTAATGACCCAATATTGCAACACCTTGATTTTAGTAAACCTTTTATTTTAACTACTGACGCATCAAATTATGCCATTGGAGCAATGCTTTCACAAGGAACTATAGGAAATGATTTACCTATGGCATTTGATAGTAAAACTCTTAATCAATATAAATGTAATTACTCAACAATAGAGAAAGAACTCCTTGCTATTTTGTGGGCAACGAAATACTTTCCACCCTATTTATTTAGAAAAAAAGTTAATTTGTGACAGATCACAATCCATTACAGTGGTTGTTCTCAATAAAAGAGCCTAATTTAATACTAGTAAGATGGCGATTAAAACTACAAGAATTTGGATATAATATTTAATATAAGAAAGGCACGCAAAATGCTAATGCCGATGCACTTTTATGACCACCTTAAGAAATGTATCCAACTGAAATAATAAAATCACCATTGACACATATGTCAGCAGTATGCGACAAAGACGATGACTCAGATGACCAATATTTATGGCATAAAAAAAATAAAAAACTTCTTTGATACACAAGAAAATTTATTTGAAAAGCCAAGAAGGCCAAATAAAGAGAAGAAAAAACCAATTATAAATATAATTTCGAAACCTCCAAACAAAGCAATCAAGGCACCATCGCCATTGCCATCAACAAGTCAATTTAATTGTGTAGAAAAAAATAATTCTGAAAACTCAGAGACTGACTTAACCAGTGTACATGATACTCTGCAACAACCAGAAAAAGTTAAAAGTAAATCAGACACAGAAACTATACATACCTCAAGAGATGACCCCATTTTAGAAGCCCCGTATGTTAGTAAAGCTATGAATACCTTTAAAAATCAAATAATATTTAAATGGGCTCAAAAAGAGTAACCTTATGTTGTTAGTAAAACATTATTTGAAACACAAAAGAGATTTATGATTTTTATAAATCAAAACCGAATAACTGAAATAATTGAAAGACTTTTAAGAGATTACTTAGCCCCAGATACTTATTGAATACATTTTCCAAATAAAGAATTAGAGCAAAATAAGACTTATAAACTTGTTATTTCTAATACATTATTAGAAGGCGCCGCAGACGTAAATGATTAGAAAAAAATAATTGAATGATATCATACTACTAAAACATCCCATAGAGGAATGACTGAAAATAAAATATAAAACAAAAATATTAGTGGCCGAGCCTCAAAAGAGACGTAATTAATTTCGTTAATACATGCGAAATATGCCAAAAAACAAAATATGACAAACACCCTTATAAAATTATTTTTAAACCAACACCAACAGGTTGTAAGCCAATAGAACATATTTATATATATTCCATTTCATGTCAAAAATATTTGACAATAATAGATGATTTCTCCAAATTGGCTACGTCATACCATACAAATGAAACATCAATTGAGATTTGTCAAAATCTAATTAAATTCTTTTCACCATGTAAAATTACGACTGATAACGTATGATAATGCCCCTTCACATTATAGTAAATAATAAAAATATTAAAAGAATATTTTGTTTTAAATTTTTAGTTCAAAGTATTAAAAGTAATTTAGTTCAAGATCTTTGTAAAACCTATCGTCCTATCAGATCGGATTACATTTTACTACACCCTATAATCCTAATTACAACTTTCCAATCGGAAGATTTCACTGAATTTTGAGAAAAACATAATTCAAATCTAAACTGATTATATATATGAGCTTACTCAAATATTTAATGAAGTCAATGAAAAAATAAATTTAAAGCTAAGCGCAAAAAAGGCTAATGTCCTAGCCAAACTAAATGAAAAACAGGAAAATGACCCAGAAATAGCTGAAGTTACAAAACATATTATTATTATTATTACCTGAGTACAAGATTTAATAAACATGACTCAGAGTTTATCTGTAACATCTCACTTTACTATAATACTTGACAACATTGAAACTAATATACGCCTGATTAACGATAGTAACGTACAAACTGCAATAAACTTTGCGGAAATAAATATTTTGCAACACAGCATTTTACAGTACAAAGAAATTCGTGATATAATCGTAGAGATTAAACCCAAAGCTAGAATTCTCTTTGACAATATAATTAGATATTATGAAGTAGCACATGCTAATGTGACAATTTAGAATGATTTAATTATATTCTATATCGCGATACCTCTAATATCAGAGAAACCTTATATACTGTATCGAATATATCCAATAGCAATAAATAATCAAATAACGATGTTAAACAATCCTTATTTATAGTTTACAGAAAACTTTATAATTCAAAAGAAAATTGTTATAAAGTAGAAAATATATTTTTATGTTCAAGAGATATATTGAACAAAAATGAACCCTGTATATACCTCAAACAATTCATTTGACGAATCATTGTCTACTAATACCAATCAAATACAATGAAACTTCGATAACAACTTGAGGACAACTTCCTCATAAGTATACCTACTTCTAAAGAGAGCATGCATTTTCAGTGCCCAAATCAACATAATGTTGAAACAATTTATAAAGTATCTTTAATACTGCCTTCAGATTGCCAAGTAAAGATTCAAAATAATATTTATGAAATAATATTATTCTCAAAAGCCGGAAACAATCTGTTCAAGACTTAAACTTCTATCATTTGTTATTGATAAAAAATTAATTCAAGATGTTGAACTATTAGAATTATGAGAAATAAATCCTGAAAAAATTAACGAAGATATAGTGAATGCTAAGAAACTAATAATTCACCCTTTAAAACAATTTGGCTTTGTAAATTTTGAAGTTTCAATTACTATAATTGTAATATTGTTGCAATAATTATATTTATTATAAGTTTCTTGTAATACTACTGTTAAGAAATCCAAAGAAAATGTAAAAGTCGACATAAAATTAGAGCCTCCCGAAAATCAAGGAATTATACGGCCACTTCCGAGGTTACATTTTGAATAAGACATTGTATTTCCTATTATTCACCTATTTGTGCAATTCAGCATAAAATAGTATAAACAGTGGATGAGAAATAAGCATAATTTAGTCATAAAGTATTACTTGTTCGGTTAACATATATATAAGCTCTTTTGTAATTTCGTTCGTTTTTAGAAATAAAGTTTATAAAAACACGAGTTGCGAGTTTAAATGTAAAATTCTATTATGTTTATTGACACTTTTTTACACATTTCTCTTGTTAAAATCATTATTAGGTATTTATAATAAAATAGTCGTGGTTTAGCTGAAAATGGACTAATATGATTGACAACGAAGTTATCGCAATAAACATGAACTAAAATTGCAGGTCTTAGATACAATAATCTAACAAATCGGCAAACTAACTTTACCTGAAACTTTTATCAATATGAGCCCGTTGTGTGGAAAGTGATGCTTGACCCAGTTTATTTCAGAACGTATAGTCTAAGTGCACAAACAGAGTGGGCGCAGATTTCCCGCTTGCAGGTAACCAGCGCCGATGGGCACACAGTATGAGAACCGCTGATTTATAGAGTAAATTCCTTTTATGGCAGGATTTTTGTGGATTTTCTCGGTTGTCTTTAAATATAAAGACAACAAAACTGTTATATATATATATATATATATATATATATATATATATATATATATATATATATAATCGACAAAACGAGATGAAACTATATTTTACAGGGTTTTCCGTTTAAAGTAACAAAGTCGATGCTCATTTTTTACTTTCCAATTATTAATTGTTTATATTTTTAGGAAATCCTGGCGGTATAGATCAAACCTTAAAACTTTTGTATTAAACATTTTTTCTTTCTTTAAAAATAAAGCCTGCAGATCCTGTTCAAAACTCACTTCCTACACAATAGGTGTAAATATGCAACTTTGAGTATGTCTGGCACCCCCGTTGCTGTTACAAAATCGTCTGGCATTATTTTTCATGACTTATTGTAAAGATATAAGTCACCTCTCAAAAAATCAACCATCTAAAAATGACTCTTTTTTGAGATTTAAACATACTCCCCCGCAGAGTTGTTCTATGGCCCAGCTGCTGACGATGGTTTCCGTCACACTCAGAGTTCACAATTTCCATTACTACTAGTTGCATCTATTTGTTGTTTACTTGCTCATAGTGTAGAAACATAGTGAATGCAGGTTGCCTGCTTACCGACAACCGCCACCGGTCGATGCTGATCTCCCGGGCCTAGGGTGGACATAGTAACCGCCGGACAAAACTTCAGTCTGATAACGTCCTTTATAGATGTTACTTGACTATACGGTTGTACTTACATAATTATATATCTATATTAACAAACAGGTGCTAATAAAACCATCAGAAACCTATCATCCTCTTTCATTTCATTCAATATTTCGTTCCAGTACGTATTAATAATATACGGTTACTATGGCATTTGTTCCTTTTATCGCATATAGGGCTTTCTTTCAAAATACTTAAACCGCATCAAAACTATACTTTATATCTATATAAGAAGTTGTGCGCAGAATCGGCGCCGGCGAGAAAGTATTAAATCATCTTTTTGCTAAAATCGTTAGCTTAGTAGTTCGCGGCACCGACAAGCCTGCGTCTTCTGCTACCTACTATGTTATAGCCAATTTATAAAACCCTAGGACAAGATTGTTGGTGCCGCACAGTGTGTTAAATCGACCATCTAGCACGTTGTAAGTCCCCACTGTAATTTTGGATTATTCTTTACATAGTCTAGCAATCTATATTTACGAAAGTCCTATTAATAGAAAAATGCCATTGCAAAACAAGTGCGTTTACAGTTCTCGAAGGGGAGGCCTTAGAGTTAGTAAATATTTTAAGTTTAAAATTAACATATCTCTATACATAATTTTCAAAACAAAAAATATGATACTAAAAATAGAAAATATTTTACCAAATCCTTACATAAATACTGTTAAAAATTAAACTTTTTTGCATTATCAAAACTTTTTTGATATTAATGCCCTCCTCTCAGAAATTTAGGGTCTTTTTAAGTATTACTACCTTTATGTACTTTTTTGTAACCCGGAGAGCATGCAAAAAAGTATAATTTTTATATAAAAAATATGGAGAAGGGTCCCTTTTAATAAAAAAGTAAAACATTAGCTGCTCATAGGTGCCCATTCGGGACTCATGTCGGTTTAAGTATGGCTCCTTAGTTACTATTGACTGTACCAAAAAATTGTCCGATTTTCATCATTTTGCAAAGGCTAAAGTACAAAATTTCGGCAATTTTTTATTACCACTGTCATTTTGTTAAAATCCAAGATGGCGGACCCATTTTAAAAATATGGATAATTGATCACTCTGTAGAAGTTTTACATGCAAAATCGCGATAAAACTAAATTAACAGTTATAAAGCCACGTTATTTCCAAGCAAATTAATATCTCAATTTTAAAAATCGGTAAAGAACTAAGAAATATGTGCGTTTTTTAAGATAACCCGCCAAATAAAAAGGCAACATTTTTTTCATAGCCGTAACTTACCCTATGCCCTATTGTGGCTAAAATTGATAGATTT
Source organism: Kuschelorhynchus macadamiae (assembly GCA_030620095.1). NCBI lineage: Eukaryota > Metazoa > Arthropoda > Insecta > Coleoptera > Curculionidae > Kuschelorhynchus > Kuschelorhynchus macadamiae. The sequence goes on from JAUTXW010001355.1 coordinate 1,037,291, forward strand.
TGTGTAACTTTTGGAGTTCGTTTAACTGAATCAAGTTTCAACATGTTCCGTGTTACCTAAACCAATAATGCCCACGTAAAGTAGAAATTTTTAGAAATATTTACAATTTATCGAATAAACAAAAATAAATATTGCGCTAAATATATTAAGAAGGTAAGTGTTAAGTTTTTTTAGTAGGTATGATTTGAGCTCCTAATTTTTATATCTCTCTATTAGTGAAGCATTTTGGATAATAATATGTATAGACTATAAGATATTAAAGTGATATAAACTAAAAAACGGTTTCTAGTGCGCATAACAAAGTCTTAGTGTAACATTTTTTTTTCTAATTTTAGCCGACATCTAAGCATACAGTTCAATGATAAAACCTTGCAGAAAATTAAAAATGCTTTTTTAGAAATTGGATTGAAATGGCAAAAATGTAAAAGCTCAAAAGAACGATTGTATAAGGAAAATGACAGGTGCCTTAAAACTAATTTGAACTTGGAAATAAGTGTCAAGCGTAAGTGAATAGTAGTTTACCTAACAAACGCCGAAAGTGCCACTTTTCCTCACGCGATTTCAATTGATGCGATAGCAGAGTTCTGCCCCGCCATTTTGCCCAGGGATTTTAAATAACAAGTAATTATTATTATTATTATTTTAAATTTCCTATTTTAAAAGTAGGGAGACCTAACACTAGAACCTGTGGTGGAAGATAGACCAAAACACAAGAGTTCTAACCACACTACAACACAACTTGTTTCGTTCTGCACGCGCGTTTCGCTAACCAAGTTAGCATCATCAGGAGATGATATAAACTGAGTTTATAAACTGATGATGATGCTAACTTGGTTAGCGAAACACGCGTCCAGAACGTAACCATTTGTGATGTAGTGTTGTTAGAACTCTTGTATTTTGAAGTAGGGAGACCACAAAGTATGTTTCACAAATTGGACACTAGATCAGAATTAAGAAGAACCGCCAGTCTAAGACAGATTTTTAACTCTGATGAAATAACTCTTGTTGCATCTTCTAGACTTTATGCAGAAGGAAGAAAAAGCAATTCCAGAAAGACAATAAATGATGGCGAGACTTCAAAACTCAAATCAACCAGTGGCGGCTCTTTCATAGGGTCATTTGATCAATGACCCCTCAAAAATATTTCAGAAAATAAATTATTCGTTTGACCGTCCCTCCTAATAGTTGTAATAAGACGCGAACCTTGGGAAAAGTTAAATACGCTACACTATTAGCCGCGCGTAGCGGTTCGAATGGTCTCGCTGCGTTCCTTAGGCATAATAAAATACGCTATGCTAAGCTAGGCTGGGCAGTCCGAATTGCCCTGATTACCTCAAAGCTTGACGAAAGTACCCGAAGATTTCATAGCTACCGAGCGGCAGCCGAACATAGCAAATGGAATGTGAAATCGCGATTTGGGTCATCAGCCGGTCTCTTCTCATAATTCGATCGATCGGTCGCGGCATCATGTCGGCATGCGGAAGTTCAATTTTTCAGAGGTCGCGCGGTCGATATTCTGTTTCGGACGTTTTTAATCGATGAAAATTGATTTATATACTGTTTTTTTGTAATATATATTTTTTTATTTTTATGATCTATGTGTGAGTTGGAAATATACAGGAAATAAAATGTTAGTAGTGACTAATGCAAAAAAATAAATAACTAAAAAGTGCTTACGAACTTAATTTTGCCAAAATAACCAATTTCAAGCTGGTCTATGTTTGAGTTGTGAATGTAGATGAAATAAAATGTCGCTAGTGCAAAAAATTAAACAACTAAAGAGTGCTAAAGAACTTAATTTTGAAAAAATAACCGAATTCAAGGTAAGTGGTCGCAATTTTCCAGAACTTAGTATATGACAAAAATAAAGAGGTTCATCGAAACTTTCGCAAAAGTATGTACGATTTAGCTAACAGGATATGTGGCTGTGAAGTCTCTAACTCATTTTACTGTTTCCTAAGGGCTCGTCGGACTCATTATGGTGCAAAACCGGTGTTTAAAACATTTAAAAGAAAAAATAAAAAAACATGCGTTTTCTGCGGATCACACATTGATATTCGCACTCAGCTAGACACAGCTTATAGAAAATCTCTTAGAGATTTTAATGAAAATGAATCCAAAAATCGTTATATTTTAAACAAAATTATAGATTGTGTAAAATTTTGTGGGGCATTCGAGCTGGCACTACGGGGCCATGATGAAACGGCTTTGTCTGAAATTTAAAGCTCAATTTAAAGATAAGATATTTATTTTAAGTATGCCTATTTTTAAATTTTTTATTGACCTCCCAATATAATTCACCACGAGCCGCCACTAAAAGCAACCCTGTAAAATAACTCGGCCCGGAGCAAGCTCTTAATTTACTGGTTGACAGAAATGATATTATGTATTATGTATGTTGAAGACAAGTACTGTAAACCAAAATGCAAATCTATATCCGGCATAATGGCTGATTAAACAAGCTAAATCTTTATGCTATGCACCTGGACATAAAATAAAAATTACTGAATCATATGCTGAAATAGGTCTTTTAAGTTTACTTAACCATACCGCAAATCGCTTGTTTTTAGCCATTGTTCCGGTTATAGATTAATTGAAAATGTCACCGAATGATAATATTAATTTCACGTTAATATCTAAATGGGGATCAGATGGTAGCAGCGTGTGTTTATACTCTGTGTATAAACAAGTGTTATTCGACCCTTTACTTGATGATAGTAGTTTGTATGGAACCTCATTAGTACCTGTAGGCTTATAAAACTACATTTTGTTAAAGAAACGAAAGATCAGATTTTGGAGCAAACTAAATTCATTCAAACAGATAGCTTGCAGCCTACAAATATTACGTACAAGGGGCAGACTTTTAACGTTCATCATGACCTGCATCTCAACATGGTCGATCTCTTAAGTTCTGCAATATGTATGTTATATTTGTGGTTGCAAGCCATCTCAAATGAATAATTTAGATTGAATTAAAATTATTACTCCAAATAGAGAGCCTCTAAAATTTTGTATTTCAACTCTTCATTGCTTTATAAGAAAATCTTAATATTTATTAGATGTTGCATACAAACTGAGACTAAAAAAATATCAAACAAAAGATAAATCAGAAAAAGATGCTTTAGATTGTAGAAAACTACTAATTCAAAGGGAATTTAAAGCGAGACTCGGTCTTATCGTTCAAAACAAAGTTTTGGCACATCTAACATTCAAAATACAGCCAAACACTTTTTTAAAGATACTGAAGTATCTTCTGAAACTGCTGGCATCGAGCTTACCGTAATTCAGCGATTTTCTACAATTTTAAGCGTATTGTCAAGTGGATATGAAATTAATGTAGAAAAGTTTATTGAATTTTCGTTAGAAACCGCAGAGCTTGTGATCAGTTTAAATTCGTAGTATATTATGTTCACAACCTTCTGGTACATGGATCAGATATACTAAAGGCCGCACTTCTTCCAGTATAGGCATGTTTTTTAAGGATGCTTAGCATAAAGAATGTAAATATATACCAACTTTTCTGACACGTAAATGCAGTATGAGAGAAAGCAATGAAGATTTACTTCACATGTACCTCATTAGATCTGATCTATACATTACCTCCATGCGAACGCTCCCAAACAAATCTAGTACCCATTTAGATTCATCAGCAATAGGTTTTCTTAAAGAATCGAAGAAACTCTTCTTACGTTTTTGAAGTAGAGCCAACAGGAGTAGCCGACTTCGGCATATCCCAAGAAGAGTTGGAATAGAAATTTTAAATTTGATATTTGGGGATAATAATAATTTTATAAAAGCACACCCCTCTTAATTCTTTTAAAATTGGAAATCAAATTTTCAAATAAAAGCGAATCAGTTAGGTAAATTATGACGATTTTTCGATCTTAACAAAAAATATTATACACTGTGGTAGTTTTAGAGACACCTACGTTTAATATTTTGTTAAATATTCATTAATTGCCAACAAAATGTTAAAAGAAAATATTTCCGAAACTACCATAAATAAACCCAGTGTCAGTGTTTGGTACTCTTCTAAAGATAATTTCATAGAAATGTAAAAATATATAGGGCGTACTATTTAAAAAATATCAACTTCATCACACCTTGCATATGATAAATGACAAAAACAATTGATTTAGCAGGAAAAGTCGTTCTTATTTTTCTAATTTCTTATTATTTTAACGTTTTATTAGCAATACCACAAAATTTAAGGCTTGCACGAGTTACGTTTTGCATAACGGCTGACTTCATATATTCTACCACCACGTATGTAAGATAACGAAATGTTATAAATATAAGTGACATACATTTAGGGGACACTTCTGTAGCAGTCCTGATTGTAAACGTTTAACTGTTAAACTTGTAATTCAAATCGGCCCGAAACGTGGGGCAACTGTATATTGAACTACGGTTTCTTTCAAGAATTTATTCGAAAAAAAAAAACTTACGAAAATTTCAAGAAGCCCTTTTCAACCCAAAGCAAATAGTGCCGATTCTAGGCAGCAATTGGAGAAAAGCAGCCAATTGGAAAAGAATCAAGAAGACGAGAAAACAGAACAAACAGCTCAGAACTACAGAACGTCCCAGGAAAGTCCGGTGACTGCATATCAAAGGTTTCCTGGCCACTACCTTTTGGAAGACCCGGTGACTAAAATCAACGGTATTCTCTTCAAAACTACGAATTGGCGAGGACAAACATCGCCGATCCAGCTAGAATAAGGCCCAATGAAGATTCTCACAATTTTGGCATTGTAAGTGTAGTACTATTGACTATTTTTTCCAAATCCAAAAACTGTATATATATTATTTAATTGTAAGAATTATTACTATTATTTCTCTCTTAATGTCATAAACTATCGCTCTATATACATACATATATAAAAAAACCCGTTACGTAGTAACGAAGAGGTAATTTGCAAAAAGTTACGCAGTAACTAAAATTTTTACTAGTATCCAACAAATCCAAAAGATATCAAAATAGATCTAATAAACGAATATAATTTAGACAATTTAATTGATTCGCTAAGTTCATTGTCAATTGGTTCAACTGCCAACAAAAACAAAATCTCAGTGAATTAAACTTGCTGAAAGCTTTTCAAGACAAAAATAATCCAACTGCTACCATAAATGTTTGCTTATTTGATACTATTCTCAGTAAACTAACAGGTAGAGCAGCATAATTAATAGTTTCTAGATCAGAACTAAATTCTTGGACTTTAATTAAAGATGTATTAATAAACAGTTTTTCCGATCGATGATCGATAGATTGTTTAATTCAAGATTTAAGAAACTTAAAACCATTCAAAAATGCAAATCCTATTCAATTTGGCATGAGCGTACAAGATTCTCGTAGCTTATTATTTTCAAAACTAAACGCAGGTCCTGACGATCCTGAAACTAAACTAATTAAAATACAACACTATTACGAATTTGCTTTAAAGACATTTATAAATGGACTCCCATATAACTTACAGTTAGTTACTATGTTAAAATCGCCAAATTCCCTAGAACAAGCAATGTCGTTTGTAAGAGAAGAAGAAAACTTTATATATGTTAAAAATGCTCAAAATCCCAAGGTTACATCATTACCTTTACAGCAATTTAAAAAAAAATACAAAACCAGTATATAGACTTACTTATGTCCCTAATCAACCATCACATTTCGTACCAAACTAAACTGGCCCACAAAAAAGTGGCGAGCCTAAGATTTGTATCAATTTCAACCCTTAATAAGAATCCATTCAAAGGATTCTTAGATTCTGTTAATCTTTTTGCAATTTATTTCGATACCTTTTCACAATGATTTTGTGATATAAATTTAAACTTCGGAATAATACTGGATAATATACAGGGTCAAACGCAAACTTGTGTTTTCTCAACAATTTTTGAGAAGCTCTATAGAATGACCTGGCCTAAATATCACTATCGTCTATGAGTCATTTTGTTGCCTGTCTCTTTAGAATCATTTTGTTTTTTAAATGATCGTTTTATCTTTTTTTTAGAGAATGTGCAGCCGTATATGTAAAGTGCTGTTTTTACTAAATAAAAACATAAAAAGACCGCGTATCTATAGACAACATTTATTTTAAGCAATAATCAAACTTTTAATTTAAATTTTATAAACAAGAACTTAAATTAATAACGAGTGTTTCCCCCTCTGGCCCTTATTACACTTTGTAAAGGTCTTGGTATGCTTTCAATCAGTCGTGCAATTGAATTTTGGGAGATGTGATCCCATTCTTGAACCAGTGCTTCTCCAAGTTCCTCTAAATTGGCGTGTACATGTGGACGACTACGAACACGCTTACCAAGCTGATCCCAAACATGCTCAATCGGATTTAAATCCGGGCTCCTAGCTGGCCATGGCAAAAGATGTATGCCCATTCCGTCCAAATATTGCCTAACAATACGAGCAGTATGAGGTCGGGCATTATCATGCATAAAAACGAACTCCTGTTCTATGAAATAAGCAAACATTACGACGTGTTCAGCCAGTAAATCAATATAACGCTTGCCATTGAGCGAATTTCTTGGTAATATGCAAAGTTCTGTGCGCGCTGCTTAGGAAATCCCAGCCCATACCATCACAGAACCACCTTTAAAATGTTGCTTTTCTATAAACATACCCTCAGGGTACCTTTGGCCTTCCTGCCTCTAAACTCGTTGACGTCCATCTTGGACCATTTGCTGGTACTCTTGACTTTAATCCTCTCTCTTTAAGCCGACGACGCACACTCTCATCACATACATTTTTATTACGAACCTCAAGTAAATGTCTCTTTACAATCACGGCATTCTGAAAAGGCCTTCTTAAGGTTTGCAGGGCAACCTGTCATCTAAGTTTAATGTAACTCTGGGATGACCCGATCCTATTCTTCTCACAAACTGCCCAGTTTCTAGAAACCTGTTCCTTGCCCTTGTAGCCGTGGTTTCTGGAACACCCACTATTCGTGCGGCGTGCGCAACGCTCCTTCCATCATTTACTAATGCTACAATCTGAGCAACTTGCTCTGGACTAATTTGTCGTGCCATTACAATGAAAACAATGCTTTCAAATTGACAGAAAGTCTTTGCAAGGCTTGACATTTCAAAGACATTTTAAATTTCAAAGCACTCTACGCTTTTAAAATTCCATTTTTATTGAGTGTAAGGGAAATTACAGTAAAACATTACTTTAATTACACTGCTCTATGAACTCTCTGAAAAAACACAAGTTTGCGTTTGACTTTGTATATTATCCAGTATTATTCCGAAGTTTAAATTTATATCACAAAATCATTGTGAAAAGGTATCGAAATAAATTGCAAAAAAAAATTAACAGAATCTAAGAATCCATTCAAAAATTATTAAGGGTTGAAATTGATACAAATTTTAGGCTCGCCACTTTTTTTGTGGGCCAGTGTATATACCACACAAACCGACATATAATACATTCGCAAATAATATGCCACAAAATAATTTCCCTAGACCTTTTTCAAATTATCTAAATTATTCTCAACAGAACACTAATTTTAACTATCAGAGACCAAATTTTCCAAATAACCAACAAAACTTTGTAAGACCTCAAACTTTAGTCCAACATAGACCATTTAATAATCAAAACTTTGGACAGATGTCTAGAAGGACAAATTTAAATAGTAGTAGAGCCAATGGACACTAGTTTAGGCAACACAATTTTACACAATAACATGAAAAAAAGGAATTTTATTTCCCAAGAACTGTATAATCAAGAAGTTTTCTCTTGAAACTAATTCAGAAAAATCTTTACCAAATAGTTTGCATAATTTTTATGATAATTTTGATATTAATCAACAAACTGATAGCCAAAACGAATATGAATATGACATACCCCTATATAACGAAACATATTATTACGATGCAGATTTGAGTCATTCCGCTAATTCAAATAATAATCAGTTATATGAACAAGAACCATCAAATTTTCCGATTACGGCTTTGAAAACGGATATGACATAATATTTTTAAACAATTATAATATAAAATTACCTTATATTAATATTCCCGAAATTAATGTTAAATTTTTACTAGATACAGGTAGTACAAGAAGTTTTATTAATCCCGAAATTGCTTATATACATTTTCCATATTTAATTCAAAAAGAATTATTTCAAGTACAAACAGCTCACGCAATGTCGTATCACGATGAAATAGCAACCTTCCCAATTTTTCCTACCTTCAATACCACAGGATTACTTAAATTTTATTTATTTAATTTTTCTGACAAATTCGATGAATTAATAGGTTTAGACCTTATAAAACAATTAAATGCCAATTTAGACTTCAACAAGTGCGTGTTAAAATTACCTAATGTAGATGTACCCGTACGTTATGAAAATAAAAACACTAATATGAACCATATAAATAAAGTTATGACTTATATAATAGAGCCCAGAAGTATTCAAAAAATTCAGATTCCTGTTAATGTTTCAAATGATTATGGTATTCTTTCTTATAAAAAACTAAGACACATTGAAATTCCTGAATGTCTAGTAGAAATTAAAAACAATTTAGCTTTAACAACAGCCTTAAATCCTAGAGAAACCCTATAAAAATTGAATTCCTCGAACCTTTCGACATAGAACACTTAAACCATAATGAAATAAATTTTATTGATCACCCTTCACAACAATATTTACCGTCAAAAGACTTAGATAATAAGCTTAAGGCTAATCTAAAAAATATTAATCTTGACCATTGCAATAGTGAAGAAAAAGAACAAATACGGAAATTGTGCTATAATTTAGAGATATTTTTCATTGCGAAGAAATACCTTTAACCTTCTCAAATAACATTAAACATGAGATTAAAGTGAAAGATGATATTCCAATTTTCACAAAAACCTATAGATACCCCGAAATACATCGCGGACAAGAAAGAGATCGAATGTCTAAGCTTTTACAACAAAATATAATACGAGATTCGAACTAGCCATGGTCTTCCCTTATTTGGATTGTTCCTAAAAAACTTGACAAATCAGGGAAACAACGTTGGCGAATTTGTATAGACTACCGTAAGCTTAATGACATCACGATAGCTCAAACATTTCCTATTCCTCAAATAACAGAGATTTTAGATACGCTAAGTAATGCCCAATACTTCACAACTCTAGATCTTGCTAATGGATTCCATCAGATTCAATTGAACGAAGAGAACATTCCCAAAATAGCACTTAGCACTGACACAGGACATTACGACTTAAAAATGCACCTGCGACTTTTCAACGCGTCATGAATAACGTTTTACGTGGCTTACAAAATGAAATATGTTATAAATATATGAAATAAAGTTTCTACAAGATTGCGAGATTTCAATCTTAAGATACAACTTGATAAATCCGAATTTTTAAGGAAAGAATTACAATATTTAGGACACCTTGTAAGTAATGACGGAGTAAAGCCTATCCTGATAAGATCTCAGTAATAAAAACAACTACTAAAGAAATTAAATCTTTTCTAGGCTTAGTAGGTTATTATAGACGATTTATAAAAGACTTTACCAAAATAACAAAACCCCTAACCCACTGTTTATAGAAAGACATAAAAATAATACATAATCATGAATTTATAAATGAATTTGAACACCGCAAAAATCTTTTAACAAATACCCCAATTTTACGATATTCCAATTTCTCTAAACCATTCCTTCTAACTACAGATGAAAGCAATTTTGCATTAGGCGCGGTATTATCCCAAGGAGCTATCCCTAATGATAAACCTATAGCATATGCATCTAGAACCTTGAACGAGACTGAAACAAAATACTCAACTATCGAAAAAGAATTATTAGCTATAGTATGGGCATGTAAATATTTTCGTCCATATTTATACGGTCGCAAATTTTACATTTACACAGACCATAGACCTTTAGTTTGGCTTTTTAATATAAAAGAACCTAATTCAAAATTAGTTAGATTAGAAGAATATGATTATGAAATCATTTATAAAAAAAGGCCTTCAAGATTCTAACGCAGATGCTTTATCTAGAATACAATTAAATGTCTATGAGAATGAATCAACAATTAATAACCCTGGTGACACTGATAGAAATATCGTAGACTTCCTGCGAAATCTTGCTGAAAACCGATAAATGATGATGCAATCGAAGAACAAAGACCCAGTTGTAGTAAGCAAAAGATAAACATTATTGCTGACATTCAGGTCAAGCCACCTTCAACATCTGATGCAACCGTGCATAGTAATCAAGCTGATATGGAACCTAATGGCATCAGCAACCTTCATGAAATGATAAATAATACGTCCTTACAATATATTATTAAAAAATCCCCGCATCACGAAATTAAACTTACGTCAGAGAAATTCGAGAAAAACTTAATCAATAATGTGGAATTACCTCAAAACCCAGACGTAATAAAAAACTTTATTCGAGAATATTTAAGCCCTGAAAAAACGTTTTATCTATATTTTCATGGTAAAGAATTAATTCCAATTTTTACTAACGTTTATATACAAAATGTTAACAAACCAAAAATAGTGATATGCTCGAAATTGTTAAATAACATTTCGGATAAAGAAGAAAAAATTGTGATAATAACACACTAACATCAAGGTAAAACAAATCATAGAGGCATAAATGAAATGTATGAACGCTTAAAACAAATTTACTTTTGGGCCAAAATGAAAACTGACATAACCCAGTACATTAATGATTGTAATATTTGCCAAACATCTAAATATAGTAGGCTTAAATCTTATCTCTTAATCTCTCTCAAAAACAAAAACTCCTAGTAAACCTTTTCAAATCATACATATTGACACATTTGTTTTTGAAACCTAAAACTTCTTAACAATATTTAACAAATTCTCAAAATAAGGGCAAGCTTATCCTTGTGACAGGAATGAAAAAGCCGTTTGTGACAGGTTAGTCAATTTCTTTTCATTTTTCGGATGCCCTGAAATAATAACTTGTGATAATGAAGGAGAATTTAATAATGAACTTTTAAAAGAACTTTTAAAATCTCAAAAAATAAATATACATTTTACTACGCCCAGGCACCATGAATCTAACTCCCCCTTCGAGCGCCTTCACTCTACCCTTATTAAACATCTTCGGATTTTAAAACAAAAAGATAAAAACAAATCCGTCTCTGAACTCATGCCTTATGCAATTATAGCTTACAATGGAACCACAAACAGTGTAACAAAGTTTACACCTCACGAGATTATCTTAGATCTTACAAATTCCAGGGATCCCCTCGACTTGATTTCTACTACGTTTTATTCTGATTACGTTTCGTCGCATAAAGATAAAATTGACTCAATGTATAAAAAAGTAACTAATAACACGAATGAAAGTAAAGAGAGTTTTAGCAAAAACTAACGCCAAAGGTAATGAAAGTACAGATTTTAAAGTAAACCAAAAAGTGTATACAAAGATGTCAGCTAGGAATAAAAATAAACCCAAATTTAGTGGACCCTACGTAATTATTGAAATGTTAGAACATAACCGGGTTAAAATAAAAAATGTAAAATATGCAGATAAGGTCGAAACTATACATATAAAGGAATTAAAAAAGCCACTTGTTACAGATGATCCTACGTCCAAGGAGATACCTTCAGGTACCACAACCTAAAAAATAACCCAGGAATCCTTCCTTATCGAATAGGAAATGCACAAAAGGTCACTAATCATTGGACTTTTATTCAAATTTTTGACATGACAAACTTAACAGAAACATTTAATAACATAAACCATAAATATAACTTACTTCGTGAAAATATAAATAATCTCACGCAATATAAGATAGAATTTTATAATTCATATGTTCAGCGGATAATTTAAAACAGAAAATTAATAATCAGATAAGTCAAATATTTAGTAAATATACTAGGTAGTGTAGTTAAAAGTATAACTGGCAACATGGATCAAGATGACACTGAACGTATTGACCAAAACATAGACTCATTAATAAAAAATCGACATGATTTAAAATTTGCCTTGACGAAACAAACAACTATTAACTAAATCAATACAAAATTTTGAAAATATTATTAAAAATGTTTCACATAATCAAATTATTTTAGAATCACACGTAAAACAAATAATAACAACTATAAATAGAATCGAACTTGACAAAACTCATCTTGTTCAATTATTCCGAATTCAAATAACATTTACTCAAATAACTACCCTCTGTCAAAATATTTTGATATTTTAGAAAAAATAGAATAAGCTATTACTTTTGCAAAGTTAAATACTTTTCATAATGCTATAATAAACACTAAAGAGTTCATATATGAATTACAAGAGATAAATTCCAAATTAGGAGTTGAAAAGTTGCCATTTGAACCATCTATAGATAATATCCTAAAGATAGAAAACAAGCTAGAAATAAAAAGTTATACCAAAGATAAGGAAGTTATATTTATTGTAGAAATTCCTCTGGTAGAGAAAAATAACCATTATATCAACTGTTTCCTTTACCCACTAGGAATGATATAAAATACTATAAAATAATTGTACCAAATTTCGAGTATTTACTAATAAATAAAATAAATTTTGTATACTCGAATCAACCACGTAAATATATTTCTAATAATAAATATCTATGTACACATATCCATTCAGAAAACTTTTATAAAAATACTCCTTGCGAAATTCAACTAATAAGATACCAACATAATAGTTCTAATTGCAACCCAATACCCATAGATATTGATTATATGCAACTTCAAAACTTTTAAATAACCCCATATACTACAATAAAAAAGCTTTTGGACCGTTTTACTATACAGTATAGTTTGTATTTTAATTTTAATCTTACTATGGAAGTATTTATGGCCTATTTATATGAAATATAAACAAAATAAGAATAATAATATTAATAATGAAGATGATATAATAATTTAGGTCATAGAAACTTCTAAAAGTTTATATGCCATTCTAGGGGTGGATAAGTTACGTTTTGCATAACCACTGACTTCATATATTCTACCACCACGTATGTAAGATAACGAAATGCTATAAATATAAGTGACATTCATTTAGGGGACACTTCTTTAGTAGTCCTGACTGTAAACGTTTAACTGTTACACTTGTAATTCAAATCGATTAATTTCAAATTTGTTAAATTCGGTGTGTTTTTAAGAATAAAATTCTTTTTCCTTTGGCCTGACATTTAACTGCACGGCGGGTGCGTACGCGTACGTGGTGGGCTTTTATAAAACATCATCCGATACATAATGTTATTAGTCTAGAAGTTATTTTATTGTTTAGATGGTGAATAAAATTATTATATTATATTATTATAATACATTGAAAATTTTTGACAACCATTTTTAATTTATTTTTAAAACTCAATGATATTTTGTAAACACAATTCTACAAAACTTACATCAAGCAGTACATTTCACAAAATACCCTGCATACCTTACTTATCAATATTATAATATCTGAACCTAAAATTATCGTCTGTATATATATGTGTGTGTTCCTAAATAACTATGTACAGAACTAAATTGGGTCGCGCTTCACTATTCCTAATAAAAAGATACTCATAACAAGGGAAGTTCCGGGTAAAGGAAATTTACCGATTTTTTCTTATAGCAATGGCGACGTACCTGAATTAGTTTGTGCAGTTTTAAACCATGTTATCTAAAACTTAAGTATAAATCACAACACGTGCTTTAGTATTTAAGTGTGTCGTATATCAAGTAATTTAAGTGCTAGATCATACAATAAAGAGTTTCGTACACCAGGCCTCCTTTAGGCCTTTATTTGACTGCATCCTCACAAAATAAAGAACCAAGAAGACAAAATTGTTTTTTACTTTTTTTTTTCTTTTTTCTGGTTTAAAGTCTTAAATTATTAATTCCACAATTTGCAAGACGACTTCGATAAACTTCTTCATGTTTGATTGAGATGAAATTTGCGTACATTTATTAAATCTGAGAAAAATGCAATATAATTAGATTATAAAAAACAATAAAATTTGCTATAATTGCTTTGTGCGGAAAATTTGGGGTCCATTGGATAAATAGCTTCTTATAAATGTTTGTTTAGGAAAAATTTAAAGTTAATCAGGTAAGTAGTTTTTGACCTCTGCGGCGCACAGACAGAATGCAGACCAACAGATCGACAGAAACGAGAGAACATGCTTTTCAATATCCAGGAACTCTATAAAAGGTAAAAATCTGTAAACATCTCAGAGGATAATTTTTCATGATTATAATACTCCAACACAACCACCGACATAAATCACCTTTTTAAATTATTGAAATTATTAAAAGACTTAATATAGTAAATACCACAATTTTGCATACCCTTAGCTCAGCCAGGTGCTTTGTCATCCATAGGGGAATAGGACTTGTGACTCCTCCCATATAAGCAATAGGACTAAGTAACATCATCAGATTCAATTTGTCGTTATATTCAGGTCTAGTTATTGAGAGTACCATGGAAGCACTTGTACCTTCAGAATGTCCAATAAGAGTTAACTTCTCTAAACCAGTAGTACTGAGAATATAGTCAATACTAGCAGCAACATCATAGTATCCCTTTTCATGGAAACTGTATTGCCAAAACGCCTCCTCGGAACTGTTTAGTGTTTGATGTTTCATTGAATACCTTGACCCTCTAGTATTAAGGAGCCAAACATCATAACCTTAAACACATAAATAGCTATTGTAAAGTATGTTTTTTGAAAAGTAGAGGAACAAAAGGGGCTTATTTCCTAACTAAGCCAGTAACATAATCAGAATGTTGTTTTTAATCCCGCTTTTCATATGCTTTTATTTTCGGTCGGTCTATCTGTCTATCTATTCGCAGAATACTACTACCAAATAAAATTATATGCCATACGAAAGCGTATAACCTTCTTTGCTACTACATATAAAACTAGGTACCTAGGTAAAGGTTTACTTTGGTAAAAGATTAAGTGTCATATGGGGATAAAACTGTAATATTTTTATATAAATCAAACATGGCGGAACATAATGGCGGCCTACAAAAATGTTTGAGAAATCATTGTAAAAAATTACTTACTCAATGGACCTCCAATTTTGTTCAAAAATCAAGTGTAATATTTAAATGATTTGATAGGATTTTGGTACGAATCCAAGATGACGAAACAAAGTTACATTTAGGGGTTTGAATAATAACATAATTTGTATATATACTGCATTTATTACTAAGTTACTACGTGCGGAACTAAACATAGTCGTAATTCACATTTCTTGATAAAAGAAGGGGTTCATAACGAGAGAAGTTCCAAGTAAAGCCAATTTTTGAATGATATGATGCTTCTAATAAACTTCAACAAGTCAAATAATTTATTTTTAAAACATTTTGTAAATTTTCTTTACCCGGAACTTCCCTCGTTATGAATACTTACTCTTATTAGGAATAATGAAGTGTGACCCAGTTTAGTTTCATACATAATCATTTAGTATCACATATACATATACTGTCTTCAAACATTTTTATTGGACGCTATTTTGTTCCACTATTTTACCATTTTACGACGTATACCACACTTGATTTGTGGACATAATTTAAAATAAATTGAATAAACAGTTTTGACACTTATTTTTTAAGACCGCTATTTTGCTCCGTCATGTTTAATTCATACCAGTTTATTCTTATATCACATTAATTTTTGTGAAAAATTTGAAGTCAATTGAAGAAGGATTTTTTTTACGTTACTTTTTAAACATTTTATTTGGTCGCCACTTTGTTCCGCCATTTGGAATTCGTACCACAATTATACTTGTTTATCTCTACATCACACTTAGTGCTGGCACATTTCTATGTCACACTTGATATTGTGCGAAATTTCAGATAATGTGAATAACAAGTTTTTAACATTTCACCACGCCGCCATTTTGTTCCGTCATATTGGATATGTACCAAAATGTTACCAGGCCGTCCCTATAAGACCTTTACTTTTTGACCAAAATTTGAAGTCAAGCTGGTAAGTAGTTTTTTAGCTACGCCGCAAATTGACAGACAGACGGACGGAATTGAGAAAACCTGTTTTTGGGCAGTTCATCTCTATATCCCACTTAATTCTTGCACAAGATTTAAAATTGATGTGATAAATAGTTTTTCCAGGCTGACTTTTTTAATATTTTATTAAGACGCCATCTTGGATTCAAATGAAAATTTTACCAATTGATTTCTACATAATATTTGATTTTTGTGCAAAACTTTAGGAAATTTCGATAAGTAGTTTTTTAGTAATGTTTTTTTTTAATATTTCACTAGGCCCAGTTTGTTCTGCCACATTGGATTTTTACCAAAATGTAAACATTTCATCCCCTTATGACCCTTGATTTTTGACCAAATTTGAAATCAATCGGATTAATTTTTGAGCTATGCCGCGTACAGATAGACGGACAGACCGACGGAATTGAAAAACATGTTGTTTGGCATCTAGGGGCATGCAAATTTGTAAAAATCTGAGAGGGTGATTTTTTCACGATTATAATACTTCTAAGTCTATAAAAGTCTTTTGTTTTTTACTGGATCCCAACTGCAAATAATACGCCACTCTAACAAAAACAAGAGGATCGTTAAAGAAAACCATTTAGAAACTTAATATCTGGGAAATATCTGCGGATAAACGGAATATGTCAAAAATAATAATATGGGTTTCATGCTGGATATAGAGTCTACATATGTGTCCTAAAAACGCAACAATAAAGTTGCGAAACGTCGACTATTTTAAAACAGTCTTCTGTGTTTTGTTACTGGATCCTAATCTCAAATAATACACTACTCTAACTTAACAAGAAAATGACTGTTAACGAAAACCACTTAAAAACTTAATATCTGGGTAATATATACGGAACAACGTAGTAAAAGTACGGTTAATATGGATTTCATGAGGAATATAAGATCTATATATGTGTCCTGAGGATGCAACAATTAAGTTGGGAAACGTCGACAATTTAAAAAATAATTGTTTTTTTTACTGAATCTTAACCCCGAATAACACATCACTCTAACAAACATTTTTTAACATTGTTCCGTAATATTGGATTTTTATCAAAATATTATCAGGCCATCCCCATATGACCCTTAATTTTTGGCCAAAATTTGAAGTCAGTCGGGTAAGTAGGTAATATTTAAGCTAGGTCGCGAACTGACACACAGATCGACAGACGGACCGACGGAATTGATAAAACACGTTTTTTTGGCATCTAGGGACGCTAAAACGTAAACATATGTAAATCCTGAGAGGGTGATTTTCTGAAACACGATGACGATTACAAAAATTTTATTTGGTCGCAATTTTGTTCTGCCATCTTGAAATTGTAACACAGTTTTACTAGTTGAGCCCTATACACAATTTGAAATTAATCCAATGTAGTTTTTTCAGGCTGAATTTTTAAATATTTTATTATACCCCTATTTTGTTCCGCCATCTTGGTCCGCCATCTTGGATTCGTACCAAAATTTTACCAGCTGATTCCAACATAATACTTAATGTTTATGCAAAATTTGAAATAAATTGGATAAGCAGTTTTTATAATATTTTTTTAACATTTCATTACGTCGCCATTTTGTTTCGCCATTTTGGATTTTTACCAAAATATTACTAGGTCATACCCATATAACCCTTAATTTTTTATACAAATTTGAAGTCAATCGGGTAAGTAGTCTTTAAGCTATGCCGCGAACTAACAGACCGACCGACGGAATTGATAAAATATATTTTTTGGCATCTAGCGACGCTAAAACGTAAAGATGTATACAACCTGAGAGAGTGATTTTTTCACAACTACAAACATTTTATTTGGCCGCCATTTTGTTCCGCCATCTTGAATTAGTATCAGTATTTTACTAGTTGATCCCTATACCACAATTAGTTATGGCACACAATTTGAAATCAAACCATTAAGCAGTTTTTCAGGCTGAATTTTTAAATATTTTATTAAGCTGGCATTTTGTTCCGCCATCTGGGATTCATGCCAAAATATTACCACTTGATTTCAACATAATACTTGATGTTTTTGCAAAATTTGAGATAAATTGGATGAGTAGTTTTTTAATAATAATTTTTTTAACACTTCACCAGACCGCCATTTTGTTTCGCCATATTGGATTTATGACCCTTAATTTTTGATCAAAATTTGAAGCCAATCGGATAAGTAGTTTTTTAGCTACGCAGCGAACAGAGCGACGGAATTGAGAAAACATAATTTTCGTCATCTAGGGACCCTGAAACGCGAAGATCTGAAAAAATCTTGTACAGTGATTTTTTCACGATTACAATACTTCCCTTTTACGAGGGAAGTAAAAATGTATTTCAAGCAAATCCATTCAAAAGTGTTAAATTTGTATTCCAAAGGACCAAATTTAATGATGTTTTGCATTACTGCGAGATCTTCAATATAATTTGACCCAAAGGTACAAATATCAAAGCAGATGGTAAAAAAAAAATCACAAGATTTTAATGAGAATCTAGTATCATTGTATTTTTAACCGACATCGAAAAAGGAGGATATTCCCCTAGTGGTCCCATAGCAAGCATATTGAAAAAATATTACGCCACGCTACATTTAACAATATAGGCGTTCGCTATTCTATCAGGGGAGAAATATGTATTTATGTTACCATTATTCTTTAATAATACTTAGGGGTAGCTTATTATACAATGATGTTACATATGCAGTGAACCCAGTAGCTATTTGTTAAACCTGACTTTTACAATAAAACTCTGATAAATAGAAATAATAAAGATGAATTCTGGTTATAAAAAATAAAACCTAGTTTAAAAAATGCACTAAAAAGTGAAAAACAATATTTAATTCGATCTTGAAATATCTACTCTGTGAAGTCGACAAAAAATTATTATATAGAGTAAGACAATATACTCGCGGTATTAGACATCAAAACACACATCTACTTTTGTGATTAAATAATTAAAAATAACTTTTGTACCAACAGAGTAAATATTTTAAGATGGAAAAAATATTATTTTTCACTTTTTAGTGGATTTTCTTGAAGTCGGTTTTATTTTTTTATAAAAATTTTTATTATAGAGCAATATTGCTTTTTGGGTGCACAAATTACAAAAAAAAGCAATAAAAAGAAAATCAGTAAACTGGCCATTGTAACGGATTCCACCATACATATAATAGTTTATATATTCATTACATGGTAACAAATTTATACATATTATATGAATATTAATATGTTAAAAGGGCTTTAGCTACTTTTATACCACTGTAACCAGAACTTAACTTATAATAAAACCCTCGTACTTATAGATAGGCAGAGATAAATTCCTCACCAACCGGAAAGTCATAATTCTGTATTTTTTGACTTTCGTTGAAGACACAAAATGTGTGATAGGACTCGTATTACCTAACCTAACCTAAAAAAAGGCTCAACTTGGGCTAACCGAAAAGGCAGTCTGATATTTATAAAACACTATAAGAGGCAAAATTACGTGTATGGACATTTACGAAAACATAGTTACCGCTGAGATGTCGCCCAATTTTGTATATCGGTATAGTGGTATATTTTATTACCACGAGCAGTTTCGAATATGTTTAACCGTTCTACCTGTGTTGGTGCCCAATTTGGAATCGCCCTCTAAAACAGACATTCAATTAATCTGGTAATTAAAATTTACATTTAGTGAGTAAAATACCTACCCTTTCTCCTACGGGGGTAGGAAAGATCTTTGGTAAGGAAAATACACCCGTATATACAAACTTATTTGATGATAGTTTTTTATATGTTTATGGTGGAATTCGTTACGATATGGATGTTCCAGGTAAAGGCCAAACTACCAATTTAAAAAAAAATGTTTTTATTCATAGTTTTTTGTACATACATTCTACCGTTTTTGCTACTTTTTATGTTGTGTTTGTCAAACCGAAAGTCACCGTTCTCTTGAATAGTTACCTTGCACATGCGCAAATAACAAGTTATGACAATAAATTTTATTTTATTTACATATATGAGAATCATTTATATTGAAACAAGTATACATTTTTCATCTCCAAAACTTTTTTGTCCAGATCTAACATACATACATACATACGTATATACAAACATTCACTCACTTACCATTTACCTGCTTCACTAAAATCACTTCCTGAGTGCTTCTGTATACCATTTTTAAATTTTGTTCCTATATGTTGTTAATTTATTTTTGTCTTATTAGTAATATTATTCTTCACATTTATTATTTTTTATTCTAGAAAAAAATTTTACAGACTTTCTTAACATTTAATCAGTGTGTCATTTTATTTTGACACATATGATTAACAACATTTTGGCAGTTAATTCCTGTTTTTTGTGCAGAATTTCAACTGGATAAGCAGTTTTTTTGATACTGATATTTTATATATTTTATAAGACTTTCATCGTGTTCCATTCATCCTGTTCCACCATAATGGTTCCTCACCAAAATTTTACCGGTTTATCCTTATATTAGACTTGACTTTTGTGTAAAATTTAAAATCAATTGAACTTAGTAGTTTTTCCGGATCGATTTTTTAAACATTTAATTATGCTGCTCTGTTATTCCGCAATCTTAGATTCGTACCAAAATTTTTGCCAATTGTTATATAACACTTAATTTTTGGGCAAAATTTGAAAGCAATCGATTACGTAGTTTTTTACACTGATTTTTTTAACATTTCATTTGGCCGCCAATTTGTTTCGATATCATTGATTTTTATCAAAATTTTACCAGTTCATTAGGATGAACTCGCACCTCATTTTTCTTTAAGAATTTTGGGTATTTTTAGTATGCCGTCATTTCGTTCCGCCATATTGGAATATGGCACTTAATTTTTAAACAAATTTTAAAATAAATCGAATAAGTCGTTTTCTAGCTATGCCTCGAACAAGTAGGCAGACCGACGGAATTGAGAAAACATGTTTTTAGGTATCTAGGGACCCTGAAATCTTAAAAATCTGAAAAAATCTCGTAGAGTGATTTTTATACGATTACAATATTTCCTTCTTACGACGGAAGAAAATCATCTGTTATGGATAAATTTAAGCAAATTCTGCAAATAACGTCTGGTTCTGAAAAATCGTATTCTTTTATGCCGGATTCAACGAGTTCAGAATGAATAAGTTTTCAACAAGATGTTGTGGACACAGATTTCAGGCCGAACTGTAACGGGAGACTTAAAATGATAGTATCTTAAAACAGACATCAAATTATTATCCTCTCCACCATTTGGACAACCACTTTCCAATAATGTTTTTATATATATATATATATATATATATATATATATATATATATATATATATATATATATATATATATATATATATATATATATATATATATATATATATATATATATATATATATATATATATATATGTATATAAATATATATATATATATATATATATATATATATATATATATATATATATATATATATATATATATATATATATATATATATATATATATATATATATATATAGAAGAGATTATATTAAGAAAGCAGAAATAAAAAATATAAGAAATATATATATATACTTTTTTTAGTATATATTTTTTATATACTAACAGCATACTGAGCCATAACAGCTTGAACTGCATTAAATCCTTTAAACTTAGTAGGTTTTCGGACTGGTAATTTTCCATATAAAACAAAATAATTTCGCAATAAGCAGGAAAGATGGAGATTTTGGTCTGCCCTAAAAAATTATTTCATAATTCTGTGCTAAAATAGGGTCAGTTATTTAAAATATATGTGGAAACTTCATTAAACTTACCCTAAAAGACAGTTATTAAGAATTTTTATTTTTGCATAGTAAGTTAAAGATAAATAGATGACAAAATAATTAAACCTATTAAACATTTTGGAGCTATTTCGGCGATAATAACATATTGGTTTTCTATTTTAAATTTTAAAACAAAGCCAGCATTCGCCCCAAAATGTAGTTTAACATACAAAGTATTTTTTCATGATTACTTCCGTCTTACGAATCGTGAAAACATCACCTTTCGGGATTTTTTTAGATCTTCCAGTTTTAGGGTCCCTAGATGCTACAAAAAAACACGTTTTCCTAATTCCGTTGGCCTGTCCGTCGATTCGTCTATTTTCTTCCCCAAAACAAGATCCCCTCCCCCGGAGGAAATTCTATGAATTTATAACCGATTCCAGATTTAATGGGGCATCTGTACTTATGTATAAGTTCTGGATTTAAAGACAAATAAAGGTTGAAAAACGTATATTGATTAGAATCTGAGTTATACTCCGATATCTACATGAAATAAATATTGTCTAAAAACTCAGACATATATTCTCCTGCTACCTCTCTAGACTTAATTCAAAATACGGTGCTTCTTCAAGAGATAAATCAATTATTTTCAAACATAAGTAAAAAAATGTTTTTAAAAATTATCAAATATATCCATTTTGTGGTTTTAAGGTTACATTTCAACTCATTGTTTTAGTGTCAAAAATTTTTATAGATTGCAGCAGTTACTATGCTTTCTTGAACCTACACATAATTCTGTATTTTTTGACTTTCGGTAAAGACACAAAATGTGTGATAGGACTCGTATTACGAGAACCTAAAAAAAGGCTGAACTTGGGCTAACCGAAAAGGCAGTCTGATATTTATAAAACACTATAAGAGGACAAGCAGTTCTTGAGCTTTGTCGCGGAGAGACATACAGACTAACCGACGGAACTGAGAAAACATGTTTTTTGCAACTAGTATACCTTCCTCTTGCGAGGAACGTAAAAAACACGAGCGCTATAAGATAAGAATAGAATAGCCAATTGTCATATTGTTTTTCCATGTAATAGCTAAAATTTAAAATAAAAGATTTTTTTTTCAATTTTCAATATCCTAAATCTTAAATTCTAACCCGTTTAGAACATGTTTACGAACACATTTTTACTTTTAATTACTCAAAGAATCATCATTTAAATTCCTTTACCTGACAACACTTATATAAAAAATTGGTCCAACTCAAGTGAAAATTAAAAAAAGGCGCGAAATCATCCGAAACTTTATTATTTCCCCAGATTTTATCCAAAATCTAGTGATTTTCGAAATCGCAATACGTTTTTTTGAGCGTGAGACGCCCTTTGACTATTTTAATATAGTATAAAGATATTCTATAATTATTTTATCTGATAGGAAAAACTATTGTAATCGTCACAAAATCACCTCAGAGTCTTTCTTATATCATTTTGCTTCTGAGGATTCTCTCATAACTCCGACGAAATAAACGTTCTATTATACTGAACCGGATTGCTGAATACGTCATGTAATCTAAAATAAGTGAATAAGGTATCTTCCATTAGACATGTCTCCTGCAAAAGGAAATCTTGCTGTTTACTTAGTGATTAAAGAAAATTCCAAACTTAAACGCCCATTTTTTTACAAACTCACATTTCCGCACCATAGTTAGGTCAGCTAAAGCTCGTAGTTTCGCAAGGTCCAAGATAAAGTAAATGAAACTTATTTATTAAATATTTAAAAAAATCGATGTTGTTCTAATGTCAGCGCACCTTTAGAACGCTGTTCTTGAAGTAAGGCAACATATACTACATATGCAGTAGTGACGCTAAAAAAACCTCGGTACCTAATAAAATATTTTTTAGCAAATTAATTTCTTTAAATTTAGAATTTATTGTAGTTCCACGACCCGCTATTAGTTTTTAAGTCACGCCGGTCACGTGACCCTGTAACAAGCTTTACTGTAGAATATTATATTTTTTTACTATAAGGATCCCTTATCAATGAAAGTGAGAGAATGAGAATGGCCTAATAGCACAGTGGAATGGTCTAATACATGGAGTTGTCGATCGGGTTTGTCATATCTAACTAAAACTCTTGTTACTGGTGTAATCTGATCTGAGGCGTTGGGTATTTTGATTTGCCTTTTACTATTTTACAATAAAAGTAACTTCTTTATACTCCTTAGAAACTAATACTAGAAACACATTACTATTCTTTGTATGAAAATTGTATTGCATCATGTTTAAACATATTCACCGTAATATAAATTGGTATAAACATTGGAATTCCTGGCTAGGCTTGGCATCTTCGTACGATCGACCTTATATTGTGTGGTAATTTTGGCAGTGGCTAAATATGTAAATAATGAACTCTATTTTTATTCTTACTCTAGGGCTAAAAGCAACAGACAGTTCGGAACAAATCCATTTTCTGAACCTGCGTGTATTATTGGTGTTATTTTGCCTATATTTGAAGGAGCCTTAGTTTGACATTTTTTTCAAAAATTATTCCAACCTTATCTTGCAGTGCCATGTGTATCCAACCATGTTTGGCAATGTAGATAATTAAGCGATTTTCTGCTACATATTGTTTAATACCTGTTAAATATTTATGACGTTATTCCCGTAAAAGAATCCATTAGAGTTTGTCTTTTATCAATCGTGTGATATTTAAAACTCATTTTAAACAAAATTGTTCTTATGCTTGAAATGCTACAAGAAATGTTTGGTTCATTTTTTTAAGGGAAACCAGAGTATCTACAGATTGTTCTTCATACATTTGGTAAAGGTTTCTTCTTTATAAATCCACACCATGCTCGTCAACACTTCTAAATGTGCGAGAGTCACTTCGATTTTTTCTGGGAATGATAAGTTTCAGTACTATATATTTTACCGAAGATAAAGAATTAAGTACTTGTTAAAGCATCACTT
The DNA here is from genome assembly GCA_030620095.1 of Kuschelorhynchus macadamiae. Lineage (NCBI taxonomy): Eukaryota > Metazoa > Arthropoda > Insecta > Coleoptera > Curculionidae > Kuschelorhynchus > Kuschelorhynchus macadamiae. The sequence continues at coordinate 1,061,950 of JAUTXW010001355.1, forward strand.
GAAACTTGAACTAAAATCTCTTTTCAGCAAAGAATGGTACACATTTTTTATTATTTGTTTAGAGGGAGATAAATGCTTTCTTCTGAAAGTGACACTACCAGATGCCCCACTCATTTTGGTATTATATATATATATATATATATATATATATATATATATATATATATATATATATATATATGTATATATATGGTAGTTGTAAGCAAGCTTAGTCGGTAGAATGAAGTTTCTTGGACAATAAAGCATTTGTAAAGTAAAGTAAAGTAAAACGCGAACATCTGTAAAAACCTGGGAGGGCGATTTTTTCAGGATTACTATAAGCACTTACCTTTTACAAGGGAAGTAAAAACACGACAAAGTACAGAGGCATTATACTTTGTGTTTTACATTATTTTTTAAATAAAAATTTTTATTCATCTATAGTATGATCCACATTGTATCATTGATCTTTTGACTGCTAAAACCCTAATTATCCCTTTGGCCATATAATGCCTTAGATGTATCACCTTTTGGGGCAGAGTCGGAGTACATATTTTATTTACCTGTCACCCTAATTATTACACCATTTTATGTATATATATATATATATATATATATATATATATATATATATATATATACTACATAATAATTATACAATAGAATAGAAACCATTGAGCATGCGGCATGGTGCGCGTCATTTCTATAGGTAATTGTCAGTAAAAGAAACTTAAGCAATTAAAAATAGGTCAAAAGTTTGAGTAAGTCAGAATATAAAATCACAATAATAATAAAGACGTAACACAAAACTTATATAATAAAATAGAAAGATCATAAGTTATGAAGACTCACAAACAAATAAATAAATAAATAAAATGTGACATCACACAAGAAGTAAATAAATATTTACAATAGATGTCAAAAAATGTCATTGTAATTGTCATAGACTTTTTTAAGTAGTGCAAATTTCGCATCACCAGTACCTTTCGAAGCCTGAAAACCAAACTAGGATGTAGTAATAATATTAAATGTTCTTAAAAACTTCATCAACCTTTTCTTGGCAAGCTTTTCGACCACCTTGGAGAGAGTAGAAAGCAGCGAAATTGGACAGAACTTTGATGGATCTTCAGTCCCCCACCCTTATGTAGTGGTATTACAATTTCCTTCCCAAGGCAAACTCTCCTATTTCAAAAGACGCATTTATTGCAGAAGCTAGATATGATACAGCTGATACTGGAATGCTATCAAAAATTTTTACCGAAGTGTGATCATAGCCGGAGGAGGTCTTATTTTTAATTTGAGAAAAAATACGTCTCAACTCAATGGCATTTGTTGGTTCTAGATGGAATTTCGCTGGGATATTGATGTTGGTGAGATAATCAAGGGGGTTTGATCGGTAAGATATAGTGGATATAATATTATCTGCCACCGAACAGAAAAAATTATTAAAAACATTAGGTTCCACATTTATCTTATTCTCAAATGCATTAACTTTACACCTCAAATCATTTATTATGGCCCAGTTTTCTTTTGGTTTATTAACCCTCTTCAGAAATTCTTTTTTTATTATACCGTTCTTTGGAGTGCTTGATTACTAGTCTATAAATGCGGTTACACCTATTAAAATATTCCAAAAGTTGCTATTTAAATTATACTTCCTAATATTATTCAAACAACGCAAATTTCTGTAACCCACAGTTTTCTCTTTTTGGTTTTTAATGTCCTCTTTTATTGAAGGCAATTAAAAGATATTTGTGCAACCTCTCTAAGGGCTCTTGGCCCTGCATAATATTCTCCCAAGATATTAAATTGCAATTAGGCCTAACCTAACCTTGAAAAATTGGAGGAACTAAATATCCTGCCAGTTCTACCGTCCTTAATATTTTCTTGTCTCTCAAATGGAAACTTAACAGAACTGCCTCATAATCAGAAAGAGCCGCTGAAACAATATTACATTCCAGACTGCTCAAGTCAAAATTTGTACACATGTAGTCCAATACAGTTGCAGAATTTTGCGTAATACGAGTATATTGCAATACATTGCACAATGTTTGTGTGCTCAGGAACTGCTGTAATTAATATTCAGGTCACCAGCCAATATAATTTTTGAGTTTACAGGAAACTTTAGCAACATGTTTTCCAGCCTTTCAAAAAAAGATTCATATCATTGCCTGGGGACTGTACATACATATAACATACAAATTGTGGCTCTTTTCAAAAACGATTGAAAACTCGAAATCTCTTTCAACGAGGATTGAGTTGTATTTGTAAATAGGAGTTATAAAAAATGTATCACAGATTTGTTCTTTCACTGCAATCAGAGTACCTTGATGTAATGACTCTTTACGATTTGAAATAGATATCATTTGACAGCCAGGAATGAAATAAGGCTCCTTTGGCTTAAGCCAATGTTCTGTGACCAACACAAACTCTGGTTGGTTTGGTTCCTCGAGTAATATGATAAATTCATCACGTTTATTTCGGATAGATTGAAGGTGTAATAACAGTAAAGATATGTTTAAATTTAAGTCTAATTTTACCTTCTTATCTGCATGAGTGTAGCTGGTACTAAAAAACAGTAATTATCTGAATCTTTTGCAGAGAAGTTGGCTCCAAGTTCACTACACAAAAGGAGCATTGGGTTTGTCAGTATTACAGATTCACCTAGCTGTTTTTTAAAGGATCATACAAGTACTTATCCATCTGTTACCATTAATACTTCATAGCACTCAAGAATTTTCTGTTGTCTAAACATCGGAAAATTCAAAATACGATCTGTTTAAATACATTTATCATTTTGCCGTTTATTATTATGCGAGTTAGTAAAATTTGTCAGAATACCCTTCACATCCTCAGACATCTGTTTTTTAATTTCATTTAGATATCCAATTTCCTTTTCCAACTTATGTAATTTGTCATTACTATCTAATAACTAGTTTCCAACAAATTATTCTTTTTGCGCAAATCAGCCAATATTTTATTTAATTCTGATATATTTTGTTTTTGTTCATTTAACTGCTTTCCATATCTTTGCTCTACCTCATAAGCGTTCGTCTCGTAGTCTAAACGTAGCCTTTTCTGTTTACGAATGTAGGATTCCTTCATGTCAACGTCATTCTTCAATGTAATAATCTCCTTCCTAAAGTTGCCCAATTTAACGTCCCTATCATTTCCTCCCGTTTCGCATATTATTGAGCAGTAAACTTTATGCTCACTCACTACTGAATGTTTTTTTCTGTCTAGACAACTTGGGTGAAATACTCCCAGGCATGTAATACAGACAAGATTGTTAAATACTTTCTGACAACATTTAAATTTCCCATTCATCATAGTTTTCAACACTAAGTTCGATCGTGACGGAAATATTTTAAAATTTAACAAGCCACAAAAAGTTTTTAAATGTCCCTGGTATAAAAATATATTAAGGTATATCAAATGCACTGATCTTTTGGCTAAAGTACTATTTATTCTAAGTTATTCTAATAGGACATTATTTATTCTTTATTTTGATTTAAATCAGCAGGGGTCCCTAGATGCCAAAAAACATGTTTTGTCAATTCCCTCGGTCTGTCTGTCTGTCTCCCTGTCAGTGTGTTCGCGGCATAGCTAAAAAAATACTTATCCGATTGACTACAAATTTTGACAAAAAAATTAAGGGTCATATGAGGGTGAAATTTTGGAAAAAATCCAATATGGCGGCCTAGTGAAATGTTAAAAACAGTATTACTAAAAAACCACTTATCCCATTTACCTGAAATTTTGCACGAAAATCAAATATTGTATAAAAATCAACTGCTAAAATTTTGGTACGCATCCAAGACGGCGGAACAAAGTGGTGGCTTAATAAATTATTTTAAAAATCTTCCTAAAAAACTACTTATTAGATTTATTTCAAATTCTGTGCAAAAATTAAGTATTATATAGAGATGAGCGGATAAAATTTTGGTATGCATTCAAGAGGGCGGAATAAAACGGCAGCCAAATAAAAACAAATGACATATCTTCACGTTTTAGCGTCACTAGATCCTAGATGCCAAAAAACATGTATTCGCAAGTCCGTCGGTCTGTATCTCTGTCTATCAGTTCTCCTCGAAGCTAAAAAATTGTTAACCCGATTGACGTCAAATTTAGTGAGTAATATGGAGATTATATAGCGAAACAAAATGATGGCCTGGTAAAAAGTTTCGTGCAAGTACTAAGTGTGATATAGAGCTAACTAGTAAAAATAACGGCCAAATAAAAACTCAACATAAATAAATCTTCTAAAAGGTGAAATAGAGATAAACTGGTACGAATTCAACATGACGGTCTTTTTAAACATTTTTATTAGGTGCCATTTTATTCCATCATATTAGATTCCTACCAATATTTTACTAGTTTCTACATGACACACTTGATTTTTGGGCATAATTTAAATAAATAAGTAGTTTCTAAATTAACACCAGTTTATCCCGATATAATATTTAATTTTTCTGCAAAATTTAGTCAAGCGAATAACATTTCTTTACGTTGATTTTTTAAAATATCTATTTGGCCGCCATTTTGTTGTCTATATCACATTTAATGCTTGCACAAAATTTGAAATTAATCTAATAAGTAGTTTTTACTTTCCTTGTAAAAGGGAAGTATTAAGTCCTAACACTGGAACCTGTGGTGGATGATAGATCAAAATACAAGAGTTCTAACCATACTACACCACAACTTGTTACGTTCTGGACGCGCGTTTCGCTAACCAAGTAAGCATCATCAGCAGATGATAAAAACTAAAGTAAAGTATACTAACCGAGAATATTTATAGGTAAATGTGATCACACTTGGTTGCACCCGACTGCACCATTGTCAAGTAAACAATAGAGGAGACTATAGGGAATAGGCCCTCTGTCTTTATTTAGTGCTTTCTTACCACATTTAACTATTTCTATACTCTCAAATGCAACCAATAATCTGTTATTAGATACATTTTTAATCAACTTAAGATTATTTATTCCTATTTGGTGGTTCTTTTCCAAAGCATGCTGGGCAACGCTTAACTTTTCTGTTCTTCCGTATCTTAAATGTGCCATGTGTTCTTTGAAACGAATGTTTATGGAGCGTTTAGTTTGCCCAACATATTTTACATCGCAGTCATTACAGCTAATTTGATAGATGCCACTCCTCTCCTTCAAGTCGATTTTGTCTTTAGGGTCTCCAAGGAGATTTTTCAAACTATTTTCCGTTTTGTAGGCTACTCTAAAACCTACGTTTTTAAATACTTTTTCTAGACCTCTCGTATATCTGGGATCATATGGGATTACTACGAACTTATTGGGAGTCTCAGGTGCTTGAAGAGTAGTGGCATCTTTTAACACTTTCTTATGCTTATGTCTATTTACTAATTTATGTACAAAATTATCATTATATCCATTACTTTTAGCTATATTTTTAATGCGATTCATTTCATTGTTAAAGCGCTCTTTACTTAATGGAAAATTGACTAACCTGTGAGTTAAGAAATGAAATGCTGCCATTTTGTGTTGACGGCAATGAAATGAGTATATACCTATCAGTATTATTAAATTTCCTATAAATATCAAATTCTAATGTATCGTTATTTCTAATAACTAACGTGTCAAGAAAAGGTAATTGCCCATTGTTCTCCTTTTCGTACGTAAAATTAATGGAAGGATATTTATTGTTTAATGTTTCTAAGAAAGTGTCCAAATTTTCTGTTTTAGTATCAAAAATAGCAAATATATCGTCTGCGTATCTATACCACACCCTTGGGAAATACTTGAGTTCATTTTTGAATTGGTTTTCTAATCTACCGATAAACAAATTTGCAAGGAACGGAGATAAGCAATTGCCCATCGCAGTTCCCTCAAGTTGTTTATAATATTTATTGTTGAACTGAAAAAAATTTAATTCAAACATAATTTTGTGAGAAGCAAATATTCATCAATCATTTTTTTCTTCAAATTATTGATTTCAAGTAGTTCTTTTAGGTACTCTAAAGCTAGTGGTATGGGTACACTAGGAAACAATGAGCTTACATCAAAACATATTAAAATTTCACCTTCTTTTAAGTGAACATTCTTAATTTTATCTAAGAATTCTAACGAGCTAGTAACCTCAAAGTTATCGTACGAGATATTTAATTTGCTGAATTCTTCTACTAATCATTTTGAAATATTGTACGTTGATGATCCAACAGCTGAAACAATAGGTCTCATGGACTTCCCACGTTTATGGATTTTGGGAAGACAATACAATTTAGATAACTGTGGGTTACTATGTGTTGTGTGCTATTGTTTTAAGGTATTTTTTACTTCTGTTATAATTTTTGATAACGGGTTTTTCTCAATTAAATCCTAAGGACCAGTTTGAATCAAATTGTCTACTCTTTCAAGATAATCTGTTTTGTCTAGTATAACAACCTTATTTCCTTTGTCAGCTTTTAAATAAAAACATTATTTTTTCTTCAGTCCCTCGATAACTTCAGTATTTTTACGAGAAACATCGACTCGTTGTTAACAACGTTTTTTGAGATTTGAGTTCTGCAAGCCTCTCCTATAAATCCCTTAGTTGACTCTGGCACGTATTGAATGGAACTTTCGATATTCGCTATAATAGTTGTAAACTATTTTTTACTGGAGGCTCTGCAAAATTGAAACCTTTATTCAAAAGGGCCATTTCTCTATTATCAAAGGACTGAGAAGAAAGGTTTTCTACAATGTTCTCGACTTCCGAAGAAGTTTGTTTTTGTGGTTCCAACTTTCTCAGTTTGTTTTTAAGTGAACACATTTTCCTCAAAACTTTGGCACTGATAACTACGAACATTTTTCTTTGGAAATCTAACCATTGTTCAAATTCTAAATTACTAAGTTTATAAATGAGTTTTTTAAATAATCCGTATGCTTCAATTTCAAGCATACTTCGTTTACTATACAGATTTTTAATTTCTAAATATAACCACTTTTGTTTGGCAAAAGATTCAACCATCCCAGTAACGGGTGATTGTTTAGGGATCTTGGCTGAAATGAATGTAGGGAAAACTGAAAAAGACGGGTGTAACCAAGTGTGACCACATTTACCTATAAATAGTCTCGGTTAGGATAAGTTACTTTAGTTTATATCATCTGCTGATGATGCTAACTTGGTTAGCAAAACGCGCGTCCAGAACGTAACAAGTTGTGGTGTAGTGTGGTTAGAACTCTTGTATTTTGATCAAAGGGTGGTATTGTAATCGTGAAAAACTCACCCTTCGAGATTTTTTCAGATCTTCACGTTTCAGGGTTCGTAGATTCCGAAAAACATGTTTTCTTAATTCCGTCGGTCTGTATATCTGTCTGTGTATCTGTCTGTCGGTCTGTCTGTTCGCAGCATAGCTAAAAAACTACTTAACCGATTGACCTCAAATTTTGGTCAAAAATTAAGAGTAATATTATGGGGATGACCTGGTAACATTTGGGTAAACATCCAATATGGCGAAACAAAATGGCGGTCGAGTGAAATATTAAAAAAATTATTACTAAAAAAATACTTATCTAATGTATCTGAAATTTCGTACAAAAATCAAGTATTATGTAGAAATCAACTGGTAAAATTTTGGTACAAATCCAGGATGGCGTTTCGTAGCAAAATGTTACCAGTTGTTTCCAACATGATGTTTATGCAAAATTTATAATAAAGCAGATTTTCCATAATAATTTTTTTAACATTTCACTACGCCGCCATTTTGGTTTTTTACCAAAATATTACCAGGTCATACCCATATGATTCTTAATTTTTGATAAAAATTTGAAGTCAATCGGGTAAGTACTCTTTAAGCTATGCCGCGAAATGACAGACAGACATACCGACAGACGGACTGACGGAATTGATTGATTCCGGAAAACGTGTTTTCTTAATTCCGTCGGTCTGTATATCTGTCTGTGTGTCTGTCTGTCGGTCTGTCTGTTCGCAGCATAGCTAAAAAACTACTTAACCGATTGACCTCAAATTTTGGTCAAAAATTAAGGGTCATATTATGGGGATGACCTAGTAACATTTGGGTAAAAATCCCATATGGCGAAACAAAATGGCGGTCGAGTGAAATATTAAAAAAATTATTACTAAAAAAATCTAATGTATCTGAAATTTTGCACAAAAATCAAGTATTATGTAGAAACCAACTGGTAAAATTTTGGTACTAATCCAAGATGGCGTTTCGTACCAAAATGTTACCAGTTGTTTCCAACATAATACTTGATGTTTATGCAAAATTTATAATAAAGCAGATTTTCCATAATAATTTTTTTAACATTTCACTACGCCGCCATTTTGTTTCGCCATTTTGGATTTTTACCAAAATATTACCAGGTCATACCCTTATGATTCTTAATTTTTGATAAAAATTTGAAGTCAATCGGGTAAGTACACTTTAAGCTATGCCGCGAACTGATAGACAGACATACCGACAGACGGACTGACGGAATTGATAAAACATATTTTTTTCGCATTTAGGGGCGCTAAAATGTGAAGACGTGTAAAACCTGAGAGGCTGATTTTTTCACGATTCCATAATTTTTATTTGGCCACCATTTTATTCGGCCACCTTGAATTAGTACCAGAATTTTACTAGCTGATCACTATACCTCAATTAGTTATGACACGCAATTTGAAATCAAACCATTAAGCAGTTTTTTAGGCTGAATTTTTAAATAATTTTTTAAGCCGGCATTTTGTTCCGCCATGTTGGATTCGTACGAAAATATTACCAGTTGATCCCAATATAATATTTGATGTTTTTTGCAAAATTTGAGATAAATTAGATGAGTAGTTTTTTAATAATATTTTTTTAAGACTTCACTAGGCCGCCATTTTGTTTCGTCATATTGTATTTTTACCAAAATGTTACCAGGTCATTAGATAGATTTTTATATTTTAATATAATATCATTGTAATTATTATATGCTACTCTGTAACAATAAAGCAATAAATAAATAAATAAATAAATTCAAAAACTAGTGATTAGATTAATTTTAAATTTTGTGTAACCATTAAGTGTGATATAGAGATAAACTAGTAAAGTTATGATAGGAATTGGAATGAATTTGGGTTGAGTGGAAGAGCGCTGCTCTCCGTGAAAAACTCTGCCTTTGTTATAGATTGGTAATATCATTGTAATTATTATATGCTACTCGAAAAAAATAAATAAATTCAAGATGGCGGAAAAAAATTGCGGCAAAATTTTTTTTTAATCAACGAAAAAAATTCAATTGACTGACACATTTTGCAGTAAAATTATATATTGAATATATTTTAAATTATGCCCGAAAATCAGGTGAACAAAATGGCGCCCAATTTATACATTTGAAATGACAGTATATATGTGTTACTAAATGACTACGTGTTGAACTAAATTAGGTCACTTTTCACTATTCCTAATAAAAGGAAAGATTCGTAACGAGGGAAGTTTCCTGTAAAGGAAATTTACCGACTTTTTCAGGCTGATTTTCAAAATATTTTATTAGGCCGCATTTTATTTTGCTATCTTATATTCACACCAATATGTTGCCAGTTCATTCTTATTTTTACATTTTAGTGTTGTGCAAAATTTAAGGCAAATTGGATAATTACTATTTTAGTAATAACTTTTTTAAAACGACTAAAACGTGAAGATACGAAAGACTTAAGAGGGTGATTTTTTCATATTACGAAAATTTAATTTGGCCACAAAATTTAAAATCAGTTCATGAAGTAGTTTTGTCAGGCTAAATTTTTAAATATTTTATTAAGCCGCCAATTTGTTTCACCATCTTGGATTCGTATCAAAATTTTCTAGTTGATTCCTACATAATACTTGATTTTTGTGCTAAATTTGAAATAAATTGGATAATTAGTTTTAGTAATCATAAATTTTTAACGTTTCTCTAGGCCGTCGATTTTGTTCAGGTATATTGGATTTTTACCAAAATGTTAATATGTCGTCCCCATACGACCCTTAATTTTTGACGAAAAATCAATCGGGTAAGTAGTTTTTTAGCTATGCCGCGAACAGACAGACTGACGGAATCGAGAAAACATGAAACGTAAAGATTTGAATAAACCTCGGAGGGTGATTTTTTCACGATTACAATACTTCTCTTTTATGAGGGGAGTAAAAATGTATTCAAATTGGTCCAATCTTCCCGAAATAATAAGTGTCAAGGGTGAGTCATTATATTTTGGCACCCACCTACAGGGTTTATTAACAAAAATAGAGAAAAAGTACAAAATACAAGTTTTAGGGTTTCTTTTGAACCGCCAGAATCCATTATAAAAGAAAACAAATGGCCCATTTCAAACAGCCCTCCCCATTTTTTTAAATACCCTTCCCACCCACCTGATATGTATCTGTCAGTTTACATAGACATAGGCCCTGCAGGTGGGTTCCCAATACACCTGCGTCAATTTTACAATCAATAAAATGAAAATGTATCCAAAACAGATCGATGAAACATAGTCATTATATATAGATTTGAATTGAGGGAAACGAACACCTAAAAAAATTATTTCGATATTCTTTAATTGCTTTGCGAATGATAAATATAATATATTACAATGGGACGAGAGATATTGCCTTTTTTTAACAGAAAATTAGGCATGAAATAGAAAATATTTAACATTTTTTCTATCTCTGTTAATAAACCTTGTAGGTGGGATGACTCACCCTATACATAGACCGCTGGCAACTAATAACATGTATGAGTCTGTGCGCTATCTATAGGTACATATTTATAGAAAATCAGCAATACATATTACCAAAAACTAAAATTATTAGTAAAATTGAATTTCGTTCTCCTCCTTTTTTTAATTACTTTACTAGCAAACAAACAATATATATTTTTTTTTCTTCAGTCTAAATTTCTTTTGCGTATCATCATAATATTGTGAAGTAACCCACGTTTATTATTATTCAATCACATAGTTCAGTCAGGCTTCACTAGTTAATAAAGGAGGTACAAAAGACTCTAGTGCTTGTTCTAAAATTAATATGGTTCTTATCATTGTGATCGTGTAGCAAAATCGCAAACTGATATAGATGACCTATAATGCTCTAATATCTGTTTCCCAAAATAAGTAATAATGGAAGTCTCTACTTTGTAGATGGGTTATACATTACCTGAATCAGCCATCAACAGACCTAACGATCTGTTAGGTCCCAAGTTAACCCAATCAAAAGAAGAACAAAAAAGACCAGGTACGAGTAAAGTTGCTGGGTTAGGTTTGACAGAGGCACTAGGCACTATTTGGTTAGTTGCTGCAGAAATTCGGTGCAATGTGATAAAATATCCATCTTCAGTTAATACTTCATGCGACTCAAATGGGTACCCATATTTATTTAAAAAATCGGACTGAAAAATAAAACCTCACGTAAATAATTTGGGAAAACATTATTAAAAATTAAGGATAACAAATCTTACTTATTTGATAATACTGTTTATATAAGTTATGGTATCTACTATCCATTTACTTTAATAAAAAAAAAGGGATTAATGCTTTCTTTATTTAAGGGAAATTTATTATCTCAGAATCTGTAAGGGATAGTAAACAGTTTAATAAAACGTTTCTTCAATTCATCGTTCAACTTCTAATTTATTTTATTTTTTATATAAAAAGAGTTTTGGTTTTTAGTGTCTTATTTTAAATTGAAAACCCTATATAATATAATAATATGTGTTTGGGGGTCACCGCCTCAAAGAATTTTCCCATTATCTCTTTTGAAACAAAAGCAAAATTAACCTTTTTTAACTAAAATGCATATTCATTATCACAACTGCCTAAAACGTGCCAAAGTTTGTATAATATAATAATAGAAGAAAACTGGAAATGTAACTATCATCAATCTCATTTAGGCAGCATAATTAAAAAAAAAAGAGTTTTTATTTTATCTTGAAATTGCTATTGGTATGTGAATTATTAGTAGACTAGAACAAATTCTTATGCTTAAGGATATAGTCTCAAGACTCTGTTCTAAAAGTTTTTTTAATAATGCTACTAGGGCAGTCGGATATGAAACAGGCCCATGTTTAAACTATAGACTGTTTCAGAAACGTATAGAGTAATAAAACCTCATTAGTTATGCGAAAAGCCTACAGGGTGACCCAATAATATATGCCACTTCCATAGTTTGGCATTGATCTCATTGCAAAATTCTTTGTTTTCATCAAACGCACGTAGTACCACCCGGTCTTGGGTCAATTTATTTTGCCTATTGTTATCCGTTCATAAACACTAAACATGGTACGTCAAAGGCGTGAGGTTGGAAACAAATTAACGAAATTTTATTTTAACAAAATAAAAATTATATATAATATGTACATACTATATATAGATAAAATAATTAGTATTTTACATTATTATACAACAATTAAATTATAATGGGTTATGGCTGGCTGGCTGTTTGATTGTGGGCTCGTATACTAGTACATTTACCCATATTCTAATTGTTCGTGGATGTTCGGGACTGCTCGGGTAACGTGACCCTGCCTGAACATCCGATTGTTATAATTAGTCCACTTTTTGTTTAGACAAGTACATATAGTGGAAATGGAAGGGTGCGCGGAAAGGGGGACCAGAATCACCCTTCAAAGTTGGGACAAGGAATTTACGTCTGGGGAATGTCAGCCAGGCGGGCCCTACAGTTTTTCGAGGACTCCGAACCTCGGACATCCCCTTTACCTGAGAGGGTCTGTGATGGTGGGGATAATAGGTTATATTCTTCGTCATCTGAAGAACTGTCATCGCCTCTTGACATTATAATTGGCGAGCCGGTGGCCGAGAGCGTAAAGCTTTGGATTAGGTACACCGGAGTTGGTCTCGCAGGTTCTGGGTTCGAATCCTAGGTGGTTGCACGACTTTTCAAGTCTGCAACTAATATTAGTGGTTTAAAAATCCAACAGGGAAGAGTGTAAAATGAATTTCACTTTCTACGCTGCCATTCACGCCGGTAACCAGGCCCGGGGGAACCGGATGTTCCCGTGGTAGTTTGGGTGTAAATTCACACCTCCCGCCATCCCATACCCAGGTGGAGGGGATGGCCGAGGTTCTGACTCCTCGACAAACTGTAGGGCCCGTCTGGCTGACATTCCCCAGATGTAAATTTCTTCCCCATCGTTGAAGGGTGATTCTGGTCCCCCCTTCCGCGCACCCTTCAATTCCCCCTATATGTTACGTCTAAAACAAAAAAGTTTATCACAAAGCAAATAAATTAACCCACCGTATCTCAAATAGCTGTATAGTCCTGGAAACTGAGGCCATTCAAACAAACGGAAAGAACGAAACATTATAATTAATAGCTCGATAGTCTGATCGATCAGGTTGTTAAGATCTCACATTTTCTCTTCCTGTTTAATCACATGCTGGACACCTTTTCGCCAGTTCTCTCGTGTCACTTCCTTAATGGCTTGATCAAACAGTAGCCTAACATCTTTCATTTTAAATGTCGTGTTTTATCTTCCCACAGATCTTTTCACTTGCGCCATATAAATTCTATATGATTTAGTTCGGAATGATATGGCGGTAAGCACAGCACAGTTGCATTACATTTTATGCTATATCTTCCACGGTATATTTCATAAAACGATTTTTGTGTAAATTTGCTATGGCTAGTACTTCTTTCTTTATCAAATTGGGTTCAAACTCAATACCTTTGGTAGTTAGCCGTTCGATAATTTCTTGCTTCTCCAAGATGAAGTTGGTGTCTTCTCTAAGCGCCGTGAATGAGAGCTTGCGTTATCCATAACCACTACCGAATCAGCCGGAAGATATTTTATCATTACCCCAAAATGGTCTTCGAAAACATCCGAATTCATGTCCTCATGGTAATCTCCCGTCCGGTTTAGCTAGTTAGCAAACCGTTTTTAAAAAATCCCTCTTCGCTTCCAATGTAGGTAATTATTAGTCTCTTCCCTTTTGCTGAAGGCACTTTAATACCCTCTGACAGGCCTTCGATGAAAGCTGGTTATATTTTTGTCTTGCCACATTTTTTGTACTATATAACCTTCATTGATCCACGTCTCATCAAAATAAAAATTTTCTTTTGCTCTTTGCGGTACTGCTTATACTTCTCAAGTATTTTCGTCGCCAGCAAACAATTTCATGGCTTTCCAGTAAAAGTGCTTTTCAGTTATGCTTTTCCCAGGCGAAATCCATATGTTTTAAAGTTGTCCGTAAGACTTTTCTAGTTTTCAAAGGAATATTGTCATCTTGGCCAAGCTCCATCAAAATTTTATCTAGAGTGGGTATTTCTTTTTTAAAATGAAAAGAGTGAAATTTTCTTCGAATTGCACATTTGTTGTCTTCATTTAGGACTTGGGAGGTTCCACTTGACCTGCTACCTTTCTCTCCCGCAATAATTTGAATGCGGTGGACTTTCCAATTCCAGTCATTCGGGAACATCGTTCAACAATTTCTCATACAGTAAATTTAGGGTAACCGTGTTTTATGCAATCGTGTACAGTTAAAATAATAACTTTTTCACTCACTGATAGTGGAGAATTATTAGAATATCTTTTCGTTGGGGTATTTATAATCTGGGTTTTATTACCTGCCTCCATTAAGTACTAGCCTATTATGTATACATTGAGTAATAAATGTAATCTATAGAGTAACAAAACCTCATTAGATATCCAAAGGACAGGGATTTAAAAGGATCTTTATTATTAAGTTTTACAAAGTTTACCTACGCCTATGGACGACCCCGAAATCAGCCAAACTGAACGGAATTCCCCATTTTTTTACTCTCTACATTTTGTGAAATAGACTTTTTAAAAACCTAAAGAAAATTGAAATAACAATTTATAGAATTTGCCTAAATTATTTCCAAATAATTATATCATATATAAACTGTGTAAGCGGAAAGTTGTGGGCAAGGCGAATTTATCGAATTTTTATTTTTTTTTTGCCCTTCGTATATATTTTTTAATTTCGACTATTTTTCGAATAAACGAGTTAACAGTGATCAAAAATCACCAGCGATAGGGATTTTTTTTTCGGATTTCCCATCTCAATTCTGCGAAGAAGTAAACAGGCAATATCAGAGCTTGGTATGTCGCATAAAAAAATAAAATGGGGTAATTTTGGAGGTTTTTGCGTTGTCGAAATCCAAGCACCTTAAGTAAGTTAAGATGGATAGGAAATTTAAAGAATATTTGAAATTAAAATTGTATGCCTATACCGCTAATGCCGAGAAAGCTTTTTTGTAGTCCTTAAATTGTTCGCACATTTCACTTATTTTCATATATAACAGTAATTCTAAATGGGAATACGGAATACTCAATTACGCTTCTGCTAATACAGGCGGGCCTTGTCTTGGTTTAGATCAGTATTAGTATCAGTAACAAATTAATATTGAAATTATATTGAAGAAACGCTTAAGTTTCATCTCGAGAAAAATCAAGCCGATTGGTTTTGAGATTGAATTTTGATTTTTTTGAAATACAGCGTGCACGAAATTTTTTTGCCCGGTGTTGAACCTGCGTACCTAGGTATTAGTATCAACTAAGATAAAACGATTTGGCAGGTTAAAAGCTCCGTCTCTTTGCTGCAAGTACATTTATTCGAATTATATTTTGAACGGGGTCTCTTTATTTTTAGAGCTAGAAGGAAGTGCTAAATATAGAAGTGTCATAGTTTTCTCTGAACTGTCAAGATTTAAAAAATAAAATAAGAACTGATAATTGGAAACCAAAAAAATAAGCATCGGCTTTGTTATATTAAATGGAACACCCTTTATAGTATAATTTCATTAAATGGGTCTTGTCTTGCTGATTATAAATATACCTGATTTGAGAACATTCTAATTTTTAAATGGAATCGATAAGAATACACTGCCTCTTACGGCAGGGTTTTTGGCAAGATTGTCACTTCTTCAGGTGGGCTTGCCGAAGCGACTTCAAGATAAACATTTTCACCCTACATGGTTCCACAAATTTGCAAATATCTCCTTGGATGCTTTGAGAGGCGGTAAAAATTGATATGAACTAAAAATTCAAATAAATTTCACTTAGCCTGCTCAAATGTTATAAAAGCCTAGCATAACGAATTTTGTATAGTAAATGGACGTAATTATCATAAAAACAATAAATGAGTCCAGTCAGTCAAACATGACATCGGCACAGACTATGAGAATCTTGTTAATAGGCGAGGGAGCAGTTTTCGCCTTCTTTCCGATCGCTAATCGGCTTAGTATTCAGGCACTTGTTGATAGATCAGGTCTTTTGGAAACGACCTTAGCACACGGTTCGGTAAAAGAAAAAAAATTGTATTAAGGAAAACATTATTACAAGTTAATATATTTTAAATCAAATTTTAAACCGCAAATTGAATAGGAAATAATGGTAAATATTGACATTATTTAGGTATTTAGGTGTATCCCATTATTTTAAATATACATACATATATCTTCCAGTAAAACTTTCTGTTTAGGAAACTAATCCATACAGGTGTATTATAGTAATAATAAAACAAATGAGTTACTATTTAAGTAATAAATTAACGTATAGGCCTGCCGCCGCACTAAAAAAATAGCTAATAATATAGATCTTAGGAATACAGCATACATTTCTGAAGTGGAACGCTTTAATGTTCGGCAATATTTAAATATTATTTGACATGTTTTTATACACAACCGTTTACCTACGTGCGCTATGCGGTCTCAATGTGCCTTCAATTGTTTTATATCTGAAAAACGCCTTTTTAAAACCAACATAAACTTTTTTGTTGGTGAAATATTGAGTATTGCCCCTTACGCCGAATTAGGACGAGTTTTTTAAGGCGTCTGGATTACTTTTCTTAAATTTTCGAATTAGATTTTTTATTGACGTAAGTTTTGCTTTTATTTACAATAACCTAATATTGTAATTACCGAAAAGATTAAACGAAAAATTCAGTTTTTGTTACATCGGTTTCATTGATGTCGTGGGTGGGAATCATTTACAGTCTTAAGTCATTTGAAAGGCACGTTTGCATTATATTGATTATCTTTTACTAAGATGATTTCTTTAATAGGTGAATATTAGCACCTGACCCTGAATCATTCACATATGTATGTGGTTAGAATGATGTTTTACTAGTGCTAGAAACAGTTGATAACATTAGAAAATGTATATTGAGAGTTTTCCATACACTCAAATATAAAAATAAATTCAGTAGGAAGCAATTTTTGCCGAGTCCAGTTAAAGTGTCCTTTTTTACCTCATCCAATCCATATATTCCACGCCGTTAGGCTGGTCGCCCGCAGAACGATAACGGCTCGATTTACCTCGTACCGATTATCCGCTCTCATATTGGGCCACTATGGAATGCGTTTTCGTGTTATTTAATCGATACAGCGCGCGCTATCCGAAATCGGACGTCAACGAAACGCATTGTCGCTGACGGAAATCTCCGAAGAGAACACTTTTGCTGTGCTGTTAATGTTATGCGTTTCGGGGGGAGGGGGGGGGTTATTACCATGATTATACTGAAATAGCCTTTAGTAAAGATAAGAATTATTGAAATTTTTCTTAACTTAATCTAAAATATTGGAACAATTTGTTCTGATGACTCATTCAATCGAGAAACAAACCAGCAATTTCACTTCCTGTGTTTCTTTTTTTTTAACTTCATAGGCCCATTTTAATTTTCTTTACATTTTGTTAATTATATTGTTCCTCTATTTTACAGGGTAAACTATCAATAATTACTAATAAGTGAATTTCAAAATCAAATGAGTAGTTATAATAGGGGAGCGCCTCCTCCTCCTCCTCTTCCTCTCTCTCATGTCCCTCATTCTTAACTTCCTCCCCTTTTATTCTCAATCGCATCATATTTTTTAATTTTTTCTCTTTGTTCTCCCACATTTGATTTTGCATTCTTAAGTCTTATAAATAGGTGCATCATGATCATTTTAGTATGCCGAGACACATTTACTAAGCTGTGCTCGAGTTGCGTAAAAAGTTATTTTTGAATTTTTCCACCAATTTTGTATAAAACAAAAAGAAAAAATGTGTCAAGTAATAAGTGAATTATGTGTAATCGCGAAAAATTAACTACAACTATCAGACAGTTAAAAGTTAAATATCTCAATTTCTTTGAAGTGATTTCGAAAGATGAATACACCAAGCTGTTTTATCCACTGAAACGAGATTATTTGGAAGCAATTGACTGTTGTGATGATTATTTAGAAGGAATTATAAGCCTTACTACGTTTTTCAATACATTTGGGAAATCATACTTTGTAGGAGAATTAATAATTAAGCACCTAATAGAATTTATAGGAGAAGATTGCCAATTTATACCTGCTATTATTGCAACCCAAAAGAGGTTTCAATTATACGAAGATAAAAAACAGGTATTATCAAAGAAAGTTAATCCTATTCGCAAGAGACGTCCCCCTACATATTTAAAATATTATGTTAAATAAATGAAATGGCTGAGTTGCTGATTGCAGTTAAATTATTAGAGGAGAAATTTAGTAATCTTTCAAAAACCTATTTCTCATATTGTATGGCAAGTGGTCCGGAGTGGATAGACTTTTATTGTAATCAATCTGAGGAATTCGTAAAGGCTGCCCTCTGTTGCAACAAATACATTGAAACATTAAATTTTTTTCAACTTATTCAAGATCTAAAAGATATTGGCTTTGGTTACTATTTAAAAGACTTGAAGCAATTTATTGACGAGGATACTATTCTTCAAGAAATTGAAAAGGAAGAATAAATTTAATAATATTTACAATGGAGCAAATGGTTACTGAAATGTATGAAGAGTTTATTATATCTGCTGCATACTTCCAATATTTATCAATTGTAGGCGAAGAAGACGCAGAAGCACAAGATTTGTCAGCATATGTTAATAATATAGATCGAATGAAACAATGTAAATTAGCCGCTAAATTTTGTAATGATTATTTAAAATATAAAAATGAGTATGAACTTTTAAATGAATTTAGAAAATTAGATTTAAGGTATCATATTAATTGTATTCAATCATGGTTGGTTAATGCAAAATAAAAAGGTAATTAAGTTTTTTTTTTATATTTTTATTCATTCATAAAACAATTGTCATATAAAAATAACACATTTGTCAAAGCACACATACAAGGTGATTTTGAATGATAGAAGCATTTTGGTTCCATTAGCTTTAGCGCTGGTTGTTCATCTATTTCAATCACATGCTTTTTAGAATATTTCTGTATAAAATCCTTTTTTTCGCTTCCTTTTACAAAAACAAAATCTGCTTTCTTCGTAAGTGTTTCAATTATTTTTGGGAAATGATGTAATGGAGTAAATCCATTATTCCAATGTATACAATGATAATTTTTCGTTAACCATACCGCCTGCTTGTGACAATCAGGTGAAAGAAACTCCATTGGAAAAGGCTTTTTAAAAATGTAATGAGTCATTTCATAACCATCAAAAGCTGCAAGCTCTTTCGGTATAAATTTATTTTTTTCATCTTTGAATCCTTGAATATCTATAACCAATCTCATATTTTCAAAGCAGCAAATTTTTTAATGAGACTTTTTTTACTTGAATAATTTGCAATTTCTTCTTTCAGTTGATTAATTTTAAAAATAAATTTTTCAATTTGTAGTTGTAGTTTTGATGTCATGATTAAAACTAAAAGCTTTTGAAAATTTCTTTAAATTAAATCGAAATATGAAAATAGTGGGGATAAAGTTTATAATTGTTTCACAATTTTAGTAAGATGGTTGTAGCTAAATAATTTGTCATGTAAAATAAGACAATAAGCAGAAGTATCTTTTTTAATTGCATTGTGTGTCTCAAATTCAATTCTCATTACTACGGATCCCGTTTGAATTGTTTCTTTTTGATGGGAGCAATCAATATGTGTAATAGGACTAATGTTTTTGAATTGTTCAGGATTAAAAATGGGTTCATTTGGAACACCATAGTAAGACTGTCTAAAGTTGGCAAACATTTCGTATAAAGCAGAAAATTTGTTTTCTTCGAAATTTAAGTACAAATCGTGATAAGGATATCTTTCAGAATTTAAATATACTCTAATATTTGACAAGGTAATATTGTCAAATTTACTCATATCTTTAACAATTTTCCCTTTTCTGTTTTCTTGAAAGCCAATCACAACATGACGAGGAGCTTCTAGTTTACTAGTTGTTTTTACCGGCCATGTGTGACGGGTTGTTTCGGTTAGAGAAGAATATTCAACAAGTTCCCAACTCCTGAATCCTATCAATATATCTTTATTTGATTCTAATATTTTTGATAGAGCAAGTTGTTGTGGCATATCAACTAGAATGTGAGGAACTTTCCAATAAATTTTATCGAAAGTAACCAATGGAGTGTCAGGAGCAGTAACAAGGTGTGCCGGATCTTCTTTGAAAATAACACCATCTAAATCATCAGTTGATCTAATAAGAACCAATTCCTGTTTCATATTCATAATAATTTTTCTGTAATCTTCAAAAAATCCTAAAAGCATTTTTAGTGGTATGGATACGGAGAATTTTCCATCATTATCAACTAAAATTGTATCACCTTCTTTCCGATGTGGAAACCAACCTGCATTTTCCAGTTTTAAACTTTCGTTGGTATTGTGAGAAAGGTAGCTTTTTAAGGTTGATGCTAATCCAACATTTCTTATTGAATCTATAGTAATTCCGTTTAGTTCATAGCGGATTTCTCTGAACAAAAAGGCTATACCATTGTTAATAAATAGCAATTCTTTCTTATATTTACCTTCTGTATTAGTTAATTTTCCTTCGATATAAAGTAAACTATCTGATGGTAGAGTGTAAGCATCGAGTTCTTGAATTGGGATCCTTATTTCATCATTGTAATCGAATTTTGAAGAAATATATGGTTGATATGTGTGAAGCTCAGAACTGACGATGGAATTGTCTACATAAAGCTTTTCGTTTACCTTTAATATGTTCATTATTTTAAAACAGTGAAACCCAAGGATGTGAGAAATTTACGATTATCTCGTCTTAACTTTTTGGTGTTGGATTTGATACTGAACAAGGGCTCTATTATATCTAACAACCATTTTATATTTCACTTGTTTGTAAATGTAACCTTACTGTTATAGTTTCTCCTCTAAAACTGATAAGTTCTCCGTCTTGATCAACTATTTTAACTATTATATTGTTAATTGCTTTGACGCTAACTGGAAAATACAAAATGGGCAAAGGAGATTCAACTATTTTATACCCTGGAGCTACAGTTGGATAAAACTGGTGAATAATATGAACAGGTTTACCATTATTGTAAGAACCGACACAAATATTACAGTCAATACAAATAGCATTCACCTTAGTTATTTTTGCAACATTATCTGATTCTTCCTCTTTCATAGCTTCTAGTATCCTGCTATTAAAACCCAACATTTTTCCTATCGAATCTTCCTTAGTAAAATCAATTATTCTACTACACATTAAAAAAGTTTTTAGAGTATTAACATTTGCTTTTAAAAGAAAAAAAATTTTTTCATTCGGAAATAAATCTTCTATACTTTCTCTTATGTTTCTATATCTGTAATGTCATAAGTTCCGTCGGGAATAACAATTACTTTTTTATCTATATAAAATTTATTATATCCTTCTTTTATATTGGGGATAGTCATAAACGTTTCAAAATCAGCTAAACCCAGGTAATATTGTTTTTCATCCTCTAAATATATGGGCGGATTAAAATCAGCAGACAAAACAGAACTGTTTCCTGATATGGCAATTGTGGTAGACATTGCAGTTTATTTATGAATGAGATATTACAATAAATAATGAGTTTATATATTTTTTTGCAAAAATTTTAGGGATAGTTGACCACAGTTATATGAATTAAATTTTTGTTTATTTTCATAAGTATAAAATACATCCACTTTGCCATTCGAATTAAAATATTTGAGAAGTTCAAAAGGTGGTTTTAAATTTCCATAACTATCAAAATATATTACATTTTTGTTATTTTTAATATAAGCAGTCCAATGAGATCCTTTATTTTGTTTTTTATCCAAATTTACAATACCACATTCTTTCAGATTAATTTTTTTTGGAAGTTCATCGAGCATAAAAACACCTCTAAAGCCAGTTATTTTTAACAGCTTTACATATTTAATAATATCATTGTTCGTAAGTGCTCTTTTTGGAAAACTTATTTTGAGTTTTTTTTTTGTCTGATTGCTTTCATTTTGACAGATCCTCCTTTATAAGGTCTAATAAATAGTCCCTTTCCTTTATATGGTCTAATATATAATCCTTTCCCTTCTTTAGAAGCATTTTCCATTGCAATATTATGTCTATGTATTTCTTCTAGTTGCTGTTTAGCTGCTTTAGCATCATTTACTGCCTTAGCAATTCCTGCCGCGCCTCCACCTAGTGCACCCAGGGCGCCAAGAATGGGAAACAAAAGAGGTAGAAATCCTCCAATTTTTTTGGGTGTTCGAATGATACGTTTTTTTCTCAGTTTAAGTTTACCCCCTTTTGTATTTTTTAATCCCAAACCGAACTTTCTTTTACCCTTCATTATTCCTGCAACACTTAAAGCTGCAATTTTTTCACCAATAGAAGAATCTTTAGCTTTTACCCTATCCCAGGCTTTTTTTTCTAATATTTGGTCAGATATGTGTCTTTTTGATAAATCTTCAGTCTGAGAGTAAGATATATCATGTTCTTTGCAAGCGGAATCCAATGGATTTATACCAACGTCACCTCTAGTTAATCTTTTTTCCAAGTTGGTGCCGGGACCACAATAATTATATCCTGGTATATGAACTTCGAAAGGTAGTTTGCTAATTAATTTATTTACTAAACCAGAGCCTTTTCTATTACGTGTTTTAATAGTTTTTTTCAACTTATGGCGACCCACAGTCATTGAAGTTCTTTTTATACTAAAAGCACATTGACATTTTTCTGGTATAAATACTTTTACAGCTAAAAATATTTACTAGTGTGATTAAGAATGAGGATTGAAAAACAAAAATTCTCATTACCAGTAAATAATCATGATGAAAAAATTTTAAGTAAACAGTTGAGAAAGCATGGTGACTTATTTTGCGGTGGTTCAAAAAGAGGGCTTATAGTTGGTTGCAGTGGTAGCGGTAAAACCAACGTTATGCTTACACTGCTCGAGCATCCAAATGGAATTAGGTTTGAAAATGTCTATGTTTATTCAAAGTCATTAGATCAACCAAAATATGAATATTTAAGAAAGTTGTTAAAACCTATGAAAGAAATTGGATACTTTGAATATGATAGCGATGAGAACATTATTTCACCTCATGAGATAAAGCCAAATTCCGTTATCATTTTTGATGATATTCCTTGTCATAATCAATCTATTATTAGGGACTATTTCACGCATGGAAGGCATAGAAACACCGATTGTTTTTTTATTTTTCAAGGATATTCCTCAATCCTTAAACGTCTAATTCGAGAAAATGCAAACTTATTAATTTTATTTAAACAGGACTGTTTGAGTTTAAAACATATATATAATGACCACTGTATATTGGATATGACATTTGATCAGTTTAAAAATATTTGTGCTAACTGTTGGATGGATCCATATGGCTTTCTTGTAATTGACAAAGATTGTGAAGTAAATCACGGCAGATATAGGAGTAAATTCGATTCCTTTATATATTTATAAAAGTAAAAAATTTGCAGTTTTATTTCATTTAAAACTTGTACAGCATGGATAAACGTTTAGCTCGAGAATTAATAAGATCGAGACAAGCCGTGAAGCAGAAATATCAAAGCTTGAAATTAGCTACTTCTACTGCTCAGTCCGAATTAGAACAAACTTATAGACCAATAACACAACCACTTAAACAGCTAATTTCAAGTATTGGTAAATCCGAACCATTCGATTTAAAAGAAGAAAGAGTTTCAAAGTATGAAGATTTCAAAACACCTACAAAGCTTTATAAAACATCAACTCCGACGAAAAATATTCAGAAAACAGGAAAAACTCCGTCACTCCCTACAGAACTACCAACATTTTTAAATGACAGTAGTATCACTTCTTCCTCTCCTGTAGTACAACCATTGTCATCAACTGTTATAGCAGAAACTTCAGATCCTTCTAGTGACACAACAACAAATTTAAACTTGTCAGACATATTGGAACAAACTAGAAAAACAATTCAAACCTATGTTGGTACACCATCATATAAAGATTACTTAGCAGATTTTCATGAATTACCCAGATCATATATTGATGAGGGTGTGAAAGATACACAACATAAATTTGACCATTATTATGGAATAGTTCATGACCTCGAAACGGATAAGTTTTCTTTTGGTTTAACACAGATACCGGTAGAAATTATTGGAAAAGACATTAAAGTGGGAGGAATAACGTACACAGGCACGCCAGGTTTATACGAATTGCTTTTCAAAAAAGAACCGAAAGGTTATAAGAAGGAAGATTTAGATAATTACATGAACATTCTAGCTAAAACAAATGTATATCGTAGGAATTTTGATTCAAATGAACAAGTTCAAGGAAATACATCACACAAATATGTTACAATAATAGGACCATATTTACAAAGAAAGGGGATTACAAAGACAAAAACCTTGCCAAGATTAGTTACAGCATTTAACAAACCAAAACCTCCGTTTAGAACAATTAGAGCCAAATCTACAGGAAAGGGATTAATTTTGAAAACAAACAGATCAAATACAGACTATGTATACTGGAATAATGTTAACGAAATTGTTGATAGGCTACGTTTATTAATTTCATCAAGTGATGCGGGAAATAATGCTCATAGTAACTATTATTGAAGAATTAAGAGAAGATAAAGTAATACTATAAATAACAGCTATCAAATATAATCGTATTTATTGTTTAATGAAAGCTCAACATGACAGTTGATAAATTTGGACGCCATATTTCAAAACAAAATCAAGAGAGAATAAGTGACATTAATAATTTAAAAAGGAGATTAGGTGAAAATGAAACAAATAATGAAATCTTTGCTAAAAAGCTTAAGGTTTTTGATGAAAATTTTTTAAAGTATGAAAACCAGATTAAAGGATGATATACCTCAATTGAAAACGTTAATAAACAGTTGCTAACGCTAAATCAAATAAGTAAAGATTTGCAATTTTTAAATGAACATGTTAAAAAGGAAGACAAAAAATTAAGTGATGATATCAACAAAATTAATAAAATAATGGAAACAAATATAAGAGAAGTAATAATTGAAAAACACAAGGAAAAAATTAAACAATTAAGAACTTTTATAAAAAGGTTAGATGATGAAAAAAAAAGAAATCAAAATAGCATTCTTAACAGTAGAACAATTGACCAACTCACTTTGGAAGAAAATCAACAATATATTTCCTTGGAAAATATAATGTCCAGTGTAATTAAGAAATTAGAACAAGAATTAAATAAAACAGAGGAGGAATTAAAAAATAGTGATAGTAGATCAACTACTTTCTTAACTGGAGAGATAAAAAAATCCTTTAATGCGTTAGAAAAGGAGATTACTAAAATTAGTAAATTTTAAATGAAAAAAGTTATACAATACAAATTGATAAATTGAATGAATGGGAAAAAACATATAAAAGTTATATTTCGAATTATTACAAAACATAGAAAGTGAACTTAAAATTGAATAAACAAGTTTGTTGTCATGACAACCGTTAAACAACAAGTCGTTAATGAATTACATAAACCTGCTAGAAAAAACTACAAACGCAGAAGGGTGGTAGTGAAAGGGTTAAATGATCTTTTTCAAGCTGATTTGGTTGAAATGTTACCCTATGCCAAATTTAATAAGGGATTTAAATATATCTTGATTACCATAAATGTATCTTCTAAGTATGTGTGGGCCGAACCGTTAAAATCTAAATCTGGAAAAGACGTAACAGCGGCAATGAAAAAAATATTAATCAGTGCAAAAACCCCACCAAAAAACTTGCAAACGGATAGAGGGAGAGAGTTTTTCAATGTAAATTTTCAAAATTTGATGCAACAATTTCGAATTAACCATTATAGCACGTTTTCCAATTTGAAAGCGAGTATAGTAGAAAGAGTGAACAGGACTTTAAAGAATAATATGTGGAAAATATTTAGCATTCAAGGAAATTACAAATGGTTTAATATATTAGCGGATATTGTAAAAGATTATAACAATACAAAACATTCTTCAATAGGAATGAAGCCAAAACAAGTAAATAAAACAAATGAAAATAGAATCTTGAAATCTGCATTTACTCATGCTAAAACGTTAGATATAAAATCTCCAAAGTTTAAAGTGGGTGATCACGTACGAATAAGCAAGCATCGAGAGGCATTTTCAAAAGGTTACACACCAAATTGGTCAAATGAGATATTCCACATTAAAGAAGTTAAGATGACAAACCCTTGGACATATTTAATTCAAGACGAAGATAATCAGGACATTCTGGGTGGTTTTTATGAGCAAGAATTACTAAAAGTAAAGCATACCGATGTGTATCTTATTGAGAAGATTTTGAGAAGGAAAGGAAACAAAGTTTATGTGAAATGGTTAGGACTTGATAAAAAATATAATACATGGATTGATAAAAAAAATATTGTTTAATTAAATTGAAATTAAATTTTAGTTAAATTTGTTTTATTTCTGTTCCTCACTTTATGCTTTAGCTGATACAAATTACAAAGTCTTAATGTGCTAATTAATTTCAAATAAAATTCACATTTACTAAACTAAAATTTTATTAAGTAAAACATCAAATACAATTTTTATTAAAACGTGTCAAATATATTTTATTTCTATGTTCCTCAGATAATATCGAATCTAGAATAAGTTTACAATCATTTATTCTTTTTTCAAAACGGAGTCTATCTAAGTACCACATCTGAAAGTTACTCCTACGGGCTTGTCTGTAAGCAAAGCTCCACTTCACTAACACATGCACCTTATTGTTCTCTTCCAGAAAAGATATTGTTTTCTTCGTAATATTTTCTTTTTGATCCATTTTCATTGTTTTCTTCGTAATATTTTCGTTTTGTTCCATTTTGCTTCAATTTGTTTTCCATTTGTTCAGGATATAAAGCAAGTAATTCCATCATAGTTGAAACATTTTCACTGTTAGGATTTTCTGTTGGACTTATTATATTATAAACATGCGTACACAAGTCGCCACAATCAGATGAAATATTATTTTGAAATATTTTGAAATATGTATTGAATTCTTGCCTTTTAAGTATAGATAATCTATAATCAATAATTTCCTTTAATCGCCACAAATTGTCCAAAGACTCTTGTCCTAAGTATATGAAGTGTGGGCCTTTTGTAATTTGTAGAACAGGGGTATCATTTATTTTCTGAACCTGCAGATGAATGTTGTTTATATTCACACTGGTTTGATCAACTTGAGGAAAGTAGAAATTGTTTACAATAATTCCTTGATGAACACAAATGTCTTTCCAATTTTCTTCGGTTAGTGCGATTGAAAATCCAGTTTTTCCACCAATTACAATTTTTGGAGAAAAATCATTTAAACTAATGCCAACAAGAACAAATTTTGACAAAGAATTATTTAAAAAATAAATTTTTGAATTAAGAAGCGTTTCCAAAGGTTTATGAACCACGGCGTTGTTCATAATGACTAAACGAGACTGAAACATATTGTGTTATTCTTGTACTTAAATATTCTCATCCCCACTTTCTTTAAAGTTTCGATTAAAATGGATTAATGAAAAAATAGATTTCCAGTTTGAAATTTGTAATAAAGATAAATAATTAAAATGGTAATGTATAAAAATAATGCAAAGTTTAATGTAACACTAATGATGGAAAAGTAATAATTTTTGAATCCGTCATAATAATTGGTACAGTTGGGGGTTAAAATTTGTAACTGATTATTTTTAAACTCTAACCTTTCTATCCAATTTGTATCAAAAATAGATCGATTTGGATAATGATACAAAATTTTAAAAAATTTACTTGCATTTTCATTTCCATTTATTCGTTCCATCCAACTAATTGTACTATTGTTAATTAATCCAATTTTCATAAATTTACAATATTTACTTAGAGTGACGTCTGTTTTATTAGAAAAACATATTTCACACTGTGTTACGCCAGGGGGATGATGAACATAAAAAACATTTTGGAAAATAAAATAAAGAAGAATAAATTGAGATCTACTGATAGTCATTAAAACAAATTAATAATTATATTCCAAATTTATTAACATTAAGCAGATACTTTCACCACGAAAGCAAAAGCAGTTGTAAAAAAATAACAATAAAATACTTAATTTAAATATATGTAAAAGTTCATAAATAAGGATATTAATAATACTATATAAAATGTGTAGCTTGAAGACTTATTTTGAATGGTTACAATTATTCGATTCCTATTTTTCCATAAACAGTTATTTAAATCACAATTCCTAGCAAATTTCTTATGCTCCACAATAGGATCATCATAACTTAACCAATCAAAAATTTCAATACCACAATAAAAACATTTACAAATATCATTGATTGAAGTATAGTAAAAGCCAGCTCCAGCTAACACTTCTGGTCTCAATTTTCCTTTCCATTTTTTAAAAGTGGAAAGTCGTTTTTCATATGTTTTAAAATAACTGTTATCAATTTCTTTGTCAAAAGTTTCTATGCACATTTTGTGAAAGACTTATGAAGACTAACTTTGGTTTCAAAAACAACAAATTTAAATACCTTATAATATCTACATAAATATATCTAAATCTTCATGTTCTGCATTCCATTGATACAAAGCAATATCTTGGTGTCCCCAAGCTAATGTATTAAAACTATAGGGAATTTTATACCGCTTATCATCTTCGGAACTCAAAGCCAATTTATTAATTAACTCTGTAAAAATTGTATGTTGTCTAGATCGAAAAACATACATTGAACAAAAGGTTTTAGAATGATTTTCAACAACATCTTTATAATGAATAAAATCCAACTGCTTTTTAATTGCACTTTTTTTAACACCTTTTGCTTTTTTTGTTAAACTGTTTTCCGTTTTAATACAATATGCTTTTGCTCCAGTACCAAAGAAAGCAGTAATGGGTTCACCAGCATATTCATCTTTGAATTTTCCTATAACTGACTTTGTAATAGGCATTTCATGAATATTATTAAATTCATAATTAGATGTGTCAAATTTGTGAATATTTTTTATCATGTCAGAATAAATATTTGGAGTTGTGACTTCTAAAATGAACGAATCGGTATCGGTGTATAAAAGTGAAATATTTTCCTGATAAAGAGGTTTTAAAAAATTATAAAAGAAATCATACATGACAGTTTTAGATATATCTAATATTGAGAAGCCTACATATATTGGTTTATTGTAAGTAACTTGAATCTTTTGCATTTGAATAGCTACCAAGTTTTCAGAAAATATTGTTAAGTCCTTGAAATATGGTTTTGCAATTAAATTCTCAGCACCATCTTTTCTTCTATTTTTTTCCCACTCTGTAACAAGTCTTACGTCAATTCTCCTATCAACATTTTCCATAGTCTTGCCATAAATACTATTATTTGCCAACTTGTAAGTATTACGATCAAATTCATTCTTTGAATCATTTCTTAATCTTGAATTCAAGTCTATATATTTTTTCAACCAATCAGATTGAGAAAACTGTAAAACTCTATGAACTTTAGTTAACTTGAGTCCATGTTCCAAACATTGTTTTAATAATTGATAGTGAATAACATATTTTGATTTATCATTTAAATTGGGTATTAATTTTATGCATTTAGAATTTGGCGGTTTAAAGTTTTCTGGACAAAACGGAAAATCGTTATGATAGGAATGTAGACTTGTAGGATATTCTAAATCAACTTCTAAAACATATCCCTTATTAGATTTTTTAGAAATATTCATAATATTTAAATCATTGATTTCTTTATCTGTTAACCAAACAAAATCTCCCGTTGGAATGTGCTGTGACATTGCATAACCATACAAATTTGTTGCATCATAATAAATTATGTATTTAGTTGGCTTTAAAGGATCAAAATTTAAAAGAAATGGGTTATTAGCTTCAGATTTTCTACAAATGCAAGAGCTCACACCACCGCGAACGCTTTTTTTGAAAAAGTGTATCATATCTGGATCAGTTAACAATTCTAACTCTATTCCAGTATAACGCAAACACGCCTCCCAGGATAAACCTGGAAAAGTGTAAAAATGAGCTGGATCGAGCTTATATGTGGATAAACAAGTGCTTCTAAAATTTTCAAAAATATCTGCCAAAAGTAAAGTATCAGAGAGTAAGTAAACGTCGGAGTATTGACCAAGAGATTCACATTTAAACAATTGCCAAACCTTTACAGCTCTTTGGTATTCTGCATCACTGATGTGCTCATCCGTTAAAGTATTATAAAATTGGTCTTTCTGAGGTAAAGTTGTTTCTTCTAATTTTAAATAATCATCAATATAACTGTAAGGAAATACACCTTTTTGCCGAATAAGTTTAAATCTTTCTTCATCATTGAAAATTTTTTTTATTTCCTTACATTGTTCATCTTTTAAGCTTTCAGAGAGTTTTGATAAAGAATGGGATAGAAATTGAAAAGAATCAATAAACCTTAATGATATATTTTTTTTCTTAGCCTTTTGTGTCTTTTTATCAAAATAGTTATCCACATGAATAAGCTTTTCAAATGAAATATATTTTTCCTTGTTTTGTGCGATAACTGTTAGTTGTTCTTTGTTTAAGCATAATTTTTTAAGAAATAGATGAGAATCATAATTACGCAAATTATGCAATATAACTGGAATAAAGTTAGGTATTCTGTAATTTATGTTGCAGAGTGAATGAGCTGGACCTCTGTAAAGACCGGTTATATGACAATGATCTGCAACCCTGTCATTTAAAAGAGGTTTATTACAAATATGACAAACTTTTTCATAGTTATGATAAATTTTGTCCAGTTCGTTCAAAGGGATCATTTTTTTAGGAGCCTTTAAATATTTATTGTATATGTTATACACATCTCTTACTAAAGAATTTATAAATAATGTATCACAATTTTGACCTCTATATTTTTCAAATTTAGAATAATTATCGTCGAAGGAACATTTAATATAATAGGCAAATGAATGTGGAATATGTTCATATTGTTTTAAGGTGTATGAAGTATTAGGATTTTTATCAACATTGTCATTATTTAAAGGCTTTAAAATGCATTCAAAATCTGCATACACCACGAAAGCAACTTTCATTTGTTTATGATAATTTACAAATTTCAAAATATTATCATATGAATAGTTTCCAAACTTATCTTTTATTAATTCTTTAGAAGGTAGGTTAATTCGTAAATGATCACAATCATAGCTATTGTGTTGTAATAAATTTTCTTCTGTAGGGAAATATTGTAAACAACCATCGCAAATATATTTTTTTCCGTGATGTTTAGAAATTTGTGCAGAAACTAGTTTTGATAAATCTTTAATATAGCAATAATGAAAAGTTTTTTCATCATCATCACTTATTAACAATAAATTGACATGTTGATTTTTTTTATTCGATGAATAATAAAGTGGACCAATTACTTCATACCCCTTTTTAGGATTTATAATTTCTAATCCATATACATTAATAGAAATGTTATTTTTTTCTTCAAAAATCTTAATGTTCTTTAGCAACATTGGAAATTCTATACCTGACATATCCAAAACAGAAGAGTAGTGTGGGTAGGATGAAGTTTCAAAATCTAATCCGCGTGGTTGGTGAAGAGCAGACACAACTGCCCAGGCGAAGCAAAAGTTGTCATCATTCCTAATGTTGATCACAGCTTGACGTCTCTTGATCTCTTGAGGAAGTTCGATAAAAGATGAGGCTCTCAGCGGATTGTGCTTGTTAACATTAATTTCCAAATGAAGTAAATTCATCAAAGCCCATCCTGCAACGTAAAAATTAAAAAATTACTTCTTTTGTTGCTGTTGTAAAATCGAAAATAAATTCTTTACCTGAATCTCTTTCTGCAAATTCGTCAGCTTTCTGGTCAATAATGGTGCAGATTTGCTCTAACAGTTCTTTTTTCTGATATCCCTGGCAAATGACTTGGAACGGCGCATTAAAAGATTTGACATCATAGCTGTCGCTGCTGGGGTTAAAATAGAAACCGAACAGTTCCATATTTAGCTTGATACATTTATGTTTCTGCAGTTCTTGATCTATTAGATGTGCAATTTTGTATTCCAAATGTTGAAAATATTCTTTCACATTTATGAAGTTTTGGTGTGAGGAAATCCTATAAGATATTATTCGTTCCCTGAATGCTGACTTGATAATTTCAACACCTTCCTCTAAGCCTATTTTGGAATTGTTCTTGTGCACACTAGATCGAAGATGTCCACCCCATAGACTTTGGTTTATATTTTTCTTGCATTCTTTACAATATTTTACAATATTTGTAGAATCTATATAAATTAAGAAAAAAATATTTTACAAAATATAACATGAAAAATAAAATGTTCTTACCTTTAACAAGCGTTGGTTTTTTCAACCAACTGTTTAGTTTTGTGGAATTTCCGTTAACATGTTTTTTAATATGTCGCAGTAAATTATCCTTTCTAGTAAAGACTTTATTACATGTTACACACTTATGCATTTCTGAAGTTTTCTGCATAATAATAATAATAAAATTAATATTGTGCAATTCTATTTAGTTATAGTCAAATTTTGAAAAAAGCAATTGCATTTTTGAAGTTCTTTGTATAATAATAAAATTAATATTGTGCATTTTTATTTAGTTATAGTCAAATTTTGAAAAAAGCAATAGAAATTAATTGACTTTATGAATCCATTTCTTCAAATGAGTCAACTAATTTGTCAAAGGCCTGTTTAACATAATTCACCGTACTTTCGTCTCCCTTTTTAATTGTGATCAAATTAGTTAAATTTTGAATAGCGAAACCCAGACACTTAAGGTTTGCTATTTGTTTTTTATTTTTTTTATTAATTTTAAATTTTTTTTTAATGATAAATGATGGTTTCTAAATTGAATTTTGTTCAACTGGTGAATTATTAGGAGAAATATCCGAAGTCAAATTTGCATCAATTTGTTTTTCTTGCGGATCAGAATTTACAATAGCATATGGTGAATTAATAGAAGATATAGCCGAACTTAAATTTTGATCAATTTGTTTTTCTTGCGAATCAGAATTTACAATATCATATGGTGAATTAGTAGGACAAATAGCCAAACTTAAATTTTGATCAATTTGTTCTTCTTCCGAATCAGAATTTTCACTAAACAAAAAGGGAGAGCAAATTGGTCTCGGAGAATTAATTGGCGATTTTAATGTTAAATAATTTGGATTAGATTTTTGAAAACAAACAATATCCTCATAGCTAGAATTTTGAGTTTCGTCAATGTCATTCAGTTCTTCAAGAGTTTGTTTAGTTTTTGTTGTAATTAAGTCCGTTTTGTTGTCAATAATGTCATTAAGATCGTCAAGAGTTTGTTGTTGAGTAGCTGTAAATAAATATTTTTCGTTGTTGTGTTTGTTGGCATTATTCTGAACTTGGCTATTGTAAATAATTTCATTCAAGTCCTGAATAGTTTGTTGTTGACTAGTTGTAAATACGTCTGTTTCATTGTTTTGTTGGTTTGCAAAATTCTGCATTTGAGTACATGTGTATAAGTCAAAGTCATTGTCAATTATTTTGCTACTCGATGCCAAAAAATTGTCCATTATGAAAAATATCGTAATAACAAATAAAAATGCCACAAATGTACATAAAAATGTCACCAATATATATAAGAATTAAATCTTGCCAAATAAAAATGTTAGAAATAAAAATAAAAATTTACCAAATAGACACAATGTAAACACCAGAAAACTCGCGAGCTCTGCACAGTGTGAATGCAGAAATCAATTGCATTCGTCTCTTCGCTGAGGCGATTTTATATGCAAAAGTTAATCACATGTGTCCTACTTAAAGTTGAACGACAATCTCTAAAAACCACTTTCCCAAGCCGATCAACAACCTTACCCCCCCCCCCCCCCCCCCCCCCCCCCCCCCCCCCCCCGGACCCCTGAATTTCCGAGACTAAAATCCCGGTTCCCCAATTTCGGGCTACCCTCTTCAGGTTAAGTTAAGTTAGGTTAGGTTATGTTAGGTTAGGTTAGGTTAGGTTAGGTTAGGTTAGGTTAGATTAAAAAAGAAGAAAAGAAAAAAGGAGAAGGAAAGAAAAAGAAGAAGGAAGGAAAAAGGAGAAGGAAGGAAAAAGGAGAAGGAAGGAAAAAGGAGAAACATATAAAAAAGAGAAAGAAGGAAGGGAGAGAAAGAAGATAAGGTGAGGGTGAGGGGGGTTTAAGGGGGGGAAGCCCCCCTTAGGGGGGTTGGCGGAGCGGGGAGGGGGGGGGGGGGCCCCCCCCCCCCCCCCCCCCCCGAGGAAACTGACAGGGAAAGGGACAAAAAAAAAAAAAAAAAAAAAAAAAAAAAAAAAAAAACTTAAGTATTGCAGGTAGTAAAAGTGGTGGTTGATGGGATATATACTTAAGAACATCCACTCGACGATCATACAGTATCATTCGCTGTAATATCAGTTGTCGATATTATTTTATAAGCTATAACCAAAATTGTTTTTTATCAAATATATCTATCTAAATCTAAAGCTTCTAACGATGGCAGAAAATATGATTGGAAACGCTGACCAAATTGAAGAAAATAATGTGGAGAACGCCGCTCAAATTGAAGAAAGAAAAGAAATTTTTATTAACTTGGAAGGCGATTCCATCACTTATAAACATTCATTTTTGGACAAATCATCTAGGCTTGTTAGAAGATCATTCTTATGTAACATCGACATTAATTATATTGAGGAGGAAGAAGAAGAGATGGAGGAAGATGATCAGGAAATTGACGAAGGAGTGGACATGGATGGACAACTGCTAAATTTAGGAACCGAGGCTGACGTAAAAGTAAGCAAGTTTAGGGCTAGTGAATTATTTAATAATTTTGAAGAAAAAGATGTATGTGTTATACAAAGCTACTCTAAAATTGAAAGTCGAAGACTAGGAACATTTGCTATTTGCCTTCCTTGTAGTGCAATTCACATGAGATATTTACGGAGAGGGGAGTCCGATCATGTGAGCTGCCACTACAAAAGAGCTTATGTTGTTAGTGCTTCTGATTTACATTGTGCTATTTGTAGGATACATCTTTTTCTACTAATTCCTGAACATGCTTGCTTTTACTGCAATAAAAATGAAAAAAAAGAGATAGAAGATTATGTTGTTAAATATTAATAATAAACATAGTTTGTAAACGTGATGTGTAGATTATTTCAACAATATTAATTTTAAATATAGGTTATAAACGTAATGGGTAGATTATATCAAAAATATTAATTTTAAACATAAATTGTAAAGATAATAAGTAGAATACGTCAACAATATTAATTTTAAAAAATGTCAACTGTTACTATAAGCGGTTATATATTTTCATTGCTATATGCAAAATACTTCTTTTTATTCTAACATCTGACACTGTATTTGTAAATGAAATAGCTAATCATATGTAAAAAAAAAGTGTCGATTATGTCAACTGCCACTAGAAGCACTCATATATTAGCATAACATTTTGTTAACACTTGTTTCTGTATTCAATTGAGTTTTCTCTTACTTGATGCAAATTATATTAATATTATTAGTATAATTAAAAAGTAGTAGATTAGGCTATGCCGGTCCGACAATCAAAACCGTCATTTTTACATGTAAATTCCCATAAGAAAATTTAAGCTTCCATTTGCAAAAGTGGTGCCATTTTAGGGCGTGGCACTTTTTGTGTAAACCCATAACAATTGTTTTGTTATGTAATGTGAAAATTAGTATGTATTAAAAAACTTGTTAGATCATTGTTGTCGTTTCAATATAGGAAAAGGAAAAAATGTGTGTCAATTATTATATATATTTACATTTACTTTTTTTTACAAAATTATTTGTTACCAGAGTTTTCACAAACACAAATTATAAAAAATATTATCCTCTTTTTAAAATTACAACAAAATGATGTCTAATTACATCTTTGAAGATTTGTACCAAATAGTAATATCTAGTGCGACATACAGGACAATTGTTGACCATTATAGAACAACCATTTTCATCATTCCATCTTAAAATACATTTTAAACAAAAAATGTGGGAACATGTATTTGGTCTACATGAATCATAATATTCGATTATTTCAAAACAAATAGCACAAAACACTTTTTTCTCTTCACTCTCAGTTTTATTCAAATTTTTTAAAACAATCCCATTATTTTCTTCTCGAACTAATGGTATATTTTCTTCTTGAACTCCTGGTATAATTTCTTCGAGGCTAATTGTCTGAAGCGGAATGGATCGATTTCTTTCTCCAACTGATTCACTCATTTTATTTTAATATTATTATTAATAGATTTATTCAACAGATTTTTTTCTTTTAACAGTCACTCGTACCTTAACATACTAAAATAAAAGGGGAGGAAGTTAAGAATGAGGGACATGAGAGAGAGGAAGAGGAGGAGGAGGAGGCGCTCCCCTATTATAACTACCCAAATGGATTAAAGCTTAACATACATACAAGTAACAGAAACAAATACAAGCTAAAGCTGAAAACACTATGTCTATTTTAATCTACCTATATACAATTTTGCTTAAAAAACTCTTTCACGGTATAAAATGCGTGATTTATGTTAAGTCGTTTAAGGGTTGATCTAATGCACAGAAATCTCAATGACAAATGATTAAAAGTTTTTATTGGTATATATCACAGACTTTTTTATTTGGAAAGTTGATGGGACAGGTAAAGCAATTATATTGGTAGACCAGGTAATTGTGATACCTGCAGAATGATTGAAGATGTCGATTCCAGGATAAAGATACAGGACAATGTTAAAAGCTTTTTCTCAAAAAATAGCGGCCTAAAAGAGACGCGAATAATGGCTTTGCCCATGTACTGGACTGCGCGTTTTTGGAAGATAAATATAGCATTAAAAAATTGTTTTGTACAATTTTCCAAGAAGCAAATGCCAAACCTCATATTTGCTTCTATTAGTCCAAAACCTGCAAGCTCAGAACCCAAAAGGCATCAAAACAGATGCCAGTTTAATTCTTAGATTTTTTATATGAACCTCAAATTTTAATTTTACATTTGTCTCTAACCAAATTACCCACCTACTGAGAAGCAATTTTTTCCGGTTAATACGCTTTTGAACAAAAATTCCCGTTCCGTAGTATTTTATCCGGTTGCCGGCTGGCGCGGCCTAGTATCCGCAAAACTTCAAGCGATATTCGTTGTGATCACATTTTCAAACATCGCTGATTAGTGTTTAGTAATTTCAAAATGGAACATCTCACCATAGAGTGTTATGTGCATCTCACCAACCCCGGCCGGTTTGAAGTTGCTTTGTTGCGGGACGATATTTTTGTGCCGCACTGTGTAGTGGGCGACCACTTTGACTAATTACATGCATTTTTACGAATGCAATTTAGCGTCCTAAAAATGCGTTTGCGGGGACGCGTATGTGGAGAATACCAATAGCTGTTCTTCTATTATGCGTAATCTGTGACATCGGTGATACAGCGAAGTTACTAATTTCTTTTTGAATGTATGCATCCTATCTCTCTTATTATTCACAAATAAAACACAATTCTATCCGGGTAATAACCAGCTCTTTATTATAATAAAGTTAAACACGTTACTTAACGAGCGAATTTCCCGAAAATTGATATAACGCGCCACGCCTTTAAAAACGAGAGGTACACACAAATGGCTTAAATTCATATCTATCGTATTAATCATAGTAAAAGTACGTTTATTTCTGTAAAATAATCAGAAAAACATGCCCGTTAATTTTATCTGGTAAGGAACTTTGCGTAACGTACCAAAAATCCTAGATCGTGATGTAACGAGCGGTGCTAATAATCACGGTACGTCGCGACGGGTTCGTACAGCACAGCCGCCGGCTTTGACCGAGGCGAACGTATGGAGGCTCTACGGACCATTTAAAAGGACTTCTTTTAGTTCCACCAACTACCGTATCTAAGTAACCAGCTAACAGCAACACCGAAGTAAGACCACCACTCCTATGACTAAGCAGATGGGCTAGCCAACACCGCCTCCTCTCATCGAATCCCGCCAAGTTCAGGTAACATTTCCATGCCGCCAGGATGCTAGTAGGCATTGGAATATCAGTACTATTATTCTTCGGAGAGCCATCTGCATAAACCGATCTTAATTTTGTCTCGACCGCTCTCATTTCGTAACAGTGTTTAGCGATCTCTCTCTTTCTCATGCATACTTTCTCGATCTCTTACTTATTAGGGTTTTCATTTAGTTTATTTGTGGGGCTAGGCTTAGGATTTATTGTGAAATACGGGCATGTAATAAATTGGATATCTTCTTTGTTTTCTACATTGGTGTTTTATTTTCGTTTGTTTCCCGACTACCTCTAGTGATGCCGTCTCTGTGTTGCGTTTGACCTTCATTAACCGTCTCCACTGTTTAAAAGCTACCTGTGTGCATTTGTGGACACTTTACCAGATTAATCCAAAGGGTGGCGTCCGAATTCAGATGTTGGATACTCCAAGTGATGGATCATCAGATGAACTACAGTCACTGATGTTCGACGAAGATCAACGAAGCACCGGAGAGCCTTACAGTATAAATGCTTTCTTCGGTATAAAAAGAATTCAAAGTAATTTTACTATATATATATATATATATATATATATATATATATATATATATATATATATATATGTATATTATGTATATAGATTCAGATCTCCCTGGGTACAAGCCTGTCTGATGAGAATAAAGTCCCAAAATATCATGATCTCAGGAGGGTACCTTGTGACATAATCGAAAGCAATTCTTTCTGTAGGCCGTTTTGCACCTGCAGAAATTATATATTTTTGCTATATATATATATATATATATATATATATATATATATATATATATATATATACACGACAACCGACATCATGAAAATTTCACTGGTATAGGTATGATCCATCAAAAATTAAGCAATACAATACTGCGATAATCTGCCACTCAACATAAATGAAGTAACACTGGACTTTATCAGTTCAACTAAAACTATCACGATTATTTAATACAATAACAAACTTTTATAAATGAAAAATAATCAGTACTTAAAGGGTATTGCATGCGTAACAATAATAGAAACAACTTAATAATTAGCAATTTTATTATCATTTCATAGATCTGATGTGTAATTGATTTGAAAGGTTCTCACCTGTGTGAGCAATTAAATATCTATAAATGCTGCTTAATTATAAACAAAGATATACACCTGCATAATTTACACTATCTAAAATATCTTATATTGTGTCACTAGCGAGTTAACACTTATAGATAAATGCGGCTTAGCTTTGAAGGTTCTTTTTGAACAAAGTTCCTACAAATAAAGATTTGAGATTTTGAGATCCGTAATTAAAATGACTCAAGCAATTTTATGGCTGCTTTCGTGCCTTTAAAACTGTGTTTTGTAACATGACGAGTTAAATATAATTTAAATAAATTTATAAAATAGTCTAGGGAAGTAATTCAGAATGCTTGGCAGTTAATACAAAATAAAATCGAGCTATTAGTTAAAACAGAAATATCTGAAGCTAGGTCTATAAAAACTACACTACTTTTGACGATGGCATTTGTTCAATAATTGCAAGGGCAAAATATTCCATGAATTGCTGTAGTTGTGGGGCAAAACCCTTGGAAATTGATAACTCAGACCTAGCTAGTAAAATATCAGCCGAGAAATATTATTTTCTATTATCTCTCTTACGTCTGTTTGAGTATTTACTTATGTTTCCATTAATATTAACATAAAAATGGTCAGCAAAAACAGCTGAAGAAAATAATAAAAAAAAACATAATTTGTTATACAAAAAGAGTTAAAAAAAACTTGGATTAAATATTGATATAGTAAAGGATCATCAAACGATGGAAATAAGTTCAAAAGATTTTTTTAACTACGCTGAAAAATCTGCGGAAGTTACTTAGTTAAGCTTTGGAAGAGAGGTTTGAAATGTATTTGCAAGGCGCATAAATTATTAAGGATGTTTTACTACCAATGGGGCAGCTTTCTGAAGAAGTCTCGGAAGCTAGGAATAAAAATAGTAGGTAAAACGCATAAAAACAAAAATACATCGACCATTAGCTTTATGTTTGTATACTTGTATACGCGTTTAGTATAGTTTTCCAATACCTGTTCGAGAAGTATATATAAAATCCTCATATTTTTTTAGTTTAATATAAATTAAATAAGTTAAGTGGGGTGGATATTATGCGTTATCACCATGTACATATTAGGTATACTTCAACATTCTGTACTTGCAAAAATTCTAAGACTAAATTGAAAGAGGAAACATTCTAATGTTCTATTTTTTTTGTTGTTTCATTAAACATTGGACATACTACACAAAAATGCAGATATATTAATATGTCAATTCACTTACAATGTTAAGGCCAACATCTTCAACTGATTTTATTCTATTGATAGTTTCCGTTACAACATCTAGCAATGATACATCATAACGCTCATTTTGAACGTTTTGGATTGGTCCTGAGTTTATATATGAAATGGAAATAACTAATAATAATAACTCAGCATATATCATGTTTTTTGCAAATTTAGGTATCAAAACAACTGTTTCTAGTCAAATGAAGTTTTAATTTTAAATATATACTCGCCAATGTTTAGAGTCAAGTGTTTTCAAGATTTGTTTATAGATTATACTAAACACATATTTAAGAACCAAGTTCAAGTGGTTTTTGAATAAATATAGGATAAACCGGTGATAATTATTTTACAGTATATGTGGTGACAATGCAGGACTTTATTAAAACCAAGTCTTGCCCTTATCATTGCTTCGTAGAGTTTACTTAGCGTGTTTAATAAGCATATCGGCCTGTATGTTGATGGACCCTCTAAAGCTGTCCCTTTAGCACTAATTTTGGAATTTTCCATTCACTTGTATGAACTCAGCAGCTTCCTTTAACTCCTGCAAGGTGAAGGGATCCGTAGTTATGCTTTTTTCGATCTTCTCTTTGGCGGAATAATACTTCGGCTACTCTTTTCTTTTATTTAGTTGTTTGTACTACTGGAGTCTTATTGGTAAGTTTTTCATTGGCAATTTTATATCCATTCG
The DNA here is from genome assembly GCA_030620095.1 of Kuschelorhynchus macadamiae. Taxonomy (NCBI): domain Eukaryota; kingdom Metazoa; phylum Arthropoda; class Insecta; order Coleoptera; family Curculionidae; genus Kuschelorhynchus; species Kuschelorhynchus macadamiae. The sequence goes on from JAUTXW010001355.1 coordinate 1,103,059, forward strand.
TCTTGATCTAACTCATCGTAGAGATACTACCAGTATTTCCTCTTCGGCTCCTTGTTACGTTTGGTCATTTCATTTTTATACATTTTATACTCTTTCATTGCAAATTCTATTTAATTATTCTCATTTCTGCTGTTTCTTCTGAGTCGGATTATTTTGGTATGATTATATAGCTTCCTTTGCTCGGCTATGTTGCAACTCCACCAGTATGATACTTCCTTGGCTTCCCCTGTACGGCTGTTCTTTTGACTGGCTTCGCAAACTTCCTTTATGATCCTCATAACTAAGTTGGTGTTTCTGGTATCCTTAACCGTTTCATTGGTTCTCCATTTGAGTAAGATTTTAAACAGTTCCCAATTATAATCTATATTGGTCCTTTCCATATTTTTACCCCTTCGTTGTTTTGAACGTTTTATTTCAAAATATAAGAATCGATGACCACTTAAGGATTAAATGGATCCTATAATTTGTGACGAACAGGTCACGTCTATGAAGGATTCAAAATTATTCTAAGAGAAAGTAAGTGTTTGGATATTATTCACCACCAGGTCCATTGTAACCATTCACTCAGTCTAGTGTTCTCTCCTGTCACCTATTCTTGGTGAACCCCATTCCGGCGATTTAGCATTAAGATCCTCCATGATAATACTCGATCGTTCGGGAAACTATAGCAGCAGTATATTTGATATTGTTTCATATGAATAGATATGTGGCCCTTTTCCGATCTTATTCTGGTACTCTCTATTTTCTTATGTAGGAAGGTAACTGCTGCTTCTCATCTTTTGTCCTTGACCCAGTTGCTTCCCACTCTTTTTTGTCTTGGGTCGCTTACAATCATAATTTCTAAGTTTTTCCAACGCCGTTGCATAGGCGGCGTCATAACTTCCCGCTGACCTCATTAAAATTGTCTGCATAATTCTAATGGCCCATTGTTTTTCGAAAGATTACTGGCTTACTCTCGTGGATCTAGCCTCCTGTACCTGCTTCCTGAAAAATGGGTATTTTGTTTGGCCAGCCCTATGATTCTTGACTTTGCACTTAACACAGAATATATTGCTATTACATTCATTCGCCAAGTGCCCTTTCGTCCCACAGTTTCGCCACATCGGTCCTTTTTCCTTTTCCTTGGACTGAAAGGATTTGTGCTCAAAATCTAGACATTTAAAACATTTAGGTATTGAGATCCTCTCCTTTACCGAGTAGCTTATCCATCTAATTTTAATTTTCCCCTTTTGCAAGATTAACTTAACACTTTCTCTTTGCGTTGTTATCGTTGCTGTCTGGCTATCTAATCTACCTGGTCTCAGTGATATTTTCATATGTGCATCCTCCACACCTGCTGCCTCTCTGAAAGCTTTTTTGATTTCTTCTTCGGACGTAGCTTCATCTATATCATATACAAATATTTCGTGTCTTCTGGTGCTTACTTCTGCTCCCTGTATGTTCGTTGCTAACTCTCTCTTTAGAACGTTTGCCTTTCTATTTCTTGCCACCGTAATCAATAGGTCATAATTTCTGCACTATATTATTTTTCTTATTTTTACCCCAACCTTATTGATGTCCACTCCTTGTGTCCACGACACGACACTTTCATCTTACGAGGGAAGTAAATACTAAATAGGATTTTTAAATATAGTTCATACAAAATAAAACCCGTTGCACGTCACAATACCGGCACCAATAAATTTCATTAGAATAGACATGATGTCATCGATGACGTGCAAAGGTTTTAGTTTTGTATGACTTATATATTGATTTTATAGTACATATTTTAATTAAGTTAATTTTTGTTTATTTATTTAAGTACTCCGAATGGTCCAATATAGTATTTAATAAAATAATATCAAGGTGAATTACCACAATTTATCAACTATAATTTTAATCCCAATATTCACAAATTCCAGGCGGGGCACGAAACGCTGGCAACATTAAATACTAATGATTAATATATCCTTATAGATATGCACCCGTCGAATTCTTTCGTAATTTTGTGGGAGACGTGTATAGCCCAGTCATGGCGTGGCCAGCTCATGAGGGCTATCATTTGGACCATGAAATAAATATAAATCAGCAGTACACGCCTTTGACGTTGCATTGGGAAGATTGGTGAGAGCTCGCAAGCTTTGTTTAGTATGACCGTCACGGCACATTATTCTGTGGTTCTTACTTTACATGACTTTTGTTAGGACCATATTAGAGTATCCCACAACTGTCTGGAGCCTACATTACCACAGTCATAAATATCTTTTGGAAAGAGTGCAAAATAAATTCTTCAGGTACTTGTATTATAACGACATCGGCAAATATTACTTTAATGTGCGTAAAAGGGAATTGTTAATTAGATATAATATGGATATCTTAGAATTAAGGAGTATGGTCTTAGAGATATACGGAGTATTAGGGGTTTGATTGCAAATAAAATAGGATAGTATGAGCGATTTTAAACAAAATATTCTTATAAACCATCGGTAATTTCGAAAGTATTTTCGAGATATTTAATTTTAAAATGTTTAATTTTGCAGATGGTTTTAACAAATTTCAAGACAATATGGCAACATTGCTATTTGCTTGGACATCAATATGATGACAATCTCATTACCTGTGTTTTGTCAACAAAGAAGTATAAAAAAACCTGGAGGTTTGAAAACGATTCAATTATTTTATTTTAATTATTTTTTTGAAATGTGTGAACTAATTTTTTAATAAATTGTGATTTGTTAACATAATATCGGCGTCTATAAAAAAAGTACAAATCTGTTATTAAAACGTTTTAGATTATTTATTTGTAACCCTAAATAAGTTCATTCGTTTCCAAAAATTAATAAAGAATATGAACTTACCAAGCATATTAATTTATAGCCCTAGGTGGGTATTTTAAACAACTTAAAGTAAATGCTGAATATGACTACCGCCATTATTTAAACACCCACGAATACAGCGAAGCCAATATTCTTAAACAGATTCAACAACGTTAGGTCTTTGTTTAATTTGTTCCGCTGCAGCAAAAATACGGTTTCTAAGGTCATATTCATTTTTAATTTCAACCCTATTATACACTAATGTTTTCATGTGGCCCCAAAAATAAAAATCAAGAGGGTTTAGGCCTGGGGACCGAGGAGGACATTTTCTAGATTCTGGGGCATTTCGACCTATCCACCTATTATCAAACGTATTATCCAGATGTTGTAACACATTCCTATGAATGTGGGCAGGAGCTCCATCATGAAGAAACGAGGCACTAGCCCGCTGAGCTAAAGGAATATCTTCTAAAAGACTGGACACGTCATTAGTTAAAAATTGGTGGTATGCCTCTCCTGTTAAACGCCTTGGTAACTCAAAAAGTCCGATTAACCTATTGAGGATTATTCCAGCCCAAACATTTATTGAAAACTGGCCTTGTTGAATCGTATGTGGCTTTTCTTGAGCCCAGGTATGAGTGTTATGTTAATTTAAAATTCCATATCTCGTAAAACAACATTCATCGGTTGTCAGTATGTTTAAAGAAAAATTTCCGTGTTATTGTTTTTTTCGGAGAAACCACCGGCAAAATTCTCTTCTTCGGGGTAAATCCTAAGCCTGTACTCGTTGCACATCATAAGAGTACAGAAGGTCTTCACGAAGCGTACGATGAATGGTTCAATTAGAAAATCCAACTAGTCGCGGGATTTTCCGAGTGCTGAAACCAGCGTTTGCCTCCACTAGGGCTAAATATGTTCCTCCTTTTCGGGTGTTATTTGTCTTTCAGGTCCCCGATTAGTTTGACGGACGTTTACACTTCCCGTATCTAGGACTAGCGATGCCTTTTCGGTTATGTTTTGGACGCCAAATGAGCATTCTTCCTACACTCTACATAAATAAGTAACATATCTGGATATTCAATATTTGTATACATTTTTAAAGAGTCTTTAAATCCCGACTACGTAGTAAAACGGTATGGCATTACCTCATACGGCAAAAAATTAAGTTGACAATTTATTCGTTTTTTATTTTTTAAATTTAAATATTTTACAAAGAAAAAAATTTGTAGGCGTTTTGTAGAAAATCATCTAGATTAACTAGATGATTTTTGTTTTACATACTAATATTAATAAAGGTGTCAACGAAGTGCCTAAAAATTAATAAAACAAAATACAAATTTAAAACCGTTTTTCTCAAAATTTGCATTTTTTAATCAAAATGGTCCATACTATCACGTGTTAAAATATTTGTAGTCAAACCCCTTACACCCTGTATATTTTTAAAATAATTAATAATTGTATAAACAATCCAAATTTCTTATCGTGTATTGGGTTAACGATGCCTGCTTATAATACCCACGCGTTTTCGACTTTTTACATGAACTCGACTAACACAACCAATAATATATTTTTGCCATTAAATGATAATGTGTAGAATTGGTAATAAAATAAGCTGCAACTCTGATATTTTTAATTTAAGTCCAAATCAATTTAAGAATGAGCTAAGAGCTATTTTTTAATAGGTTCCTATTGTACTTTGTGATGATCTTATGTATTAGTTTTGGTTTTATTTTACAATAAATGTTAATCTAATAGAAATATGTAGTATGGTAGTACTGCGAAGTGTAAATGTAACTATTGATAAGTAATGTAGGTTGTTCTTTTTATTATCTTTAAACAACCTGCTCTGTTATTGAAATTTATTTTTGTTAACCTTGTAATATAATAAATATATATAAATAAATAAAAGTAAAAAGAAAGTTCCACGGAATTAGCAAGTCCGGCGTCTTTTTGACAGAGGGTTAGACGCAAAGAATCAGTAGAAGTCCTTCAAGTCATCCTTTTGAAGCGTTACTACTGTGCTTTGCAAGTATTACAAATAACTTCATTAATTAAAATAATGGAAATGGGCGTAGTTCCAGACGTACGTTAAGTGCTCCCGAAAAAAAAAATAGCAACTCTAGGCCTAACTGTATACTTAAGGGTGTAAGCCATTTCCAATGTACACTAGAATGCAAGACTCTAGATTTCGCTTGCAGCCCTCCAATCGCACCACTTCAGAGGGCGCGCGTATTTAAAATCTGATTTTCGATTATTTGAGGTGCTGTTTTAGGCTTTCATGATGATTGATAACTTTAATGATGGTTTTATCGACGATATAAGGTTTGTTTAAAAAATCCTTGTTTTAATATAAAGCCTAATCAATCCCAAGCGCAATTTTATTGAGTTTCAAACTTCAAAAATGGCATCCGCCTGAACGGGGATTAGAAAATACATGTGCATTATTCAAAGACGAATATTATTTGAGAGGGAGCGGGTTAATCAAAAAGAGACAAAAAAATCTTCACTTTTATGTAGCATGAGCTTCTACCCCTAGGCCTGGACTTAACTTGTTTGTAATGCGGCCCTACCCCACTACCGTTGTTTGAATACTTACCCAATCAACGCTACTACCGTGTTGGGATCCCGTACTGAACACTCAGCAAAACTTGTTTTTACTCCGCCGAAATAAACGAGGAATCAATAGGAAGCACATTGAACAAATGTGTTGTGATTGGTAGCGAGCTGCGAAGGAGAATAGGGAATAATTAATAATTGCGTCTAACAACAAAAAATATTTACCTAGCTTAAATATTGAAATAAACAAGATAATTCTAAACATATTGTTTCTTTCTTTGGAAAGGGCTTCAACTAGATTGAGTATACCCTAATAAGCTGGCCGATTAAACTCGAAGTAGTGCCAACAGAATTCCCAAAGATGAGACAACTGCCGACGACTTTTTGGTTATGTTTTGTGAATGTTGTGGAAAGAAGTTAACTAGTGCGAAATAATTTGTGATTGTGATTTGTGGGAAATAATAATAATGTCACGTAACTCAAATAGAACTATTAAATAATAGCAATAGTGTTTAATATTATGGTTTATCAGTTGATAGTTTTATTCGGTTGGCCATACAAATGCCACTCGTTGGCCGAGAGTACAAAAACAATTAGTTAATCTTGTTATTGAAAACTCTGCTTGAATGCCGTTGTCAAAAAAACTAACTTTCAAGTGAAACCAGACATGAAGATTCGCAGGAAGACAAAACGAATAATAACACCACCCACGTCTGCACCGTTTGTAGCAAAATTGTGGAACATTGTAAATGATCCCAGTACAGATGAGATCATTAGTTGGAATAGTGTAAGATTTTTTTAATAATATTTCTCTAAAATCAGTAACTATCAGAAGATCAAGATAGGTAAATGTCTTGAGTATTACTCTCCTGTTGTATAAAACCTATACAAAATTTGTCAGCTAATATTAATATGCTCTATGTGTAGTGTAGTGTAATAACAACAATTTAAAATACATTTTAAGAAAATAGTACTGTTTTTTAGTTAAATAATGTTGCTTTTAGTCAGTATTTTGTCTGTTCTTATGAAATAGAATGTCTAGGCTAATGAAGGATGCAGTGATAAACAAAAAAAATGTGACTAGTAAGTACTGTTTTCTAGTATTAGGGAGTTTTGCAGAGGTGCTTTGTTAACAGATCATTTATTTACTGTTGATAGGTGTTCATTCTGTTTTTGTAAGAAGTATTGAATGCTTTTTAGGAGTCGACAGGTGAAATCAACAAAAAGGGTAGGGATAATCTGGTTTTGTCACTTCACTAATCAGAGTGGTTACTTCATTGATGTGGGATTTGCTAGTCTGTGGGGGCACATGGAAGGATGGGAATTTATTTATTTATTTTTTTTTTGAAAACAAAACTTTATTTCTCAAATTTATTTATGAATTACATATATTAGTAAAGCTCTCTAAACAGTGCCTCTAGCTCTGGTCTAGAGAGTCAATAAATAAATCACAATGTACATTTCTTAATTGACTACTTTACACCTAAATATGTTTTTAAATTCTTTACAAATCTACTATATATATATATTCATATTTTTTTATATAATCAGGAAGGTTATTGAAGGCTTTCGATGCATCCAGTATGGGGTTTTTAATTCCAATAGTAGTTCTAGTAAACAATTGATATATATTATTTTGTGCTCTTGTATGATAATTATGCGCATCCTTTGGATATATAATATTGGTATTACATTTTTGTTGTTTATTTATTATTTTAAACATTAGTTTACATTGTTTCAAATCCAATATTTTGTTTAATCTAACAGCTTCCAATTCCCTGTATAAGGTATCTGTGTCTGTCATACTATTATAATTAAAGCACTTTAGGTGCCTTATTTTAAAGGACTTGACTCTATTAAAGTTTGTCGTACCACACATTCCCCACACAGGCATTAGGTATCTTAAATGAGGTAAAAAGAAGGCATTATATACATCTACTTTACATTTTTTACTTAATTACCACCTACTGATACTGAAAATTGTTGATAACATCAGTATCATTTTTTCTGCTAAGGAATTTATGTGCTCATATCAATTTAACTTGTCATCAATGATCAGACTCAAGTATTTAATATGTTTGCCTAAACAGCATATATTTGCTTTTATCAATATTTATTTTTAATTCATTAGCTTATAACCAATCTATTAGGAAATGTACAAAGAAATAAAAGATTTTAATTTAACTTTTAAATATTTAATTGTCTCTTGTTTAAGACAATATGGAAAGCAAGCCGAAAGAGTCAAGAGAACTAACTAATGAACTTATAAATATAATCCTATGCCTCAGATTTATCTGGGCCTATACTAGAGCATAATGACCCGTATGCATTCTTACTTACATAAACACTTTTAGGCACATATGCCAGGGAACCATATCGAGAACATAAACAAGAAAATCTTAGAACTAATAAAGTTTAATTAATTGATTTTTGTTTCACTGATATGAATATCAGTTTACTCAACATGCCACCTCAAAAATTAATTAATTAAAGAAAATTAAATTTAATATTAAATATAAAGTAAAACTTATCTTAAAACTGCAATAACTTATAACTGCCAAAAGTTAAAAACTAAATGTATAATATCTTGGCCTGCTTTCCTTATAGTTGTCTTTTCTGGGAAAAACACAATATTGGTTCAGCATTTGCTGCTCAGGATTAGGGAAACCCAGAAAAACCTAATCAAACCATTTAACTTATTCTACGTATAGCTTCTAAGCTTAATTCCTTCCTCAACACTTCAAATCTAAAGGCCGGTAAAGGTTTTGAAAACATGAAAGAAAAACCTAATCAAACCATTTAACTTATTCTACTTATAGCTTCTAAGCTTAATTCCTTCCTCAACACTTCAAATCTAAAGGCCGGTAAAGGTTTTGAAAACATGTCAGCAACTTGTTTACCTGTGGACAAATATTTCAAATTAATTACTCCTTTTTCTACTTGTTCTCTAGAAAAATGATACTTTATGTCAATGTGTTTTGACCTTTTATGATTTGTTGGATTATTGGCAATACTTCATATAAACACAAGTTGTGTTTCCGTCAAATGTCAAGTACGAGAATTGTTCCCGCAGAATTGTGCAATTTTCGGCAACGTATTACATAAATCGAGTCTAAAAGTGTATTAAAATATGAAAAACAGTGCAAACCTACTGTGGAAATGGAGGAAACTCCTGATTCGTCTCCTGAAATAAGGAAATTTTGCCTCTTTTAAAATAAATATTATAACCCAACTTTATTAGAGTGAAAAGTTAAATTGACAGCTGCCCCTATTGGCAGTAGCTACTAAAAGAAGCCGTAGCCTTTGCTATCTGTGGCCCTAACTACTGTGGTCTTTGCTACAAGGAATCCAACCCTTAAGCAGTATGGCGACAGGACGAATGCGTATTCAATCAGATACGGAAAATAGTGGGAAAAATCCGAAATTAGCATTTTTCCATTGTAAAAAACAGTTGGAAAGTGCGGAAAAGTGCATAAAATGTTGCGAAAACTTTCATCCTTCGTGCCTAAAACAATCGGCAACAAAAAAATCTGCTGTTTGCGTACACCAAACAACAGGCAGTGAAAACAACTCGATGTCGGTCAAAGACAAAGACAATATATATGAAATTGAACTTCGATAATTTGTAGTCCAGTAAACAAACAACACTCCACGTTTATTTTTTGTTGTTATATAAAGAAAAGTCGGCTATAAATCGCTGCAAACACTCGCCCGTGTGTAAAAAAGTATAATTCAATAATTCACAACATCAAACAAATATTCCAGGTAAGATTTTAGTCAAAAAATACAATTTTCAACATTCAAAGAAAACATAAACAAACAGTTTCATAACCTTTACTGTCCTAAAATCTATTAACTAAAAAATTGCAAAGGAAATCCAATGCAATTAAAAAAATTTTAACTGTTTAATTTTAACCATGTATAGAGCTCCTGATGGAGATTTTAATGTATTTTTAGAGTGTATGTCAAAGGTTTTAGATTATGTAGTGTCCCGGAATATTAATTATGTTATACTAAACGGAGATTTTAATATTAGCTGTAGCCCCAAAACCAAACGTAAAACTGAGCTTTTGGATTTGCTTGGTAGCTATAACTTGGAGCAGCAAGTTTATCTAAATACAAATAATGTCAACTGTATTGATAACATTTTTATAAATTTTGCTGGAGATTTACCCTATAAGACTACTGTTTTCAATCCAAACCTGTCGGACCATTATGCAATTGATATTGAAATCTGTATGGAGGAAAAAATATTGAAATTAAACGAAATACATGCTGAGTATAGACCAATAACCAGAGTGGGTATGTGTAAACTCTATTTGACCCTGGAGGAGCAGACTTGGGATTTTCTATCGTTTGAAGGAGGTGAAGTGGACGAAGTCTTTGATGCCTTCCTGCATACCATACTCTCGGAGATAAACAATGCATTCCCATTTGTTAAAAGAAAAAACAGCCCTAATAGCACAAACATCATATGGTTTGATAACGAGTGTAGACATATGAGGGAAACTTTAAAGCTATTACAAGAACTGCATGAAATGAGGCCAACACCAAACACAAAAACTAATGTATTAAATTTTGCAATGCAGTACAAAAAACATCTGGCCAATACCAAAAAGCTTGCGTATACCAACCACATATTAAACTCAGCAAACACAGTAAAGGCCTCTTGGAGAGTAATAAATTCCTTTAGAGAGAGTAGCTCTGGTTCTGCCTCAGATGAGTCCCTGAGTGCCAACCAGTTTAACGAGTTCTTTGTAGGAGTAGCAGAGAGTGTATTGGCATCACTTCCAGCAACACAAGAGGATCATATTTTCTTTTTAGAACAACATAATATAGTGGAGTCAAGATTTGCTTTTCGGGAAGTAGGCTTTATACAGGTAAGAGATGCAGTAAATTTACTAAAGGATAAATCAAGTAAAGACTTATATGGCATGAATGCATCTATGATCAAACAGCTTAAAAACCAGCTAATATCACCCTTAACCAAATTAATAAACTTTAGCATTAGAAAAGGTATATTCCCTGCTTCTTTAAAGCACTCAAAAATAGTTCCAGTATTTAAGAAAGGTGAGAAAAATAACCCATCAAACTATAGACCCATCTCCTTGATTCCCATTTTTGCGAAGGTTTATGAGATCATTTTAAAGGACCAACTTTACAGGTACTTTGAGGACAATAACTTATTTACTCCCTTTCAGTTTGGCTTTAGACACAGGCGCTCAACCACTGGTGCCATAACCGATATGCTGGAGTATCTGGTGAGTGTCTTCGAGGAGCAGCAATATGTAAGTGCTACGTTCTGCGAACTCTCGAAGGCTTTTGATTGTGTGTCTCACGAGATCTTGTTGGACAAATTGCGACATTATGGAGTCGGAGAGTTGAGCATTCACCTGCTGGGCAGTTATCTGGCGGGAAGGAGACAGCAGACTTTTTACAGGGAGCATCTGTCGGACAGCGCTGAGGTCAAACATGGTGTCCCCCAGGGTTCCGTACTGGGCCCCCTTCTATTCTTGATTTATATAAATGATTTGCAGCTTGCAGCGCCCACAGCAAAATTGTGGCTCTTTGCTGATGACACCACTGTGGCGAGAAATGGAGGGGAGCTGCAGAACTTGTTGGATGTCAGCCAGCAAGATGTGCGGAGTCTAACAGATTGGTTTGTAGCTAATCGCCTGTCCCTGAATGCAGAGAAGACTGTTGCAATGGGGAACGGAATGGAACTACGGGAAACTCCAGAAGACAATCCTGAGATGGCAAAGTTCCTGGGGGTACACCTGGACACGAAACTCACTTTCGAAAGACACTTGGAACATGTAGCTCGGAGGCTTTCAAGTAGCCTATATTTGCTGCGTTGTCTGGTAAAGGTGCTTCCACTTACAGTAATGATGCAGGCATTCCATGCAACATTTCAGTCAGTAGCAACATATGCACTACTGGCCTGGGGACATTCCTGTCATTCCGCAAGGGTATTTGCTCTTCAGCATAAGGCTATTCGAATAATAGCAAAGAAGGGATACAGGGAGGACGTCAAGCAAACCTTTATTGAACTAAGAGTACTCACTATACCATCAAGATACATTTATGAATGCCTTATGTATACTCACAGGAACAGCAACTGCTATACCACTAACAATGTCTATCACAATTACCCAACAAGGGAGGGAGGCAACATAAGAATGGACTTTTTGGGGAGAAGCCGACTCTCAGTGAACTATTATGGGCCCTTGCTTTATAATAAATTGCCAAGACATTTGAAAAACTTGCCTTCTCCAGGTTTTAGCTCAAATATCAAGCGAATTCTTTTGGATAATGCTTTTTATGACATTAGTCAATTTTTAGATTTTAATTTTAACATTTAAGGATTGTTTTTTTTTTTACATTTTGTTTTATTTTATTAAATTAAGTAATAATGTAGGTGTTATGTCTTTAATGGACCTATATTTTAATAACTATTTTATATTGCATACTGACTTTAGCAAAAATTTGTAAATTTAATGTTGTAATATATTGAATTTGAATTTGAATTACTTATGCAACTATTATTGTCTTCATAAATGGTTATTGGCCCTGACACATTAATATTTACACTTATTGCCAATGACTTTAACCAAAGAGCCTCACGGACAGCTTCAAAAAGAGCCATATATTCAGCTTCAGTAGATGAGGCTGCTACTGACAACTGTCTTTTTGTATTCCAACCGAGGGGGTACTCACTCCATTTTATTTGGGACGAAAGATTGCCTCCCTAGCAAATCTTCCCCAAATCTCCTTGGATATCCTCAAAATCTCCTCGAAGTCTCCTCGGATCTCCCCGAAATCTTCTTGGATCTCCCGAAATTTCCTCTAATTGCCCCGGATCACCCCGAATTTCCTTGGATCTCCCCAAATATCCTTGGATTGCCCAGGATCACCTCGGATCTCCCTGGGTCTCCTCAGATCGCCCTGGCTCTCCTTTGATATCCTCACATCATACTTGTATCAACCGTGTTAACAAGGTTAGGAAATAAATTATATTAAATTTAAGGTAATTATTACTTTTTAAAAGCTTTTATTTAATTTCACTTATATGTTAGAATGTATGTATGTTTGGGTCAAATCATGCAAGTAACTTTTGGAGCAGTTCCTGTTATCGGAATTGAATGAGATTTGGTATACATACATAAACCCGATGACAGTACAATATTATAGTGTCCAATCGTGAATGTCTTATACAAAGTGCTTAAAAAATAATGCTAAAATGCTCAAAATAAAATAAACGTAAAAATATTTTTTTTACCAACGAATTATTATTTGGAGCGCCAATTAAAATGTAACTTTTCAGTTTAATTTCTGAATCTTGGCGAACTAGGCTGGTCAGAACTGTAAACTAAGTGCCCTTCTGTATTTTGTCACCAAGAGAACATGAAAATAAATAGAAATACACTTAGTGGACACTTTCTGACCAGTCAAATCCACTTAAAGATTAATTTTTGATATTTTAACCTGCTCAAAAACAAATTACAATACTTTTCTGCTAACTTCATATATAGACGAATCGGAATAACACATTTAGAGGTAAAAAAAGAGAAACTGTCACCTAAACTTTAGTCCAAATGGTAAAGTGGCTTTTAATAAATGTAAAAAAAAATAATTGTAACCGGCGAAAATTGACGTCCTATAAGAAAATATTCAATACAAAAGTTGTAGATAATGCAAACATCTTCAACTTGTGTAGAGAGATAGAAAATGCAAAAGTTCATTGATTTTTTTTTTCTTTTCATTTCTGCAAAAATAGTTTAATTTTAATGGAACTTGGTGAATAAATACCTTTTTATGACTTAAACAGACACAATTTTGTATATATTATATTATTAAAAATCCAGAAGTTTCTGACATATTTGTTTTTCCCGGTCTTATTCCACGGTGAAAAACCATTAATAATCAAATTCAAATTCAAATTCAATTTATTATCTTATTGACCATATACATATGATTTAAGATTCGTCATGAAAATAAAAGTAGACCTATATTAAACTTATATAGGAATACTAGATTTAAAATTGTGTATACATACATAATAAGACACAATACAATACAATAAATAAGTCCATTAAGGGTATATAAATAAATAAATAAATAATGGACTCGCTACGTTAATTATAGGAAAAACAAGGCAAAGTTTTTTACGAATTTGGATTTAGGAAGTCCTTCAGGGTGTAGAATGTGCCATCAATCAGGAACGCTTTGAGTCTTCTCCTAAATGCCCCTGCTGATTTTTCTCGTTTTATTCCTTCTGGTAATCTGTTAAACATTCTGACACATGCATAATATGGGGATTTTTCGAACATCGTTGTTTTATGTTTAGGATAGACCAGATCATTCACATTTCTTGTGGGGTAGTTGTGGCTTTGTCCGTTTTCTCTGAACTCGCTTTTGTTATTAAATACATAGGTTGAACATTTGAGGATATAGATTGATGTAATAGTTAGGATCTTATATTGTTTAAAAGTATCCTTGCATGTTTCCATTGGCTTTAGACCAAATATTAGTCTCAACAAGCGTTTGTGGGCCATAAAGACCCTATTTACATTAACTGCCTGTCCCCAGAGTATGACATTATAGCTTAGATGTGTATAAGCTAGGGCATAATAGGTTGTTATAAGGGTACTCGGGGGTATACTTTGTTTTAGTTTTAGAATTGCAAAATAGGCTTGACTGAGTTTTGTGCAATCGTGGTCTATTTGGGGTTCCCAGGATAGTGTTGAGTCCAGCTGCGTTCCCAAGAACTTCGTGGAAGATTCCGCATGGTCAAGCTGAATTTTCGGTTTTGTTTTGTAGAAGTGAACATGTACTGTTCTTGTTTGGTTAAGGATTAGTTGGTTTGAGAAGCACCAATGGTTCATTTTGTCACAGACCTCGCGGATTTTATCGAAAGCTATTGACTTGTCTGCTGTGGATATAGCGACTGTTGTGTCATCCGCAAATTTTACTGTTATATCTGGCAGAGAGAGATCATTGATAAACAACAGGAATATGAGAGGGGCAAGCACTGATCCTTGTGCTGCGCCAACATCAATATTGTATTCTGGTGAGGTGCAATCCTCAACTTCAACAAGTAGTCTTCTTTCGGATAGGAATGACATAAGTAGTGACAGGGTGTTGCCTCTTATACCGACCGTATATAGTTTTTCCTCCACAAATTTCAAATTTAGGGTGTCAAAGGCCCTGGACAAGTTGAAGAACATGCCAACAACAATGTGTCCCAGTTCTAGTTCCCGATGCACGAAGTCGATGAGTTTAAACGACGCTGTTTCGGTTGACTTGTTTTTGCGAAACCCATGCTGCTTATCCTGTATTACCCCGAATCGATTCAGGAAGCTGACCAATCTGTTATTCAAGATACGCTCGAATATTTTTGAGAACACGCCAAGAAGTGATATTGGTCTATAGTTTGAAATGTCCATATGGTTTCCTTTCTTGAATACCGGTATTACAGTCGCAAGTTTAAGCGCAGATGGAAAGGTTCCCGTATCGAAGGAACAGTTTATTAAATGCTGGAGTGGTTCCTCCACTTCGGAGCAGACCTCCTTCAGCACCCTCACTTGAATCCTATCAGGGCCAGTCGATTTTTTATTTTTTAGATTTTTTATAACCGCACTTATCTCATTTTTTTGTTACCGGCTGCAGGTACATCGAATTAGGCTGTGGTTTAGCAACAGTGGGGTTTTGTGAGATACGATTTTTGAAGTGATCTTGAACTTTAGCCTCTGCAATTGTTCCGAAATATTTACCAAACGCTTCAGAGACCTCCTGTTGATTATTTATCTCGACACCATCGATGACTAATTGAATTGGTTGTGTTTGTCGGTTTTTGTTTAATTCTGTGTTTACTATGTTCCATATTTCTTTTGTTTTGTTCTTGGATGTTTCGATTTTCTTTTTATTGAAGTTTATTTTTGTTTCGTTGATTTGTGTTTTATAGCGTTTCTTCATTTCTCAATAGTATTGCCATATTTCGTTGGTATTTATTTGCTTCGCCAAACTGTAGGTGTCTTTTAGTAGATGTTTTTGGGTTGTTATTTCATTTGTTAGCCAGTGTGGTTTTGATTTAGACGGAGTAAGGGTTCTTTCTGGGCATGCCTGATTGAAATCCCATAGAAATGTTTATATAAAGTTGTTAAAGCAGTCATTTATGTTTTCCTCTGTGAAGCACCATGGTTCCTTTTGAAGTCCGACTTTTAGGTTGTTTATATTAATTTCAGACAATATGCGCATTGTTCTTGGTTTATGTTTTCTAGGCGGTATTTGTGCTGGAGTTTTAATATCAAGTATTTGTAGGAAGTGATCGGATATGTGTTCTTCTATCAATTTGAATTCTACCAGTGATTTGTTTATGTTGGTCGCCATGTAATCTATAGAGGAAATTGAGGTGCCCAATGGGGATGTGAAGATTCTCATTGGTACGTCGCAGTGATCTGTCAGACAGAACGAGTTGAATAAGTCTTTTAGTAGGTTGAAATTGTGATCATGCTTTTTTAGACTGTCAATATTCAGGTCTCCACATAGTACAATATTTTTGCACGTTTTCGAAACATATATAAGAATATATATGTATATATATATATTGCTTGTTGGATAAATATATCTAGGCAGCCCGTGGGAGGTCTGTAGACTGTAATTATTGCCGTCGTCTGTTCTGCAGCTGTTATTTGAGCCGCACAGCATTCTATTTGTAGTTCAACGCTAAAATTTATTGCTTTTTCCAGTGCCTTGGTTGTGACTCCTGCTTGGGTGTAAATAGCAACTCCACCGTAAATGTGCTCTTTTCTGGAGAAATGAGTTGTCAAGTTATAGTCTGGGATAGTCATATATTCCATTCCGTTGTCCGAACCCCATGTTTCTGAGAGACATATGATCTGTGGCTTATGTTCTTTGGTAAGTAGTTCGATGTGATTCAATTTGTTTCTAAACTTTGGATATTTAGGTGGAAGATTTTTGTGGGCGACGATGTTGCTATGCTTCTAGTTGTAGCTGGCTGAGTCGGGGGTATAAAAAATTCTGCGTTTTTGTACTACTTGTAGGGGAGCAGGTGTGGATATCGCTGTCCCTGTTATTGGTGTTGGGCCTTAGTTCATGTTGTTTTTGTAGATTTGCAGAACTATCTTTTTTTAGGTTGATGTTTGTATTATTTTTATTTTTACTTGGCAGTTTGTCGTTTGTTATTTTGGTACTGCTTTGTAGGTAGTAATGATGTATATAATTTATTACCTGCCATTTTCCCTTGTAGGTAAGTTCTCCGTTTTTTTGTACTTGGTATGGTCATATAATTTTGTTGCAGTCGATATAATCTACTAGGCTGTCATGTTCAATCGCGTTTAAGATATTTTGGTTTTGTCTGTTGATAAAATCGTTTAATACTGGCTGACCCGGTACAAAAGGTGCTCCAATAAGAATTAGATTTGTGTTTCTTGAATCGTCAATCACTTTCTTTATGTACGTCCTCTCTATATTTGTACCTCCTTTTGCATTTCACATTGGCAGTTTGTGTCAAAGTCGTTATTTGTGAGTTCTTTTATTATTTTCCCATAGTTGTAGCCGTTTGTTCTACTCATTACAAGTACTTGGTGTTTTCTTATTTGCATATGGGTTTTTTTACCATTCTGTGCTTCTTGTGTTTCTTTGCTTTTGTCTGTGTTATTTGTTGTTACAATTTTTTCCAATTCATTGTTTTGTTTTTGGATTCCTTTAATTTGGTTGCAGAGAGAATCATTTAGGTCGTTTAATTCTCTGATTTTTGAATTTAGCCTTAGTATTTCTTTCTTGAACTCTTCTATGTTTTTGATGGTCTCCTCTTTATCCTTTAGATTCATATTATTTATTTCGTTAAGGTTTCCCTTTAGTTCTAAGATTTGTTTCTTGTACGTCTTTAGACTGTCTTCCACAGATTCCTTCCCTTTTTGTATGTCTTTGTTTTTTTGTTTTTCTTCAGTGTGTCCCTCTGTCTCTTTTATTTTTAGCTTTGATTGCTCCGTTTCCTGAGTTTTTCTATTCTGTTCTTCCTTGAGTTTACTCTCTAGTGCTTTTATTTTGGCTTCGGTTTCGAAGGCGATAGAGTTTCGTCTTTGTCTTTCTAATAGCTTGTCCTTTTCCTGAGCTTCCTTTAAGGCTTCTGTGAGCATATGTGTAAGTTCATGTATCTTTTCAGTTTCGTCTTCGTTTGTACCCTGCTGACCTAGTTCTTCGCATTTCTTACTGCAATATATTCGGTGGTTCTTTATATATGTTACTCTCTTTTTCCTCTCTATACAGCTTCTATATTGTATTGTTTTACATGATATGCAATAATAGCAGGTTAGCTCTTTACCATCACTACAACATTTAAAAGTACCTATCTGACTTTTATCCATTTTTAGTTGATTTGTGTCGCACTACTCACTTCAGGAAGTCCGCGGTTTCGACTACCGGTAAAGAATTTTTTGTATATGGACAGCTTTTGCTTATTTTCAAAATTTAATCCAAGTAAAAGTTTCACTGTAAATCTGGAACGCAGCTGATTTGTGAAATGTCAACAATAGCTTGCCGCCAATAAGGAAATTATCTCAAATCCCTGTTTTTCTCGTTTTTTTGGAGTGGAAAAGTACGTTTGTTGATGCTAAACGTAGTGAAAAGTATTGATCACAACTTTTCTTAAAATAAAAGACACTTTAAACCGTGAAAAACAAGTAAATTATGACGACAACATTTCGATACGTCACATAGCGACTACGTTCGCGAATATATTCGCAAATAATAATCTGTACAAATAAAAAAAAATCTTCGAAAACTGTTACACTATTCAATTATATGGAAAGAAATACAAAAGAAACTATGTTGCATTGTTTGACCAAAAGCTTTAATTTTGTATAGTATTCCTATAAACATTTAAGCTAAATAATTTTGGAATGGATCTGAGGAAAGTACACAGAAAAGGCGATTGTGCGGCAACTTGAGCAAAGCTATCCAAGATGTTTTTGTCAATTTAAACAAATTATCAACAATTGCGGAAAAATTCGTTGTTGGAAGATTCATTTTTTGTTTTTTGCCAGTTTCAACATGTTTTTGAATTGTGACTATTTTTGTTTTATTTTCTCCTAAAAGTATGTATCTAAATCAAAAAAAGCACCCGCGGAACTCTAACAATGATCTTTTACCATAGGATTTTATTTTGAAGAAAAAAAAAATTGGACTGGAAATCATTAATATCTTGGAAACTTCTTGATTTTTTTTATGTAAAAAAGTTTGTGATTATTTAAGATATAGAAAGGTATACTTTTACCTAAATCCGTTAAAATTAAATTATTTTTGTGGAAATGAGAAATAAAAACTCGGTAAGTTTCCTTTACCCGGAACTTCCTTCATTATAAATATTTTCTTTTATTAAAAATAGTGACGTGTGAACCAATTTAGTTCAGTAGATAGTTATTTAATGACACATATATACCGTCTTTTCAAACATTTTTATTGAACGCCATTTTGTTCCTACCACTTTCTACCTATGCCACACTTAATTTTAGGCATAATTTAAAATAAATTCAATAAGTAGTTTTTACATTGACACACACACTGCAATTTTGTTACGTCATGTTGAATTCGCACCAGCTTATCCTTGTATCATATTTAATTTTTCTCCAAAATTTAGAGTCAATTGAATAAGAAGATTTTCTAACATTTTATTTGGCCGCCATTTCGTTCCGCTATCTTGAATTCGTACAACTTTACCAGCTTATATCTATATCACACTTAATGCTTGCACAAAATTTGAAATTAATCTGATAAGTAGTTTTTTTCAGACTGATTTTTTAAACATTTTATTAGGCCGCCATTTTGTTTTGCTATTTTATACTCATACCAAAATATTACCAGTTCATTCTTATGTATCCTAACAATTGCAAAATTTGAGGTAAATTGGATATATTTTTTTTGGAATACTTTTTTAACCATTCAGTAGGCCGCCATCTTCTTCCGGTATATTGGATTTTTACCAAAATATTACCAGGTCCTTTCCATATAAGCCTTAAGTTTTGACTAAAATTTGAAGTCAATCTGATGAGTAGTTTTTAAGCTATGCTGCGGATTGATAGACACACCGGCAGACGGACCTTATACAACATATTTTTTGGCATCTAGGGACGCTAAAACGCGAAGATATGCAAAACCTGAGAGGGTGATTTTTTCAGATTACACAATTTTATTTGGCCGCCATTTTGTCCCGCCATCCTGAATTAATACCACAGTTTTACTAGTTCATCTCTGTACTACAATTAGTTTAATAAGTAGTTTTTTCAGGCTGAATTTTTAAATATTTTATTAAGCCGCCATTTTGTTCCCCTATCTTGGATTCATACCGAAATGTTACCAGTTGATTCCTATATAATACTTGATTTTTGTGTAAATTTTTAGATAAATTGGATAAGCACTTTCTCAGAAACAATTTTTTTTAACATTTCACTAGGCCGCCATTTTGTTTTGCCAGGTCATCCCCATATAACCCTTAAATTTTGACCAAAATTTGAAGTCAATGAGGTTAGTAGTTTTTTAGTTATGCCGCGAACAGACAGACCGAGAGCCAGACCGACAGACAGACAGACCGATAGAATTGAGAAAACATGTTCTTCGTCATCTAGGGACTAGGGAAAGATCTGAAAAAATCTCGGAGGTTGATTTTTTAACGATTACAATACTTCGCTTTTATGAGGGAAGTAAAAACGAAAAAAAAATTCAAACGAACTTTTGCATTTTTCTTGGAAATTTGAAAAGACAGGCTGAAAACTGATTTCTGCAAAAGTTGTAAATTTTTGCATGATTTACAACTTTTCTACAGGATATTTTTTATAGGACACCAATTTTTGCTGGTAAATTGCAAAAATACCATTTTTCAAGCCCCTACGTCAACCCTCCACCATCCCTGAGGTTGCAGTTATTTTTTATTAAAAGCCCTTTTACGATTTGTACTTATAAAAATCCAGATAACCTTTTTTTTTTGCTGTAAGTATAAGTTAGTTGGTTTAATATTTAAAATGCGGTAATATCAGTACTGAAAGAGGTCTTTATTTTAAATAGTACAGATATTTTAAGTATATAGTAACAATAAAAATATTTTGTTGATTTCTTAAAGCATACAAAATTAATTTAGCGGTCTCAAATGTTAAGTTGATTATACAGGGCCAGTTAAGGATAGAAAAATTAGGTTTTTCTATTCTCAAAAATAAATTTAACATGGAATATCCGAGACATTAGAATTATCTGAAACTTGAAAATTATTTTTTAGATACCTGGTTACACAAAAGGCTTAAGCCACCCTGTAATTATTTATGCATTTTTCGATAGATTTCCTTGGGGGATCTCCTCAGATTTCCTCTGCATTTCCCTAGATATCCCCGAAATCTCCCTACATATCCCACGAATCTGACGGTATCTCCTTGGATATCCTCCGAATATCCCCGTATCTCCTTGGATATCCTCTGAATATCTCCGTATCTCCTCGGATATCAATCAATCAATCAATCAATCAGTATATTTATTAAAAAAGCCAATATACATTGGATTTAACATGTCCTAAACAAATTATAAATAATGTAAAATAGTAAAGTATCAAATCAACCATCCAAGAATTCCTTTACAGAGTAATACGTTCTCTCCACTAGAAAGGCAATAAGTTTCTTCTTGAACTGTCTTATTGGGAGATTTCTCACATTTTGGGGAAGGTGGTTATAGACTGCGGTGCAAAGATACTTTGGACCCTTTTTATATACAGTCAGGCGGTGCGACTCAATCAGGATATCTGTTTTAAACCTGGTGTTATGTTCATGGGCAGCATTTGTGCGGAAGAGATGAGAATGCTTCTTCACAAACATCGCTGCCTCTAGTATGGCCATTGATGGGAAGGTCAGGATTCGCTTTTTCTGGAAAGAGCTCCTGCAGCTTTCTCGTGGCGCTAGTTCGAATATTAATTGGATCAAACGTTTTTGAAGAACGAATATCCTTTCCCATTCGGTAGATTGGCACCAGAATATAATTAGGTATTTTAAATGGGGATAAGCTAGAGCATAGTAAATGTTGGTTAGTTGACTCATGTCAAAAATTCTTTTTAGATTTCGTATTGCGAAATAAGCGGAATTCAATCTAGATGCGACGTGATTTATGTGAGTCAACCAATCTAAATGCTCATCTAACACATCCCAGAAACTTCAGTGATGACTCTTTGGCAATCTTTTCCCCATTGAGGACCAGCTCCAGATCCTGAGTCTCTTTCTTTTTATGGAAAATGAGATAACTTGTCTTGGATGAGTTGATGACCAACCAGTTTTTTCGACACCAATGTTGAAAGATATTTAGTATGTCTCTTGCAATGCTTTGGAGTTCTACAATAGAGGAAGCCGCAACGACTATGCTCGTATCGTCTGCGAATAGGATTAACTGAGATCTTTCAAACTTCAGGTATTTATCGAGATCATTTATAAAGGCTATAAACAATAGCGGTGATAAAGCATGATAAAGCAGAGCTCTGTGGGACTCCCAGCGGGCACAGTCTTGGTGAAGAGGTCTCGCTCTCAAGCCTAATCACCATTTCACGTTCTGTGAGGTAAGATTGCACCCACTCATTACATGGTCCACGTAGCTTCAAGCTTCGACACCAAATGCCCAGGGGCCACACAATCGAAAGCCCTAAGTCAAAAAATAGGCCCAACACCAGCCCCGAACTATCTAACTCCCGGTACACCAGGTCAAGAAGTGCAAATGCTGAAGTCGAGGTGTCAAAGTTTTGTCTGAAACCATGTTGACATGGACTTAAAGCTTTGTTGGTTTCCCAGAATTTAGAGATTCTGGATTTTATAATTTTTTCGAACAGTTTGCTAAAGGAAGAAATCACGGACACGGGTCGGTAATTTTGCATAAGCTGGGAATTGTCCTTTTTGTAAATCGGCACTATACAAGAATATTTGAGTTTACTTGGGAAGTTACCAGTTTTAACAGAAGTGTTGAAAAAGTAAGTCAATGGTGCAGCAATAGTATCAATACAATTTTTTATGGCTGAGATTGGTACTTCGTCTAAGCCGCTTGAGTGTTTGCATGGCATTGAATTTAGTGTTTCCTTGATTTCCAGCTCTGTGATATTCCAAAAGTAAAATGACTGCTGTAAACTAGTTGGCATTGTACATTGTTCATTGTGATTCAGATTATGGGAATCTAGAGTCTTCTCAGCAATTGAAGCAAAGTATTCGCAGAAAGACTCCCGAACCACATGCACTTCATCACATAACTGACCATCAATTATTAGGGAGGTTGATTTATTGGAGCTCGCTCTACCTAGAAGACAGTTGACCTGTTTCCATATTTCCTTAGTTGGATTTGTGGATTTACTTATCTGTAATTTGTAAAATTGTCTCTTCTTGTTTTCGAGTAATTTTGTGAATTCTTTTTTCATAGTTTTGTATTGTAGTTCAAGTTCATTTGAGTTGCAGTTCTTCATTAGCCAGAACATATGCTTTAGGCTGTTACTTTCTAGTATCACATCTTCATCAACCCATGACTTGGGATTTGTTGGGATTTTACATCGTTTTCGAGGACACGCTATGTCAAAGCAGTAGTAGAATATTCTCCAGAAGGATTCCCAAATTTCGTCAGCATTGACGCCTTGATATACTTCAGCGAAATCTGATTCTTCCAGTAGATGTCTTAAATGATAAAGTGATTCAGGTGTTATTTGTCTTCTTGTGATATATTGTGTAGGGCTGGGATTTGGAGCTACTAAGGGCTCAATTTTGAGAGTTACTGCTTGGGATTTATGATCTGATATATATATATATATATATATATATATATATATATATATATATATATATATATATATCCAGATTCCTGCCTGATGCTTGTTGTATGTTGGTTACACAGTAGTCGATTCCCGAGCCTTTGGCATTGGAGTATGTTTCTCTGGTTGGCTCATCTCGAGGTAGAACATTTTTTAGAGCAAAAGTTTCGAAGAGGTCTTCCAGCAGCCTTCTTTCCCTTGTGTTTGTAATCCTGTCTATATTTAGGTCGCCGCCCAAAAAAATGTATTGGTAGTTTTTTGTGACCAGTGTTAAAATATGATATAGTATATCTAGGAACTTGTTAACATTTGAGGTTGGGGATCTGTAGACCGCTAACAGGGCCATTTTTCTTTTTTCAAGACTCCTGCCTATGCCACAGCATTCACAATCAAAATCTGTACTTAATTGCGTTAATTCTTTTAGGTCTTTTACATTGCTGTGTTTTTCACCAAAAATGGCAGCACCTCCGTGTAGACCTGTCTCGCGACAATGTGAGCTCAAAGTGGTAAAATTTCCTAGCGTCGTTTGTGATATTTGCGTTGCTTCCATCCAATGTTCTGTAATAAGTGCAAAGTTTACTTGTTCTCGCTGCAAAACCACCTCCACATAGGGTATCTTATTGGCTAGACTTTGAACATTTGCATGGATGATGTTTATTACTTTATATGGGCTTATTGCCATTGTAGAGCTCTTCGGCGTGGTTGAAATTTTTGAAAATTTTTTTGTCCATTGTTTCTCGGTGTACTGTTGCCCGTTGTTCCGTCGCTGCTTCCCTGTCTATAGTTATCATAATAAACTCCCATTGGCCAGAAATCCGGAGCTAAATGTTGCATTTCTAGATGTTTTGGTACTCCAACTTTAAAGCTAGCGCTCCTTGGATTTTTAAATATCGACTCTAATTTAAAGCATCGGCTTGAATCACGATACTCTTCCCCCAATAGTTCAAAAATGTCTTTATCTTCTGTATTGGCGTCTAAGTTGGAGATATAGATCCAGGCTAGGTCCATGTTTGGCCGACCTATATTCGGGTTAGCTATTTTTATGAGGTTACTAACCTTGCCCTTTGATACTCTGCCTGTTTTACCAATTTCGCCATTTTTATAGATCGGTTTTGAAAGTGGAATTTTATTTGTTTCCTTCGCAATATCTGAGCTAAGCTGATGCAAGTCAGCATATTCCCCTGCCGGGTTTGCCGAGCTGGGCTTTTGTTCTATTTTGTTTTCAAGAAGTTGAAGACCTTCCTTTGTGGTTTCTCTAAGGTCCTTAAGTTCGGTCTGCAAGGCCTGCAGTTTTTGTTCTAGAATATTGAGCGATTCAGGGACTTCCTTGTTTGCGTCTCTACTGGAATTATTGGATTTGGGGTCATCTTGAGTAAGCGATTCGCTAACCAATTGGCTTCTACGAGTGGATACCGAGCTTTGTTTCATGATCGTTCCATTTGTTTCTTCATAGTAGTTTGAATGTTTTTGTAGCTCCGTGTATTTACTTTCTAGTTTCAGTCTCTGTTTCCTTTCTGTTTTAATCATTTCTTCATACTTTTCTATAAGTTTCTTTTCGTTTTCCTTGAGTTTCTACACCTCAATGTTAGAGGCCTCAGAGTAGTTTTTTTTTACAAATTTCTGAGCAAAAAACCATTGTTTCATCTAGTTTTGTAAATGTTGGCATACGTTCTCCGCAACTTTTGTGGAAAATATTCTTACACGTAACACAGAAGATGCTTGTTAAGTCCTTTCTGCAACACTTGAAGACAGCCATCTTAACCACTCCTTTTTCTGTAATTCAGCCCACTTTTCACAATGGCAACGTTGCACGACGGCGGAACACTTGATAATTTCCGAGTCCCCGCCTATGGCTCGCGGCAGATGTAGCCAATTTCGATATGCAGAAAAAAGAAGAAAAGGCGTTGGACGCTATAACCTTACTTTTGAATGTCAAATTTAACAGAAATTTGAAAATTTTATTATTAATTTTAACGGATTAATCTTCTAATCTCGAGTTTGTCTTTACTTGTGGATCAAGAAAATGTCGTTCCTCGGTACACACTTTGATTTTCAATATTTAGTGATTTTTAACGTATATTGTGAACACTTTCAGCAGACAGAAAAACAACAGCAACACACGCTGTGACAGACCACCCAACAGCTCTCCTTGTATATCAAAGTCAAAGTCAAAATATGTTTTATTATCAAAAAAAACTGTTCTTATTGACAAAGCTGTAAAGAATAATACAATTAATTATAATTAAATTATTTCAAAAAGGAGATATAATGTAAGATGCGTCCAAAATAAAGATTTAAAATACATAACAGAATCTAATACACATAACAGGACTTAGAAATAAAAGAAAGAAAAAAAAACACTAACATGGTAACACAAATCGTAATTAATATTTAAAACTTACAAAAAACAAAAAAAAGTAAAATAAAACATGTTCACAAACAAGAAAGGCTCATACATGAACCTAAGCATAAAATATAGACAATATCATTATAGAACCAAGGACACAATTTTCCTACACACAATTAGTCAAAAAGTAAAAATATATATATATATATATATATATATATATATATATATATATATATATATATATATATATATATATATATATATATATATATATATATATATATATATATATATATATATATATATATATATATATTCATACATACAAAGGAAATAATACCCAAGACCAGTAGTATATCAAAACTCGTCAAAAAAGTAGTCCATCAAAGTATAATAGGCCTCATCCAAAAGAAAGTGCTTACCTTGTTTTCTAAATTTCATGTAATTGCTTGTTCTTCTGATGTCCAATGGCAAATGATTAAATATTTTTTTTGAATTATAAAATAAAGAATTTTTTATCATCCTCCGAATCAAAGTCAAAGTCAAAAATTGCTTTATTGTTTAAGATAAAATCTTGTTACAAAGCCAAAGGTAGAAAAATATAAACCAACAAGCAGTAAAAAAAATATAAGTAAAAGTATATAACAATAAGAAATAAAAACAGTGAGTTAAAAAAAAACACACATCAAAAGCACTAACATAATATATGTAAATATACATATACACTTAAATATAAAGAACACTAAACAGAGACTTGGAATGAGGAAGTCTATCCAGTGTCATAATACATCATTGAAAAATTCCAGAAGGCCATAATAAGCTTTTTTGAGTAATATGCATTTAAGAGAAGATTTAAATGTTTTAATATTATTCAAAGTTCTCACACTCTCTGGTAGGTGGTTGAATATCTTCCTACCTGTATAGAATCCCCTCGCATATCCCGAATCTCCTCGGATATCCTCTGTATCTCCTCGGATCTCCTTCCCTTGGGACATTAAATATCCTCAGTGAGTACCCCCTCGATTCCAACATATTACACATTTTTCAAATAATTTAAATAGGTATCCGGTTGTGCTTTTCTTATCTTTTATATCATCACCTCTCCAGTCAGAATCTACTTAACCACTTAAGTTAAGTTCAATATAATTACATCTAACATATGTCAACCCTAAATTAATTGTACCCTTAAGATATCTAAGGACCCTTTTTAAACATTACCAAAGCTCTTTATTATTTTTGTTTTGATACCTACTCAAAATATTAATAGCAACACTTAAATCTGGCCTGGTACATAACAATATACATTAAACAACCAATAAGGTTCCGGCAAGGGCTATCATATTTTACATCTGAATTTAAACAATTAAAATTTAGTTTACTGGGAAGTGGAGTGCATTACAGTTATATATATATATATATATATATATATATATATATATATATATATATATATATATATATATATATATATATATATATATATATATATATATATATATATATATATATATATATATATATATATATATATATATATATATATATATATATATATATATATATATATATATATATATATATATATATATATACATATATATAATTTATGCAAAACAGTATTTATGTATGATGATTGATCTAATGTAATTTTATTTTGCTGATCTTGTAATTTTTATGCCCAAAAACAGTTTAATATCTCTCAAATCAACCAATCGAAATTTATTTGCCAAATAACTTTTAAAACTATACATTGTGTCATTATTTGCGGTGGCAATTACAAGATCATCAACATAAAGAACTATGTAAATATTTTTACTTATATCACCTCTATTTAAAATAAAAATACAGCAGTCAACTAATGAATTTTTAAACCCTTTTTCTTTAAGAACTTTTTCAAATATTTCAAACCAACATATTGTGGCTTGTTTTAGCCCATTCAAAGCTTTATGTAATTTGCAAACTTTGACACCTTCACTAAGAGGTAAACTGATTTGAAAAGGCAATTATAAACCAAAAACTAGCAATCCTTGCCACTGGGGCAAAGGTTTGATTATAATCTATTAAGTATTTTTGACTAAAACCCTGAGCAACTAAGCGAGTTTTATACCTTATTGGTTTGCCAAATTCATTATTTTTAAATACTAAATACCCACTTGCAGTCTACTATATTTTCATTCTCTGGCCTTAACACTAATTTTAACCAAATACCAATAACCAATAACCAAGTTTTATTTAACACAAGGGAATTTATTTCATCTTGTATAGCCTGTTCCCACTGAAGTGTATCTTCCCTATTTTTACTTTCCTGATATGATAAAGGAATTTGACAAATAACTGATTGAGCACTAAGAAAATAGTCCTCTGGCAAATCAGATTCTTTATAAGAAATAGGTAAATGATCTTTGATTCTTTCACTCCTTCTTAACTGGGGTAATAAATTGTTTTCATATTTAATACTATTATTTGGCATATTATCTGATCAATTACAGATTTATTACTTTCATTATCTAGTTTGACAGTTTTGCTAGGGTTGGCTGTCAGAGGAATCAGTTTCATTACCTACTGATTTTGACAAACTGTCAGAGGAGTCAGTTTCATTACTTACTGATCTTGACAAACTGTCAGAGGAATCAGTTTCAGGTCTGGACGATAAGAAATTCATCTCATCTACTTTTTATATTTTCCACATCGCACACTTTATATCCATCTAGTTCAAAACCAACCAGTATAGCTTTCCAGGATTTGACGTCAAATTTTGTTTTTCTGGTTTTATTATGTACGTAAACAGTAGAACCAAAAACTTTCAAGTATTTTACTTGTGGCTTTTTGTAATGCCACATTTCATATGGTGTTTTAAATTTTTTTAATGTTTTAGTAGGGGTTAAATTAAGCAAAAATGTCGCAGTAAGAACTGCTTCCCCCCGAAGCATTTTTTTAACTTAGCACCGAAAATCATGGCATGAGCTTTTTCAGTAATGGTCCTAACCATTCGTTCTGATACACCATTTAATTGTGGAGTTCGTGGAACTGTCAAATGATAACTAGTACCTTTTTGCTTGCAAAAATCTTTCATTTCAGTAGCCAAATATTCCCCCCCATTGTCACAATATAAATGAACAATTTTCAAGTTAAAATGAGCCCCACTTTTAGCAACAAACTCCTGAAAGACAAGAAACACATCTGACTTATGTATTATTAAATCTGTAACACAATAGTGAGTAAATTCGTCAACAAAAAGTACAAAATAATTTTTATTATTAATTGTCAAAGGAGTGTTAGGACCACATACATCAGAATGAACTATATACAACGGTCGTTTTATGTGGCTTTTATCTTTATGTTGTTGGAATGGTAGTAGTGCTTGTTAACCACTTATGCACGCTTCACATAGGTATTCATTAGGTGTTACCTGATCAATTTCACCCAGATCTCTGATCATTTGTTTATTTCTTAATTCTAAGAATTTAGATTTACCAATATGCCCCAAATGTTCAGGCCACAATTTATAATTTTTATTTATATAAGTACTATTATACGCTTTAACAATGGAATTTATTACACTTTTATAAATTGCAAAATCAACAACAATTAATGTGGCCAAAGACTTAACCATGATTACCGGCTTACCATTGTTGAAAATAGTAGCACCTTTTTCATTAAAAATAATTGTCATTCCAGCTTGTTGCATTTTCCTTACGGACAGCAAAGTGTAAGGAAGCTCTGGACAATACAACACATCCTTAAGTATTCCCTGGATACCGATATTGCTGACAACATGTATTGAGACCCTGTTGTTATAAAAGTTCCATTATTTGCCTCTGAAATTTGCACTGGTGTTGGTAGCATATCAAAACTACTAAATAGGTCTTCTCTGTTGACAAGATTATCCGACGCTCCCGAATCCAAAATGAAAGTAATGTTGTTTTCCTCAATATTTTGAAAATCTCTGGTTATAAAAGGGAAACCAGATGAGTCATTCCTTGCTGTTGATGGATTACACAACTGAACTGTTTGAACAGTTTTGAGTCTGTTGCTATTATCAAACAGATTCGTTTTATAATGAAAACACTCCCTCTTAATATTATTAAGTGTCTTGTGTTATGCTGACGACAGGGCCATTATTGTAAAGGGAAATACTTGGGAAAATGTACTAAACAATTCTGAAATAGCTCTGAGTAGGGTAAAGAGATGGCTAGATGCTAACCTTCTGACATTGAATGTTGACAAATCCTGTTTTGTTTGCTTTTCTTTAACCAAAAAAAATATTCCTGTTAATAGGGCAATTACCATACATGATCATAATTGTAGAACATTTGATAATTGTCTCTGTTTGAAAATAACTTGAAAAAGTTAAATATTTAACCTCTAAAATAAGAAAATTATTTTATAGATTTTATCAACTTAGACAAATATTAGGGAGAAAAAGTATGATCACTATGTACAAGTCTCTTGTGGAGTCCGTTTTAAACTATGGAATTGTGTTTGGGGAAATTCCAGTGCTACAGTATTAACGCCTCTCGTTATAGCTAAAAAAAGAGTATTAAAAATATTACTTTTTAAAAATAAAAGACACTCAACAGTTAATCTATACCAAGAAGCCCAGGTACTTGAATTGAATCAGCTCTACATAAAAGCAGTAATAAGACTTCTTCTAACAAATAAAATTTGCATAATAAGTAACGATCATGCTTTTTATACTAGACACCAAGGACTAATGTGTTTCAATTGCTGTTATCACCCCATCGTAGGATTTAGGCAGGGTCAATAATAAATGAGATATCTTGTCATTGTCATCTAGTTTTGCGCCTGCGGGTTATAAGTTGGTAATTAGGTCATCAAAAATAGCAAAGTGTCTTAATAATAATGTATCTGCTTGTAATTTTAGTCCCAATAACTTCTTTCGTAATGCCAACTGTGTAGCAAGACTTTTACGTTCATAAATAAGGTCTAAACTAAAAAACATATCTTTGGCAGTATTGTCTGTTTTGACAAAACCAAGAATAGAGTCTGCCAAATACTCCACAATAATATTTTTGGCAGTACGCTCGGCCTAGTCCATTCTTCAGTCACTTCTATTGGGATTTCTTCATCAATTACTCTTATAACATTAAGTTTTGTTAACAAGCTATGCAATCTAAACTTCCACACACTATATTTTTCGCCATCAAAAGGCTTAATGTTACGTTTTAGTTTTAAATTTTCCATCGTCATTAAACCGCACTATTTTCTTTTTTTACAATTATCAATAATTTTATACTTACGGATACTTTTCACAATAATTTAAAAACAACACGACGCGACGTACCCACGTATTCTAGGCCCATAACCTATTAGGAAATGGACAAAGAAATAAAAGATTTTAATTTAACTTTTAAATATTTAATTATCTCTTGTTTAAGACAACACGGAAAGCAAGCCGAAACAGTCGAGAGAACTAACTAACAAACTTATATTCAAATTCAAATATTTTATTGTCTAACAGGAAATCCCAATAAAAAGACAATTTAGGCACTAAAAACAAAAAGAAACTTAACATTGATATCAGCCTATGACTACAGTGGCTGGGCAGATATAAAATAATAAACAAAATTTAAATCTAAAAATAAGTTATACCACAAATAATCTAACCAGATGTACATGACTTAAAATAAATCAATTAAAAATTGAAATCAGAGCTACAATTTTCCTCTTGAAGGTACCAATAGAATCATTGAAAAGATCTACATTACCATTAATATGTAGTATGTTAAACCATGAACAGGCTCAATATAAAGGTGCATTTCTGGCAATGAGAGTAGGACGGTTTTCAAGATAAAATTTATGGTGTAAGCGCGTGTTTCTAGGAGGAACAAAAAAATCAAGATTGCTCAATAGATCGGTTGAGCCCACCATATTATTACACAGTTTATAAATAAAGAGTTGGCTAGATAAAATAGCACTTTGATTTAGAGAATGAAAGTTAAATCTTGTAAGTAGTAATTGATGATCACATCCCCTTGGAGGGTAGGCGTCATCCTGTTTAAAGCTTAAGTATTTGATAAATCTGCGCTGAACATATTCAAGCCTGTCCAGGTGGGAGGTGTAATAAGGATACCATACCAGAGCTGCATATTGAAGTCTTGGCTTGATCAATGAGTTAAATAGGGTAATCAGACTCTCAACATTTTTAAAATCCTTAGTTGCTCTGAAGATAAACCCCAAGGTCTTTAAAGATGATTGTACAACATCATCAATATGCCTATTGAAATTAAGTCTTTTATCTATTATCACTCCTAAATCGCGCACATGATCAACTTTAGGAAGAGAGCTATTTGCCAATTTATAACTGAAGTTAATTTCATGGTGAAGAATGTATATTGACATAGACTTACATTTACTGACATTTAGTGGAAGTTTGTTAGTTACACACTAGGTTGATAGGGTTTCAATGTCCTCTTGCAACTTAAGGCAATCCTGAAAGTCTTTTATAACTCTAAATATTTTAAGGTCATCAGCAAACAACAAGCAATGGGACGAAATATTCAAGGTGATATCATTTATAAATATGGCAAATATAAGAGGAGCAAGGTTGCTGCCCTGAGGGGCACCGATTGGAACACTAAACTCATTAGATCTGAATCCATGGAATTCAACAAACTGGGATCGACCACTGAGATAGGAAATAAAAAGTTTAACTAAATCAGTATGAAGTCCCAGTCTAAACATTTTCGAAGCAACCAAACCATGATCCAACTTATCAAAGGCCTTCGAAAAGTCTGTGTATACAACGTCAAGTTGATTTCTTGAGTTAATAGCATGATAGGCTTTTTGTAAGAAACTAGCAAGATTAGTTACAGTTGACCTTTTTGAAAAGAAGCTATGTTGCATGGGTGAAATTAAGTTCTTTATTTGATGAAACAGTTTGTTATAAATGCAGATCTCAAAGGCCTTCGAGAAGTTGGATAGAATAGAAATTGGTCTGTAGTGTGTGATGTTGTTGATTTCGCCACCCTTAAATATTGGACAGATCTTAGATTTTTTCCATTCATCAGGGAACTTATTAGATGATATGGCGTTATTGAATATATGATAAAGGGGTGTCGCTAAGCATTGAGAACAGTCACAGAGTATAAAAGAGGGTACTTTGTCATGTCCAGCTGTGTTAGTATTTTTGAGTTGCTTCAGTGCGCTATAAACTTCAGACTAAGAAATATGGTTAATCGTTATGTTCTGCGAGATGCTTGACTCGTCCAGGTTAGTAAGGAGTGGAACAGAGGAATCTACATAGATACTATTAAAAAATTCGGCAAAACCGTTCTCAATATTTTGTGGAGTCTCAAGTGATGATGGATTGAGGGTCATACATCCCGGGATGCGGGTCTTGTTGCGTTTCTGCCGAATATATTTCCAAAAATGCTTGGGATCAGTTTTAATTGATGATTCAGTGGTGTCTATATATGTTTTATAGGCACTGTCAATTTTGACCTTAATGGCATGTCTAAGTCTAGAGAACGACTGATAGTCGGATCGCAAGCCAGATAACTTAAATCTCTTATGAAGCTGTTTCTTACGCTTTAAATCACTTAGTATTTCCTTGGTGTACCAAGTTGGATAAGAGGTCTTATTATATTTGTTGTACTTTTTAAACAAGGGAACGGATAAATCAAGGATTTTGTACAATGTTTCATAGAAAAGGCTTACTTGGGTGTTAACTTTAGGTTCATTCTTCAAAAAATTCCTATCAGTGTTTGATAAAAGCTGACACATCAGAAAGAAGTTGGCTTTTTTAAAATTGTTGCTTTTGTTTGTGTTAGATGAAAAATGATCAAATGGGGTGTCATCATTGGACGATAATTTTAAGGACACACTAAAGGGCGAATGGGCATAAATAATAATAATAAAGTTTAATTAATTGATTTTTGTTTCACTGATATGAATATCAGTTTACTCAACGATATACAATTCAAGGTCAGGGTTGACTTGCTGGCCAGTGTTTGCTAATTCGCTCCCGAGTTGTAAAAATAACATGCTTTAAGGTTCGAGCAACTTAAGTTAAATATATAGAGAGAGTACAACAGTGGTCCAAGTACGGACCCCTGTGGCACCCCATATGCATTAAATAAAATTTCACTATTTGTGATTGTTAAGTTTGACATGCTGGTTTCTACCAAGCAAATATGTTTTAATTAGCTTATGAATATTTCCCCTAAACCCTATTAGTTCTAATTTTTTCAAAAGTAGGTCTAAACACACAACATCAAACGCCTTTTTTTAGATCCACAAACACTGCAATACCCACCTGTTTATTATCTAATGCTCTTAAAAGATAGTTGACAAAGTCAACGGTTGCACTTAGCATATTGCTGTTCTTAGTGAAATCATACTGGAACTCGTTCACTAATATATATTTGCCTATAAATGACAGCATTCTTTTTTTTTATTATTTTTTCCACAACCTTAGAAAAACAGTAACAATGGATATAGGTCTATAATTGTTCATGCAATGTTTATTTCATGACAATTATTGGATTGATTTTAACTCCTGTGGAAAAATACAACTCGAAAGAACATGGTTTACCAATTTTGTTAAAATCGCAACAAGGTCATCCTGTAAGGTAATTATGTCATTAACTGATATATCATCGTATCCGGGGGCCGAATTTTTTGAGTTCCAGCATAACTTCACTAATCTCACGCTCATTTGTTGATTCTAGGTACTATTTTCACCGTTAATTTCATTATTCAAAATATTATATTTATGTAACACGTGTATTTCTTTTTCTAGATCCTAACTAATGTTCTCACGAACATGAGCAAAGTGATCATTTAAAGTATTTACTGTTTCCTTAGGCTCTTTGACCTCATTATTACCTATTTTTAAAGAGTCAATTTTGGTCTGGATTATACCCTTAAAAAAACTATTAATAAATTTCCATTGTTTTTTAGTATTAGTGCCTGCCTCTTCCCACTTATTTCGAAAGTATTGATTTTTAAAACATTTTATCTCATTATTGATTTGATTTTTT
Source organism: Kuschelorhynchus macadamiae (assembly GCA_030620095.1). Lineage (NCBI taxonomy): Eukaryota > Metazoa > Arthropoda > Insecta > Coleoptera > Curculionidae > Kuschelorhynchus > Kuschelorhynchus macadamiae. Next base: position 1,137,595 of record JAUTXW010001355.1, read on the forward strand.
AATTTTTTTAAAACTTAAATCCAATTGTTTATCATTAGGATTGCAAACTTTCATTTTATATATTTTATCAAGTTGTTTCATCATTTCTAATACTTCATGATTTACCCAATTATTATTTATACAATACTTAACTATTTTTACATACTCACATTTACTTTTACGTTCTTTGATATTGCCAATCAGTGTCTGAAAGGTATCAATTTCAATATTTACAGTATTTTGCCTGAAACTTCCGATAATCAATGTGCTTGGTTTCTATTCTAGCTTTTGGTTTATTTATTTTAATACTATTTTCTAAGTCAAGAGAGTACATAACTTGTTATGTACTTTATTAATAATTTAAACAGCCACTGCTTGCTATTTGCAGATGATATAAAAAAATTTCGAATCATTGAAAACCCTGAGGATTGCCCACAGCTGCAGTTGGACATTGACATGATGTCAGAATGGTGTCAAACTAACATCTGCCTTTGAATGTTGAAAAGTTCATAAAAATGTTGATTTTTCTTTTATCACATGAAATTACCCATGTCTACTCAATTAATGACTCCCCACTTCCCGACTGTACCTCGGTCAGGGATCTGGGGGTTATTGTTGATAAGAAATTGACATTTAATGAACACATTGACACTGTCATTCAATCTGCTCTGAAATCTCTTGTGTTTCTAATCAGGTCGGCCTCTGGCTTCAGAGATCTATCTTGCCTCTGGACTCTTCTATAACTCGCTAGTCAAGTCCAGGTTGATGTATGCTGCAGTCATATGGTTCCCCAACTACAACATACATATAAGTAGACTTGAGAGGGTACAAAGACGTTTTTTAAAATTCCTGTTCTTCAAGGCTGATGGTGCTTATTCTGAAAGGGGTATTTAACAAAGTAGACTATTGAATAGATTTAATTGCCTACCACTCCTAAAAAGCTTTGTACTAGCTAGTCAAATTTTTTTGTATAAACTTTGTAATAATAATATTGATTCGCCAGAATTACTGGAGAAAATAAACTTTCTTCTACCGGCATTTAACACACGAAATCAAAATCAGTTCTATCTACTGACTTCTAACAAATGTTGCAAAGAAAGCACCATTATATAGATCCTGCTCACTGTTCAACTCTCTTATGCATCACACCAGCCTGGATATATGGAATATGTCATTATATAAGTTTAGGAAAACTGTATATCAACCTATATTACCGAGTGAACTCTGATAAGTAATAATAATCTTTAATATCATGTGTTATGTAAGTATTATAAGTATTTGAGAGTAATTGTGTTATAACAACTCAATTCATCCTATTTTTTTCTCTTATGATTTAGTTTTGTTATTTGTTAAGATAATTATTTTAAATATATTGTCTGTTTACTGGAAATTGTTCTGTTAGATAATAAACCAATTTGAATTAAACTAATTAACAACCGCTTATGGTCGGAGAGAGAATTAATTTCAACCTGTACGGAACATTGTATCTTACAGTCTTGTTTAGTTAAGACATGGATCAATAATAGTTTTGCTATGTGTTGTAACTCTGGTGACATTTTCTTTGGTAATTAAATTATTTATTTTGAAGTTATTTAACGTAATTAAATTTTTGTGTGTATATGTAGTGTAGCTTTCCTCTAGTAAATTAATATTAAAGTCACCAACCAGCAAATGCTGTTTTTGAGTATTTGATAAAGTTGGTCTCTAATTTCTCTAAAAATTCAATATTATTATATGAAGGGGGTTTATATATGATACTAATTTTTAAATTGAGTTCACCTAAGCCAACACACACCCAATTGAACACTTCATGGATCCTAGATTTATCTATTTCCTGAAACTTGATAGAATCCCTTATATATATTGATGCTCCTCCTCCTCTGCCCAATCGACATGAGTGCACAGACCTGTAGTTATTTGATTTATATAAAAATGCTTCATCTCTTTCCAACCAAGTCTCTGTTAATAGTAATATATAACAATTATTGTAAATCACAAAACATTGCACTAGAACAATCTTATTTTTTACACTTTCTATATTCATGTAGGCAATTTTGATCATTTCTCGAGGCCTCACAAGTTTTTTAACTGATCTTTACCTTCTATAAGTAGTACCTTGGAATTATCATCCTTCCTGAGAAACATTTTACCATTTTTTACCCATGCATATTTAAATTGATGGTTTTTCTTGAATAACCTTACTTCCTTGAATAACTCTTGATTTGTTTTTGTTAAGTCGTGATTCAGGAATATGGTATTATTATCATTATAACCCAATTCTTTACCATTCAAGTGAAATTTTTTTCTGGATTTAAATAATAACGATTTCACATGCTCCTCGTTAAAAACCACCTTAATCGAACTACTATTTATTGATCCTTTCCCATTCGAAAAGCAGAGAATTTATTTTCAATGGGAACTTCTAGGTTCTCGCCAATTTTAGCTATTATTTCTGTGACGTTTTCGCCTGGCTTATATGGAATACCCAGCACTATTAAATTATTTTTTAAATCCATTTGTTTTTTGTTATTTAATTGTTTTTCAATATCCATCAGTTTACTATGTAATTCTTCATTGATTTTAAGCTCCTCAGTATATATAGCAAATAATGCATTATACTTTTGATCCATGTCGTTTAGTTTGTCCATGACATCCTCCAAAGTGTAACTTTTTGTGGCTTTGTTCAAGTTATTTTTGTTAATATCTTGACATGTCCCACATGTCCTCCATGTCATTGCTAGGCATTCCAAATGTTACATTTATCACATAACAATCCGCCTTCATCAGCTTGCATATTCTTGTTACAGATATCACAAATTTCAATTTCTGACATTTTTTTACCCTTATCAATACTGGATCAAAATACTCTCGGAATTTGTAAACAAATATGAGGTTTAAATTAGTTTTTCTTAAAATTGGTATTTGCCTTCACTTCTGTGTGTGCAAATGCACTTTATGCACCAGAAAAAGTAGTTTTTCTATTTTAAAACTTTAAAGGAACGACAAAATATTGCTTAATTTGTTGAAAAATTAAACCACACAACTGCACACTGTTGCCACAAGTTCTGGTTAAGAATGCATTACCCTTTGTAGATCTAAATATATGACATTTTTAAGAGGATTATGAGGTGGTGGATGTACTCTTGAAGTCGGCAAGTATTCATTTAGTAACAGTATATAGATCCCCTAATCAGGGTTGTGCAAAAATCCACTTCTTTCTAGAAAAAGATGACCCAGTGGGCTTTTTTAAATTTAAATATCCTGCCATGCTGAAAACCATTAGTCAGAAAGGCAGCTGCCCCTCCACCTCTTCCTTTCAATCACATTTTTTGTATTTCAGTTTTACCAGTATCTTAAATCTTTACTAAAATTTATTATTAATTAATGCCTTATTGTGTTGTTTATAGCTATATTTAAATATATTAATAAGATTTATTATTTATATTTTAAGTATGGATCTGTTTTTATTGATGTATATCTGTATTGTGAAACATTATATACATATGTTTTTGTTTTATATTTTTATGGTGATTATTTTAATCCGAATTTTAAAGTGACTGTGTCAAGTGTCAATTTTGTTACTATATTTTGACACGCAAAAAGCACTACTGTGTAATTCTTATAAGTATCTGTCTATCTATATATTTATCCCTGAACTACTGAGTTTTAAATTGTCTACTAAGTAGATTTATAAAAGTGTAGAATCTTGATAATATACTACCATTAGAATTAAAACTATTCAAAACAAGTAGTTTTATAAATGAGCTATAAATTTTTTTATCCATATGGAATGATATTCTAAAAATTTTATTTTATTTCCAAAATTGTATTTATGTATTTTTTATTCTATTTGTTTTGTTCCATTTACCTTTTAACTTGCTTTCAACAATTAATAATTTTTCTTTTATGTTTCTTAATAGGTATGTACTTTTTTCTAATTCAATAACATTTAATATTCAGAATTTAACGTAATTGTTACAATAAAAGTACTGGTAAAAGTATTATTGTCATTATTATTAAAAGATGCTTATGTGAATTTGTTGCTTATCTTTTTTTATTTTAGGATGGTGACAACTTCATTATTCACAACCAACCTGAGTTTTTTTTTAAGATATTGCCGTTGTACTACAAGAAAACTTTATCATCAAGCTTTGTTAGGCAGCTGAATAATTGTAAGCATCTATTATAATTTACATCTGAAGTTGGAAAGTGTTATTAAAAAGGTTTACACAACAGTCAGTGATACATTTTTGGAAAATCCCGAGGGGGAAACCGCTGATGTATTTTGGTGTACAAGCCCTGTGTATTCCAGTGTATTCCAATGTATTCCATGTAACCCAATGTATTTCACGTATTCTATCTGTATTCAAGTGTATTTCATGTAATCCAATGTATTCCATCATGTATTATGTATATTCCTCACGAGGTGGACGTAATGATATTTGCCAGACTGTTTTTACCTTGCCATGTAATAGTACAAGTATTCTATTATTAATTACTATAATGAGCTATTACGTGAAGTACTGTATTTGTAAAAATTTTCCACATATGTAATTGGGATTTTTTGGGATTTGGAGTCCCTGAAACTTGGGTAAATGTTCTGTTTGACATCAAAAAATTGTAAGTCATTGGCGTAGATACTTTTTTTTAGATATAAAGAATAATAATACAAAATTTTGATAAGTGGCGAAATACGTTAAATTATTATTTTTTTGTTTTATGAATGAAAATGAAAAAAAAAATGTAAAGGTTGTATTTTAAAAGGCGAAAAGGGCCCAAATTTGTTTAATTTTTTACTTAAAGACTACTTAGACTTCAAACTTTTATCAAAAATTAAGAGTCACATGGGGATGACCTGGTAATATGGTAAAAATCCAATATGGCAAAACAAAATGGCGGCCTAGTGAAATGTCAAAAAAATATTATTAAAAAACTACTTACTTATCGAATTTATCTCGAATTTAGCACAAACATCAAATTATTATGTTGGAATCAACTAGTAAAATTTTTGTACGAATTCAAGACGGCGGAACAAAATGACGGCATAATAAAATATTTTAAAATTCAGCCTGAAACTGAAAAACCATAACTAATTGTCGTATAGATTCAACTAGTAAATTTGTGGTACTAATGCAAGATGGCCGAACAAAATGGCGGCCAAATAAAATGTTCGTAATTGTGAAAAAATCACCCTCTCAGGTCTTCATCTTCACGTTTTAGCGTCCCTAGATGCTAGAAAACATGGCTTATCAATTTCGTTGGTCCTTCTGTCGGTCTGCCTGTCAGTTCGCAACCTACCTTAAATACTACTACTCGATTGATTTTGACAAAAAAAAATCGGTAAATTTTCTTTATCTGGAACGTCCCTCGTAAATTTTTCCTATTATTAGGAATAGTGACGTATGATTCAATTGCTTTTTTTAATAAAAAAGTTTTGATCACTCTTGTGTAGAGTGTCCCCATGCTAGGATTGCATATGTGGTAGTCGAGTGGAAGAGAGCATGGTATATCATGGTAACAATGTGATCCTCCACTCCTGATCTCAGGCTTCGAAGAAGGTAAATTATTTTGGAGAGCTTTTTGGCTAATTCATCAACATCCACTCTTCTTAAATGTCAGGCGGGATCCAAGTAGAACCCCAGGAAGCGAACACTCAGGGTTTTTAAAGTTATGGTCACACAGGCTGAATCTGATATTTTCAGCCTTATCCGTATTTAATAGGAGTTCATTTGCACTAAACCATTCACCGAGACGCTCAGCGTACCCCTGCATGCCTGTCAGCAATTTCTCGTAATTATTGCTCATAGTAAGTGCATTTGTATCATCTGCAAACAAAATTAATTTGTCTGCAGCTACATCAATATCATTGATGTAGATTAGGAAAAGCAACGGAGCGAGCAAGGAACCCTGAGGGACACCCCTGGTAACCCCTCCCGCCTCTGATAGCACCCCTCCCACTGATGTTCTCTGCAGTCTGCCTGTGAGGTAGCTCGACAACAATCTGATGCTGTGGTCTGAAATATGGTAATATTTCAGTTTGGTGATAAGGATCTTGTGAGATATACAATGGAAGGCCTTTAATAAATCACAAATGGTAGCACCTACAATGTCTCCATCCTCAAAGCCTCCAACCGCATACTGCCTGTGTTGTCGAGCTATTTTTTCTGAAACCGAATTAAGAACCGGAGAAGAGCCCCATTCTTTCAAAGTAGGCATATAGTTGGTTTTTAAGTAGGTGTTCAAAAATTTTAGATATGCAAGGTATTATTGTGATTGGCCGGTAATTGTTGGGATCATTTTTGACTCTTTTTTTGTAAATAGGAATTACTTTTGATGTTTTAAATTTTGATGGATATATGCCCTCGTTCAAGCAAATGTAATATAATGGGTTGGATAAGAACGTCCTTTATATATGTCCTTGCTTTTTTTTGGGCTTTATTTGATCTATTGGGTCTCTTACCTTATTGAAGGTGGAAGCAACCCGCTGGGCGGCATCTGGGGCATGATCCTCCATGGACTTTCATGTAGTGCTCGAAGTCTCTTCTGGGTGGCCCTACCTGACTGACAATGTTATTTGCAATATTTAAATATTTATAGAAAAGGTATTGAGTTCCTTAGCTTCAATAGGTGGATCATATGTCTGATTCCTCATCTTGCCTCTGCCACCAAGTTCATTAATGACATCCATTGATGTCATCATGGGATTATCAGCATTTGCAATATATGCAGAGTTTGCTGTTTTTTTTTAGCCTGGGCGATGGCGAGCCTGTACTGATGAGCTGATTTTTCATGATTACAAATATTATATTTAGCCGATATTTTTTTCCGCGATCTTGAATTAGTATCACAGTTTTACTAGTTCATCTGTACACCACAATTATCTATGGCACAAAATTTGAAATCAGTCCATTAAGTAGTTTTTCAAACTGACTTTTTAAATATTTTACTAAGCCGCCATTTTGTTTCGCCATCTTGGATTCGTACCACAACTTTACGAGTTTATCTCTATATCACACTTATTGCTTCCACAAAATTTGAAATTACTCTAATAAATAGTTTTTTCGGGCTGAATTTTTAAATAATTTATTAGACCGCCATTTTGTTTTTCTACCTTGGATTCATAGCAAAATGTTGCCAGTTTATTCTTATATAATAAGATTATTTTTGTGTAAAATTTGAGAATAATTGTATAAGTAGTTTTCTAGTAATACTTGTTTAACATTTCACTAGGCCTCTATTTTGTTTTGATGTATTGAATTTTTACCAAAATGTTACTAGGTCATCCCTATATGTCCCTTAATTTTTGACGAAAATTTGAAGCCAAACGGGTAAATAGATTTTAAGCTATGCTACGAACTGAGAGACAGACGGACAAACCGACGGACGGACCGAAGGAATTGATAAAACATATTTTTTGGCATGTAGGAACGCTAAAACGTGAAAATATGTAAAACCTGATAGGGTCATTTTTTTCACGATTACAAATATTTTATTTAGCCGCCATTTTGTTACGCCATCTTGAATTATTATCACGGTATTACTAGTTCATCTGTATACTACAATTATTTATGGCACACAATTGGAAATCAGTTCATTAAGTACCTTTAAGGCTGAATTTTAAAATATTTTACTAAGCCGCCATCTTGACGGCCAGTTGACTCCTACATAACATTTGATTTTTGTGCAAACTGAGATAAACTGCATACATTGTTTTTTAGTAATATTTTTTTTCAATAGGCCATCATTTTGTTTTGCCATATTCGATTTTTATCAAAATATTACCAGGTCATCCCCATATAACCCTTAATTTTTGATCAAAATCTGAAGTCATTCGAGCAAGTAGTTTTTAAACTATTACAGACAGACATACAGACAAACCGACAGACGGACCGACGGAGTTGATAAAACATACTTTTTGGTATCTTGGAATGCTAAAACGGGAAATGAATGTAAACTCTGAGAGAGTAATTTTTGTATGATTACAAATATTTTATAAAGCCGCCATTATGTTCAGCCATATTGAATTAGTACCTCAGTTTTACTAGTTCGTCCGTTTACCAAAATTATTTTTGGCACTCATTTTGAAATCAGTCCATTAAGTAGTTTTTCAACCTGAATTTACAAATCCTTTTCTAAGCCGCTATTTTGTTTCATTATCTTGAATTCGTACCAAAATGTTACCAGTTGATTCCTACATACTTGATTTCTGTGCAAAATATGTATAAGTAGTTTTTTAGTAATAATTTTTTAACGTTTCACTAGGCCGCCATTTTGTTTGGCCAGATTGGATTTTTACCAAAATGTTACCAGGTCATCCCCATATGACCCTTAATTTTTAAGCAAAATTTAAAATCAGTAGCGTAAGTAGTTTTTAAGCTATGCCGTGAACTGACTGACAGACAAACCGACAGACTGACCGAAGCAATTGATAAAACATATTTTTTGGCATCTACAGATTCTAAAACGTGAATATATGGAAAACCTGGAAGAACGATTTTTTCACGATTACAAATATTTTATTTAGCCGCCATTTTGTTCCGCCATCTTCAATTAGTACCACAGTTTTACTAGTATATCTGTATACCACTATTATTTATGGCACACAATTTGAAATTAGGCACTTAAGTAGTTTTTCAGGCTGAATTTTTAAATATTTTACTAAGCCGGCATTTTGTTCCGCCACCTTGGACTTATACCAAAATTTTATCAGTTGATTCCTACATAATACTTGGTTTTTGTGCAAAATTTGAGATACATTGGATAAGTAGTTTTTTAGTAATAATTTTCTTAACGTTTCACTAGGCCGCCATTTTGGACTTTTGCCAAAATATTACCAGGTCATCCCCATATGACCCTTAATTTTTGACCAAAATTTGTCAATCAGGTAAGCAGTTTATTTAGCTATGCTGCGAAGAGAGAGATCGACAGACAGGCAGACAGACCGACGGAATTCAGAAAACCTATTTTTTGAAAGGTGAAGATCTGAAAAATCTCGGAGGGTGTTTTTTTAATGATTACATTAAAATACTTCTCTTCTATGAGGGAAGCAAAAAAAAATTTTGAATAAAATCTACATGATGTTTGTGTGCCAGCCAACTAAAAAAATACTACGTGACTTTACAATTACTTTAAGAGGGCTTGCGGAAAATAAAATGAAATTACAATATATTTGTGTTGACAGCAAACAATGTATTCCTTGTATTCCAATATGTTTTCTGTATTCCTATGTATTTCATGTAATCCACTGTATTCCATGTATTCCATCATGTTTTCTATGTATTCCATGTATTCCATCATGTTTTCTATGTATTCCATCATGTTTTCCATGTATTCTGTGTATTCCATCATGATTTCCATGTATTCCGTTAATTATATGTATTTTACCTGTATTCTAACGCAATTATGTATTTTGGTGTACACATTTTTGCTAGCGGTTTCCCCCTCGGAATATCCTATATCCATTGGTGAAACCTTTCAGTTGTAGCGCAGTCAATAATTATAATATAAAGGTGGTGGAACTAAAATATACTTATTTAAATTTTGAGCAACTAGAGAACTACAATTACTTAACCAAGTTACAGTAAAAAGTACCTGATTCGAAGGAAATTTGAACAGGGTCAGTTTAATAAAACACAATTAAAATATGTGACAAATTTAAATCTAGTGTGACACACCTATTTTTGTAGAATTTTTCCTTTTTTCAATATATTTCAAGTTTTCAGACTTGACTGGAATTGTCACATGGTATAATACAGTGTCATTAAATATGTAATAAGGAGGGGTCTAAAAGTAAATATTAAGTTATTTGTTATTAAATTGATTATTTTTATTTTATATTATTTATTTTTTTAGATGGTTTTAGCAAGATTACTTCGTTAAATTCTCTTGAAAGTGAATTGTTTTTGAAATATCGCCACTGCCATTTTCGGAGGGATCATCCTCATGAACTTGCACATGTGAAGAGAATTGTGGATCGTGTGTCTAAGGTATGCATAAGTTAATCATAAGCAAGGTGTTTGATTTAAAACTCCAAAAGCCATTTTTTTCAAGCATAACCAAGTGTGACAAAATTTGGAAAAATGAGTGTATTTGATGGGGTAAAATGTAATTGTTTCCATCTAAAATAAAATCAATTTGACGCTGTCCCCAATATCAAGAAGAAACAAAATAATTGCAAACATTTTTTAAAGCTTCAGATTTTAAAAATATCTTTTTTTGTGAGACAATTTTGTTATTTGGTAGTGCTGTAGTGGCTACAGTAACATACTGTTTACTGACATGAGTTAAATCACGACAAGTGGACATTCCATTATTAACTTGGTCACACATTTTAACTTTAAATATATAAACTGAAAGGAGTTACCAACAATCATCTAAAACCATTAAAAAAAATAATTTTTAATATTTTTTAGCCTCGAAAATTTTTAAAACTTATATTTAAAAAAATAATTTTTAGGAAACTGTTAAAAATATCTTAATGAAAATGTTTTCATAAATAATAATAATAATATATTTATTCATTCAGTAGGTCAAAATATTTGACAAAGGTTTCGTCACAAAAGTCATAGTTAATAAAATTTTGATAATAAAATACAAAAAAGAAATATGCTAACAGAATAATATGATGCACACTAACTCAAAATTCATTAAAACATAAAAAAAATCTGCGGCGCCTAATCCAATAAAAAACAAAAGGGAGTTGCAATTTATATGCTAAAATTTAATGTCATAAACATTATGGGAAAGGAACATACTTAGTAAATAGTTTCTTAATATGTTTAACAATCTTCTTCGCGGCCGTATGTTACTATGGCTCTAACACTCGGGGACGAAAACCTAGTGCGGGGCGTGTAATTTCAGAAAACCGTGTTTTTCGACCTTTCGGCGAGCATATCTGGGAAACTATTAGAGATAGGACATTGAATTTGATACGTATTTTTAGAGAAGACGTGGATCTCAAGATGTGTTTGAAACATTTTTCCTTTAATGGTTAAATCTGCAATTTTTTAAAGTTGATAATATAAATTCCAACTTTAAACTCATTTTGCCGCTTACTGCGTATAGTAGTCGAAATTATTTCCAGACCCGCGGATGGATTATTTATTTGGCTACAAAAAAAGCTTTAATAACATTTTTCTTCTAATTACTCAGCAAGTGGGCGAAAATTCGATTTAAAAAAAAAGTGCACATATATGTCACGAAATGATAGGTGGCTTTGTCCTAAGATGATAATAAAATTTACAGAGATATTTGACATGTCGGTTCTGATAGATGTCACGGCTGAGTTTTGTTTGTTGCAAATATTTCTCTGATATTTTTTATCGCTTCGATTTATGTTTGTGCATTTACACGTTAAAAATATAGACTTTTTGAGGAAAACTGACTTTTTTCCAAAAAGTAGGCGTTTGGTCGGAAAACTGGTTACGGCGCCGGAAAGTACTCAAAAAGATACACAAAATGGACGGTTTAGGAAGGGTCTTGGAATATATACAGAAGTTGCAATTATGGTGAGGGTGAAGTTTGCATAAAAAAACTTTTTTTCCTTAACTTTTAAACTGCTTAAATTTTTTAAATATGGTTTTCATAATGCTTCGTGACTTTTAGGAGAGTAATTTATTTTGAAAAAATATTGTAAAAGCTCTCAAAAAAAATTATTCTTTTCCTGTAACTTCTGAACTACTTAAAATTTGTATATACGGTTTTCACAGTTTAATATAACTTTTAAAGGTGTCATTTATTTAAAAAAATTTTTGACGTCTGACGTAAGATTTTTTTGAGCTTTAATATCTCTTTGCACATTTCTGTTGGTTTTAGTTCAATGATGAGCCGTATTATTCTTTTCTATTGTCCCCAAAGCATTATGTTACAACTAAGATGTGGGTATACAAGTGCATAATATGCTGTTTTGAGGGTTGTTGTGGGGACTGTTGGTTTTAGCTTCAGTAGTGCAAAGTAGGATTTGTTTATTTTTGACGAAACATGGTCAAGTTGTAGGTCCCATGAGAGTCTTGAATCGAGATATGAGCCAAAGTATTTGACCACTGGCTCGCTACCATTTACTATAGCTTTCAACTCTGTTTTATAAGAAGGAACTATTAGCGTTTTATCACTATTTTGTATTAATCGGTTTGAAAACCATGAATATCTAATGGAGTTATTAATTCTATTAAAAAAAAAATTAAATGAAGAAAAAACTTTTATTAAATTATAGTGAAGCTAATAAAAGAACTTTTACAGAATACAGAAATAATCTAAATAAAATTATTCTAAAACAAAAATTCAATTACTTTAAAAATGAAATTGAAAATAGTAAAAATAACCTTTAAAAAATATACAATATGTTTTCAGATCACAAAAAAATCTTAATCCTTAAAGATTAAAAATAACAATAAAAAATTTGACAACAAAAAAGAAATGGCTAATTTTTGCAATACCTTTTCTACAACAGTAGGTTGCAAAATTAATAACCCAACCTCTACTTTCAGAATGATTTTCACTTCCCTGTTGTGTATATTTCTGAAACCTACTAATCGTAACGAAATAATAACCAAAATTATGAAATATATGGTTCGGTGATGTAACATGTGCCAAACTCTTTTTCAAAGTTTGTGGCAATATAGTCAATTCATGTAATAGAAGTGCCATTCTGATTAGGGAAAAGTCAGGTTGGTTGATCACTATAGTCACATAGATTATATGATTCCAGTAGGTCATTTAAGAGCTTATAATTCATGTGCGATTTATTTTTATTTATTCATAAGCTATCGATATTAAGGTCACCACATAGTACAATATTTTTTCCAAGAGAAGACGATAATTCAAGCAGAGCCCTTAATTGGTTGACAAAAACCTCAGTTGCTCCCGGCGGGGGTCTATATATTGTGATGATAATTAGTTTTGTACGTCAGTGCTTAAGTTCATTTCTACACTATAGTTTTCGATTGCGCTTATATTTTTTGCTATTGTCGTTGTGCTGCAATATATTGCTGCCCCTCCATGTACGTGGTCTCTACGACAGAACTTGGAAATTAGTTTGTAACCTGTTTTGGTCATACTTTCTAAGCCGTCAACAGTAATCCAGGTTTCGGAAAAGCAGAATACTTGGGGTTTCTTTTCTCTAGTCAATAGTTCTATACTATTGAATTTATTCATCAAGAATTGTACATTCGGGTTGTAAATACTTAGAATACTCGTATTCCTTATGTTGTTCAAGTTGCAGACAACATCTGTGGGCATAAAAAATCTTTCAGTGATACCAGTTCGGTCGAACTGGCTTCGGCTTCTGTTGTTGTATTGTTGGTTGCACTGGCTCAGAGATTGTATTTCCTTTTTGAGGGATGGTGTTAAATTAATTCCCTTATAATAATTTCTGTTCTTGGATTGTTTGCAGTGGTAGAGCTTGATTCTGTTCCAGTTCGTTTAATTCCCTCCTGATAGTTATCTTTGTTTGGGTTAGTCTTCTAGTCCGTAGATTTGTTTTTTACACAACTTCGATATATGTAGTCGATGAGTTCCTACTTTCTGCTGTATGTAAGTTCTTCTTTAACATTTATCTCGTGCATCTCAAACAAATCATTAAAGCCGACAGATTGCCCATGTTTATACTTTTTTATTATCTCTTGCATTTATTCATTTTGGTGTTTGATGAGTCTCTTTAAGGCAGGTTTGTTTGGTACTTGAGGAGCTTCGATTGTGATTATATTGATGTGCCCCGACGTTTCTATTAGATTGGCAACCATTTCAACAGTATTCATTGATTTCTGCGTTGTCAAGTATATCCAAGATATTTGAACTTAGTATAAAGGACAGGTTAATTGACTTTTTTGAAAAGAATATCCTACTATCTAATGCGCAACACGGGTTTACAAAACAGAAGAGTACTGAAACAGCGCTTTCTTTTTTTCATAATAAGATCGTGGATGCAATTGATAAAAAGTTATGCATTATGGGGCTGTTTGTTGACTTTTCTAGAGCTTTTGATATGGTAAACCATCAGATTTTGTTGTCGAAACTATCAAGATACGGTGTTCGAGGTCAATTTCTTCAATTGCTTGAATCTTACCTTGAAGAGCGTTTTCAATATGTAAAAATCAACAATGAAAATAGTACATCTAAACTTATAACACAGGGCGTTCCCCAGGGTTCAATTTTGGGCCCCTTACTATATTTGATATTTGCTAATGACCTTATTTTTATCTTTCTAAAGACACATCAGATATTTTTCCTGTTTTTTATGCGGATGATACTAACATTCTGATGGTTGGGCCTGATCTACCGTCTCTTAAAGTTATCGCTGAAAATATTTATAGAAAAATAATATCCTGGTCAGAGAAGAATATTTTAATATTGAATAAGACTAAAACGAATGTTCTTTGTTTTACACACTCAAAAAGACAAACTGACAATAGTGTTGCATTGTTTGAAAACTCACCTGACACGCTTGCGCCCATAAGTGAAACGAGGATGTTGGGTGTGGTGTTTGACGACGGGCTTACGTGGGCTACTCATATTGATGCATTATGTAGTAGGCTTCGGAGAACCTGTTATGCATTAAGCTATCTTAGGAATCACTGTGGTCAGGACACTTTGTTGACTTTATACTACGCTAATTTTCACTGTCATGTCAAATATGGCATTTTGATTTGGGGCAGAGGTAAAGAAAGCTGACGGGTCTTTCTATTGCAGAAATACGCGTTAAGGATAATAGGCGGTCTTTCACATAGAGACTCTTGCAGGACGCTGTTCAGGGGTTTAAAAATTTTAACAGTTTTTGACCAGTATATTCTGGAAGTATGTCTTTATGCATTCAAAAATAAATTACTACTTCAATCAAATAGACCATCCCACAATTACAATACACCTGCTAAAGACCTGCTGTTGCCCGATAGTCATCGTACGTCTTTTTTTCAGAAAGGCACTTTATATGCTGCTTGTAAATTTTATAATGCACTTGATGATGATATTCGTAAGTCCCGCAGTATTCCTATTTTCAAAAATAAAGTCAAGAAATTGCTTTTGGGAAAAATTGTTATTCTTTTCAGGACTTTTTTGTATAACCTGACATGTTTTTGCTTTTTTTTTTTGTAGCTTTGACTTTTTCTCCAATTATTGTACAATATATTTTTTTGTATGTTGCACTTTTCAATTGAAGAAGTAAAACATTATTACTATTATTATTATTATTATTAATGTAGTTGGATATGATAAAGATGAAAGGTATAAGTTTTTATTATTCTTTGGATACTAGTTGTATTGATTCCAGTTTCTGAACTAAGGCTTACTTGTGGGTTTTCGACAATTGGTTTTTCTTTTGTCACTTTATCGTAGGATACACTCACAGTATTTTGAAAACCTTGCAAAACCTGTTCTCTCAAAAACTGCCTTGTTTAGATGATTTAGCATGAAATATTGCTGTGTGTAAACTTCAGATGCTAAAAAACAATTTTTATGGCAGTACCCAATTACAAGTATCATATCAACTTTTTGAACTACTTGAAATCCTTACAAAGTGTAATGAAACTAATTATAAAATGTCACCGAATGACGTTGAATGAATTGACAATGAACCAGCTTTTATGGTAAAAAATACCTTACAGAATATCATCATTAATTAGTTTAAATTAAATGGTTCAATAATATTGCAGATATTCAAATTCAAAAAATGCTGTCGAAAGAAAATTATCTTATTGACAAAGCTAAAAATAAAGTTAAATAATTACAAATATAATTCAAAATAAACTTGTTAAGCTACTAAAGTAAATCAACATACAAGCTAATGCAACAATAAAAAAAATAAGTTCATGGTAAAACCAACAAGACGTTATACAAAAATAAAAATAAAATTTAAAGTAACAAGCAGCACAAACATATAAGAAATGTGAACAAAGACGAAGTAAAACTACATAATATTAATCTTTAAAATGAAAATATACAAAACGTTCCTGAGTCAGTCAAGTCATAATACACTAGGTTTCTCTAAAAAAATTGTTCTCACTGACAGGGCCGAGGTTATTATTATATTCAATAAAGTCAATAAATGCACAATTTGGATACGACCTTGCAGGAACTCATTTATTGAATAATAGGCTTTCCTCAGCAATAAAGCCTTAACTGCTTTCTTAAAAGTGGTAATATTTTCTTTGGATCGTATACAACTTGGCAAATTGTAAAAAATCTTCTTAGCATTGTAAATTACCGAATTCCGGATTAATGATGTGTGGGGTAGTGGCAGTGGCAGTGTACCCGCTTGTCGGGTATTATAAGAGTTGACTTGATTCAGCAAGAAATAGTGGTACCTTTTATAAATGAGACAGACAGCTTCCAATATGTATAGTGAATGCAATGTAAGTATTTTGTGTTTAAGAAATAGAGGTTTACGTGACTCCCTCACATTCACACCACACAAACACCTCAGAGCTCTCTTTTGAAGCACAAACAGTGCGTTTGTTAGGTGTTGTGCAGAATTTCCCCAAAACGCAATACCATACCTCAGTTGAGATTCCACTAGGGCAAAATAAGCCGCTTTATTTAATTTTTTAAATTTGGCTTTATGTCATCCAAAGTACAATTAAAGTGAAGGATGTTTGTTTTGGACACGTTGAAGGATAGCAGATTTGAGTCACACCACTTTTTGATAATTTCAATGTCATCAGTGATGATTTTGCTTAGCTTAGATGGATCTGGGCCTTGCCAAAGGATAGTGGTGTCATCCGCAAACAAAGTGAAGGCCCCCTTGATATTGGTGTTACTTATATCATTAATATACAGTAAAAAGAGAATGGGACCCAAGACTGAGCCCTGGGGCACTTCCGAGGTCACATCCTCAACGCTCGACTCCCTATCTCCCACTCTCACCCTCTGCTTACGACCTCTCAAATAAGAAGTGAACCAATTAAGACTTGTCCCCCTAAACCCATATTTCTCGAGTTTCCGCAGCAGTATTCCGTGATCCACGCAGTCAAACGCCTTAGAAAGATCACAGAACACTGTTGCTGCTGATTCATTTTCATTCAAGTTCAGATACAGGTTGGAAAGGAACTCGAAAACCGCGTCAGTTGTGTTTTTGTTTTTCTGAAATCCAAATTGACTTGCATTCAATATATTATTATTTTTTAAATATGGGATCATTCTCTTTTTGACTAAAGTTTCTATTACTTTGGTGAGAGTAGGGATCAATGCTATGGGTATTGGTTGAAGCTCTGTCTCCATTTTTGTGTACTGGAATTACAACAGAGAGTTTTAAACATTCTGGAAAGTGGCCAGTGGTAAATGAATAGTTTATCACCTCTGACAATCCCAACAATGCCGAATCTAGCATATGATGAAAAACTCAGATTGAGATTTCATCCCAACCAGAAGCCCTTTGATTTCTAATTTCGCTGAACACTGTCTTAAGTTCATATATATTGGTAGGAGTAAAGATAGATAGATAGATATAGAAAACCCTAAAGTATATTGAAAGACAATAAAAAATGGGTTATATTAGGCTATTAGATACAGGGTGTTCTATGTTAAAAAATCAAGTTAAGCAAGTTTGTATGTCATCATATGTATGCACGTATTATTTATCATATGGTACATTTGTTTTTTCAAAATAAATTTATTTGGTAACTCTAATCTGTCTAATTAATGTTCTAATTGTTAAAGGAGGTGGACAAATAAAATTGCTTAATTTTTTTTATATTACCACTAGAATTTTACATTTTCTAAAATACTTTGATATCAGTTCGTAATAGATATAAGACTCCTAAGGATAACTAACCTTTATTTTGTCCCTAGACTTCAAAGAGACCATAATACTCAATTTAAAAAAAACAAGTTTGATATTCCACATTTTTAAGGGGCAACCTGTTTAAGCCAAAATAATTTTAAAATGTGGTTATAACAAATCTACATTTACCACTAAACAATGATTTCATAATATTTAATAGTTTCTTATACACTGTATATATGTTCCATAATTCAGTCGAACAGTCACCACTACGCAATATAAAAATATATATTGTTTCAACTAATGCCGATCAGTGAAATTTTATTTTGGAATGTTAAACTTAAATAAAACATACATTTACCAAAGAAAAAAATTTATCTTATTGAGACGTCATTAAAACTTACAATTGCTTATTTAATTATTAAAAAATATAATATTAAATAAATATTTTTTATTATATTTTTTAATGAAAATATAAGTATTACTTATAAATCTGACAATTTTATTTAAATATCAAAATTCAAATTCAAATTCTTTATTTGTCACAAAAAAATCCTAGGACAACAGACTCGTCGATAAAGGTAGATACACAAAGTAAACAAAAGTGTTAGATAAAAATTAAAAAAAAACAAAAAACAATATAGGAATTAAAACATACATAGAAAAATATTAGTCAATACTATTTCTAAGCAATGACAGGGGAATTCTAAATTTAAATAAGACAAAGTAAAAAATATCTGAAACATAAGTCTAAATAAATCTCTGGAAATGTCATATTTAATCCCTGTTATAGAAATATTCTGCCAGAGAGTAGAAACCCTTCATCAACAGATGTTTTTTTAGCCTATTCTTAAAGCTGCAATATGTATCAGCTGATCTGATACATTCAGGAAGTTTATTGTAAAACCTAATAGCCTGATAGTTGGCAGATTTTTCGAAGTGTTATGTGTTGTGTACTATGTAGACTAAATCATTTGCATTACGAGTTCTGTATTGATGGTAAGCCGAGTTTGAGCGGAAACAATGTAAATTTTTTTTATGTCTCTTGAAAGTATCCCTACATGACTCGCGACCCTTCATGTTATAGATAAGTCAAATAATTCTTTTTTTTATTACGAAAATTCTATGTATGCCAACAGCAGCCCCCCATAATATCACATGATAAGACAAGGCTGAATAAACAAACGCAACTCAGTACGAAGTTCAGCAAGGCAAAGTATGCCTTGTTAAGTCGTTTCGCCACTTCCTCTATATGAGGATCCCAATTTGTGTTTAGATCCAATGTAAGGCCTAAGAATTTATTATTTTGTGAAAGAGATATATTGAGGATTGCTAAGAAATTTTGATTGAAATAAATGCATTTGGTATTATTGACATTCAAAATAAGTTTATTTTTGGCACACCATACAGCCATTTCATCAACTACTTTAGTGATTGACGCAACAAGATCACTAGAAGTCGCTTCTACAACGAAATCCATGCTGGCTGCTTATCAATCTCTTTTTGGAGATCCAACAAATTCAGCCGCTATATTTAATTAAAAATGGCTGCCAGAGATGATTCTATATTTAATTAAAAATGGTCTGTCATGCATCACACGCTCAAAGATTTTAGAAAAAACGCTAAGAATACTTATTGGGCGGTAAGAAATTTATCACCATTTTTAAAAACAGCCAATGTCTTCGATAATTTGAGTCTTATCTGGAAATACTCCACTCAGAAAGGAATGATTTGTCAACTCACTCACAGGTACACTCAGATATTTCGCAATCTCTTTAACAATCCTCACTGGGATATCATCTGGGCCGCATGAGTTAGTGTTGTTGAAGTTATTGGTCCCTTTGAGTATTTCTTTTGGAGTTGTTGGCTCGCAGTACATTGTGTTGTTCACAGCCTTTTTTCCCAGGGTGCATTTAGTATGAAAATTACCAAGAAAATGCTTATCTACCTTTTCCTTTATAATGCTAGTAAAGTACTTCCAAAGTGATTAGATATTTTATTTTTGTCTGAGACATTACCCTCTTCCGTCCTTATCAATTCAATAGTCCTATCATCGATCGATCCCTCTTATTTTCGTATTCACATGTCGCCATATTTCCTTTGTTTTGTTCTTTGAATCGCGTATGTTTTACTTTAAATCTTTAGTAGTTAAATATATTTCATAAGCTGCATCCACTTCGGCTCGTTCTTTCCTAAGTGAATCATTATCCATGGTGATGAATGTTTCTTTTGTTTTTTGCGCGAAACACTCGGACAGCATTCATTGAAGTAGCGTAGGAAACTATCAATAAAGTCATTGAAATTATCATTAAAATTTACTGTTATGTATTTCATTAAGTAAACCATTCAAATTTGTGATGAAGGTTTCAACACAGCCCTGAGGGGGACGATAAACGTTAACAATGTAGAGACATGAACTCTTTAGAAAGACTTTGATGCCACATAATTCAGCATCTTGCTGTAGAACCCAGCAGAAATTTTATCAATCCTTATTTCAGTAAATATGTGATTTCTTACATAAATAACTGTTCCTCCATGTTTATGTTCATCTCTACAGGAAAGAGTAAGAATTTTATAGTTAGATACTTTCATAAACTCTATATGGGTCGTGTCAGCCCAATAGATAGAATATCAGGTTTGCTTTCACTTGTGATAATTTCAAAATCATTAAGTTTATTACTAAGACATGGTGCATTAAGACTTATCATAGTCAGCTTTCTTGTGTAATTGGTCGATAAAGATCTCCTAAAAAATTATCGGCGTCACGATCATTGTCGTCAGGTTTTGTAGTCGGGTCCTGAGTTGCATCATAATTTAAATCATTGTCGTCGGGTTTTGTAATAGCGCCCTGTCCGTTAGAGATTAAATTATTTTCCCCATCCTAACTCTGGCCCGCCATCAATACATCACCATTTCTACCTGCTGAGATACTTTTCTTAGTGTTTATGAATACGAGATTTGATTTTACTGGGAAAGCATTTTTGTGACAGATACAAAGCGCAATTTTCTCAGATATGTCAATGTTTTTATCCTTTAGACCGTTCATGCAATTATTAATAACAACAGATGAAATCAAATTATTAGTAAAGTAATTAACTTTTGAGAAATCGATTTAGTTTAGAATTGAAGTTGTATACTACATTTTTCTTTTTTGAATTAAGCAGAACCGGCACTGAACAAACTATAAGATTGGTATGAGTGCATAATTTCAATTTATTCCAAATGTTTAGTATTTTTGGTGGCTCACCTTTACTCAAGTCATTGTAACCAGTAAGAATTACAACGTAATCATTGTGGCCGAAGTCTTTGGTTAAACTGTCGACGCTCTCTAAGACACCTTCATACAGGCACCCCGGTTTTGCAATAGTTGTAGTTCTACAGCTATGAAGTAATTTATTTTCAGTGAATTTTGACCCTAAGTTTAAACAGTGTTGATCTCCAAGTATTAAGATATTGTGTTTTATTTTCCTACTCACCCTGTCATACCTCTTAACTGTACTTGTGCTATGTTTAGTAGAAAAAGTTTTTTCCTTCTGATGTAGTTTGAGCTGCAAATTCCATAGTATGGTTTATGCGATTCAGTTCGGTTTGACTTTCAACATCACAAGCCTTCGTGCTTGTTGGAGTTTCTACATCATGAGATGATGAGAAAGAGAGGTGTTAGCTTTTGAATATTAATATTGATGTTTATGCTTTGTAGTTCTTCCCACAGACTAGCTATTGACTCATCAGAATTTATTTCTTTGATATGGTTTGATGTTACCGATTGAACATTGTCAGGATTACCAGGAATGAAAATTGTGTCAGTTTGTGTTCCTAGATTTTCCATTAGAAACTTAGGTACGTCAGCCTGTCGTTCTCGACATTCAACCGAACACAGTATCTAGTTGCTACTATATATTTGTGGTGCTTGTTAATACGTTCTGTACAGCTTTTATGGAAAATATTGTGGCATGATATGCACAGCCAGTTTTTATGAGATTTATTCTTTCAACACCTTTTTGGCAATGTTTTTTTAATTCATTAAATTAATGATAATATTTACTTTTGATTTATATCAAATATTGCCAAAACCAGTCTTCAAAAACACCGATAGAATATAAATTCTTCTAGGGAGTAAAATGCATTGCTAATCAAGATCTTAATTATTGCATTTTTAAATTCCTTGAGTGGTAATGTTCTAACACTATGTGGTAATTTGTTATAAAAGTGTATGCCAAAATAACATGGTCCACTCTGATTCCGCGCCAGCCTCCTGTATGCCGGAATGGGATTCACTACTGAATTTCTGGGAATAGTCATAAATCGTAAACTGAGCTGGAGTCACCATGTCGGATACCTATCAGGGAGACTTTCTTCTGTTACATTTGCTTTTAGAATTTTATCAAAAAGTGTTAACTCAGAGGTCTTTAAAGTGGTTTACTTTGCTAATTTCCACTCTTTGGCTAAGTTTAGCATTGTTATATGTGGAGGAACTTTAGACGTGGATATAATATATATATATATATATATATATATATATATATATATATATATATATATATATATATATATATATATATATATATATATATATATATATATATATATATATATATATATGTTTATATATATATATATATATATATATATATATATATATATATATATATATATATATATATATATATATATATATATATATATATATATATATATATATATATATATATATATATATATATATATATATATATATATATATATATATATATATATATATATATATATATATATATATATATATATATATATATATATATATATATATATATATATATATATATATATATATATATATATATATATATATATATATATATATATATATATATATATATATATATATATATATATATATATATATATATATATATATATATATATATATATATATATATATATATATATATATATATATATATATATATATATATATATATATATATATATATATATATATATATATATATATATATATATATATATATATATATATATATATATATATATATATATATATATATATATATATATATATATATATATATATATATATATATATATATATATATATATATATATATATATATATATATATATATATATATATATATATATATATATATATATATATATATATATATATATATATATATATATATATATATATATGTATATACATATATATATATATATATATATATATATATATATATATCATTATAATATGTTTGTTTTTTTGTTGTACAATGTTTGTTATTTATTTATTTATTTATTTATCAAATCATACACCACAGAGCAACAAACTCCAAATGGTATTACATGTCATAAAACGTTTGAACAGAAACTAAATATAAAACAAAAACATACCAAACAGTTCAGTTAGTCAATATACATATAAAATTAATATACTATAAATCTGGACGATGATGAACCAATATGCATAAACAAGTACAATGCATTAACATATATAAACGATACCGCATAGTTAATACCAATAATAAATTAATGAGAAAAAAAATTAAGTGTTTAAGATAATATTTTTAAAATTTGCAAAGGAACAGCCGAATATATCACAGTTAGTATAGAAATCATTGTAGGTTTTTACCAGGCGGTCAGTTACTCCTCTAAAGCCATAATTTGTACGGTGTGGTCTTTCATAAAACAGATGTCTGTTACGAGTTATCCGGATCGGAGCTCTTAAATAAATGCGCGATAGAAGTTCACTACTTTCGATTATTCCATTTAACAGTTTAAAAAGGAAAAACATCATCGCGTTACGCCTTCTCCTTTCTAAAGTGGCCAAACCAACCAAGAGGGTTCCTGTTTGATAAGGAATATCTTTGTAAGGAAAATGCATCTTAAATAAAAGGAACTTACAGAACTTATTTTGTACGTTTTCAAGGCGTTTAATATGTAAGTTATAATAAGGAGACTACACTATACAATTATACTCCAGAATACTACGAACTAAACAATTATATAACGTTTTTAAGGCTTTGGTGTCATTAACATTATCACAGTATCTTCTGATAAAACCTAACATTATGTAGCTTTTAAGTATGATGTTATCTATGTGTTCATTAAAATTAAGTTCAGAGTCAAAAATTACTCCCAAATCATTGAAGCTTTCCACTTCGGACAAAAAAACATCACTGAGTCGATAATGAAGTTTAAGTGGCTCTTTACGACGGGAAAAACTCATAAATTTACATTTTGTCGTATTCAGAGTTAGAAAGTTATTGCGGCACCATGAGTAAAAATTATTAATGTCACTTTGTATAAGTTCGCAATCTTCAACAGTATTAACAACACGAAAAAATTTTAAGTCATCTGCATAAAGAAGACACTCACAGTTCTCAAACGTGGAGACAACATCGTTCACAAACAACAAAAATAGTACTGGACCCAAGTGCGATCCTTGTGGTCCACCAGAGGTAGCCTTAATTTCTTTTGAAGTGACACCACTCAACTTCACTCTTTGGGTTCGTCTGCTTAGGTATGATCTAATCCAACCAAGATAGGACCCATTCAATCCCAGTGCCTCTAACTTCATTAGAAGCAAATCATGTGATACACTGTCGAATGCTTTTGTGATATCAGTGAAAATGACATCGATTTGAAAGCCTTTCTCTATATTTTCGTTGAGGTAATCCTGGAACTCTGCTAAATTTGTGGCTGTAGATCGGCCTCTGTAAAAACCCTGCTGTTTGAGACTTATGTAATGTTTAAATGTATTAAATAATTCATCGGTGATTATTGACTCAAATACCTTGGGGATTATTGAAAGTAAAGAGATACCTTGATAGTTAGTAACTTGGTTCTTAGATCCATTCTTGAAAACCGGAAAAAGCGTTGACTGTTTCCAAAGAGTCGGAAACCAAGCCCCGTCAAAGGACTTCTGAAAAATAATCCTGAGTGGTTCAGCCATCGTCGATGCACATTTCTTAAGGAAATATGGGGAAAAACCATCAGGACCACCACTCTTGTTAGTGTCGAGGGAATTGAGTTTGTTTAGTATTTCCTCAGTTGTAAACTTATGGCCCGTTAAAACACTGTGAACATTTTCGGAAATCAAAGGCATCGGGACGTTAGAAAAGTCAGTGTAGCATGATTCAAAGTGATCCGCAAAGGCATCAACAAACTCCTGTATGTTATCCTGGGCTTGAGAATTATACTCTAAGCACTTTGGTATGCCGTCATCCTTCCTTAAATTGTTAACGTAGGACCAGAAATACTTGATATTAGATGGTATCATTTGCTCAGTGTTTGTAACAAATAGAAGGTAACATAGGTCAATCAAGTATTTTGTTTCATGTCTTACTTCAGAATATCTCATATAGTCGTCTCTATGGCCAGTCTTCTTGTATTTTTTATGTAATCTATTCT
Source organism: Kuschelorhynchus macadamiae (assembly GCA_030620095.1). NCBI lineage: Eukaryota > Metazoa > Arthropoda > Insecta > Coleoptera > Curculionidae > Kuschelorhynchus > Kuschelorhynchus macadamiae. Next base: position 1,162,715 of record JAUTXW010001355.1, read on the forward strand.
TTAAAGATATCATCCTTTTTAATTCTGGACTATACCATTTTGGGAATTTTTCATGGTTGATAGTTTTAGTTGGAACAAATTGGTCCACAATGGCCCCCACAACATCGTAAAACCTTTGAACCATGTCATCTACACTCTCCAAGTGAAATACATAATTCCAGTCCACCGACAATAATGATTCTTCCATGCTCTGGTAATCCGCTCTCTCAAACAAATGCACTGTTACATTCTCTCTATTGCCTAATGCTGGTACAGACTTCAAAATGAGATCCATCTCCAAAGGGGGATGGTGTGTGGACCCTTGACATTGGATTATCTGCCTCACGCATTTCCACCTGATCAAAATAATCAGCAAAAACCAAGTCCAGTATCTTGCCATATTTATTGGTTATTGCATTGACAGGTTTTAGTTCCAGATAATACATAATGTTCAGCAGTGTTTCCGCTTCTGCCGAGTTAAATTGAAGAGGAGTGAGGTGACTGTCTTCATGTCCCCATATCACTTTGGGCAGATTGAAGTCGCCATAGATCATCATCCTTGCATTCTTATGATCTCTACGCAGACGTTCAGCGGTGTCGCAGAACGTCTGATACGTCTCAATACTGGAGTTCGGTGGGAAGTACACTGCACATATTAACAAAATCGTATTATGCATTTCAGTCCAGATCCAAAGCTCTTCAAACGTAGGGCAGGCACTACCATATAAGACTTTCGACTTAAAATTTGCCTTTAATGCAACCAGAACTCCACCCCCTCTCTCGCAGCTCAACTCCGCATATCTTCTATCACCCCGAAAGACAGAATAATGCGTTCCAAATAATTCGGAGCTGGATAAATCATCGCTAAGCCAGGTTTCTGTAAAGACAATACAATCATAGTCTGACACTGCAGTAGCTAAAAAGACTTCAACGGTTTTTGTGCGCAGTCCCCTAACATTCTGGTAGTATACGTTAAGTTTTGAGGTAGCATCAGTAATTGGTGTCAGAGTTTTTGATGCCCAGTCGGAGAACAAGAAAAGTTGGCTCCGTGGTGACAACATTTAAAGATTTGTCAGGCTGATCCGCGAAACTGCGGCATAAGAATCTGACCAGCTCTGCCTTTTCATCATAGTGCATAAGGTGTTCACATGTGGTTAGGGTAAGTGGAATGAGATTAATATGTCGCGGGGCAAGTTGATTCTCTAAAAATGTATTTTGATCACGAATGAAGTTATTTAAGACAGGTCTATTTCTGTAACGGGGGGAGCCCACGACAACTAGATTTGTATTATGACAGGCTTTCAGTAGACGCTCAACTTGTTCTGTTTTAATTGGAACTCCTTTAATAGCATTTTCTGGTCCACAGAAGAACACAATATAATCATCCTTTGTCAATTTGGCACTATAGGAAACACATTCAGATACCAGTTCCTCAAATAGGAATCCTGAACGCCACTGACAAGTCAAGTCAAAAGTCCCCTGAGTATATCTTCTAAAAAGTGTCATACAACCTTTTGCTATTTCGTTGCCTATAATCAAAAGCTGACGCCTCTATATATATATAAAGGGTGTTTTTTTTAGAGGTTTGTTTTTTGATTTGGCAACACCGCTTTTATATATATATTGTTTGCCATTTCATCATGAATAGACTTACGCCGGAACAACGCTTGCAAATTGTGCAAATTTATTTTGAAAATATACCTATATATATATATTTTATATATATATATATATATATAACCATGCATCGTTTTCGAACCACGCATACTCTAGTTGATAATGTGCATCCGCAGAGACGTCGTACAGTGCGCACCGAAGAAGTTATTGCTGCTGTGGATCGTAGTGTTCAGGACGACCCGAATGAGTCGATTCGCCATCGTGCACAACAATTGCGGCTGTGCCCGTCTACTTTATGGAAGATTTTGCGCAAGGATCTTGGTTTACGACCTTACAAGATCCAGCTCGTGCAAGAGCTGAAGCCACGTGACCATCATCTTCGTCGTACGTTCGGTGAATGGGCCGAAAATAAGATTGCAGTTGACCCTGATTTCCATAAAAAAATATTGTTTAGCGATGAGGCTCATTTTTGGCTCAACGGATATGTAAACAAGCAAAACTGCCGGATTTGGAGTGGGGAAAACCCGGAAGCATTTATTGAGACTCCGTTACATCCACAGAAGCTCACTGTTTGGTGTGCTTTATGGAATCATGGCCCATATTTTTTCAAAGATGAGGACGGCCAGAATGTTACAGTCAATGGAGAGCGCTATAGATCAATGATAACTGACTTTTTCCTTCCCCAGTTAAATAACAATAATCCGGAGACGCTTTGGTTCCAACAAGATGGTGCAACATGTCATACAGCGCGCGAGACCATCAATTTATTGCAGGAAACATTTGATACCCGCATAATTTCACGTAACGGACCCGTTAATTGGCCTCCACGGTCGTGTGATCTCACACCTATGGATTATTTTCTATGGGGGTATGTCAAATCACTAGTCTACTCTGATAAACCACCGAACATGTTGGAACATCTGGAAGCCAACATACGACGCGTTATTGGCAATATAAGACCTCTGCTGCTTGAAAAAGTGGTCGACAATGGATATATATATATATATATACTATGGCATACAATAACCATTTCAAAAAAATAAATACGATGGCCTATTAGTGATATTTATGTGTTTTATTTAATTTCAAAGTTCTATACCTCTAAAAAAAACACACATTATATATATATATATATATATATATATATATATATATATAACAAGTATCCTAATTATTGGGGTATCGGTCCTAATTTAGGGCTAGATTTAAATTGCTTTTAAGCTACGCCAAGCTTTCGGTAATGATTATTAGCTTTTTCAGGGCTGCAATATGAGAAGAAATTTGTTTTTTATCTCTGTATGCACATTAATTAGAATTTGAGGATTTTTAGAAAAAAAAAATAGAAAATTGTACTCACTGCTTTGCCATTAGTGTCGATAACTTCTTGCGAAAAACAAACACACTTTGACCTTAACATTAAAATTAGATTTTACATACTGGCAGGAATTCCTGTTCTCCATATATTTTTATATTGAAATAGGAAGCAAGTAACTTTCTTACGTAGGTTTTTTTTGACATGTAAAGAATGTTATAGTACGTTCTGTCAGGATGATTGAAACACAGATCTAGGATTTAGCTATGTAATCACATCGATATACATCCAGATACAAAGAAAAATCAGTAGCTGAGAAATATCTTAATCAAACCAGAACAAGTATGAATTAAAAGTCGAATTTATGCCCACGACAAACTACTCGAATTGAAGAGACTGATTATAGAAAGGTATATGGATATAATACGTACAGATACTTATATTTTTTAAAAGGAAAATTCTGTGTTATTTAAACTATTATTGTTGTTCGTATAATTGTTCAGATTGAGTAAATTTGAATAAATAGAACTAAGGTCTTCGATATCAGCTCTCTTATTTAACGAATTAGGATTCAGAAATATTTCCAGCATTTCCAGAAACAGTCTCTTGTTATAATTAGTTTCCTTACATAATATTTGGGTATCATTAAAGTTGAATAAGTGCCCTGATTGATTTGTGTGTTCTGAAAGTGCACAAGTATTTTTCATTAATCTACAGTCGCTTTTATGCGAAGTTATTCTGTCTTTTAGGACCCTAGAGGTTTGGCCTAGGGTCCTAAAAGACAGAATAACTTCGCATAAAAGCGACTGTAGATTAATGAAAAATACTTGTGCACTTTCAGAACACACAAATCAATCAGGGCACTTATTCAACTTTAATGATACCCAAATATTATGTAAGGAAACTAATTATAACAAGAGACTGTTTCTGGAAATGGTGGAAATATTTCTGAATCCTAATTCGTTAAATAAGAGAGCTGATATCGAAGACCTTAGTTCTGTTTATTCAAATTTACTCAATCTGAACAATTATACGAACAACAATAATAGTTTAAATAACACAGAATTTTCCTTTTAAAAAATATAAGTATCTGTACGTATTATATCCATATACCTTTTTATAGTCAGTCTCTTCAATTCGAGTAGTTTGTCGTGGGCATAAATTCGACTTTTAATTCATACTTCTTCTGGTTTGATTAAGATATTTCTCAGCTACTGATTTTTCTTTGTATCTGGATGTATATCGATGTGATTACATAGCTAAATCCTAGATCTGTGTTTCAATCATCCTGACAGAACGTACTATAACATTCTTTACATGTCAAAAAAAACCTACATAAGAAATTTACTTGCTTCGTATTTCAATATAAAAATATATGGAGAACAGGAATTCCTGCCAGTATGTAAAATCTAATTTTAATGTTAAGGTCAAAGTGTGTTTGTTTTTCGCAAGAAGTTATCGATACTAATTGCAAAGCAGTGAGTACAATTTTCTATTTTTTTTTTCTAAAAGTCCTCAAATTCTAATTAATGTGCATACAGAGATAAAAAACAAATTTCTTCTCATATTGCAGCCCTGAAGAAGGTAATAATCATTACCGAAAGCTTGGCGTAGCTTAAAAGCAATTTAAATCTAGCCCTAAATTAGGACCGATACCCCAATAATTAGGTTACTTGTTGTTCAACTAGTCGGTCAAGACTACCCTTCTCTTATATATATATATATATATATATATATATATATATATATATATATATATATATATATATATATATGTATATATGTATATATGTATATATGTATATATATATATATGTATATATATTTTATATTTTATATTTTATCATTTACTAGGTTGTTGACTGTTAATATGCAAATTAGATGATAAGAGTCTAGTAAAATATCGTATTTTATTCTGATTCATTAAAATCATGTGTTAAGGGAATTCCCTTTTTTTGTGTTAGTCGATGTTTTTGGTGAATCCTATTGTGCTAAAAATAATTTAAACAGGTCCGGTTTCAGGGTATTTTGTTTTGTATTGGAATTTTTATTATTTATTTAAATATCACCGACTTCTCTCACCTTATTTTATTTAATTATATTTAAACTTATATATTGTACCAGGGTTGCTCATTAGGTGTTTGGTTGTACTGCTGGATTGAGTAGGTGGTATAACTTGACACTTTAAGTATCTTTATTATTTACACACACATATTTACTTTCTTGCTGTTCTTTTCTTTTCTTTTTCTTTTCATATATAACATTTAATATTAATTCATTTAATTGGATAATTAATTTAACATGGAACGCAACCTAAAATGTTGTAAACATAAGGATTTCTCAAACTTTTGCTGTGTATCCTGTATGGGCATGTTTCATCCTAGCTGCTTGGAACGCTGCAAGGATGTTGTGAAACTTCGCGGTTATAGAATTTATTGTTCTAGCAGCTGTCAATCAAAGGCTGAAACTGATGAACAACGGGAGAATAATTATATTGACGAGCTTAACAAATTGAAATCTGAAATAAATGACAAGAATAATTACATTAAGCGACTAAAAAGAGGAACACAGGATTTTGCTGATGATGTCTCTGAGGCTGAAAAAGAATTTAATGCCCAGCTAGCTGAACAACGTTGCAGAATAGCAGAACTTAATATGGAGATAGACAGTCTCAAAATTTCCAAATCTGAGCTGGATAATAAAATTAAAGAAAATAAAGAACTTATTACTCATTTACGTACTCAAATTCACGACCTCACTGACATAAACAGGCAAATGGTGACATCAATATCTGTTCTGGAAAAGGAAAACGATGTAAATTTTAAGGAAATTAAGCATCTCAAGCGGCAATTGGACGTTCACATTCCCTCATCAAGGGGAGAAGTTGGTCTTTCTCAATGTGGTAGAGTTCCAACCGCAAGCACAACGGTTTCGACCGGATTATCTGCGCCAATCCCTCGTAAACCACAGATTTTGATTATGGGTGATATTAATGCGAAAGGTTTTATAAATATCTTTAAGCGGCTCACAGGCAATAAATATGATATTAATTGTCAGTGGTCGGGTCCTATTCTCTTCGAAGAGCGCATTGAGGATTGTGAAAAATTGGTTGGGAAGTTTTCTAAAGACGATTTTGTTGTGTTATTTGCGGGAGGATTGAATGCACTTAGGGGGAAGACTATGAGATCACAGGCTTTGCTTCGTCTTCTGGAAAACTCTAATGGAACCAGTTTGTTTGTTTGTGGTCCGCCTCTTCAGATGAATCGTCCAGTACTTAACAAGATTATTCAACAGGACGACTTTCATTTGCAGTGTCTCTTTAAAAATTATCAACATATCCATTACATTCCGTCCAGAGTCACAACCGAGAGAGGTATAATGAATTTCAGTGAAAAAGCTGAGCTTGCGCAGATGATTTTTTCATACTTTGTTGGGTCTGTGAAACACGTTTGTACGTCTAATTCTGATCACGACAACCCCAGTGCTCGTTCTCAGACTATGAATAATGCTCCAACTTCTCTGCAGCAGGAACTATATGAAGGTTCGAATTTTTCGCTATCAACGAACAAAATGTAACTCAGACATATGATACAGTCAGTGGTATTGGGGTATCCTCAGCGAGTAGTCTGAGCATGTTTTATCAAAATGTCAGGGGACTGCGCACAAAGACTGACGAGATTTCTCTAAGCATTTTGTCTTGCGACTATGAAGTAATTTCTCTTACCGAGACGTGGCTTAATGGAGATATTAGTAGCTACGAAATGTTTAAACATAAATATATGGTTTTCCGTAAAGATAGGAGTTATGAAGAACTGGATTGCAGTTTCTTGTTGTTTTCAGGCATCCTTGATTATTACTCCTATTCATCTAGAGTTTGACGATGTTTGGGTTCAGGTGAAGGCTGGCGACACAAAATTAGTCCTAGCATGTGTATACTTCCCACCCAATTCTAGCCTAGAGTATTATCAGTCATTCTGCAATACCTGCGAGTCGCTGAGAAATAGTTTTGACAGTCATACATTTTTAATTTCTGGGGATTTTAACCTTTCTTCAGTGGAGTGGATCTAGGAAGACGATACTCTTGTTCCAAGGTCTTTAACATCGTTGGCCTCTGAAACTCTTATTGTGTCAATGAACTTTCTAGAATTGCAACAAATTAATTCTTTATGCAATCACATGGGTAGAACTTTAGACTTGATTTTTGCTGATGACTTTGTTAATGTTCGCATTTCATCTCCTGTTTTACCCCTAGTAAATATTGACCCTTACCATCCTGCAATTGAATTGATGTATAAAATTGAATATGTTCCTCCAATAAAAAGTTACAATCAAGTGAGTGTATATCAGTTTCATCGGGCAAATTTCCATGAACTCAATCTTTTTTATAAGCAATCGGATTGGTCTTTCTTATCATCTCCTGACATCAACGGGATCGTTGAAACCTTCTATGAGGTTTTGCTTCGGGGAATCGATATTCATGTTCCCAAGAAAACCATGGTTGACTGCAAGTACCCAAAATGGTTTGACCTCCCATTGAGAAGGCTTATTGGACAAAAGAATCGCCTATATAAGAGGTATAAAAGGACTGAACAACAAGCTGACTATCTGGCCTATTCGGACATACGACGTGAAGTAAAATTTCGAACTGACATGTGCTATCTTACATATGTCACGCAAACTGAATTACTTATTCCGGAAAATATCAAGCACTTTTGGTCATTTGTTCGTAACTTAAGAAGAGACTCTGGTATGCCTAGTGTTATGAATTATGACGGTGAAGAAATTATGGTTTCAAATCACATCGCTAATGCCTTTGCAGCTCATTTTCAGTCCTGCTATTCACACCATGAAATTTTAGATTTTAGTCAGATCAGTCCCGTAAGTTCTTCAGGGAAACTGCTAGCAACATATTATTTTACAGAGGCAGAAATCTGCACTAAAATAGATGGCCTTGATGTTTCTAAGAGGGCTGGTCCGGACGGAATTCCCACTATCTTTTTGAAAAGGTGCTGTCAGTCGTTGTCTCAACCGCTATGTGTAATTTTTCAAAGATCTTTTAATCTAGGTTCATTTCCTGATATTTGGAAATTTTCTACACTGATGCCGATCTTTAAATCCGGTGATAAAAGCGATATAAAGAACTACAGAGGTATCTCTTTGCTTTCGCATATCCCAAAGCTGTTTGAGGCAATTATCACTGATCATTTATTTGAGTCTTTGAAACACTACATTACGAGTATGCAACATGGTTTTTATCGCGGTCGCTCAACTACTACAAATCTTGCGATGTTCCAAAATTACTTAATTACATCTGTCGAAGCTGGCCAACAGATTGATGCTGTTTACACGGACATATCCAAGGCTTTTGAAAGTGTTTGTCATCAGCTTTTATTATTAAAATTGCAGCAAATTGGTCTTTCTGGAAGTTATTTGGAGTGGATCAGATCTTATTTGTTTAATCGTCGACAACAGGTCAACATTTGTGGTTCAGTTTCTAGGGAGGTTATTGTGACATCGGGTGTCCCACAGGGTTCACATATTGGTCCAGTGCTCTTTCTACTTTTTATAAATGACATAGTATCTTGCTTTAGAGCGTCCAAATGTCTTTTGTATGCAGACGATTTAAAATTTTTTGCTCCCGTTTACACTGACTCAAATGCACTGCAATCTGACATTGGAAGGCTCGTCAACTGGTGCAGCACTAATTATCTCCATCTTAACATATCCAAGTGTAAAGTGCTCCGTTTTCATAAACGCATTAATCCTGTTCTCTCCTCCTACTTCATAAATGATGTAACACTAGAGGTTGTTAGTTCTTACACTGACCTAGGTGTTATTTTTGATGACAAACTAACATTTAATCTGCATATTGACAGCATTGTACTCAAGGGTTTTAGATTGTTGGGCTTTATAAAAAGGAATACAAGGCATGTGACGGACACCAAAGCAATTGTCTGTCTGTATTACTCACTGGTACGGAGTGTTTTGGAGTATTGTTCAACAATATGGAGTCCATCATACCATTGCCATAACGATAGAGTTGAAAAAGTACAAAATAGATTTGCGAAATACCTCTTATATAAATTTAATTTTCCATATCAGGATCTATCGTATAACACTAGAGCTCTTCTATGCGGCCTTCAAACCCTTGAGTTTCGGAGACGTACGGCACTTCTTGTTTTTCTACACAAGCTAATAAATGGAGACATTGATTGTGAAATATTGTTGGGGTCGGTCTCATTTTTGGTACCTATTAGGAGAACAAGACAACCTCAGCTATTCTTTGAAAGATACCACCGTACAAATTATGGGTCTGGCGCTACCGCACTAGTGTGTAATTACAATCGTCATTTCGCAGAATATGACATCTTTAAACTTAGCACTTTGCAGCTAAATGGATTGCTTTTGTGAGGTTTTTTACACTTCGTATTCATATGGATTTATGTATTCCTTTGTAGTTTTTTTTGTCTGTAAATGTGTATTTGTGTATCAATTTTTTTTTTCTCTATTTTAAATGTTTGATGTAGTTACTGTTTTTATTGGGTCTCTCGATTTTGACTTTTTTATTTTGACCTTGTTTATGAATCCGTACCATTTATATATATGTATATATATTTATATATATGTGAGTGTATAAAATTTGTTTCTAGTAATCCTGCTACTATCAATGAGCTAGTTAAGAACTACAGATACAGCAGTAGATCTCTTAACTATAATTACCCTAAACATCGAACAACTTTGTATGAAAAGGGTACATTATATAGTAGTGTTAAACTATTTAATGGTCTACCATGTAAAATTAAATCTATCGTTGATGATAAAAAATTTCTATCCAACTTAAAAGAGCATCTGAGTTCTTGAACTTTGAAAAATAGTGTGTTGAGTTGTTACTATATTGTTGTCTTCATCTCATTGTAGCAACTGCATATTCATGTTCATTAAGTGTTTGTAGTGTTTGTTTAAGCTAATTATTGTCTGCTTTTTTAGGTATGTCTTTGTTTATATATTGTTGATACTGTAGCTTGACAATTTTATAAAATATACCTTTTACCATTTTTAATGATGTATTTCTCAGATGTATTTTTTTTCTCTCTTTGTATTTGTTATGTCTGTAGAAATAAAAGGATTTCTTTCTTTTTTTCTTCGGATAGTCCCATTTCATGAGATTTGGCAGTATTGAGGAACAGACCGTTCGAGGCAAACCATTTATTTGCTCTGGAAAGAGCCTCTCTTGATCTCTGCATCAACTGAGCATAACATCCACCTCTGACCAGAATTGTGGTGTCGTCAGCAAAGAGAATATATTTTTCATTAACTGAGATTTGAGGTATGTCGTGGATATATATTAAAAATAGTAACGGTCCTAATACCGATCCTCGAGGAACGCCCGTTGTAATATTTCTCTCGGCAGACAGTGCACCTGCAAATGCCACAATTTGTGACCTGCCTGCCAGGTAGGACTGTAAAAGATTATCTGAATCTGAAGAGAATGCAGCACGCAGTCGAACGCTTTGCTTAAGTCGCAAAACACTGCAGATGCATACTCACAATTTTCAAAAGTATCTACGACATAATTTACTGCATCAAGAATTCCTAAGTAGGTATTTAAGTTTTATATGAAAGCCAAACTGACATTCTGTAAAAAGGTTGTTTGACTCAAAATAATCTGGAATTCTTGAAGACATGCATTTTTCAATAATCGGCAAAACAGAAGTGGAGCTATAGTTACAGGGATCATCTGGCTTTCCTTTTTTAAAAATTGGTGTTAATAAGGCCTGTTTAAGTGAATCAGGAAAGATGTCACTTTTAAAGCACAGGTTTTTAAGACTCATTATTGGGGATACTAGAAAATGTTTTACATACTTTACAAGACAAGTATCCAAACCATAAATGTCTTTACTCTTTTTGTTCTTTAGATTAGCTATGATATCCCTAACCTCATTAAATGTTACTTCATTGATGGTAAAACTATGCACAGGTATGTTATTAAACCTTAACTCTTATAAGTTATCAAGAGGGTCAATAGAAACCTTTTTTATATTTTTTTTTGTAAGTTCTTGGTAACATTAACAAAAAAGTCATTGAAGATGTCTGGTGAAAGTTTTGTTGAATTATTTTCCATTGAACGCAAGCCCCTGAAGTCATTTATAATCCTTCACATGCATTTTATAGGATTGCTAGAATTCTTTATTAATATATCATTCGACTTTGCCTTTTCTTTTTTTTTTAATTAATGTAAGGACGTAGCCAATGCAAGCATCAAACAAACGTACCCTACAGAATGCTAAACATTCTAAATGGTACGAATTCGCAAAAGACAAAAAAGATAATCATAAGGGTAAAATAAGACTAAAAAAAATGTATGTCAAATATTAAAATAAAAAACAGACAATACGACAAAATCTTACATGATAATACAATTTAATGAGTAAACCAATAGCAGACAAATCATACAGGAACAAAAGATAAGCACATACCCAATACATTTAATTGCCTTTTTAGTTATAAAATGCTGAGCCTGAAAAGGTCATATTCGGGAAAGTATCAATTGTAATTGTATACTAGTCTATCAACAAATGCACTAAACCCATAATTTGTACGGTGATATCTTTCAAAAAACAGATGTGATTGTCTTGTCCTAATAGGAACTAAAAATGAGACTGACTGCAGCAGTATTTCACAATTAATCGCCCCATTTAATAACTTGTGCAAGAAAACTAGAAGTGCCATTTTTCTCCAAAACTCAAGGGCTTCTAGACTACAAAGTAGAACTCTTGCATTATAAGACAGACCTTGGTATGGGAAATAAAATTTAAATAAAAGATTTTTTGATGATTTTATTTTGAACTTTTTCGATTCTGTCAAAGTAACACTGATAAGAAGGACTCCATTTAATAGAACAGTACTCCAGAACACTCCGAACTAAAGAGTTATAGAGACAAATAATAGCTTTAGTATCAGTGACATGCTTAGTACATTGTTTAATAGAGCCTAGCAATCTGAAACCCTTAAGTACTATGTTATCAATGTGCAAATTAAAAGTCAGTTTTTTATCAAGAATAACACCCAAATCATTGAAAGAAGTAGCAACTTCTAGACTTACATCATTTATAAAGTAAGTGAATTCGACAAGTCTCTCAATGTCAGACTGCAGCTGATTGAAGTTGGAGGAAACCGGTGAAAATAATTTCAAGATGTCTGCATATAAAAGACATTTAGATATTTTAAAACAAGATCTATATCGTTTATAAAAAGTAAAAATAGAATCGGACCGATATGCGAGCCTTGCGGGAGACCCGACGTTACAACAACCTGATTGGAAACTGAACCACATACGTTGACCTGTTGACGTCAATTAAATTAATATGACTTGATCCAATCAATGTAGTTTCCAGAAAAACCAATTTGCTGTAATTTTACTATTAGAATCTGATGGCAGACACTATCAAACGCCTTGGATATGTCTGTATAGATAACATCAATCTATTGACCGCCAGATGTGTAGCCGTTGAGCGACCGCAATAAAAACCATGTTGCTCACCCGAGATATAATGTTTAAGTGATTCAAAAATGTCAACGGTGACAATTGCCTCGAACAACTTTGGTATGTGTGAAAGCAAAGAAATACCTCTGTAGTTTTTTACGTCGCATCTATCACCGGATTTAAATACTGGCATGAGAGTAGAAAACTTCCAAATTTCTGGTAAAGATCCAAGACTAAAAGGCATTTGAAAATTTTTGCAAAGAGGCCCAGACAACGACTGACAGCATCTTACAAAAAGAATGGCAGGTATTCCATCTGGACCAACCCACTTGGAAATACCTAGTGTCTTTATTTCATCACTGCATTTTTTGCAGTTAGATAGGATACCATAAATTTGTTCTGCTGATGTATGAAACTGTTTAGAACAGGTCTATTTGAATGATAACTGCAGCCTACAATAATTAGGTTATTCCTTTATTTTAATTCCACGTAGCACATTAGAAGTTGGGACAAAAACTATGACAGCAAAAATTGCTGCATAGTACCTCTGAGTCTTTGACGACTTCGGAAAAAAGTGATGTTAAATTAAATTGACGGTTTTGTGTATCACTTTTGAATAAAAACCCACTGTCTCTGGCAGATTCGCCTCCTACAATCAATAACTTTCTTTTACTTTTTGTGTGGACTTCATTTCTGTTAATATATGTAGGTTGATACAATGTATTTCTGGTGTACGAAGAATCAAGAATTAATTCAGATTAGGTTTGTATGCCAATATTAGCAACATTTTGTGGATTTTGTGCCTCAAATAGTTGCCGAGATTTCCTTTTTTACTATGATTACTAGATCATCGGCATATGCCTGCAGATCAACCTCCCACAACTGAATCATAGTCAGCAGATTGTCCATCAGTAGTGACCACAGCAAGGGCGATAACACTCCTCCCTGTGGACACCCTCTAGCAGCTCTAAAGCTCACTGTCTCGTCCTGTAGAGATGTTATTTTTCTGTTTTCAAGCATTGCCTGTATCCAGCCACATATAAGGGGTTCTACCCCTCTTTCAGTAATTACATCATAGAGTGATTCAGAAAGGGCATTGTTAAATGCTCCCTCGATATCTAAGAAGATCCTTGTTAAGAGTTGTTTATGCTCTCAACAAGATTGTGGAGAGCCAGTTCTGTTGATTTGTCCGTTTGGTAAGCTTACTGCTGATCACTCAGCGGATATCACCTAAGAGCTACGTCCCATGATGTGCTATTCAAGTATTCTCTCCAGACTTCTCAATAGAAAGAAGGTTATACTTATTGGTCTAAGCGAACTTGGTAAAGGATAATTTCGACCCACTTTAGGTCCATCCTCCCCAGGCGATTTGATGGGGCCGAAAAGAGTTTACGGCTATTCGAACCTTTCTTACTGTAATTATTTTGTTGGCAGTCAGCCAATCATCTGTGAGGTCGTTTGTATCGACCTACGAAATCGTAAGTTGACCGACTATCCTTTATCAGGCTACCTGGGAAGTGATTTTGTGCTAAAAGCTCCAGAGTTTCTATAGTCTACCGGTTTGGAGCAACTGTCCTAGCATCGATCGAGTTCTGATTAGCCAGAAAAGAGTCCTGAGAACCATGTTTCGACTACCATTTAGGGCTTCGTGTCGTCCACTTTTTGCTTCTGAGAGAATATTAACTGTAATAAACCTTTACATTCTCCAATGTGCTTGTATCGTCTTTAAGAATCGTTCTAGCAACTTAAAATGGGGCGATGTTAATACTTATAGAACGCGAAATGCAGATAAGCTTTATGTACCTGCTGCAAGATTGACTCAGGTGCGGGAAGGACCTGAGATAAGTTCCTTGAAGGTATTTAATCACTTACCAACACATATGAAGGATATATCTAGTGTGTGCATTTTTAAAAGACGACTAAAGGCCATACTGGCTGAAAATCCGTTTTACTCTCTGGAAGAGTTTTTTATGTTTGTTTTAATATGTCTAAATATATTGTAGAGTAGGTCTTTTAGAAGATTTATTCTCTGAAAGAGTTTTATATGTTTATATTTTAAAATTGTCGATTATTCAACAATTTAGGCTCTTTGAAGACATTGTATATATCCCTTGTTAGGATGATTCTAGAATATTGTTCGGTAATATGGAACCCATATTATCAAAATAAAAAGTATGATGTGCAAAGAATTCAAAACAAATTTGTCTCTTATATGGAGTTTTTTAATCGGTTCATTCCTTCAAACTTTGACATTGATTGTTCTCCATTATGTTTCAAGAACAAGATTAGGCTAATATTCAAAGATTATGATGTGTAACCAAATTTTATTTTTAGACTCGCTTTTCATGTATTTGTACCATGTTTTGTTATGTCAATTTAGTCTATTAGCATTGTTTCATATTGTTATTGTTATTTGACTGTATTTGTATCTTTCATTAGTGATGTAATTTTTTTTTTTTTAATTTATATTGTTTCTCTTTGAATGTGCTATTTGGGCAAAGTCCTGTTATGTACTTATTGAATAAATAAATAAAGAACATGGAAGGTAAGATATGTATGTTTCGAGAAGTGACCTATGTGAAAGGTACGGGTTGGCTCAAGTTGAAAAGCGTAGAAAGATAAATGATATGTTGTATTTATATAAAATAGTTCATGGACTGGTGGATGACCCTACCTTCGCAGCAAAAATATTTTATAATGTACCTTTATATAATACTAGGGTTTTATTGATATTTTACCTACAAACTGTGGCTCATACTAATTATCAGTTGAACTCACCCTTACATCGAATGTGTATGTTATATAATGAAATACAAAATAATTGTGATATATTTCATATTAAATATCATAATCTAAAAGTTTTGTTAAATCAAGTACTATAATATATAATTAAGTATTTATTCATTTACATTGTGATATACATTTAACTAAATAGGTATGAGTACTTTGTAATTGGGTAATGGCAATCTGTGCTTATTACCTGTTAAGTACCTATAAGTAAATAAATAAATAAATAAATAAATGATATTGGGCGAACTGGAATCCCTTCTAAAGTTTTGAACAAACGACCAAAAATATTTGATATTTTCAGGAATAAGTAGTTCAGTCTGTGTGACATATGTAAGGTAACACATATCACTTCGAAGTTTAACCTCATATCGGATATTAGAATAGGCTAAATAGAGCCTTTTGATGTTGAATAAAAGTCCTTTTATATTTTTTGTAAAGGCGATTCTTTTGCGCAATAAGTTTTCTTAATGGAAAGTCAAATCATTTTTTATAGTATAGAGAGAATTTTCTTGGAGATATGTTTGTCCATACCAGCAAACAACACCTCATAAAAGTGTTGAACCACTTTGTTTGAGTCAGATTCAGATGATAGAAATGATTACTCACAGTGCTCGTAAAAAAGATTCAAATTGTTGAAATTTGCCTTCTGGAAATCATAAACACTCACTTGATTGTAGTTTTTTATCGGCCGGACATATTGTAGTTTATAATTTACTTTAATCGCTGGATGATGCGGGTCAATATTTACAAGGGGAAAATCAAAGGATGAAATAAATACAATAATGGGGTCATCAGCCAAAATTAAATCAAGAATTCTGCCTATGTGATTAGGTAAGTGATTTATTTGCTGAAGCTCAAGGAAACTCATTGAGACAGTAAAAGTTTCAGAAGATAAATTTGGCAATGATTTAGGAACCAGAGTATCATCCTCATAAATCCATTACACCAAAGGGAGGTAAAAATCACCAAAAATAAAGAATTTATGGTTTTCAAACCTATTTCTCAGAGATTCACAAGTATCGCAAAATGACTGATAACACTCCTGGTTATAATTCGGTGGAAAATAAATACATCCTAGTACCATACTAATCTTGCCCATTTTATTAAGAACCCAAACATCTTCAAACTGAAGATGAGTGGGAGTTTCAACAATGGATGCCTGGAACAAACAAGAAACGGCGATCAACACGCCACCGCCACGGTGACAATCCTTTTCTTCAAACTTCCGGTCTCTTCGAAAAACTACATATTTAAGAAATCATGGTTCTTGGGATTAGACCGTGTCAAATTGGAATTACTATCCGACGTTTCGCCTTTGATTGCACGAGGTATGTTCAGGGATCTTTACTCCACGAGATCTGAACATCGAGATCTCGTGGAGTAAAGATCCCTGAAAATGCTTCGTGCAATCGAAGGCGAAACGTCGGATAGTAATTCCAATTTGACACGGTCTAATCCCAAGAACCACGATTTCTTAATTGAGCAAAGCCGTGAAAGCTTCCGTTCTATGTTAACTACATATTTATTATTAATTATTTCATTGCTGGAAATATCATTAAGATACGTCTCAATCAGAAGTATTATTTCATAATTGCAAGACAAAATGTTGAGAGAAATCTCATTAGACTTCGTAAGAAGCCCCCTGACATTTTGATAAAAGATTGAAATTTTTTGTCTTCCTTGGTTTTTTTATTATTAGACCTCCAGTATTTGGATAATATCCGTCGTTTGACTGTGTTTGGTGTATTAAGGATGACTGGTTGGGCTTTAGCGGAGGACAAAATTTTCATCAGACTGGACACTGTCAGACATATAGTTTTTAATTGTAAAAGCTATTAATTCCTTTTTAGTTTCTAAGTTAAGATTTCCTCTCCGGTATGTACTAATAATTGGGATAAAGGTAGCATTTTTTGCAGTTAGATTAGATGGGATACCATGAATTTGATCTTCTGATGTATGCAACTGTTTAGAACAGGTCTATTTGAATGATAACTGCAGCCTACAATAATTAGGTTATTACTTTGTTTTAATTCTACGTAGCACATTAGAAGTTGGGACAAAAACTATGACATAGCAAAAATTGCTGCATAGTACCTCTGAGTCTTTGACGACTTCGGAAAAAAGTGATGTTGAATTAAATTGACAGTTTTGTGTATCACTTTTGAATAAAAACCCACTGTCTTTGGCAGATTCGCCTCCTACAATCAATAACTTTCTTTTACTTTTTGTGTGGACTTCATTTCTGTTAATATATGTAGGTTGATACAATGTATTTCTGGTGTACGAAGAATCAAGAATTAATTCAGATTCGGTTTGTATGCCAATTTAACAATATTTTGTGGATTTTGTGCCTCAAATAATTGCCGAGATTTCTTTTTTTACTATGATGACTAGATCATCGGCATATGCCTGCAGATCAAACTCCCACAACTGAATCACAGCCAGCAGATTGTCCATCAGTAGTGACCACAGCAAGGGCGATTACACTCTTCCCTGTGGACACCCTCTAGCAGCTCTAAAGCTCACTGTCTCGTGCTATAGAGATGTTATTTTTCTGTTTTCAAGCATTGCTTGTATCCAGCCACATATAAGGGGTTCTACCCCTCTTTCAGTAATTGCATCATAGAGTGATCTAGAAAGGGCATTGTTAAATGCTCCCTCGATATCTAAGAAGATCCTTGTTGAGAGTTGTTTATGCTCTCAACAAGATTGTGGAGAGCCAGTTCTATTGATTTGTCCGTTTGGTAAGCTTACTGCTGATCACTCAGCGGATATCGCCTAAGAGCTACGTCCCATGATGTGCTGTTCAAGTATTCTCTCCAGACTTTTCAACAGAAAGGAGGTTATACTTATTGGTCTAAGCGAACTTGGTAAAGGATAATTTCGACCCACTTTAGGTCCATCCTCCCCAGGCGATTTGAAGAGCCGAAAAGAGTTTACGGCCATTCGAACCGCTCTTACTGTAATTATTTTGTTGGCAGTCAGCCAATTATCTGTGAGGTCGTTTATATCGACCTACGAAATCGTAAGTTGACCGACTATCCTTTATCGGGCTACCTGGGAAGTGATTTTGTGCTAAAAGCTCCAAAGTTTATATGGTCTACCGGTTTGGAGCAACTGTCCTAGCATCGATCGAGTTCTGATTAGCCAGAAAAGAGTCCTGAGAACCATATTTCGACTACCATTTAGGGCTTCGTGTCGTCCACTTTTTGCTTCTGAGAGAATATTAACTGTAAGAAACCTTTACATTCCCCAATGTACTTGTATCGTCTTTAAGAATCGTTGTGACAACTTAAAATGGGGCGATGTTAATACTTATAGAACGCGAAATGCAGATAAGCTTTATGTACCTGCTGCAATAAGTTCCTTGAAGGTATTTAATCACTTACCAACACATATGAAGGATATACCTAGTATGTGCATTTTTAAAAGACGACTAAAGGCTATACTGGCTTAAAATCCGTTTACTCTCGGGAAGAGTTTTTTATGTTTGAGTTTTAATATGTCTAAATATATTGTAGCGTAGGTCTTTCAGAACATTTATTCTCTGAAAGAGTTTTATATATTTATATTTTAAAATGTCGTAATATATTGTAACGTAGGTCGTTTTGAACGTTTAATGTAAGGCATACTATTTTATTTCATTTTTATTATATTTTTACTTTAAATTTGACCTTTAACTACATATGACAATTCCGATACATGTGAACATGTCTATGGAAATAAACGATTTGATTGATTTGATAAAGGTTCTATTTGGCCGGTTTAGCGATCCCAGTTTTTGAACACTCCCTGGACAGAATCTTGTGGACTCTGGCACTGGTGGGTATATCTGATATACCCTCACAGAACCTTTCCTACGACTCTGTTTTAGCTTTCCTGATTGCTTTATTGTAATTTATTAAAGCAGTTCTATATTGGTCCCATTCACCTGATATTTCAGCTCGATTGAAGAGTCTACGAACTTCTTTTCTTAATTTATTCAGCTTATTGTTCCACCATGGTGCAGTTCTATTGTCTTTTTTAACCTTCAGTTTTCTTGATATGAGCGATTGAGATTATGGTGGTGGTAATTTGATCCGTCACAAACTCTAGTTGTTCACGATTATTGATTGAGGTAGACGCGTGGCAGAGATTGGATTGGAGAGACGTTTTATAGCATTCCAATCTGTGCTTCTTGCGTCGCGATATTTAACCCCAGGCCTGGGGTCTACTATTAATCAAACCGGATGTGTCTATGATCTGTCAGCAATTGTATTGCTAATAAAGCTTGTACTAATTGTTAAATCGAGAACCTCTCTCCTAACTCTAGTAACAAAAGTTGGTTCAGACCCCGAGTTATTTACGAGTCTCTCTCCCATTAAATAGTTAAAAAGTGACTCACCTTTTTGGTTGATGTCCGTGCTTCCTCATGCTACATGGTGTGCGTTGGCATCACATCCAGTTACTAACTGTAAGCTCTTCCGTTTGCAGTGCGCGATTAAGTCACGCTCTGCTTTCGGAAGCGGTTCTTCTGCTTCCCTGTCGCCGGGGAAATAAGCAGAGCAGACGATTAACTCAGTCGCAGACGGGTATAGCTGCCACGTCTCTTGTGCAGAACTCTGAGAGTAGAAAATAGTTTATGTTCTTCTTGATAAGGATACATGCTCTGGGTTTTCCCTCCGAGCTCCACCGAATTTACTTACCAAGAGATTTACCTAGACCCATGACTCGGTCCGAAGTAGATGTCCAAGGTTCCTGGATAAGGGCAATGTCGATTTGCTTCTTATTAAACACATTGCTCAAGACATATATAGCTGCCCTGGTATGGCATGACTTTATTATTTGTCAAACTGATGTAGGCGGTTACCTTTTTCCTTGTGGCTTCTTCCCTCTTGGGGAGCCGCCACTAGGCGCCAGGAGGTGGTTTGAGATCGCCAGGACCTTTCTGGTTCTTGGGGTCCTTTGGGTCTTTGACGTTCACATTGCCCTTTTTTGGGCCTTTCTTCTTGATAGGCTTCCTGCCCGGAAAGGATTTGCCTTTCGCAGATTGGGTAGCCTGTTTGACCTTGCCGCTATGACCTTTTGAGGACTCAGCTACAGACTCCTCAGGAGTCAGCATTGTGCTGCCTCCTTCAGTTGCAGTCTGGTTAGCCTTCTTAGGTTCCTGCAGCCATCTTTCTCTTGGGTGTGCTTCGTAGTGCTTCCATGGAAGCGACATCGATGGCGAAAGTCCAAGTTTGACCAGGACCCGAATCCTCGCGGTGTAGGACAACCCCCTCTCGAGTATTCAGGTCATGGTTCATCTTCCTCAGTCCGAGAAGCACATCCTCCGCCGATAACCTTATATCAGGCGAGTCGTCCGGCAAGTATCCCACGCAGACATGAGGCTTAGGGAGGTCTTTCCCCTTCACCTGACGTTTGCGCCCTCTGCTAGTTGGAATTGCTTAGCCTCATCTTCCGCCGAACAGCGCTCAGCACCTCCAGGCGCAGAGCGTTCAGCTAATCTCAGGTAAAGGTGTTACTGGGATATTCAGGGTGGACCAAACCGGCTCTGGACTCCCCAGCAACAGCCCCATATGGGGAAGGTTCTTGTCCAACCTCAGGTGTTGGCAGGATCAGCTGATCCATCGCCGTGATTTGTTCTCCAGTTTCCTGAAGATCGAGAATTTGACCTCCCTCGCTTGGGTTTTCTGGACCCATATTTTTATCCATACGAGGTCCACGAGTAGTTAGGGAAAGGTTGGTTCACCACGGCAGAGCCCCGCATTACCGTGGCAAGGCAATTTTTACTCTGGGAGGTCGCCCGTCCCAGAGGCCCCGTTTGAGACACCTGATTTGGGCTCAGATGCCATCTATCCCTTGGGGCGGATGCACACACCTTGGATTAAGCCCTGTGTCCCTCATAGCTTCCAAACCCAGACTTGGCCCCTGATCGGTGAGACCCTATGGTTACCATAAGATCCCACCCATGAGAAGCCCCAGGAGACTCTTACTAAGCCCCATCACTAAAAAGATAAAAAGTGTGGACACCGCGGGGGGTAATTGTACTAAGTATGGTACAATAGTACAACACAGTACAACCCTGTTGTTATTAAATGTTTACCAATTTGTTTTGGTTCAATGAACTTTTCAAATGTTATTTTAACACTATACAATGATAAAAAAGGGGGATTCCAATAAATTAAAGAGTTGATAGTGGAATTTCTACTGCTGATAAGACTAATTTGTCTTGAATTTTTTATATTAGCTGGTGAAATCGGCGCTGGATTTTAGATTGGTTTTTCAGGTGTTCTCAGCTTGTTGTTTTTTACGGCATTACAATATTCATTTTTAAAAGATTTTTGATAATCCTTTAGTGCTTGGTTAGGAGATTGCTTGTAAATGTCTTCAATTAGATTTAAATGTTCCCTCATATTTCTTAATTCGTTATTGAACCAATTTATATGAAGGGGTTTATCTTTATTTACATAGGGAATGATAATTTATAGGAATTTTGAATCTGTGATATGAAAAGGTCAAACTTACTGTTCACACTGAGAGACTCCTCACCAATAAAATCAAAGTTAAGTTCTTGAATGTAGTTGAAAAAATTGATCTTACCTATTTCGATGATTGGTCGACATATCTTTTTACACTGTTTAGGTGGCAGTTTCCTGGCATTCCGAATATTAGCATTAAGACTCAGACCCAGATAATCAGAGAAGGCCGTGTTGAGAGTATGTGTCGCTAAGGTATAGCTACAAAGAAGAGGCATAATAAAAAAAAATCAGTCAAATTCGTCCATCAGAAAAGCTTCCAATTGAAGCAATTGGACAGAACTTGATTCCCATTTTTCATTCTCATTTTTTCGCATACACAATACTTTTGAAGGGTATTCTTTTTGAGGAAATTCAACATATCTGCAGGTATAACTTAATAGTTATTAAGCTCTAGTATTATAATATTAATTTTTCTTTTCGAATGATTCCTAATCAAAAAATATCTGAACCTGAGATACTACATTAAAAACTACAAATTAATATCTATTTGCAGAATGACATAAAAATACAATAGTCTTACTTTACTGTATTTTATTTCATTGTCTGTTTCTCTGAAGTAGAATTATGAAGGAATGATATAATTTTAGTTGATTCCTTTTCCATGGATTTTTATGACAGTTTGTGTCTCACAGTCTATCCAAAGATCAAAAAACCCAAAGAATTCTGCTAGCGAAGTTTTCTGTTATAATTATTTATGACTATTTGTAATTTGCTTAAAAGAGCTAGTTTCTATGTAGTTTTAATTTATAAATCGCATTTTTTAGAAAAAAAAATTACCAGTAAAAAATCCTCAGACTCAATATGTACAGTATAAGACTGGAGGCAAAGATATGGCTATTGCTCGTGCGGAGGTAAAACAACTTCGTAAAAGAATCTCAACCGTTAGCTCACAGATGTCTGTATTGCAAAACGAAAATACTGTTTTATGGAGAGAACTTGTCATGCTCAGACAAAAGCATAGGAAACAGCACGAAATAGTTAATAAGGTAAATTATAAGTTCCTTCATATTGAAAATCCTTAAAGGAAATTTAATTTAATTATAAATATATTTATTGGAATAGTTAAAATATATGCAATCATCAAAAGTAAACATATAAAGTTTAAAAAATCGCTAAATTTTGTTTTACCGAGAACTTTCCTCGTTATGAATCCCTTTTTTTATCAGGGAAAGTGAAGCGTATAGTTATTTAATGATATGTACAGTACATATACAGATTATGTTATCTTTCATTCATTCATTTAAAGTACTCCTTTCATAAAAGGAAGGATTCATAACAAGGGAAGTTCTGAGTAAAGCCAAGTTACCAATGTTATTCAGTTTTTTATTTATTTATTTTTATTATTATTATTATTATTATTATTATTATTACTGTTATTTATTTTTTCATCATCATTTACATAGTCGACAAAAAATGGAATTTTACTGAATATTTAAACATTTTAGTACGCCGCCTTTTGTTTTGCCATGTAGGATTCGCACTAGAAATTCACCAGTTTCTCTTTGTTTAACACTTGATGTTTGTGCAAAATTTCGTGTCAATTGGATAAGTTGAGAACTGAATTTTTTAATATTTCATTTTGTTCCGCCATAATGGATTTACACCAAAAATTTACCAGTTTATCACTATATCTCTCTCAATTTTTGCGCAAACTTTGAATATAAATAATTTCTTAATAATGATTTTTTTTTCATTTTGTGAGGCCGCCATTTTGTTCCGCCATGTTGGATTTTTACCAAAACGTAACCATCTCATCCCTTTATGACCCTTGATTTTTTGCCAAAATCTGAATTATATCAGAAAAGTAATTTTTGAGTTATACTGCGTACAGACAGACACCGAACCCATTGACGGAAATGGGAGAACATGTGGATGAAATTTCAGTTTTCCTTTTAAAACATGTAGCTGATGAAATTAACAATCATAATAAATAATTGTTTTGGCGCTGGGATCTTTTCTGGCCAACTTAAAATTGCTAAAGTGGTGCGTGTTTTTTAAAAAGCAGGTTTTCTTGATTCTTCAAACTACAGGCCTGTGTCGATTCTTCCATCAGTGTCGAAGGTATTTGAAAGGTATATATATTGAAGATTATTGAAGTATTTTAAGTTGCAACATACTTAATGGTAGCCCGTACAGTTTTGTTTCTGGCAAATCAACAGAAATGGCCATCTTTCAAACAATCAATTTCATAATCGAGAAGCTTGAAACCAAAAACAAGGTTGTTGGTCTATTTTTTGATCTTACAAAGGCCTTCGATACCATTAATTATGAAGTGCTGCTGAATAAGTTGGATAATTCAGAGAAGATACCTATTCAAATGGGTGTCCCACAGGGTTCTATACTAGGACATTTCCTCTTCTTGTTGCTTCAGTATACTGATGGTACCTCTGTCATTCAGTGTGGGCTTACCCTTAATCCCCTTTCGGGGGGTTGTTCGGTTCCAGCTGGTTGGATGGTGGCCTGGTGTGAGTCCAATTTTTTAAAACTTAATGCGGACAAAACAGCTTTGCTTGTTTTCAGCAAAACAAAGAGCTCCAGCTCCAAACTTAGCACTGCACATACACTGATTCGTAGCTTGAGGTGCATGGTGTCACTTGAGAGCCTCAGAATTTTCTATATTTCATACGTGCAGTCACTCCTGAAGTGTGAATAATTTTGTGGGGAGCATCGCACTTGTCGATAAATGTTTTTAGACTCTAAAAACGAGTGATTAAGTGTATAATGAGACTGCATGCTCGAACATCGTGCAGGTCCTGTTTCACAGAGAAGGGAATCCTTACAGCCTCTTCTATATTTCGTAGCTCTGGTCACCTTTGTAAAAAAACATCCAGATTTTTTGTAACAAACTGCAATAAATATTCCGAAACCCATGGCTATTACAACTCGAAACCCAAATGCACTCCCAATTCCTAGTCGTATTTCAGCTTCCTTTGAGGAAGGCTCTGAGAGAATGAAAAAATTCAAAAAGGCTGCAACCGACTATGCAAAATGCAAACGTTTTTATTCATTTAAGTTGATTATTAATTGTGTAGCTGTAAGTAAGTTTGATTTTATACTTTCGAGTAAGTAGTATAAATAGGATTTGTTAATCATTGTATTAGTTTGTTTAAGCTGAATATTGCATAGTTGTATGTTTTATTTCAATATGTTGTTTTATTCTTATAAATAGTATAAACTTTAAGAATTTGTTAGCATTAGATAGGTTCGTCTTATGACGTTGCTTTTCATTGTAAAATGTGATCTTGTCGATAAATAAGTAAATATTTAAACATTTTGTTGGGTCGCCATTTTATTCCGCCGTACCGGATTTTTAGCAAAATGTAACAATTATTTCATCCTCATATGTCTCTTGATTTTTGAGCTATGCCACGCACAGACAGATGGACGGAAACAGTAAAGATGGACGGAATTAGTAAAACATGTTTTTCGGGATGTGTGGGGACACTAAAACGCAAAGATTTGCAAAAATTCCAAGGCTAATTTTTAATTAATTATTAAGTAATTTTTTCACGATTAAAATGCTTCCGTTTTACAAGGGAGGTAATAAAATATATATTTCAATTATTAAAAAGTAATAAAACCGACTGTTTAAACTGACCAGCTGACTAAAAAGGAAACAAGATTGCAAATTTATAATTCTTTATAAGTAAAACAATTTTCTGTCTTCTTACAAATATTCTAAAACCATTTTCATGAAAGCCAACCTGTCTTATTTCAGTGTTGATCAGTCATTTCAGTCCGATCTAAGCAGTCTTAAGTCGGTTTTATTTTTTTTTTCAAATTTTTCAACATTTCATTTTTTCAGAAAATATTAAGACAACAATTCTACACTATTTGCTACATAATATCCAATTTTTGAATAACGATTTTTTTTCTTAACTTTCGCAGGTAATTCTTTTTCTGGATACTCTAGTGCAACCAACTTCTAGAAAAGTCCAGGGTACCAAAGTTCCCAAATCCGTTACACAACCCGAGATTTCAATGAAGAAAGAATTTAATGAAGACAGTCAACATTCTAGCGAGAGTGTACCAAGGCTTAACTAATTTTTTTCTGAGAAAGAAAGGAAGGAGTTCATGTTTTTATATAAACTAAAATGAACTAAAGCTTAAGTCAATTAGTAAGGACACTTTCTCTACTATTGTCCACGTGATTAAGATGATCTTTGTGCTGAAATTGGTCATCTTTTAAAGGATTCTGGTGTTGTTGAAAAACACATTGATTTTGCTGGTAAGCATTTAAACATTTCCTTTGGTATTGTCAATAGATATAATACAGTATGTCCATGGATAGGTTGGAAAAGAGGACAGAAGGACCAAAAATATAATTTTTTGCAGAGATTCATGTTAAGAAAAATTATTTTTTTATATACAGCAAGCCCAAAAAGTTCAAAAATATTAATTAGAGAGAGTAAAGTGTTTGGAGTTTTTATTTTAGAG
The DNA here is from genome assembly GCA_030620095.1 of Kuschelorhynchus macadamiae. NCBI lineage: Eukaryota > Metazoa > Arthropoda > Insecta > Coleoptera > Curculionidae > Kuschelorhynchus > Kuschelorhynchus macadamiae. The sequence continues at coordinate 1,188,855 of JAUTXW010001355.1, forward strand.
GGAAATATTATCTTAAAAAGTTGTTTAGAATTCCATCCTTATGCAACTTTAGTTTTTAAAATAAAATCTCAAATACTAACGATTTTCATTTATTTGACAAACAATTTACAATTACAATCGATTAACATAAAATAATGCTTAACTATATGAGTACTATAGAACTGATAGGTAGGTTTTACTTAAATTATTTAGATCTTTTTAGTCGTTTTTTGTTGTTTGGTTCGTACCGTAATATTTTCGCCTCGTCAAAATTGAAGGTATGTAATGATATAAATCGGATACGACCCTCAATCGTCGGGATCCGAACTACTCCGGTGGAAATCTAAACCTCTCCGCGCAAGTTGACAAATCCAAAACTGGGTGGAATCAGTCGCATTCAACAGATGATCCTGAAACCGGCTTCGTTTGCCAAAAGGAACGAGGTTTTAGAAAACGACGTATGACAGATCTATCAACGAACGAAAATAATCAAGTTCGTAAATATAAAGAAAATAATAGGAAAAATAAATTGAATCGGAAAATGGGTACCAGAGATGACTTTGGCGACTTTGAGGCAATAAAACCACTAAATAAGGACAAAAAGATTTGGCTCTTTATATCTAAGGTAAAAAAGCAAATTACTGAAGACATCATTAAAACATACATATCCAAGCACGCCAATACAGTTAAGAATGAAATTCAGGTTAAACTATGTTTAGTTAAAAAGCCTAATACCGATCAAAACGCATTTATGGTGGGCATATATAGCTAACAAAATTGCTTCTCCTCTTACTTATATTATAAATAACTGTTTCAGGTTGGGAATTCTTCCACTCCAACTGAAAAACGCTAAAGTTGTACCCATCTATAAAAAGAGTGATGTCCATCAGGCTACGAATTACAGACCAGTGTCCCTTTTGAATTCATTGTCAAAAGTTTTCGAGAGGGTAATATATACAAGAATTTTAAATTTTATTATTAGGTGTAATATTCTTAATGCAAGCCAGTTTGGTTTTATACCTGGAAAGTCAACAGAAATGGCAATTTTTCATACAATTACACATATAATTGACAAAATTGATAATAATGAAAAGGTAGCTTTATTTTGACCTCTCGAAAGCTTTTGACACAATAGACCACAACATACTGATGATGAAACTGGAGAGATAATGGCATAAGGAGTTTGTGTGCTGATCTCATATCTTCCTATCTTGACAATAGGCACCAAGTGGTATCTATTGTGCATAGTGGCCATTCATATTTTTCAGAGTCCGTTCCTATTAGAAGAGGAGTGCCCCAGGGTTCTATACTGGGTCCGCTACTACTCTGTTGTATGTGAATGACTTGCCGAGTGTTCTGGATGGGGCATTTGTGTGCCAATATGCTGATGACACATCAGTTATTTTGTCGGGTGCCGCCTTTGCTGGGCTATCGGTGGTTTGTTCGGGTATGGCGGAGCGGGTGGCGGTCTGGTGTGGGACCAACCATCTCAGACTAAATCCTGATAAAACAGGACTTTTAACCTTTAGTAAGGCCAGAGAAAATATCCAATCCTTATGTCAGAACCAATCATAAATCCATTCCGGTTATTCCTTATATCAAATTCTTGGGTATTCACTTGGACTCAGTCTTGAACTGGGAAAACCATATTAGTCATCTTCAGTCGAGGCTAAATAGCACTTGCGGTCTCATACGAAGACTCAGATCTATGGTTTCAATTGACAGTATTAGACTTTTTTACTTTGCCCATGTACAATCCCTGCTCAACTATGGGTTGATATTTTGGGGGTCATCCGCGTTTTTCTGTAGATATTTTTAAAAATCAAAAACGCATTATTAGGTGCATGCTGAAACTCCACCCTAGAGAATCCTGCAGAGGGCATTTTTCTGAATTAGGAATTCCAACTTTGCCATCCTTGTATTTCGTGGCCCTTGTAATGTTTATAAGGAAGAACAGAATCTCATTTCCGGTAAATCGGGACCAATATGCCACAATCATGTCTATGGCAACACGGAGCAGAGATGATTTTCGAATCCCTTTACACAGATCAGCTTTCTTTGAAAGAGTTGTTACCGGCTGACATTAGGAATGTTGAGGGAACAGAGAAATTCAAAAGGGAGTTTACAAAATTTGCTAAAGATAGGTGTTATTATTCTTTTAGGTTTGATTTTTAAATGTCATTTTAATATGTTCACTGGAACCTGTAAGTAGGTGTAAGTTTTATTTGAGTATTTTCTGTGTTTTTATTGGTGTGGATCCTTATTTTTTATCTATTGTGTATCTCTATGGACTTTCTGAATGTTTACTGTTTGTTTTTTTTTTAAATAATTTTAGTTTAGTCGCTATAATATGCATTGTGACGTTGCTTTTTTCAATTGTTATTGATATTGTTGGCAATAAAGAAATAAATAAATAAATAAATAAATAAATCAAAACAATGTTGTTGTGTATGTTCTCTTGGTAATCGCAAATGGCGGTTTTGATCCTGTTGGTGACTTGTGTGGTTTTGTATGTTAACTCTCTCTTAGCCAACTTCCATTTTGTTTTAGCGGTCCCAAGGAAGTCTTTCCGACTATTTTATAGTTCTTGCCGCGTTAATACCTTTCTTGTTTTGATTTAATTACTCTTGGATTAAGAATTTTGTTTCTGTTGGTGACTCTTGTGTGGTTTGTTACGTTAAGTTTTGATACTAGTTGTACTTGTCCCTTAACTAGTTGACTATTCATGAAGACCTTAAGTCAGAAACACATGTCTACAGTTATTTATCTTCCATTTTGTTTTAGTGGTTATCCCAAAGAATTCCTTTTTCGACTTTATTATAGTTCTTACCGCGTTAATACCTTTCTTGTTTGTCTTGCATGTCGTCAGTCTTTGCAACTGATCAGGTAAATAAAACATGTGGTACTAATCAATTGTGACCCCAACAACAAAACAGCAACACCAAACTCAAACAAGGCAGGATGTATAGAATATAGTGCAGGTCGAGCAGATAGAAAATGATGGCGTTGTAAACAAACATAAACAAGAGCGGAGACGTGAAAATGCATTTGAAAAAGAAATTGAAATCGCAACCACAAAAAATCAAAAATAGACGTCCCGAACCACTCCAAGGAACAAATACTAAAGAAAATACATTTTTAAAGGTAGCTGGAAAAATGGCCTGGTTGTTTATCTTTGGGCTTGCTCCAGAAACTGAAAGTGACAATATCATGGATTATTTAAAGAAAAAAAATCTAGATAAAGGATATTCTTGTCATAAAATGGAAAAGTCTACAGGTCTCTTAAAATCTCAGTGCCTTATAATAGCAAAGATGAATGCATGTTCCCAAATGTGTTGCCTACAGGTGTTTCTATAAACCATTTTCTTAACATTCAGCGTCATGTGATGACGAGATATCAACACCAAAACAAGGAACAATACGCGGAACCCAAAACCATAATTTAACTCTTTTCGATGCCAACGTACGTTCTTTGCGCAATAAGGTCAATGAGTTCGAAGCTGATCTCCAGGACGTCCAAACAAATATAGTATGTATAAGTGAACACTGGCTCACCACAGAAGAACTTGAGATTCTGAATCTTTCCAACTATAAGAGAGGAATTTTAGCCACAATGGAGACCTCCTGCCATATTTATTAATAAACCCTTTAATGTTAAAGTTATTGAGTCGTAAGTGTCCATAATGTTGAAAAAGATGTAGAAATATGTGGTATATTTACAGAATATTTTAATTTGTATGTCTTAACGGTATATAGGTCACCATCTGGCTGTTTTGGCATGTTTTTTTACAGGAATTGAGAGGGTTTTGAATGGATCGGGGTTAACAAGAGGGTTGTTATTACCGGGGACTAATGTACATCTAGGATCTGACCAGTCAGAAGCAGTCGATTTGTCTGACTTATTTGGTTCTTTGGTGAAAATAATTTTTTTGCCTACAAGGGCAAATTACATGGTAAACATATAAATTTCACCAAATCAACAGATCCGCCGCAAGGTTGCCACATTTAGGATCTGGAGTAGTCGGTAATGCCAATTCTGTTCTGGTGATAAGATATACCATATACAGCAACGACTCGAGCACTCCCTAGTATATTCGACGTTGTACTAAAACTGTATTAAGGTAGGTATTTCGGCGTTTTGTTAGACCCGACTGAAAATTTGGTTCGTATGTGGAGTATAACTATTGGGGACTGTATAGGCGGATAAATAAATGTATACATACAGGGTGGTTTTTTTATTGCGAGAAAGTCCCATATCTCTGTTGAACTTTTTCATACGAAAGTTGTAAGGCTTGTCGAAGTGTACATACCTAAAATATTTGTTTGTATACAGGGTGTCCTAGAAAAGCGTGACAACAAAAAATATATTTTTTTTTTAAATAGAAACCGATATCTTTAACAGCAGAACTGAAATCAGCGTAAAATACTGCGTACATTACACTAATTTAATTAAAATTCAGAAAAAACTTGGAAGTCAAAATTTCGTTAAAAAATATTACCTGTTTAAACTTGGTAATAATATTCTATGGTCCTTTAAACATCATGGGTGATGTAATAATTGCGTAATAGAAATTTGGCCACAACTTATACGGGGTATTTTTTACGACGGCCCCCACATAGTAACTTGTTTTGTAATAAAATTCCATTTTAAGAAAACGCCCTATATATTTATAGGCCATTTGTAGGGCATATCATGCTCTTCAAATTTGCAATTACGACCATTGTCCTAAAATGAGTCGTTTTGGCAATATATTAGTTTTTCTGTATATATTAGTAATCTTTGATTTTTATTCGTATAGAGTCATGATTTGGACAAAAGTATACTCGCTACTCATCAAAAATACGTTTATTGACACATTTATTGTTTCGGTTTATAATTATTTTTATTATTATTACTATTTTAACTTTATAAACTGTATAATGTAGAAAAAAAATGGTCAAGGCAATAGCGAATACAACAAAACAAATGTTATAATTAAAGCAGGTATTAAAAATGTCCACTATTCATTTAAAGGCAAGGAATAAAAGTAAAAAATTAAGTGGTTAATACAACAAAATGCATAATGTTATAACAAATGTTCAAAGTGGTTACCATTAACATCCAGGCACAACTGTATCCGTTCTTCAAATGATCTACCAACTTCCCAAATACTTCGGTACTACGGTTCTTCATATCTTCTTTCGTCGTTGGAGCCATTTTGTATACTTCTTCTTTCACATATCCCCATAAAAAAACTCCATTTTTGGAGAGCAGGGGGGTCATCCATGTAAACTCCCTATTCCAATCCAGCTGTTAGGAAATTCACAGTTTAAGTGGTTATGAATAGCGGCAGTGTGGTGGACTAAAGCTCCATTGTGTAAATACCACATGCTATTTTTAATATTAGCAGGTAAATTGTTTAACAATCCGTAATTTCTCAAAATTACTACAAGTCTTTGTCGTTTTTATTATATGAAAGTCTAGATGCATATATTACTAATATTATTAACTAAATTTAATTGTTTACATTTTAAGGACTCTTGACGCAGAAATAAAAATATTTCGAAAGCTTGGTCAAATAATAATAAAACGTTAACACGTTGTAAACACGGACGTTAATCAAGAACATATATTACAAAAATTGGGTTTTTTCAAGAAATTTTGAGAAATTATGGACACGAAGCACTTAACAACATGAAGCAATTTTCCAATACCAATAAGAAGCTTCAGTGAAAAAAAGAAAGTTATTTCTACTCGAATGCTGAAGGAATGGTGTCATTCCCAGTCATATCGAACATCAGTAGCGGGTCGTGGATATAAGAACAGGTGAAGCGCAAGTACCTAGGTGAGTAGAGGGGATTGGGGGGGGTTAGTCTCGCTCCCCCCACCACTTTTTTCATTGGTCTCCCACTTCCCGCACCTGTCCCTGCCACGCCTACTTGACTCTGCTTGATTCTGATTGGTCTTCCCCACTGTTACGTGTGCATCCGGAGGGAGATGTTTTATTTAAGTGCTAGCAGCCAACCCAACAGATCAATTCATTTTCATCTCTTAAATTTAGTCAGATGGGTTCGTTGAATACAGTACCTACCGAAGATATTATTGAACGTGTTGGTGAAGTTATTTGTTTAGCGCTAACGGCGCCATTGAGGGACATTCCGGTGGGTGATCTAAAATATATTCCTCTTAATTACTTAAGAAGATTTGTAGAGTCAGTGGAGTTGTTACAAATTTGGGAAAAGCTACCAGAACGCTATAGACGTGACAAGAAATTACAGTTAAACTCACCCATTTTATACTCATCATAACCAAGAGAGTGACTGTATAGATGGACCACCGCGATCTATAAAAAGGTGTTGTGGTCATGTGCAAGTTAGTGAAAGCTGTTAAAAAGTTAAGTAAAAAATTCTACTTGTTATCATTTTCTTATTGTCAGTATTCTATGCAAAGCAGACCACAATGGTGTCATTATTACGAGAAACTATCGAATGAATATGCGAGTGCTGCATCTGCATGTGACAAATATTGTGAAACATTAGATTTAATACAACTTATTCATGACATAAGGGGATTGGGATTTGGTTATCATCTTCTTAAATTGAAAAAATATATTGAAGATCCCGTTCTAGTGAAAGACATTTTAAAAGAGGGAGAACTTTTAGTGTAATTATGGAGGAAGTTGTTAGAGAAATGTATGAAGAATTCATAATGTCTAAAGCTTGCTCTGAGTTTTATGCGTTTGACGGACAAAGCAGTGAAGCTCAAAACATTACTGTTTATTTGCACTATATGGAACATGCAGAATTATGTGAACTAGCTGCTAAGGCATGTATAGATTTTCTTAAAAGTAAAAATGAAAGAAAATGTATACATGATTTAAAACAATTAGAGTTAAGCGAACATATATTATGTATAAGGAAATATTTAACCAATAAAACAAATATATTTTAAAACTAATCGTTTTATTTCATAAAAAAATAGTTATACAAATGAAAAACATTTGCTAATGCACAAAAACATGGATTTTTCTGATGATAAAAGCAGCATGGTTCCTATTTCTGTAAATCAAATTCAATAACTGGTTTTTGAGAATATTTTCTGACAAACTCCGCCTTTTCTTCACCCTTAACATAGATAAAGTCGACTTTTTCGGTTAAATTTCTGATAACATCTCGACGTCTATGATAAGGAGTAAATCCTTCATCCCAATCGATACAATGATGATTGTTCATTAGCCAAATAGCGTTGCTGTATAGTTTTGATGGTAAATGATTCATAGGAAAGGGCGCTTTAAATATGTGGTGGCTGATTTTAAACCCATCATATGCTGCCAATTCTTTAACAATTAACTTATTGTTCTCCACTTTAAATCCTTGTATATCTACAATTACTTTCATATCTTTAAATATTGAAATTTTTTTACTATTTCAAATTTTAATGGGTATTCTTCTATCTGTTTCTTTAACTCTTGTAATTTGTGTTGAAAAATGTTTAACCGATGCATATAATCCATAATGAAAGAACTTTCTTTGTGTCATGCTATAAATATTAAAACTGACGCATTCGTATTAAAGTTGTTTAACTATTTTTGTAAAAATGTAAATAGGGGAAGTTGTCTTAAATTTTTCTGACGCAAAAATTGGTTCACTTGTCAATCCATAGTAAGAATTTCTAAAATTGGCAAACATTTCATATAGAGCAGAAAATTTGTTGTCTTTAAAATTTAAATATAAATCGTGATATGGATCTCTCAGAATTTAAAAAAATTCTTATGTTTGTTAGGTTAGGTTATCAAATTGACTCATGTCCTTTTTAATTTTCCTTTTCGATCTACTTGGAAGGCAATAACAGCATGACGGGGCGTCTCCAGTTTACTAGTTGTTTTTACCGGCCATGTATGACGCGTTGCTTCAGGTAATTCGGAATATTCAACACATTCCCAGCTTCAAAATCCTAACAATATTTCCTTGTTTGTTTCTAATATTTTCGTTAAGGCAAGTTGTTGAGGAATATCTACCTCGATATGTGGCACCTTCCAATACAATTTTTCAATCGTGACTTTTGGAGTAGGAAATTCTAATGTTTTGGGTTCCGTGTCATCTATAAAGAGCACAGCATCTAAATCATTACTTGCTCTGATGAGTACTAATTCTTGCTTCATATTTAAAATAATTTTTTTATAATCCTCGAAGAATCCAAGTAGCATCTTTAGGGGTATCGATACATTAAATTTACCTTTATCATCTACCAAAATTCTGTCTGCTTCATTTCTTTTGGGAAACCACCCAACATTGTGAAGCTTTACGCTTTCATTGTTATTGAAAGATAAATATCCTTTGAGTGTTGATGTTAAACCAACATTTCTTACAGAGTCTACAGTTACTCCATTTAATTCATAACGTATTTCCCGAAACAAAAACGCAATACAATTGTTGACAATTCTTATTTTTTTTGTATATTTTCCTTCTTGATTAGCGAGATTTCCTTCTATATATAGAATACTTTCTGAAGGTAATGTGTATGTGTCTAATTCTTGGATTGGAATACGTATTTCATCATTATAATCAAATTTTTAAGAAATGAATGGTTGATAGGTATGTAATTCGGAGCCAATTACAGAGTTGTCAACACATAGACTTTCATTAACGTTTAAAATATCCATTATTTAAAACTTTAAAACCCAACGATTTCAGAAACTGATGGTTTTTTGTTGTTAATCGTTTGATGTTTTTGGAACTACTAACTTTGTGGTTAGGTTTTTCTTTTTTATAAGGTTTACTTACGGTAATAGGCTAAAATTTGGATACAAATGGTCTATTATATCTAATAACCATTGTTGTTAGTTTTTAAATGTAATCTTACGGTAATGGTTTCGTTTCTGAAATTTATAAACCGTCTTGATCAATTATTTTTACAGTAATGTTGTTGATTGTTTGAACGCTAATTGGAAAGTATAATATAGGTAATGGTGATTCCACTATTTTATACTCTGGTGGTACCGTTGGAAAAAATTGGTGAATTATGTGAACTGGTTTGCCATTGCTAAATGACCTACACAAATGTTACAATCAATACAAATAGCATTAACCTTGGAAATATTTACAACATTGTCAGATTCACTCCATTTATGAGGCTTAATTTTCCGTTTATTAAAAGGTTTCCTATTGAATCATCTTGTGTGAAATCAATTTCTTTACTGCATTTAATACTGCATTTTAGGGTATTGAGATTTGTCGTTAATCTAAACGAAGAGGGTTCTATAATAAAAATTTCATGCAGTTTGTTATTTATCAATGTACTTAAGTCTTTTATGTCATAAGTTCCATCCGGAATAACAATCACTTTACCATCTACGTAAATTTTATTGTTTCCATCCTCTATATTAGGGATACTCATAAATGACTCAAAATCAGCTAAACCTAATAAATATTGCTTTTCGTCATCCAAATAGATGGGAGGATTAAAATCAGATGATAAAATAGAAGAATTCCCTGTAAGCGTAAATGTTGTAGACATTCTGTTAATTTTTAAGAAATGCCGTAATAATTTATTTCATGTGCTTATATAGAAAACTAAGAGCTAGCTGTCCACAATTATAGTTATTAAATTTTTGTTTGACCTCATAGGTGTAATATATATTTACACCCTTACTTGTATTAAAATATTGGATCAACTCAAGAGGTGGTTTGAGATTACCATAACTATCAAAATACACGACATCTTTTTGCTTTTTTAGGTAAGCTACCCAATGAGAACCATCATTTTTTTACTGTCCAAATTAACAATACCAGTTTCTTTTTGTCTAATTTTTCGCGGGAGATTATCACGCATAAAAAAACACCTCTAAAGTTAGGTATCTCTAAAATGTTTGCATATTTCATTATATCAATGTTGGTTAAAGCTCTTTGCGGAAAATTTATTTGAGCATTTTTTTAATGTTTTTTTACAGAGTCCCCTTTATAGGGCTTAATGAACAATCCTTTCCCTTTTCTATATGGCTTTACAAATAGACCTTTTCCGGCTGCAACGTTTTCCATAGCTTTGTTGTGACGTTGAGTTTCTTCAAGCAATTGTCATGATGCTTTTACATCATTAACAGCTTTAGCAATTCCGGCTGCACCACCTCCCAATGCAGAGGGCACCCAAAATTGGAAGCAAAAGAGGTAAAAATCCACCAATTTTTTTTGGAGTTTTTATAACGCGTTTTTTTATCCTGAGTTTTCGGTTGGATGTCTTAACACCCATACCAAACTTTTTTTTTCCTTTCATAATACCTGTAACCATCAAAGCTGCAGTTTTTTTACCCAGCGATGAATCCTTAGCCTTTACTCTTTGCCAAGCCTTATCTGCTAGAATCTTGTCTGCTTCGTGTCTCTTTGATAAATCGTTAGATTGCGAGTACGCTATGTCATGATCTTTACAAGCATCGTCTAAAGGATTTATGCCACTATCCCCCCTACTTAATCTTTTTTCCAACTTTGTTCCCGGACAGCAATAGTTATAACCAGGAATGTGTAGTTCAACAGGTAGACTATTAATGAGTTTATTTACTAAACCCGTACCTTTCTTCTTGCTCTTCTTATTGGATGTAATCGAGTAAGGGTTGTGTATGATCATTTTATAGTTTTTGTAAACTGAGTCGATAGAGCTGCTCGTCTTGTATAAATAGTAAAACGGGCAGCAAATTCACTTGGCTGTTTTTTTTATAAATACATATTATTTAGAATGTTATGTCAGTTATTGTTGACGATGTGGATTGAAAAGCAAGCTTTTTCTTTACCTATTAAAAACCATGATGAAAAAATCTTAAACAAACCATTTAGAAAACATGGCGATCTCTTTGGTGGAGAATCAAAGATATGTCTTGTTGTAGGAGCATCAGGGGTTGGCAAAATGAACTCCATTCTCACATTACTTGAACATCCAAACGGAATAAGATTCGAAAATATTTATTTATACTCAAAATCGTTACATCAACCCAAGTATGAGTATTTAAGAAATTTGATAAAACCTATTAAAGAGATTGGTTATTTTGAATATGACAATGATGAAAATATTATATCCCCTCACGATATTAAACCAAATTCAGTTATTATATTTGATGACATTTCATGTCAGAATCAAACTGTTAGAAGGGACTATTTTACATTTGGGAGACATAAAAATACGGATTGCTTTTTAATTTTT